>JAYKKI010000014.1:24914750-25542500 GCA_039881145.1 Druceiella hillmani
ACAAGAATTGTTTGACCGATTGTACTAAACTAAATTCATTTTCATCTACTGCACTTGCCATTGTTTAACTTCAAAATTGTCAATAGGATGAACCAGGTATACATAACAAATCCTTTTAACGTTTTTAATTTTTATTTGGGAGAGTCCCAATAAATTTTTCCAAATTAATTAGACCGAATATCAATTTAAAGAACACAAGTGTAAGGAGTGCTATACGTTAAGTATATTGAATAATATCTGTTATCATTTTACTTTTTTATACACAAGGTACTTTTTGATGAATGAAATGAATATTAGTTTGGGGGGTCAGATATTTTTTAAAGTTAAATTTTACCTTAGAAATAACATACTATTTTTTATTTGTAAATGCAAACTAGTATGGTACGAGACGCCTTTTACTCTTTCCAGCATACTTCTTTACTTTTATAATGATTTTAGTTAGTTATCTAAACTTAATTCATAACGAGCTACTTTTTCCTATGTTACTAATATCTAGTTTATGATTAATTTAATTATAAAGATAAATACGGTTTTACCAATTGGTAATACTGTCAAGGGACGAAGTTCATTTGCATTTATAAACATTTAAGATTATAATGTAATTAGTTTTCTTTAATAATGCCTCTCTCTCTCGATTAGTTAGTTTTCTTTAATAATGCCTTTTCCTTATAATTTTCATGAAAATTACGGTTTAGTTGAGAAAAATAGTAGCAAATTATGATAATATATATTGTGTGGAAATACACCTAATGGACACCGTTCGGAACCATGAAGGAAATTATCTATTATATTTTATAAAACTATATATATTAAAAAGGTCTGGATGTATGAATAATTATTGCTCGGAGATATTTTTAAAACGTTACGCTACCTTCGTTATCCAATTTTAATAAGTAGTGCAGAGTCGGTCTTTTTAGATTTATTACCAGAGTGGTACACCTAGTCCAATATAAGGTCTAATGTGTGTACAGTATTAACTTCTATTTTGGAATGAACAAATACAGCACATATGAATGAATATCACACAAAATTCTTTCCAGAATGTATTTAGGGAGAAAAATTGTGTCATTTAACTTCTCCTGCTGTCTAACAGCAGAAGTTTAATGTCACATATATTTCAAACTAATAAAAAGGACCAAAATAATATTACATCGCACCTGTCTGATCCAGCTATACGATTTTTTTGACTCAGTACCTTATGCACAATTTCTTAACTAAAATAGTCGCCAAGCTTCTCAAAATGACAAACTCGATTAATAAGTTTATTATGGACAATTTTAGGATTTAACGATAAACAATTTAACAAATATTTTCTCCTCACTTTCACTCCTAAAAAAATTAATGTGGTATGAAATGGTTCAACAATTAAGATATATTCCAAAATTACTAGAATAACTTCTCAACGACTATCGTTATTTATATGAAAAGTGGTATGTACGTTTCTAAGTCATCGATTAAAAATACATCAAGGTTGAGACAAACCTAGTCCATCCCAATTCAGGAGGAGATTTTGATTAATAACAAATTGAAATTGGGTCAAATATAGTTAAATTGACTAAACATTATAAAAGGATAACACCAACGTGAACCCATCCTCTTGATTAAAAAGTAATTATTTAAATTAACCTTCTAAGAGGATATTCTTAAAACAAAGGTAATTTGAGTCTTGAAAGTTAGAAAAATAACTTGATGAAACTTGAAGGTTATATTTCGTATATGTTGATTAAAAATATAGTGGGGTGAAATAATATTTAACTCATCCCTTTTATTTTTGAAAATTATGCAAAATGTTGTAGAACTTCCTTCAAGATCGTGTGTGAAAAAGATGTAACCTAATCTGTTGGAAGTTGGCATTGGGGTGTTATGAAGAAGATAGGATGAAATATTTTTTTTCTTGAATATTTCTCATTGTTTTGAATATGACTTTTATGTTCAAGAAGTGCAGCAACTTCCAGCGAGGCTTTTTCACCATTTTAAGTAGCACGTCCTCCGATATGTGCTAAAAATATGCCAAAAAAGTTAATTTTCCGCTATTTCCAGAACCACTAAATCCAAAATAAAGATGATAATCAATACAAGATATCATAGTTATTGAAAAATTCACTATCATTTTACGCCTATAGAAGAAATATTAAACAATGTACTTATATGGTCAAATATAGTGTTGGTGGGTGTAAAGTGTTGATTAGAAAGAGTACCAGTTCTATTGGTGTTCAACAACTTTTATTTAAAATTTACTTTTAAAAACATTTATGTTTTATTGCAAGAGAAATTGAAAGCAATTCGACTGACGCCATTTTCTTTAACATATTATCAAAGTCGATAATTTTAAACAAATTTTATTAACATTTTCATTTAAAAAACGAAAAATTCACTATGAAGAAATGATTGAAAACAACGAAGAAATTCGTAATTTATTTTCTGCTTAAGCTTTGTATCGCTATATAAAATTATGTAAAACACTTCACATTTATGTTGCTTAACAGTTTTATCGAATAAAAAATAAAAATAAATTTATATTTATGTTTGTAAATTAAGTGGTATCCTATTTCAAATTAAGTTATTACTGGGAAGTTAAAGATCCAATTTTGTATATAAATTTTAAAGGGAAGTCACATATTGTTGACTTGACACTTAAAGACGAACAATTATTTTGATATATTTTATAATTTAAAATTTTATGATTATTTTGTGTTTTATATGAGGGAGCTTTAAGAGACTTTAACACTCAATATATCGATTAGAAATTATAATTTATTATATTTCGATTTATTATTTGAAACTTGTATTTAACATAAAAAAAAGTAAAAAGTTCACATTATATTTTAACGTAGAAATAATGTTTTGTTGTAGAAGTAATAAAATGTAGATGGGATACAATTTACCCTAATAATACAGAACAGGTCATAAATAATAGTATGTAACTTATTCTACCACTTCCATTATTGAAAATTACATCTCGCTAAACAAATTTCTTGAGTACTCAGAAGCTAAGATTGAATTGAAATATAAAAAAGCAATCTTAAGTCTCTTAAGCTGTACTTTCGTTGTAAAACCGGCAAATTAATAGGCTTGAAAACGGAAATCACTTTAGTTAATACTGGTGACAAGTTTATATCAAGACGTAAATGGCTTTGTTGTATCGACACAAAAATAAAAATATTCCTAATTATTATTTATTGATATTTAAGATAAAAAGTCGATGTTTGCCCATAACTCTATATGTTCATCGAAATGGTTGGATCCTGGTGTGAAAATAGAAAATTATTACGCAAAAGTTCACGGTAATTATTTAGGATCCACTTGCGATTTTATTCAATAAACATCCGTGTCTCGCAGATGATTATATTACTAACAATTGCAACCAATTATGGAGAAGATAGCAATGACATAATTAAGAATGGTTTATTGCTCTTGACAATCAATATACTGAACGACAATTTACGACTTTTACGATTTTTACGATTACGATTACGACAATTTACGATTCTTTTTAAAAATAAGAACTACATCTGGAAAATCCCATGATACACCTTGCTTCAATCGATTTACATTTTTTGTTAATTTATATATTTTTTATTAAAGCTATTAAATGCAATTCCCAATAACCAACTGCTATCTTATATCCAAAATAAATTTTTTCAACCTAACACAAGTTTGACAATTCTAGTTATAGAGGATTACGCCTTCTGTGCAAGTTTTAAAATTCTATATACTCGGTGCAATTTTTAAAATTCCAACCTGACATTCTAATTGTGAAGTTCACATTGTTATTTAAAGAGCTTAACTTATTTACCCTGCTTAACTAAAAATATTTTAATCCTTTTTCACAATTTGATGGGACAAAGCGTATATTCGTCTATTATCCAATGGAGGAGTGTATGCTTTATCCCATCACAACTGGTGTCTGGTTGAATATTGCTCAATATTTTTCTACTTTACAACTGCAGCCAAGAATTTACCAATTATGAGGCGTATATTAAGATCTTATTCTCGTTATAATAAGACATTTTAGCAACTACATCTCATTGAAAATGTTGACAATACATGAAATTTACATGCAAAAAAGAATGAAAATATACAATTATTTTTTAATCTAATAATTTTATTTCTGACAGTAGAATCGAAATCCGCAAATAATTCCTCCGAAATACAGCTTGCGTGAATTTATAGTGGTAACCGCTCTCACCGCTCTCACGCTCGTGAAATATTAACGCTCCACGGAGCTTAGAGGTGTCGAAATAGATCGTAGCATATTGTCAGCTACGACGCTCTACAAACACCTTGCGATATTGAATTTATATCTAATATTCTAATGCTTTTGTTAATAGTAGCAACAGTGTATATTTGTCAGTGCTTATGCTTAAATACGCATCGATATAATAGACAAAATGTTTTAATGCCATGCTAAATATTTAATTTGTACCGAGGATAAATTTGCTTTCTCTTTGGTTTAATTAAGTAAATATGGTTTTGATAGACATGGCTTAACGAACAATTTTGAATTGTACATATACGTTTTAAAATGTAATATTTTTAAGATTTTTTTTATAAGATTTTTTTAATATAGTCTTCATTGAAAGGATAAATAAAAATAAAATAAAAAACATATTATGCAGATAAATAACTGCATAGACAGGTTTTAATGTATTTACATGCTGCTCAAGGTTAAATTATTCAGGGCTTTAGATAAAATTGCTGCCATGTAACATTTTTTGTTATAAAAAAAATTATCACAAAGCGTAGCAATGTTGCGACTTCGTTCGAGAAAATTTTAATTTATGATTGTTTTATGTAAAGTTACTTATAACATAATAATGTTGACAGGAGTAGGTAAGGTTAAGTAGAAACATGCAAGAAAAAACTGGCTTAGTGCCTATGGATATCGGTGAAAAATAGGGTTCTGTAATAGCTTATTTTCTCTGAAATTGTTGACACAAATTAACTGAAATATTTTGGTTTGAAACTTCTTGTTAAATGGGTCTAGTCAATTTTTTTTCAACTGTGATTGAAACATTACAAGGGAGGACTTAGGGTATGTCACTTCCAAGCTTAATATTTTGCCAAATGATTAAAATTTAAAAGATGGTAAACGGAACCTCCGTTTCTTTTTAAAAGATCTATTAGTAGTGATGCTCCAATCAATGGAGTATAAGCAAAAAACTGTTGATCCCATTGGACATATATGGGAGGTACATTAACATTTTTCCATATGACGCATATACTTGAAAAAATAATTCAAGTACGGTACAAGTAATTCTTGAAACTTACTAAATTGAATTAGGAAAATTTTTAATTTTAGACCAAAGGACGAAATTATAAAGTTTTTTGCTACGGAAACCTAAAATTATGTAAGTAGATTTAAATACTTATGTAAGTTTCGGTTTCCGTAGTAAAACATTATATAGGTATACTCGCTTAGTAGATTCATGTTCTTGTCATTATCGAATGCTCTAATAGTAATGTACCCATTTTTTTTTAGAAATATGTACATTTCAATTACCATATATGACAAATATTTCTATAAATCTACTAATTTCCTTAAGGTTTCGTCATCAAATGAGATTGTAAATGATTGCATAAGTTATTTTTATGAAATTGCTTATTACTTAAATAAGCGATTAATTAAATAAGAAAAATAGATTAAAAATAATTTAGGGAAAAATTTATTTTGATTATATTTGTCAATAAGATAGTAGCTACTGTCCGTTAGTTGAATTGAGATTTGAATCAGATTGCTGCAAGAAATTATTATTAGTTACATATAAAAAGGAAATGTTTTCATGGTACCAACATTTTTTTTAAATTTTCATTTTAGATCTTATTATTATATTTATCAGGTCAAGTTATAACTTGTATTTACTTTCAACAAAACAATTATTAATCAATTTAATACGTAAAAACTTTAAGTATTTAAAGATAGACTTCGGAAAGATGAATGTTTTATTAATCCTAATTCACTATTTTGTGATTAAATATCTATTAATATCACCTGAGTTGTTAAAATAAAAATGGAACAGACCTGAATAATGAAGTTGGACCAAAGTTTCGGGCATACAAATTAAGTAATCATTAAAGACTCTGGAGTAAACGTATTTGAATAGGTTCGCAAGCCTCAGCTTAACGAAGATTATGCGGATCATTCTCATTATTTCTACGTCTAGCAGAAATTCAAGATATATTACAGTCTGAAGCATAAAAATTAGTCTTTAAATACTACATAATTATATAAATATAATTTTCAGGGTCTAATACGGTAAGTGACTATAATATTTGAACGATATAATTGGATTCCTCCATTGTAAATAATACATATATAGTCCTACTGTTTACAGTTTCTATAATCACCGAACAGAACGTCGATATTTTATTAATTCGTTTTGTTTTATTATTCTCAAAACTTGCTTATTTCAATAACTTTTTATAAAATCGTCGTCCGTAAAACCGGCCAAACCTTTAGTTGAAATTAAAAGTGAATTGATCGCTTTTGATCCAAAAATAATGGTGAGACTAGATGACATGTCAACCAATAACCCCAATTAATAGAGATATCTGATGAAAATTGTGCAATTCAGTGTACTGACCAGCATAACTTCAAGTATATGTTATGCAGCTAATGCCTATTTAGTATATAATGTGTTTATTTATATTTAAGTAGGAAAGGTATATATTATTCAGCATATTTGATTGGCACAAAATGTCAACATTTTCATAAATATATGTGCGCAAAAATAACGCAGATTATTTGCTTTTTTTACTCAGTTTTTATTTTTTAACCTCTTCTCATACATACATTTGATTCAATAAACGAACTATCATTCCAAAGCATAGCTTTTAACGGGCAGAGAGAAAAATAAAAAAGTATATTAGTGGCATCACTCTGGGTCTCATACCGGTAGGCACAGCACGCAGCGCCTAATCCAGATTGGAAATTTACACGAATTTCCAAATAAAACGGGTCTTCTAGCACCAAAACTGTAGCAGATCTTGGGAAGGTGGCGTTCGCCGGCTGAAGCAATGTCACATTTCATCAGGTTGCTTTTGGAGTGGAACAGTTGCATCACATGTGTAGTCGGAGGGATAATTTCAAATATGTTTAGAATTTATTCCCCAAGAAATCGACATATATTAGACGTAATAAAAATCAGAAAATATAACCATACGCTACAAATTCAGTGTTAGAGTTAATGAATATCTCTTCTCCGTAAAGCTCGTAGCCTAATATTTAAAACCAAATTAACAAAGAAATTTAGTGCATATGCAGTTCTACATAAATTGTATGTTAGTGCTATTCTGTGTTTGTTTCATTATCGTATATGCTGTGTTCGTTAAGTTGTTGGTACATAGTACTGGTTCTAAAAATTCTTAGTGATAAGCGTATGAGTTATTTGAGAGTTATTATTATGAATATAGTACTAACGATTTGGAATAAAATATTTAAAATGGTAGTGTAGGTGGGAGGGGGTATCAGTTACCTCAAATTCAAATAATATATTATTCTAAAACCATCATGAATAAAATTTGTATTCAAAACGGATGGATTCCTTAAGAATATAATTTATTTTCTTAGACCAACGACAAAATTGCATATATTCGGGAATTGCTCCACGACAAGGCAACTGCACTTATTTTTCACAAATAGTATTCGCGGGAGAAAACTAATATTAATATTGCCACCAAGATTAACTTATATTGGTCAAAAATACTGTGGAATAAGTAGATGTATAACGTGGATTTCCCTTAAAGTAAACCTCAACAAGTTCAAAGTTTTCCAAATGCAGTTTCTGAAACATATACTTAGTGTTACACACAGAGAGCGCATCACCAATGATGCCATTCGATTGTTGAGCCTGTCTGTCTGCCTATGTGTTACAGCTATTTTTGCTAGAAAAACTTCGAAGAAATTTTGCGGGGAAATTTTTGCAGAAGCAAATTAAACAGTAACTTGATTTATTTTTAAACTTTCTTCAAGCTGTGGGTTATTATTTGAAGATGTTTAACTAGTTACTTGAATCTCATGAATATTTTTTTTACCAATTTAAGTAGCGTATCTTCCAACCTATGCTAAAATATGCAAAAAAATATTCCCGCTATTTACAAAACCACTAAACCTATAATAAAGCACTAAACCAATGACGCCATTCGATTGCTGAGCCTAAAAAAACAATTAACTACTGAAAAGTTTATCCAAAAAAATGTCTGATTGGACAAATTTAGCTTCTCTAGTAAATTTAGGCCAGAGTTCGAATGTCTAATGTTATGTACATTAACCGATAAAAAAATAGATGAAACAAATAGAGAACGAGTTGAGCAGCCAATTGAACTATCGGTTATCAAGAACAAGTGCTGTTTATCGAAACAAAATGAGACAGATCGTTCAAAAAATTCTACATCTAGCTATACTTGCAAAAGCATACTGGATTACTTTTAGGCTTCGTCTCAACCATATTTTAGTTACCAATCGTGATAAGTTGATCGGATATTAAACCAGTTGACTTATAACTTCGATATTCAATTTTCTTTAACTAAACGAAAATCTTACTTAAATGAGATACGGACGTCATTGGAAAATTTATGATTCAGTTTTAATATATTCACGCTCGATTGAAAATAATATTTCCTATTTCCAATTTCAGGAAAAGCGTTTAACATTTCGAATATGAAGTATGACACTATATCCTTCACACCTCTTTTTATATTTCCTGCTATCGTGTGCTATTTGAATTGAGTTGTATTAAACGATTTAAGTTGCATGGATGTTCGGTGCATTCTTTGATATTGCTGGTCTTAAAATAATTAAAAAAGAAATGTATAAATGTTAATTAATCAATACACATAAGCATACGCAAAATATGAACTTTAGTAAAAATATAAATTTGTCTAAATCTGTTAACGCGGTTTTGAAAAAAATATGATAAATCTCCGATTTCGGCTAAAGATAATATTTAAAATATTTTATATTTTCAAATCATTACTGTATAAAATAATAGTCATTTTAATATTAATTTTATGATTTCTATTAAATGGTGTAGATTGGCGTAATTGGAGAGATATTTTCGAGTATTTATAGAATGTAATCCACTAGAAATCGATATATATATATATATATATACATATATATATATTTATATATATATATATATATATATATATACATATATATATATATATATATATATATATATATATATATATATATATATACATATATTAGATATAATTGAAATTAGAAAATAGCTTCATTCATTATAATCGTTAACATTAAATATCTCCCAAAATAAATTAAACTCTTATGTTACTTAAGAAAACTATAAATATATGCTATGAACTCAGCGTTAGAGTTCATAAATACCTCTTCTCCCTAAAGTTCAGAGCTTAATATTTATAGCCAAATTCACAAAGAAATTTAGCGCATATGCAGTTCTGCATAAATTGTATGTTAGGGCGATTCTGTGGCTTTGCCTCGGGGCGGAGTTAATGCGATCGTATATTTCCTAGTTGCATAGCTTCGAGCAGTTACGAAAATAATGGCCGCATTCACTAGTTTTGTTATCAAGCTTTTTGGATCATAATTGGGTTCCCTATACAAATAGTATTTGTATGTAGTACTTCTATATTCATATATGGATATTGCAGTTGAATTAAAAGTAAACTTGTTTTTTTTAGTAAATATAATTAGAAAAATAAAATTATCCAACGAACGCATGCTCCGATAATTAAGATTTTAGTAATTTCAAATTCGTTTTATACATATATACACACACGCTCACACATGTATTTATATATATATATATATATATATATATATATATATATATACATTTCTTTTTTTTTTTATTTTTTTTTTCTTTTTTTTTTTCTTTTCAGCTAATTACTAATTTCTTCAGCTTTCATGAGGAAGATTGTAATAATTTCTTATGCAATTATTGACAAAACCTCTAAGTTATATAATAGTTAAATTTCATTAAAACTCGTCCTTTACTTTTTATCTAATGTGCGCGCAGACATGGCTTTGTTTTCAAGTATATTATAACGGGATTATTATTAGAATATTCTGTAAAAATAATAAATAATCTATTCATAATACTATTAAAAATATATTTTCCTTTCTTTTCATGTTCATAATTTGTTTTCTGTTAACGTAGTATGTGATAGTAACATGTGTACTTTATTTATCCTGATGTCCTGTTAATGTAAAGCGCAATTAATTATTCCATTGTTGTCTTTTAATCAATTAATATTAATCCGATTTGTTTCCATGTAAACAAATAAATAAATTGAGTATTTAATTTCACACTGTGCTTTGTATAGCATTTAGAAAACCTATAAGTACTACTTTTTTAATTCCAGGATTAATGTGAGAATTCAAACGATAACTATATTGTTTTTGATGGTTGGTTTATTGACTTACAAAATTAATTTGTGGATGATATTTTTCACGCCTTGTAATAGGAAACACGCCTAGCATAGTATTATGAATTTATCGATGCGTTTCTCCCCATGCTAGTCGAAATATATTATCGCCCAGTAAGTATCCTACGACGTGTTTTCTAAATAAATATATTATTAATAAACATAGATATTAATGATTGTTGCATTTCTCTATTAAGAAATAATTAAGAAGTGAATAGTGATTAAAACCCCGAAATATAAATTAAGAAAATGTATTTATTTATTCCATATCAACTTTCATTGTTTTATTACTACTTTACCTCTTTTCCAAATAAGACGCAAAATTACTTTATTTTTATATGCATGAGTTTGCTGCAAATATGTTAGTAATTATTTATTCCATATCAACTTTCATGATTTTATTACTACTTTACCTCTTTTCTAAATAGGACGCAAAATTACTTTATTTTTAGATGCATAAGTTTGCTGTAAGTGTGGTAGTAATTATTTATTCCATATGAACTTTCATTGTTTTATTACTACTTTACCTGTTTTCTAAATATGACGCAAAATTACTTTATTTTTATATGCATGAGTTTGCTGTAAGTATGGTAGTAATGCTTAAGTTATTTGAGATAATTCTACGCAAGAAGCTATTAAATTTCACGGAAAGTAGAAATTTTTTAAATATACTAGAGAAATAATATTTTGATTTTATTTTATATTATATATCCTGCTGTTTAACTTAAATTTAAGTAACTTTATATTGCCAAGTTTACTTAGAAAGTCTTTATAAAAATAATATACAACATTTGCGTAATAGATCGAAATTCTCGACAAGATAATATAAAAACAAGATAATGTTATTCTTTCTTGTTATTCAGAATTATCCATCCATTTATTTGTGAATTATCATCAATTCCCATACATTATTAGTGTTCAACTCGCTAAACTTGTTGGGATATTTTAAATATTACCGAGGCGGTAAGGCCCAAATAATATGATGCTTTCCAAGTTCTCCTGTCGGCTCGCAAGTGTCAAATTTCTTCGTAGAACTTGCTCCGAAATTAATATCGACAGCCGTATCGGGGGGAGAAAATGTTGCAAATGTTGTAATGGAGAAAATTAGCAATGTCGAATGAGACACAGATGGCCGTAGCATTGATTTCAATTAAAGTAATAAGTTAACAATACTGAGTCCTTTTTATTTTAATGGAAATTTCACTATGAAATTTGAAAAGTTCGTTTCTTTTGAACAAGAATTGTACACTTCGAAACCGATCTTTTTTTACCTTGCGAGTTTTAATAGAGTGAAGATTATATTAAAATAATTTCATTCACCTGTTCTGCTTCTGACCATTGATCTAAGTTATTTTAGTTATGATTTAAAATAAACTTTTTAAATTAAAAAAGCTTTACGCTTATAATTATAGCTATGGGTGCTGTACCTGTCTATACTCTATTTTAATTATTTTAGTAAATAAAGGAAAATAAAACTATGACAGAAAATAAACTTAAAACGACGCAAAATATTCAAAATAAGCAAACTTTTATATATATAAACATTTTTACTATAAATTACTGAACAGTAATTTATAAACAAGTGCACTGCATGAAATATTTCGCTCCTTCTTCTAAACAAATTTCTGCAATCCTCTTTATAATTTCAGCTAGTAATATTGTGGACTATGTATAATTTTTATGTTATTTCTATGTATCTTTAAGTCGACAGCAATTTTTAGAAATAAAAGAGAGGTTAGAAAACAGAATTCTATTCTCAACAAACTCACAGGTCATTCTTATCACGGGTCCATATAGATAAAATGGCCTGAAATTAAACTACGGTTTCTCATAGATTTTGAAAGATTAATTAACAAAATAATAACAATATAACGTAATGTAACTCTGTCATGTAAGAGTTCTTCAAGATCTTAATTATATATTGTCCTATATATATACATATATATATATATATATATATATATATAATTTTTTTTTCTTTTTTTTTCTAGTATTTAAGGTACCTAACCTTATATTTCAACGAAGAAAACATTATCATATATGTAGGTACGCAATGTGGTGTTTTATGGGAAAAAATATTATATAATTCAACCCAATGAATTTTGAAGTCCTTGACTAGACAAATAAGTTAACACAAAAATTACTTCTCTTGATTATTTAATAGAAGAAGTTAATTTGTAATTTATGGAGTTGTCATAAACAAACCTTCTTGTAATTATACAATTTATTTATTTTAATATATTTAATTGTAACGTCTAATATCTAAGGTAACATGTCAGTGAGATTACTCGTGTAGTATAATAGTATATTTTATACAAATTTAAAAGTAAATTATTGAATTAATTATAATATTTTAAATAGTAAATTAGAAAATTACATGAACATAATAACTTTTACTTTTACATCAGCGACTTTAAATAGAAAATATAAAGATTCGAAATGAGAATTTCCAAATATTATTGTTTTTTTATTAATTGGCAACGTTTTTATATTTTTAGCTTTGGAATACTAGGCTGTTGATCACTTCTTTGAGTGTAACCCGAAGAGCAAACAATCTGGAAAATTGCAACATCGAACAATTTTTCCCACGAACTACTCTTAATTGTAAATAAATCCTAAACTAGTTTAAACAGTCTATAATTACTGAAAAAAAATTATTTACCTTTAATACTGATAAGAAGCACTATTTCATTCATTTTATACAACTGGGAATATTGTAGTGTGTTCAATGTTTTCAATGTATATGTGGACACATAACAACAACGATTTTCCGAAAACTGTTGACAGTAAATTTTATCGTTGTCAATAAATATAGTTTAAACGTTAAGTGTAATTTTTGATAGCATATTAAATTCGTGTTATTACGATGAAATTATTTAATAATGCGAAATATCGAGACATGCGCATTTATATAGTCAGTAGTTTTGTTTTAACGATTAATATAATATAAGCACTGTTTTTTTACATACAGTTTAATGTCTCATTAAGCACGATTAGCTCCGTGGCATTCACTTTAGACTTTGGGTCTAAAATCAGAGAAATCTCTATAATTATATTCAAATGATTCAAGTGTAAAACAATTTTTTTTCGAATAAAGAAGTTGAACAAAAGTTTCAGCATTCAAATAAAGCACCCATCAAAGATTTTTAAGTGATATTGTTTAAGTACGCCAATACAAGATTGACCTTGTGATAATCTTTATCGCCTTCATTATTTACACGTTCAAAATAAATAAAAACCTGTCAAGTACAAGTCGAAATCGGACTATGTGTGTCACTATTATCATAAAGGTGTATAATATTCCTATCAAAATATTTACAAATTTTAATTTTTTAGAATGAAAGTATATTGCATACTTTATCTTTTATATATTTTTTATGCAATATAATTATAAATTGACAAATTTTTTTTTACTTGTGCTGAGACCTTACTTCATACCAATTTTCATGATTCTGGGTCAACGGGAAGTACCCTATAGGTTTTGATTTGTTTGCGCGTATCACAATATAGGGCATAAATGGCCGTGTTTTTAGAGTTAGAAGCTTGAAATTTTGTAGCTCTTAAGTATTTCATATTACTCTTAACTTGATACCTTCACGCATTACTGAGAAAAAGGATCTCGACAGACCGATGAACATACAACGAAGTGATCCTATAACGGTTCCTTTTTTTCCTTTTGAGGTATGGAATCCTAGATTTTTGGAAAGTATGTAATTTGCTTTATTAATTTATTTAATATTATTTGGTGGTTTTTGAAAGTGTATGCAAATAATAAAATTTATTAAGTAATTAATAGTTTTTAATTTTATTTAATCTGTATAAATTTTGAACATGATTAAACCTTTTTTATAAACTTTGACATACATTGAAATTTTTTATTTCCAGAGAAAAGTTACAAATTAAAAAGAGTTTCATAGTTAGATATAATCTTAAACAACATTTTTCTGACATTTAATTTACAACAAATATTTTTTATAAATTTTCTTTTAATGGAGCTTCCTCGTCGACAATTTCCAGTAATATGCAAGTAAAAATAAATGTTTTCCATAGTATTATTAAAAAGAATTCTTAACGCGTGCCTGTGTAAATAATTTACTTCTATTGTGTTAACTTAATGTTGAACGATTATTCCTATATTTAGTTTTTCTTCAGGTTTTTCATTTAATCATATTACTTAAGGAGAGGTAGGTTGGTTCCTAATATTTATCATTTTAATTATACAGAGCATATATCTAAAATGAGGTTAGCGTAGTTAAGAGCAATGATGTCTTGCGTGCCTTACGAACTATTTCCCATATTGAATTTTCCTTACATATTTTCCTGTTGTTACTATTTTCTTTTTTGAATATCAATTTATTCCAACTATATAATATTTTCCATACATTTTTTTAAATTTCCTCTTCAAATCTATTCCAATTAGAATATTTATAAATGTATATACTCTTATTCAATAGTGTAATTAACGTGTACGAACTTTTTTTATCGTCATATGTTTATATGTGCGAAGTTTACCTTATACGTTTATATGTATGTACTTGTATATGTTTGTTTTAGAAAATAAAGACAATTTTAAGATAAGTAAATATATGTCACATGTTTACATACCGCTACTGTCTCAATTAGTTCACTCCAATAATAAGCTGCAATCCACGGTAAGTGGTTAAATAAAATTCATACAGACTAAGTAGTGGCTAAATCCTGATTAATACCTTATGCTAATTTAACACCGAATGCTTATACCTGGTTAATACCCTATGCTAGTTTAACCCGGCGCTGTACGTTGTACGTTCACATTTTACGCGTGTAGTTGTAATTTTTTTATAATTAAATAACGGACAGTGCTCAAAGTTCCTTATTATACTTCACCCCATCCATAGCATGTGTGCTTAATTCGTGCAGTCAAATGGAAATTTGCACAAAGTGCCAAATAAATACCAATGATAGCTTAATTGGCGCGCCTGGGCGAGCTTTTTGCCGGATGAAATAACGGATCATTTCGTCAGGCGATCGTTAGAATGAAAAAGCTCTCTTGTGCACGTTTCGGTAGCATAATTCACAGGAATTAAACCAGTCATATATATGTTCATGATTTATATGAGCCACCACTTGGAAATTATTTCCTTTAATGAATATAGAAAAATTTATTGCCGATAAAAAATATGCCGTAAAAGATACTGCCTAGTAGATCTGTGGAAGATGAGAGTATATGTATATTTGTATATATGTAATTTTATCAATGAATCAAGTTGTTTGGTAACTTTTAATTGCCCAATGAATTCAAAATACTTAAGGATTAATTCAAATATTATTTACTATTATAAATAATTTAGGATCAGGTGGATCTGGGCCAGAATCAATAGAGAATTAACAAATTAATGGCCATTTATCGTACGAAATACGTATGTATTGTACAAACCTATGTCGAGTATCTATAGTCAAGTCTATAAAAAGTTCGAGTATGTGGTCCGATTTGTGTGGAGCATTTGCAAAGCAAAATATTTTACCTAAATATCTTTGTAACATTGATGAGATTTAGTCACGAATGAAGAACCACATTTATTTATTTATGTTATTTAATGTATCTACTTGATACATATGGCGGACTTATTGCTACGAGAGCAATCTCTTGCAGCCAACCAGGGCACCGGTCCATCTCCGCTCGACGAGCGGCTGGGAATTGAACCCGGATTCCCGCAGTGCGCGTTTGAAGGCCGTATGCCTTGTGATCAACCCAATACACCACGGCGACGACTTATATAATATGTTAGAAAATTGTGCTTGCTTATTGTTAAGAAAATCTTTTATTGAAAAAAAAATATATTTAGCTTTTATTTTCCCTAATTTTCAAAAATTGTTCTTTTAATACATTCATTAAACTTTTATACTCAAGTAGTACAATTAAAATTTAACACTAGTAAATTGATGGAACTATAATAGTTATTTTTTACGTGGAATATTAATATTGCCTTCACAGCGCATGTTCGTCTTAAATACGATATAGGCTTTCTTTGACAAGTTTCCTTTAACATTTGAATACATAAATTGTAATATTTCTAAGGTTTTTTTCATTTAATTTTGACCTGTCTTTTTTATTGTTTAACAAATCTGACTTATTGCAATCGCACTTAGTTTTAATGCACTAACAAACAACATATTTTTTTTATTTCGTCACAAATAATAATATTATCAAAACCTTTTTCGATGATCTTTATATTAAACTGTGATTTTGTATTGGCGGTCTAAGGTAAAAAAGATTGATAAACTTATAATATTCTAGGGATTTCTAGGGGTTTTATATAT
This sequence comes from Druceiella hillmani, assembly GCA_039881145.1. Taxonomy (NCBI): domain Eukaryota; kingdom Metazoa; phylum Arthropoda; class Insecta; order Lepidoptera; family Hepialidae; genus Druceiella; species Druceiella hillmani. The sequence goes on from JAYKKI010000014.1 coordinate 24,931,464, forward strand.
ATGCGATAACATTTAAAATCACTATGCAAGTAATTTGTGTTTTAAAGGCAGAAATCGAGTTATCTTTAATTAACATTTTGTACATATTGTATTTTTTAATTTTTTTCTAATTTATGAAGGTTTTTCCGCAAATGATGATAAATTCTGTTTACAACGTAATATTTTCTACTCGTTATAAACTATTGGTGAGTAAATAAATTAACAAAATGACAATGAAAATTACAATGACATGTTAACGATAGTTCATCGTTAACTGTCCATACGGAAACCAAGTAGTGTATATATATATATATATATATATATATATATATATATATATATATATTCGTGTGTTCAAAAAGTACCGCGAATTTTGTGTTTTTTTAAAAATTATTTATTTATTCATGAATATCCCCTTCAAAGTAATCCCCATGAGACATTATACACTTGTGCCAAAGTTTTTTCCAATCTTCGAAGCACTTCAAAAAATCATATTTTTTATCTTGTTCAGCTCCTCCTTCGATGCCGTCTTTGTCTCGTCAATCGTAGCGTAGCATCATCCTTTCATGGGCCTCTTCAGTTTCGGGAACAAGAAAAAGTCACTGGGGGCCAGATCTGGGGAAAACGGTGGCTGCGGCATCATTAGTGTATTGTTTTGGCCAAAAAGTCGCGCACAAGCAACGATGTGTGAGCAGGGGCGTTATCGTGGTGCAAAAGCCAATTTTTGTTCTTCCACGAATCCGGGCGTTTCTGGCGGATTGCTTCGCGCACATTGCGCATAACTTGCAGGTAATGTTTCTTATTGACCGTTCTACCCTGTGGCAAGATGCACCACGCCCCTGCAATCGAAGAAAACTGTAAGCAAAACTTTCAAATTTGACCGAACTTGGCGCGCTTTTTTCGATCTTGGTTCGTGCAGCAGCTTCCATTGAAATGACTGAGCTTTGGTTTTCACGTCATAACCATAAATTCACGATTCGTCACCAGTTATGACTCTCTGAAGCAAATTTGGGTCGTCGCGGACAGAGTCCAACAGCTCATTAGCAATGTTCATGCGATGCTGTTTTTGGTCGAAATTGAGCAATTTTGGTACGAATTTCGCGGCGACCCGTCTCATGCCTAAATCATTGATAAAAATCGAATGGCACGAGCCAATCGATATGTCTAGGTCCTCAGCAACTTCTCTAACGGTGATTCGACTATTGGCCAATACCATTTTCTTCACTTCATCAATTTTTTCGTCTGTTGTTGAAGTGCTCGGGCGTCCGGCACGCTCTTCGTCGTTCACATCTTCTCGGCCTTCTGAGAACATTTTGTACCACCGATAAACGTTGCTTCGGTCCAAGGTAGCTTCTCCGTATGCCACAGTCAACATTCGCAATGCATCCGCGCACTTATTTTCGTTTTTCACACAAAATATGATACAGGTTCTTTGTTCCATTTTTTTGAATAGGCAAAAATCGAAGACGAGACAAAACACGTGCAAGCAAAGCAGCTGTCAACAATTAACTGAACATTTAAAATAGCCGAACTTGTCGGCATAAATGAGAGACATGAGTACCAACATAACGCCACAAAAAAATCAATATTCGAATATACGTAACCCGCGAAAATTCAAAATCTCGATACTTTTTGAACACACTATGTAGGACACAAAAAGTGACCAAATGTTGACTGAGATATTTTGATAAATAGTACAATATTAAATGATGACGATACGGTAGCTGACTCATTCTAAATTTTGATATTTTTCGTACAATATTGTGAAACATAACTTAATTAAAAACCAGTGTTGAAAAAAATTCAAAAACTGATTGAAAAATAACAACAGGTTTATTTTTTTAGGCTTCTAAATTTGAAGATACGGATAGAGTTGGGTATATTTCTGTCTCTTTTCCTCTCGTAGAATATAATGTGCAATATTAAAAATGACCTCACAACATAGTATTGCCGTCCTTCTCTAAAGGTTAAATTTAACTTTTATAACTCGGTCAATTTTTAAGATTATTAAAAAAATTTTTCACTCTTCATCAGCTTGTACCTTGAAATTATGATGAATGACATTAAAAAAATTTAGTCAAATACCCAATTTATGAATTTAAAGCTTCACCATAATTTATTATAAGAGAATGAGGCTATTTGTGTATCTATTGAAAATGTTCAGTCAAAACATCTCTCGATGTACTGGATATGGAAAAACCATTCGAATAATTAATTTACTCGATTTTGAACCAACAATTTAGACAGTGTAATTGTTTACTACCAAAAAAAGAATCTGCTGCAGCCCCTAATCTCTTGAGGTAGAAGAAAGGGGTTCAAAATTTGAAGTGGTGCAAAATAATACGTATAAGGGACACGTATAGGATATACAATGATGTAGAATATTTTATAAATTATTTATTAATAATAATATTTGGAAAAAGATTTCCAAAGATTATTAATATAATAAGGCATTTCTTATAATTATATTTAAAAATTACGTTGTATAGTTTAGCGGGCAATTCAAGATCCATATTAAAATTATGTTATGAATTTCATTTAACTTTTGCTATTCTAGTTAAGTACAACCATTTATTCTAAACACCATTAGCAATAAATTCTTCAATATTTTACGCATTAGATGAATATTTCATTGAATAAAATAAAGATTAAACAATTCGTCGCTGTGCTATTCATTCTCACTTGTAAATATAATTTTATTAACTGCCTAGACTATGTAATGAAGACAAAATTCAATATAATTACAAAGTGGAAAACTCTTTCTCAATAAACAATATTTTACTAATTAATTTGCAAATTATAATCGACAATCGTATAACATCAGAACATAATGTTAATATTGGAAACTTCGAATAAGACACGGAATGAAATACTAGCGGCGTTAACTTTGGCAGAGTTAATAAAGTATTTATTAAATTATTCTCTAGATTAAGAATAAACAGTATCAAGAAAGTGGAACACCAGACAACGTAACTTGACTTGGATGATATTCATTAATATAATATTCGGAAACTATTATTAATTTTGTAAATGTGTAAACCTGATTATATATATTGTGAGTATTAATAGATATACAATCTTGAAATTATAAAAAAATTGAAACTTTTAGAAATTTAGAAAGCTTTTGATTAAGCTTAGAAGGTTTTTGTTGACAGCAGACGCTATAAACAAAAAACCTTTCTAAGCCTTTGACTTTTTTACATAAAAATTGTAATAATATAATAAGTCCATTCGCCGTTCAAAATTGGTAATAATTATTGAAATTACGAGTGCTTTAGGTGTGAGATATAGGGAAACTGTTATTTCCACGTACCATAAGTCTAGTAATATTATAGGAGAATAAAATGCACTCTGAAAATAAACTTCTTCCTAGCTTCAAGCTTTAGAAAGCACGTTGGAAGAATATTGGAAGGAACCTTTTTATTAAACACATCTGACTACTTCACTATCAGTTTAACGTATGCAATTTTCTTAGCGATAATTTCATTTCTTATTATTTATTTTCTTATCAGCTGTATCATAAGGAAAGTTTACGTGTATAAAAATCGGCATTGTGTAATATGAATATAACATTATTTTTATTCAGTCACGTAAATGTAACCGAATGTATTAATATTACTTTTGAAATGCCTATTTCATGCTCATTCCACACAAAATACCATTATGAAGTAGGGGTCCTTCAAAACAAATTATGAAACAAAGTTAATGTATAAATGGAATTACATAAAAATAGAATGTGTGTTATAGTGCATAAAGCGCACAAGTAGCTTTTATCTACACAATAGAACGTAACATTAGCTTTAATTTTGATATATATATATACATATATATATATATATATATATATATATATATATATATATATATCTATATATACATATATATATATATATATATATATTTTTTTTTTCTTTTAAGCGCAAACGCCAGTGGTTAGGAGCTGGAGAAAAAAGTGTCTAACTCAAAATATAATATTGGACAAAAGATACTTTTGAGTGCTTGGTGGGGTATAAATGGAGTTGTTCATCGAGTTAGTCTTTGGGAACTGTTTGAAGTTAATAGTATAATTATAGCTAAGATTTAATGTGAACAATTGAGCAGACACCGCTAAACTTCCTTCAAAATCAAAGCAAACTTAATTTTATACATGATAATGCTCGAACCTATGTAGCAAAAGTAACGCGTGGAAAACTACTTTCACTGGGATGCAGTATGCTACTTCACCCACTGTACTCTACAAATCTTTCACCATTTAATTATCATCAGATAATAATTTACGTGATAGAAAATTTGAAGGCAAAGTCATATCAAAATCGAATTTCACCGGTTTTCCATTAGAGGCCCAAAGACTTTCACAAGGACGAAATTTATATCTGCCTACACATTGGCGACAAGTGTTAAATATCGACGGTGCTTATATAATTAACGATTGATTTTATTGCCTTCATATAAAAAGTTGAAAAATTTGCGAACAGAGATGACGAGCTTATAAGTTACCAATCTTATATATATATATATATATATATATATATATATATATATATATTTGTGCAAACTATTTATTGTACCTGTGTGTGTGTAGTGCGATAGTGTGTTCTCTATGTTTATAGTTATTAAGTTTGTCACAGAACAAAAACACTCTTTTCTATATTCATCAACGAGGTCACAACTTGATCATACGTACATAGAAGAGTAGTTTAAATATGTAGCTTGAGTGCGATTAAAATTTTATCTTATTACTTTCAGCATACGTTGAACTCTATAAGTTTAATTGACTTCAAATATGTTTGTAATAAAATCGTGGGATTATTTCTTTATAAAATCGTCATATATCAAGTGAAGCAATTTTATAAAATAGAGTTAGATACGAACAATGAGTTTCCTTTTCCAATGACAAAGAACATTTTACAGTAATTTTTCTTTCCAGGTTTTTCTTCAATTACAATTTTTATTCAGGTTTAATTGTGACATGTTGGAATATTTTACATTGTATTAAAGCTGTCATATGCTCCTGCAATCTAAATGGTTTGACGTCGATAATATCATCTATGTACTTGATGCCGATGATTGTAAACATATGATGATACGAAATATCAAGCAAATCTTATGAAAATAAGTGAAAACGATTAAGTTTTATAGATAAATGACCATTTATTTTACCAAACTTAGTTCCTCTTCCGTTTTAAATCTATAAAATCGATTTCCATACAACAAAATTTTCATTGTATTAAGAAATAAAAATTTAAAAATTATATCTCGTGTTTGGGTAGTGGAAAACCCTGAGTTATTGAATCGTGACTTATAAATTCAATCATCGATAGATATATTCTTGATCGTTTGCCAGATTTACATTACAAAGGTTTCATAGTTTTAGTTTTGAAAAATACACAGTGTGATAAAATATTTCTGATTGTTACTCTACTGAAAATAAATGACTTGAATTCAAAAATTTAATTTTTCAGGGCAATTACGATATTACCTGTAAGGATCTTGATGATTAAGAATTTGCCCGTCCGTTTTGCAAATTAAGTTACCCAACTGAAGGCAGGTGCGCTGTGGTAATACCAATTAATTCCAAGGTTGCTATCGCTGCGGGTGCCCGGCGGAAGCGCTAAAATTTAAGCCCAACCGCTCAAACCTTAATATTAACATTTTGACATCAAACAAATGACATAACAAATAAAACATTTTACCGCCCGCCTATGCTTGTAGGCGCGCCGAAGCACTAAAGTGAAAATACACCTCCCTCGTAATTTGACAACGACAAACAATAAAATCTGACGTCTAACGAATTGGCCCAGAGCGGAGCCAGAATCCACGCGGAATCCACCTGAAGCACAGCCTGCTTAGATTTATCGCCGTAGTCGCCCGTACCGCTACGCAGACGCCGTGAAATATGTAAGCTGCCTCAAACTAGGAGCCGACGATCTATGCCGCCTCGTAGAGCTAGTTACATCACTCGGCAAATGTCTAGGCGTAATATTATCCAGAGTTCGTAGCTATGACTAAGCCCCTCTTATCGTTAATGGTGATGGTTTTCATCATTTCTTTTCCCTTGTTTCCAAATACTTTCCGGAATAATAAATATAACTTTCTCATATGGCGTTGAATATTAAATTTATACCGGTAATAGAAAAAATATCTATTGTTAAGTGAAATTTAAATTAAACGCCTTTAAGTTATTCATTGTTCAGTAATCTTGCATTGGAATAAATGCATGGAATAAAATACATGGAGATAAAAATAGCATGGCAATAAAAATACTTATTTTAAATTAATTCTACTTCATGATTTAACACTATATCTTATTGATAAACTAAGAAATCAATGTCATCCTCTCCTAAGAAAAATGTCAATATTTTCTTCTAATATTTTATATTAAAATTTGTCAAACCCATAAAAAATTTACGAAATTAAAAATATATTCACGGTCATATATAATATATAAAATCAATACATAACTGAAATAGACCGAGTATTAATACTCACATACTCGTCAGAAAAATACATTAGTAAACCAAATCAAAAAAATGTCGACAGAATACACGCCTGATTTATTTTATGTTTTTTGCTCTATTATTTATTTAATTTAAACAAAACCTTATTAGTAATATTGAATTAATTATTAATTATACTCAGAAGAAACATATTTCGTGTTAGAAAATTAATAACATTTTATAGCTATAAATATTAATAGTAATATTATGATTTATGGAGAATGACACCTTTATAAAAATTAGATTCAGTTTAAGATGAATTAAAATAAAATATTGAGAAGTGATGATTTGCTAGAAATACTGAAATTAATACAAGAAATTTCCACAAATAAAACTAGTGTAATTTCAGTCATTTATTACAATAATTTCAGAAATGATAAAATAGCTTTATTCTAGTGTACACACATTAGTTATGTACTAGACCGACGTGCAATGTTTAAATAGCAAGTAGAGATGAAGTACTTTAAATAGCAAGTACTTTTAATAGAAATGAAAAATTTCATTCTTTGAAATAAAAGTAGACAAAATAACTGTGTTATATATAACTTACAAAACGAAAATTTGAGTAATCGATGTTAAATATTTCGAAAGTGTAAATCTTACCATATATTATTGTCCTATGCGTCCATTCCATTACATCAAAATCATTACCTATGTTCTTAAAAACTTTCACACCCTTAACATCTTTTCAATTTATTCTATCAACAATAACCTTAAGAATCTTAGTGTGAAGTTTTTTGAGTTATGTTTTTTAATCTTTGAAATTTGTATATTTCCTATTTATATTACACATTTTTAAATTTCTTTAATAAAAAAATAAATCACGTGCAGCCAACCACGATCTAATAAAATGGTTAAGTGGCTAATTTATAAAATATTTAACTTTTTAAACTAGATTTTTAAATGCGTTATGAAATGAACCTTTCTATGGTTGTTGAATAACCAAATATTTCAAATTTAATTTGATATGCTCGTCTTAAATACGATCAGCTTCTAAAATATTATTCTGTTTATATGCCAATAAGGTACTTTTTTCTGTCTAAAGAGACTTAACATTTCGAATTATCTATCCTTATGTAGAAACAATCATTGTGTAATGTTCTATTTTTTTATTTTATGATTCGGTCTTGCAATCACTAACTTGTTACGTAGTAAAGCAGTCGCCATAAAGAATATAATCATAATATTAACATATTAAGTAACTTTTTATTGTTTAGAAATTATTATTTTGAAACTTGTAGATAAAGAATATTGCTTGGTCAGTCAGCTGGAAAAGTTACTCATTGATATATAATATGTAGCCGGAAAAAAGATCAGTGTTTTTTCCGATGTAATTTAAACAAAGCCAATAATATATGATATATATGTGTTTTTTACAAAATGTTTATAAAATTTAGGACAAGTTTGTCTTTATTTTTTGTATTTTATTATTCGAAGCATAATACAATTAATCACGTGTGCTGAAAACATAACATTGTCTTCATCCTAATACTTACTATTTGCTCCTCTCTTAATATAATATAATAATAATAGTAATGTCTACCTTATACTCCATTAGAAAATGAATAGCATATATGTGAGAAAATCATAGAATATCCCAGTAAAAATTTCGTTTCTGCAATTTCTGAGATATGCGTCAGTATGCAAGCAAGTAAACTCACGTTTTTATGAGTGTTTTAGTGCGAGAGCTTTTTAAAATTGTTTATTAATATTGTAAGTTTGATAACCGAAAGTTTTCAGTGAATGCTAGTTGTAAAGGCTTTGTTAGCGATTGTACAAAATCCGTATTGAATGCTTTTGGTTAGTTACGATGAAGAAAGTTTTTCTTAAAAATTTTCACTTTTTGTATATTAGCAAATAATTACAAAAAGTGAAAATTTTTAAGAAAAACTTATAAGTTTTTAAATTCATTAGTGGAAAAGCAAAAATTTGCTAACGTCACACTTTAAGATCAATCTTTAATTAGTAAAATTGAATGAAAACACTTTATTTAAAAAAATTTTTTGCAGTAGGAAAATGACGGAACAAATAATAAAAATCGAAATCTATGAAAACATGTGTCGGGTGACATTAAAATAAATAACTTTCAAACGAGCCAATCACTTTTCAGGACACGTCCCTTTCTCCGCTCAAAATCATAAAACCCTTTTTCGTTTCCGCACAATTAAGACACACTTATTTATTTCGCTTACAACAAAAATTCCATAGATTGAAAATCGTTCGAATACTTTAGTGTTGTTTATCGACTGCTCAATACGATATCGAGATGTCATGGAAGTAAAAATAAGCTGATAAAATAATTTTTTTTTGGAAAACTTAAATTCTACCTAAAAGAAATCTTTTTACGTAAGTCTAAAATATTTATTAATTGATTTTCAATATGTAATACAAGAAAGTGACTAATGGAAACATAGAGTCTACTAATAGAGACGTCAGTTTGAGAGCATTACAATTAAAACTTTTGCTATTTTATTTAAGAAAAACTTTGATTTTTTGAATGGAAATTAAACAATACAATGCGCCGGGGCCTCGTAAACAATTCATTGTTTACGAGGCCCCGGTCTTCAGACCAACAATGAATTCAGTTTAATGAAATGACAATATTTTCCATATCTAATGAGTGAATTTACCCACAACAGTAGAAATAAAAATTTAATAACCTAATTTCATAAATTGTCAAATGTCTAAACTAAAAAAACTAAAAAAACAATGTTATTATTATTTTAATGTCTAAATAAAAATAAATTTTAAAACCATAACTATAATTTATAATAATTGTCAACCATTTATTTCGTACAACATAATACAAAAAAGTGATTTGTCTAAATAAGTTTTAGACAAATCACTTTTTTTGAGATACTAGAATACATTGGAATATTATATTGATATAATTATTCTTGGATCTTCTCCTAAATTATGGTTATTAATATACAAAAAAATTCTGGTTGCTTTTAAATATAGTGTATGATACAAATATTAATTTTTTTACAGAATGGCAGAAATTTCCGTTTTATTTAACGGACGAAGAAATGCCATTTTAGAATTGTTTATTGAGTATTCTTATTTGGTTGCCATTGAAACATTAGCTGTGGAGCCGTCTTATGTCATGAAAATAATTCTGATTTCCATTTCGTAGAGTGAGTATAGTTTTACAACATTTAGTCGTTACATCCCTGGCGTACCATCGATTAAAAAGTATCCTATTGGAACCTTCCGGTTTTAATTAATAGCTGTAACTAAAAATACAAGAGCCTTTTTTGTTTCGTCTAGATAATCACCACTTAAACCATGTCTTATGTCAACTTAGCCATGAAACTGTTTATCGTCCCACTCAACGCAACGACGTATTTCCATTTCATTCATGACAAGTTTGACTAAAATTTTGTAATTCGTGCTTTTGCCTTTATACTTTAACTCTATAAAGGACGCCTTAGCAAAGCCTTGAATACTGTCCACGACTGAAAAATTCATAAAGCTTCTCGTTACCGGTGCATATTTTTTCTTCTCGTTACCGGTGCATAATTTTAGCTTCGTTATTTGTGCAACCAAGAGGTCAAGCATCTGCAAACTAAAAATCGATTAAATGATTTAGTCCACGACGAAATTTAATAAGTTTTACCAAATCCCTTGGAAATTTTATTTACTTTTAAATATGTGTTTCCTAATTTATCTATATCATTCCTCCTCTCGCATTTGTATTTTAATTAGACAGAACATTCAATCCAGTCAATTATAATCGAGGGCCAAAATAAAAAAAAGTTAAAATTTTAAAATTTCTCTCCTTTCCCGAATTGTCCTGAGCATATACACTCGCTTATTTTTTGTTGAAATATAACTTTTTTCATTTGGTATACATATTCTGCAAACAATGTATATTTCAAAATTTTATCATTACTAATTTTATTCGCTTTTTTAATATAGCTTATGAAATGTATAAATAATACAAAAAATTTCTTAAGATTAGAGAAATTCAAAAAAATTCTTAAGAATTAAGATGATACGATGAGACGTTATCGATAATATGCAATAATAACATTAAGTGTCCAGCACTAGTGACACACACCGGCCACAAGACAATAATATGCTCTGTGATACGGCATAGAAGAAAAAGCATACCGGTACAAAGCTGTCACCAACAATGTTTTTAATTAAAATCAAAGGAAATATGTTTAAAATAGCTTATCGATGTTAGGAAATTTCAGAGAAGAAAAAAACATATCGGTACAAAGCTGTCACCAATAATGTTTTTTATTAAAATCAAAGGAAATATGTTTAAAATAGCTTATCGATGATAGGAAATTCTAGAATTGGTTATATTTTTTTCTCACTTTCATTTTTGCACGTAATTATGACACAAAACGACATTATTGCCCGCTGAAGAGCAATGAATGACGGAGCTCAACTACTTATTACATTCGATGTAAAACTGAGATATACGACACCGTGCAGAGGAAAATATATGGCGTGTAGATCAAAATAGTGGCGCGCGTGACACGCCTACTTACTATCTCTAGTATATTATAGGCTCTGAGATAAAAATAAGCAAATTATTTAAGAAGTTTTCAATACCTCTGTGTTTACAAAATTAATAATATTTAAAAGGGAAATTACATTTAAAAAAATTGTGCGTGTATTTACGTACGCGTGTTAGGAGTTATACTTGTTTGGCTTTATACAAGAATGACTTAATTTAGTACGCAAATTAATGTAAATAAAATAATAAAAGGATTGGAACATCATTATAAATACGGTTGACAATACATCAATCACTATACGCATGTAAATATATGTTTAGTGAGCAACTTCACCCTGTTGATTTTCGTTGCACTGTGCGCACGTCGTAAAATTTCATTCTCCCCATTTTTCAAAACGGGCCTACAGAATTATCACTTAAAAAATTGTTATCTATTATATCATATCAATAAACGGTATAATTTACTTTTCCAATAATATTATACGCAGATTTTTAGAAACTCTCTTATGCATATTAATGCTCACTTCACGTCCCTACCAATCAATAAATCACCATCAAGACCCAGTAATTTTTGATCAACATTAAAGTGAATAAATAAGGCAGATAATTGTTTCCCGCGATACCTACCATTAGGCACAATACGCAGAGTTCAATCAATGCAAAGCAAATTGAAAATTTACGCAAAGTTCGAAGTAAAATGGGCACTCTATCACCGGGGGTTGATGTAGTACGCGTCTAGGCGGGCCGCTCGTCGGATGGAGAAATGGCGCGTTCCATCAGGCGGCCGTTGGATTAGAACGGTCACATTGCGCGCGTTATGGTAGCGGTAATTTTGGTCCGTACCACTCGATGTTTGCAAAAACCGCTGTTTGTTGTACGAGACTTATTACATTCGATGTAAAACTGAGATATACGTCACCGTATCGTCACTTGTTGTACATCGAATGTAAAAAGTTTGTTGTACGAGACAATATGCTATATTAAAACGTATTTAAAATTAGTCACGGCAGAAAATAATATAGTAAACAATGGGTAATTTTTCAATCTATATCGTTTATATTTTGTTTTTTAGTATATGGTGATCGGCATTTGCATGACAGAGAGACATACGTAACATATTTTATATATACAATATTGATGGCGTCAAATAGTTTTCGGGATTTAAATATTATTGTTACTGGGCTATTAGCAAAGATCTTTGCTAATAGCCCACCTGAAGATGTTGTAATACAACAAAACCTAGGTCGTGTTAAAGAAAGTAGAAATAATACTACATCACGTAGTTTCATTTAATTGTGAATAATGAATTTCTACAAAATTAACGCCAAATATATTCAATATTAGTTATACATATATATGTACATATATATGTACACACACACACACACTATATAGCTTTTTAGAATCATCATAGGAAACCGAAAAGGTTGTAGGGAAACCATAGCCTCGATTATAGACCTCAAATTTTTTTTATACAATATTTTTACATTTTTCTTATCAATTCACATATAATTAAAGATATACTAACCGATATATTTACGTTTTAGAAAGTAATGTTTTAGAATAGGTTAATAGAAATACCTTCTACCCTTAAATGTTTATAAGTACTTAAATGTTTATATAATCCTCGTAGTATGAGTTCTACTCGTATTTGACAGTAAGAGGACATAGGTTTTTCTATTGACAGGTGGACGATTGAAGAGGTTTTTTATGGACAGATAGAAAAATCTCTTCAATCGTCGGAACGCTAGGATGAGCAGTGATTAGACAGCGTCACGGATATGAATGACGTAAATAAGATAAGGCTAGTGTGAGTTTATCAAGAAGCAATTTGAAAGCTTTCACCTACCTTAAAAGCTTTACGCCTCTTACCTAAAGTTGTAAGCTCTGTTCATATATTTTACAGATCCATAAACTTAAGTATACACCTAAAGCTATGAATATTTTATGAATATTCTGTTCTATTGAATGTACTCTCTGATCATTGTTAAGACATATTTTTATATGTAGAAATCATAAAAATCACATCTATCAATATTAATTCTGGGTAAATTATAAAAATTTCCAAAAAATTTGTTTCTCAATTAATTTCTAAAAATAAAATCAATTTTACACTTGCTACATTAATTGTAATATTAATATTTAGCGAATGAGCAATTAAATTAGTGATCAGAATCAAATTTAGCATTTGTTTTTTAAAGTTTTTTTGCCAAAACTGAAAAAGGGAACCCTTACGTAATTACTGTAATGTTTGTTTTATTTGTCGAGTTACAAGATCATCTGACAAGGAAAGTTGGCTCGATTTTCATTTTAAGAGTTAATTTTAAGAATCAAAGACGGAGGCAAACAAATTTCAAGTTTATCGTATTAGAATATTAAATTAATTGTTCACAATTAAATGAAACTTCGTGATGTATAGTTTAAAAATTCACAAATTAATAACAATTCATTTATTGAATATATTTGGCATTAATTTTGTAGAAATTCATTATTCACAATTAAATGAAACTACGTGATGTAGTATTATTTCTACTTTCTTTAATTTCTTTACCATGACCTAGGTTTCGTTGTATTACAACATCTTCATCAACATCAGGTGGGATATTAGCAAAGATCTTTGCTAATATCCCACCTGAAGATGTTGTAATAAACTATACAAATACTTTTCAGTTTAATTTTTTTCAACAAGTTTCTAAAAATTCTATGAGCCAATGATAACCTCCAAAACCATGAGGCAAAAGAATTTTAAATCAGGAGTATTTTATTAATATACTGACTGTGTTTAGTCAAAATTTCCAGCATCGTATTATCTATGAATCGATGGACAGACAGTATGACGAAATTCAGAGGGTTTAATTTTTACTATTTAGCTATAGAACTCTAAAAAGTAAATACTACTCTACAGAGCACGTAGTTTTATTATTAACTATAACAAACATTTTCTCAAATGTCTAGAATGTAATAAAAACATAAATCTCTCTATCTATCTGGCACATTTCAAATAATATCTACATGTAAAATATATCTTAATATTTAAAAACAACATACATGCACCTATAGAGGACGCATGTTGTTTTTTTTTTTAAATTTTATAATCACTAAAATAATTTTAATTATTGTAGACACTATCGTTGAAAATATTCCCCAAGCTAATATTAATAATCGGTAAATCAAAATTTTATAAATTTCATTTAATTAAGAAAACGTTATCTATTTGTTATTATTAACGAAGGTTTATTAAAAACATTATGTTTTATTTCTGCAATAAGATAAAAAGTTCCACAAGCAATAATAGAATTTTGTCTGAAAGAACTGAGGTACTTTTACATTCCAAGCCCCTCGTTTCATTTAATCGTTTTGACAATGAAAATACTGTAGGTTTATTTAGCGCATTATTAAAATAAAAGCAATACAATAATGATAAGGATATAATCATAAATCTAATTAAATTTTAAATTAAAATTTTTTAGTAAATATTTTAATAAATTTATGTAGTTTAGTTATCTAAAAACAGAATAATCTTAGTATATATAATTATGATAAAAAGTAAAATTTTGAAGAATACCGACGAAATGAGCCCGATGTCAAGTATTTAAAAAAACAAAGTATTTAGCAAGGTTGTTTAAAAAAATTGTATTTTTAGAATATGAAAAAAATTTGTTATTTACAATCACAAAAGAGCAAAAAATGGAGTGCAGTTCATAATTATAATACAAAACAAAATTACGACAATATTATCGTGTGTAAATATTACATTTTTCATATATCGAGGACGACTATACGAAAATAAAAATAACATAAAAACCTAACGAAAGAGATAATAATTGTTTAAAAACAATCATAAAAAAAATAATTAATATCGACTACTTTCAGGCAATCATTATATATCTAGTGTAGCCAGTGCCTAAATTACTCAAAAAAGAAAAATTTCATTCATTCTGCCTATTTGTATATTTATTCTTCGTTTTTTACAACTTTACTTAGTTTTAATAAAAATAAATAAAATTACTAAAAACGATCCTGTTGAACCTAAAAGTCCCATGTATTAATATGTTACATATTTGAGTAGTAGATGCAATGAGACGCAATCTGCATTTGTTTTATGCATTGGAATTTAGATACTATTATAAAAATAATGTGACATTTTATAAAAAAAGTATAGTAGATTTCATATTGGTCTTATTGACAATTTGAATAAAAGTTTCAGTGACTTACTTCTTTATTTTTTATAGTTAAGGCGGTCATAATTATTCTTATAATAACCGGGACTAACCATTTGTGTTTTTTCTGGTCTCGTTTGTAGATTTTACGCTTCTTGTTTTAACCTAAATGTGTGAGAAAAGCGATTATTGACTAAATTTTTCTCTCGAATGGAAATTAAAATTTAATTCAGGAATGGTTCTAGAATTTTATTTTTATTTTAATTTATTTGCACAAAACTTTATAAATATATAAGTATGTGAATAGTTACGTAGAATCTAAGGGAATTATAATCTTCTCTTTTTTTAGACCCAAAACAGCATGATATAGAAATATTTCTTACTCTTTTTCTGTCAGAATAGGTTGTTAAAAATATGTATGTTCACTAAGATAATTTCATTTAATTTTAAATGTTCCGTAGCTCTGAGTATAAGATGAAAGCTTTAAAGTTACAACTCAACATATACAATTTAAAAATTAAAAAGTTATTTATGAAAATGTAAGTAAAAATTGAATAAAATTAATCGTCTACACCACCATTATACCACTGAAGTATATTTGACAACAACAAACAATGAAATCTGACGTCTTACAAATTGGCTCACAGCGAGGCCAGATTAAACAAGGAATCCACCTGAAGCGCGGCTTGTACAGATTTAGAGTCACAGCCGCCCGCGCCGCTACAGGAATGAAATATTGACGTTCTACGCGGCTACGAGGTGACGCCGCGACTATTTTAGCCATCGCGTAGTGCCGGATCGTAGAGCTGGACTAATGTTAACTAGATAATGATTGGCGATCAAGTTCGCGTCTTTACCAAAAAATAACCTTTCTATTACAATAATTTGACAAAATTAAACAATTTCAGTCTTAAAAAAATACTAAAATATGTAATTTATAAATAAAATATTCATCCACTTCCATAAGGTCGAAATTTGCAAACGTATCAAGGACCGACGACAATTCAATAACTTCATAAAATGAAAAAACAATTTCAAAAATAAATGATTTTGCTTCTAAAATTCATATATTGAATATATTTGGCGTTAATTTTGTAGAAATTTATTCTTCACAATTAAATGAAACTACGTGCTGCAGTATTATTTCTAAGTAGAAATAATACTACATCACGTAGTTTTATTTAATTGTGTCCAAAATTCATATTAAGGGAATGGAAATGCTTAATATTTTAATTAGATTTCAAGACAAAGCACCCGTGCTTTTACTCTCAAATATTATACTCAATAACAAACGTGGCTCACACTAAAGTCTTTAAAGAGTAGACAGAAAAAAAGAACAAGTTCGACAATTATTTTTTTATTTTTGATGCAGTATTTAGTAAAACCGTGTTTCTTTTTGGTTTTTTAAACTATTAATTTATTACACTACTAAATATATAAACCATCATTTCTATTAATTATTAAACTATTAAATACATAAACCATCAACAGCATAGTTTCCAATTGCCGCCGTTAACAAGTAAATGGTTGATTAAGCTCGCCCCAACATCCACTGTCCGAAATAAAACGCAAAGCTCAATCGTTACCAAATAAATTACAGAACTTGTATATAGATTCAAATAAAATGGCCATTTTATTATCGGTAGTTTGATGGAGTGCACGTTTGGTCGAGCTTTTTGCTGGATTGAGTAATGATCTATGTTTTTTTTTATTATTTTAATTTGAGTTAGGAAAAAATCTGAGTGTATTGATCACATCGTGGCATGCACACAATAACTGAGTCAATAGGGTGAAAAAATTGTTAAACCCATATAGAATGATGATTTTTAAATGGCGGGTACTATAAAATTCGACATATCTCGAAACGATATCTAAAAAGTATTGTTATGGCCCCTCTTACGAAAACTTTTCGAAATACAACGTGTTAAGTTTGTTGAAATCAGCATCATAAATTTTAAGACTTTATAAATATGTAATTTTCATTTATATAAAAAGCGCATAATATAATAGCTCTTACATTTAGTCATAGTTACAAGAAAATTCAAAACGGAAAATCTCGAAAAATGTCACGACTTGAAACAATTTTGGTCAATGCGACTCGGACTTTATTATTATTTTGTGAAAGCCGTTATAATATATTAACATTAAACAACGCTTTCAGGGTTATTATTCCGAACTACGTAACTTCTTTTTAACTAAATTAGAATTATGTATTATATTATTTGTCTAAAATACACATATTCTTCAATGTTATCTTATAAAGTTCTAGTCAGAAATACATTTGTCTTCGGTAATAAACATTCAAAATAATTAAGTAAATATATTAATTAAATACATGACGTAAATAAATTAAGCAAATATATACATTAATCTACAAGAAAAAATTTAATAAATTAGGCGTTGGTAGAAACTAACGATTTATAAGAGTTTTTTCGTAATCATGCCCAAAGCTATCAAAATTAGATTATTAAGAAAAGGAAATGAAGCAATCTCCACTTTTACATGGAGTTTAATCTCAAAATAAATTTTATGAAAAGTCAATTGCTCTAAAGCTCACAAGCTTACAAAAATGTTACTACAATAACTGGTGGGACTAGGTGCATATGCTATTCATGCATAAATTGCATATATTGCGGCACTGTACACGCATTGAAGCAATTTAAAAGCGACGGTATGCTTCTAGCTTTCATAGCTGCGAGCAGTTTTGAAATAATGGCTACATTCACGTGAAGTGTTATCAAGCTACTCGTATCGTAATTCGACTCGGTATACTCAGGTTTGACACGTATTTGGTCTCATGGCAATAAAATACTCTTTCCTTTTTGTAGTTTTTTTTTCTTTAAAGTAATGTGTGTAATTAGTAAGCATTGATATTTAGCGGTCTTCTTGAAACTCAAAATTATCCGTTAGAAATTTGCAGACATTTGATGGATCTCTTATGTCCTGAATGTCTCCTATTATGTTATGATGAACTAGGCTATAAGCTATTTTGTAATGTCGTAACAAACGAAAAACCTCGTTATCCCGGCGATGCCCACATAAATTTTATACAAGACGAGCTTACTAAACTTTTCTTTTTTTTATTTATGTTAACTTTCTTTATCCACAATTATACTATCAGGTTTAAGTGTATTGTTCCTTTTCTGGATTAGATATTATTACTATATTCAAGTAACAATAAATAACAAATAAAGATTAGGTTTATTTTATTTAGTTAAAAGCATCATCATAGAAATGTGTGTAAAAAGTTTGTGACTGAAAAATTTTACCGAGAAAATTGCAAGTACCTCTTAATTATGTAGAACTAACAGCTTCAAAAAATGTTTTCTAGATTATGGAAAATTTACAAACGCGAAATATTAGAGGTATATTTATTTACTTACTAAATTAACTATTGTTATTTCATTAGACAAGTATAAGGTAGAATAAAATATTTTGGTTATTTCGTAAAATGATTACGTTAAAGAACCAAATCATGTTTTATTCTGTGTGAATGTTTTTCTTTGTATTCTGATATTTGATGAACTATCCAATACCGTGTCATTTAATCTTTCTTTAGTTATCGAATTCGATTTTATTCAATATCGGTATTCAATCGTCAGTATCCGTGCTTAAAAACTTATCTCAGATCATATAATCTTTCTTAACCTGGTGATTAATATTGCTTTTTGTTCGTCGTTTCATTGCAACTTCATTTTCGGTTAATTGATATTTGATGAACTACCCAATTGTGATATTTGATGAACTACCCAATACCGTGATATTTGATGAACTACCCAATTGTGATATTTGATGAACTATCCAATGTCATTTAATTTTTCTTTAGTTATCGAATTCGATTTTATTCAATATCGGTACTCAATCGTCAGTATCCGTTTTCGGTTAATTTGCTTTATTAAACTAATTTGTCTGTGATTCATTATTTATATTTATATTAGTAAATTAAATTGTTTCAAATATTAACTTGCAAAATTAATAAATATTTCTTTTATCCATAAATAATTATCGATCCAACTTGATATTTGATTTGTATTGCTTTATGATTGGCCTTAAAAAATTGCTTTCAAATATAGGCTTAAATTTTCTATAATTTATCTGTACATATGACCAGCTAATATTTTTTTCATTACATGAAATATTCATATTTATAATGCAATAGTTGCTTCGATATATTTAATATGCAAGTAAAGTTTATATCTAATTTGGATTTTTTTCATGTTGTGATATCATATTTCCATAATTGTATAAAATTTTATGGGATTGTTTTTTTAGTATCATTTAAATCTAAATCAAAAAGTTTGATAAAATATAACTTCATTAAATAATAACAATAATTGAATATTGAATATATTTGGCGTTAATTTTGGAGAAATTCATTATTCACGATTAAATGAAACTACGTGATGTAGTATTATTTCTACTTTCTTTAATTTCTTTACCACAATTTAGGTTTCGATGTATTACAACATCTTCATGTGGGCTATTAGCAAAGATCATGTTTACAACATCTTCAGGTCAGCTATTAGCAATCTTTGCTAATAGCCCACCTGAAGATGTTGCAATACAACGAAACCTAGGTCGTGGTAAAGAAATTAAAGAAAGTAGAAATGAAACTACATCAAATAGTTTCATTTAATCGTGTAATACCAATAAGAAAAAGTTTCAGAATATATCTAGACACTTTCTTTAGGACATTTCTTTCGTTGTTAACATCACCATCGCTTTGAATTTCAGTAGTAAACATTCTAGAGTAATTTATACTTAAGATATTAAATAAACTGTTTTCCCTTAAAACTTATTCATACCGTTATGAATTATAATTGACTAATTAAGCCAACCAAAAGTTGTTATTTGCAATTAATTTTCTATTATTCTCGACTTACCATTCGCGCGTAATGCCTATACAAAGACATCGCTTTGCATTGGATAATCATTTTCTGTTTTCAGCTTTACTGGGAGAAGACAAAAGTGCTTTTATTAAATATACGCCTCTACTAAAATCGCCTTTTATTAAATTCTGTTGAAACATCTGTTTAGTGTCCCTGATTTATTACACAATTGTATCATTGTTGCGTTAACATCTTTACCGGTACGTTAGTCAACATCGGCAACATTTTAATCAAAATATTACTTTCTAACAATAATTATTTAAGAGAACGTTATATATATATATATATATATATATATATATATATATATATATATACACATGAATATTTTAAATTTCAGAATGTGTAAATAATAATTCTCTCAAATAATTATTGCTAGAAAGTAATATTTTGATTAAAATGTTGTCGATGTTGACTGTTAATGCAACAATGATACAATTGTGTAGTAAATCAGGGACACCAGACAGATGTTTCATCAGAATTTAATAAAAGGCGATTTTAGTAGAGGCGCATATTTAATAAAAACACTTTTGTCTTCTCCCGGTGAAGCTGAAAACAGAAAATGATTATCCAATGCAAAGAATTCTTTTTGCACGAGTGTGAATGGTTGAATATTTATTAAAAGTCAATGTTTTTAATTTTTCGTTATTTCAACATTTACACAGTAAATAAAACGAGTTTATACATTTATGTGTGATTCTGGGTGATGCGTATTTTCTGTGACTAATTTTAACTAGTAGAAGCGAAAAATGCATATTTTTTTCCTCACGACCTTTCTGCACAGTATAAAACAAATGCCTCTCATTATTCTGAATTTGAAACGTTTTTAGCGAACATAACGAACTTGCAAGAAGAAAATTATTTTCAAATTCGAAATTGAAAAAAGGATAAATTTCAAATTGTTATTAGAAATCACTTAAATGAATTTATCATTAAATCCGGGGAAATTTCTCACAGATCACAGAAAAATTTTAAGTTTTTGAAACTAACAAACAACCATTCAACATTACATATATCCAAAATTAGGTAACGGTTTGAACACGACGTTTTCGCTTTCACTTTCATTATGGAATCCATAATGAAATGTTGTGGCTATATTTTAAGTAGGAAAAATTTAAGTATTGTAACAACGAAAAAGTTTCAAAATTTGTAATTTTTACTTTCTTTGTATTATTCAGAATACTGAGCCGAATTACTCCTCAGAAGGAATGTCGTCACAAAAACAGGCATGCGCGAACAAGCGCCGTGCACATGTGCGCAGGTACACCCGTGCACACGCACACGCGTATGCACATGCGTACGCACACGTTCAAACCCGCATGTGTTTATTTTGTATACTCATCACGTATATTAGTCACGATTTTTCCCCGCTAATAAAAAATAAAATGGGCTAAGTACTCGTATTTCATAAAACAAAAAGGGCGTTCACATCTTGCCGCTTTCGATTTGCGGGCGTGGTACCCGAAAACGATTTATGGACCCCCTGTTTCGTACACGAGAGCGTGTACTTTCCGAAATAAACCTCCTTAAAGCCTTTATTCATGCATCGTTTAAACACGAGTCGGTTCCGTGGCCGAATTTGAACAAGAAATGTTTGAGGATGAAAATTGTACGGAGAAACTTGGTATAAACATGCTATCGTGCGTTGCGAGAAATTACTCTGAAAATGTACACGTTAATATGATCTTTGCGTAGGCGATTTCATGAAGAAAATGATTTCATATATAAAGTATGCTGGCATGTTTAAATGGAAGTAAATTGGCGTGTAATTTTGAAATCTATTTAGTTTACATTTACATGTTTATTTTTGTTGATTTCTAAATATGTATTTGTGAAAAAAAACATAGAGTAAAGATATGTGAATAAAAATTGACACCTTTGAAATAGATACTATTTACGGAATCTACGTCAAAATTTAATTGAATAAAATTATGAAGAATGTGATGGGTGAAAAAAATAACATTCATCTAATATATAATGCTTGCGATTATATCTTTTAAAATTATTTCATATTTAATTGCTAAATTTTTTAGTACTATCCATCTGCAGAAAATAGAAAACTACAAGGTCAGGAATGACCAATATTGTCTTTGTTAAAGAAAAAAAAAACAAGTGTAATGATTTTAAATGATTTCATTGGGATTTTCACTTTTCGATTATTTCCCATCGTTAATCATTGCGTATAATGAAATGATGTAAAATTTATATTTATTATATTTAATTTATTCTTATGTCATGTTAAAAATTAAACAAAAATTTATGTTTTGGTTGTCATCACCAAAAATACAGGTATCACATTCGTCCTTCTTCCCTGAAAAGGACGATGTAAAAATATATGTATTTTTGGAATTATGTACTTTATTCGAATAGTGTTTTGATTGTTATAAATATGTATATCACTATAATTATATTTTCAACAGTCGGATATAGTAAATTGCTATTAGCCTACACGCAAAACATGTAATAATGAGTTCTCCAGTTTTGGAACTGTTCCTCAATACTTTTTAAGTTTTCAGTCGGACGAAAATTTAGTCTCTTATTTTCATAATTGCTACAATAAGCAAATTTTTTTCTGTTTGTAATAATTGTATAAAATATATAATATCAATTATATTAAAAATACATTTGTACATATACAGTAGTATAACCCAAAAATACTCAAAGTTCTAAAAATATTTTTTGTGGTCTATAGTTAAAAGTCTTAGAAAACAATTATTAGTATTTATTAAAATTTTTAAATTTCATTTATAAAAGTCTCCGATTGAACAATAGCAAAATTATTAATTTAACTAGCGTGACCCGTGCAAAGTCTTCGCATTATTTATTCCATTATGAAGCTCAGATGACAGATCAAACAAATAAATTTTACTAAAATTGACATATAGAGGCGCAAGTATCAAAAGCATTGAGCTAAAGCACCACTTTATTTATACGTGAGTGGATTTGAAATTAAACAAAAATTTTAACGACCGTCAATCATATTGACGTTGAGCCGTTAGATGGCAGCATTGCTGTTTTGTGTATATAATTTTAATAATTAATTAATTTGCAAAAACAATAGCAATAATAAATTTTTTAGTTGTGGATGCCGGTAGAGCAAGTAATTATCTATAAAATGATATATAATTTATGTGGATTAGTTGTGAGGTTTTTTCTAAAAAGGGAGAGTAACATCTTAACCTTAGCGTATTAATATATATGATGATGACGATGATGTACAGTGACGTTATAAAAAGATTTTTGGCATTTATAAAAAAATTAACCCTGATTTGTTATTACAGAGAGCAGAAAAAAAAACAAATATCATTTTAATTTTGGTTTTTAAAAACATTGACTTTTAATTGAGAAATTATGAGTGTATATGTTATTTAATCAATTCAATGTGTTAATTTTTAAACTGTAATACTTTTTTAATGCAAATTTTATATCTCCTACAACATTATTTTATAAAATTTTCTCCATAGTTAAAATTAGCAATTATTCCCATATAAATGTAATTTGCAACACCCTTTGGGGTTTTTTTTTTTAGATGTAAGTATAAACAATAAGAATAACCGCATGCATATAAGTTTGCTCTGTAAAGAGTTTCCGGTAATTCGGTGAAATAATTTTTTACTTCTTTCATCATATTTTAATTCTTCATCCAAATTCCAGTGTGGTAATCTAATTTCGTCCACTTTATGGAGTATCTATATATATAAGTTTTAGAGACTGCATGATCAACAAAAAAAAAATTATGTATATATATATATATATATATATATATATATATATATATATATATATATATTACTATGCATTATATTACTATATAACACCATTGCTACATTCTTCATTGGAGTAATTACAAAAAGCAAGTCTATGTTTTCAGATATTTTCTTTAGATGATAAATTTGGAAAGCGTCAGGAAACTGTTCTTAATTTGCTGATTACCTTCAATGGTTGTGCGCAGAGCATTTTACTCAATGAGAGACATCGAATTTATTTACATGACTGTTATTAAAAAAATAAACCCCTTATTTTATAATATGATAAAAGGGTAAATCCTGTGCGACAGTCTCATATAAATAAACGTTCCAAGAAAACAACTAATAATTTTTCAGGCCTGGTAAGATTATTTGCATCTGCCTATACTTTTTGAAAACTTTTCAAATATTGGTCACTCTCGCGAGGAATTGTAATTGTTGTTTTGGTATTTGATGTCTTATAGCAAATTAGGCCTTATTGTGTTAGAGATACCGAAATTTATAGCAAAATTCTTAATATTGTAAGTCAGTTATTTAAAAAGTATCTGCCCTACGTTAATTACCCAAGCTTTCACTAGGGAAATCTACTCGTTGAAAAAATCTGGCTATCCCTTGTATTTAAACGTTATGACATAAAAAATAAAAGAGATAATCAGATTTTTGTCTGGGAAAATTATTAAGAAGGTTTCAACATTTAATTTATTGAATTAATGGAATTTTTGAAAATTAAGTTTTACTGACTTAATAGTTTGTATTATACGTTTGGTCCTAGTTTCACAATACGAAAATTTGTGCTGATTAGAAAAAAATATTGTTTACACAAAATATTTAAATAATGCTTCTTTGTAACTGTCAACGAGATAAAAATAACATTTCTTAACAAATATTACTTGGATATTAATTGCAAAATTTTGTATGTAAATACACTCTTACCATTTTTGGCAGGTACAAATTAAAATTTATTACACCCGACGTAGAATTATTAACCAATTGCCGACAATTACACAATAAGCGCAAAGCACGACAGCTATTTCAGGCGCACAAATGGAGGGCTGTCACTTGGAAGTAAATTTTCTATATTTACTCAGACATATTTTTAACTGCAAAATTCTTGTTGCACTTTTTAATATATAAAATAATACCAAAGAAAAAATACAGATCGTCCTCTAAATTTGATAAAATTATCACGAGTAATATTTAAAAGATTATTATCAGTCACATAAAATTTAAAGGAATATTTCGCTTACTGTGAAAATGTCGTATGAATGAGGTGCACTCTTCTTGGGATTTAATTTAAAACTATTTATAATTAGAGGCTTATAGTTCTATTGGAATATTTACTTGGTACAAATATTTAACAGATATTATTTAGTTCAAACTATGCCCCTTGCATGGGCATGCCCTTAATAAGGATGAATCAGGGGATTGTGTTCTTAAATACAACCACGGTCAAAAGAATGACCCTATCTTAGATAAAGAGACGTAATTAATCATGTCACAAAGATGTGAAGATTATAAAATATCGCTTTTAGCATTTTCCAAGATATCAAAGAAAAAGCTCCTTGAGAAAGCAAAAGTCTATAAAGACTGTTTAGCCAGTGATAATGATGATAATATCTATAAAGTTATTTTGATTTGATTTTTTGCAAGTTACACGTTATTTTGATACAATATTTTGCAAGTTAATCACCTAATCACACGTAGGTGCTACTTAAGCAAATTCTTTGTAAATTGGAAAGAAAAAAATTAAAAGCATAAGCTACAGCAAATATTAATTGTATCTGGTATGTGTTAGCTAAACACCATCGTAGATCGTAGGGGTCGGAAGTATTCGATAGGAATAATTCAGATGATCAATTAATAACTTAAGTCACTCTCTACCTACCTTGTGGCATTTAAGCAATGTTACCGATTTCTGATGCTCTATCACTGATCAGAGCTTTATAAGTTGTAGCGTAATCATATATAGCCATCCTCAAAGTATTGATTTCGTAATAAAAAAAAATTAAATGGGTCCTGTTTTTCCAGAGACAAACGCAAAACAACAAATAAATAGACATACATTTCCACTTTATATATTAATGTCGATAAACACTTTTAAACTTATTGCATATGAATAATAATTAAGCGAAAAAAAATTTCCATCATGTTGACTTAATTTATCAAATTATACATCTTCCTTCTTTTATTTTACTAAGTTGTTTTATGGAAGAAACTACTAAGATTGAAAATTTACCGATATAATGTAATTATAAAATGTAATTTTATTTATTGATAAATTTATTAGTTTAGTATCAACCAACCTTCATTTTATTTTTGACAACCGCATCATTTGACAATTTTTAGTCAATTAGCCAATTACGCCAAACTACTAAAATTGAAAATTTACCGATATAATATTATTATAATATATAATTTTATTTATTGATAAATTTATTGGTTTAGTATCAATTTACACTCATTTTATGTTTGACAATCACATCATTTCAAAATTTTTAGTCAATTCGCCAATACCACTGGGATTCATACGACTACCATCATGCATTCACTTATTCCAAAGTGGAAGTAATTTTAAACGTAGTTAGATTTCCAGTTAGTGACATTTTAAATATCACCCGAACTTCTAAGCAGTTGTAGTAATTATAATCTGATCGTAGTCAGACTTTTAAATAAAAAAAATCCCTTGGACTTTAAAGTCTATTTAGTGTTTAGTAAAAAACTAAAAGTACTAAGTTTCTTGAGTTGCACCTAATTTGCTATGTTGCCAAGGATGTAAATTTAATGTTAAATGTAAGCTATGCAAATTCAGTAAGGATTTTCTTTATGGTAGATTGAAGAAAAACCTTAATATATAAATAAATATTTTAATTAAACACTTCATATAAATTATATATATATATGTGTGTGTGTGTGTGTGTGTGTATGTGTGTGTGTGTGTGTGTGTGTGTGCGTGCGCGGGTGTATGTATGCGTGTAAACAAATTTCGCTGTGTGAACAACTTCTTGAATTTTAAATATTATTTTTAAAAAAATCATAAACTTTATAAAATTTTCGTTTTGGCAGTGTTGATATTTTCATTTTCTACGACAGAATATAAATAGATTATTTTTGCCAATATATTTTTAAAATTTATTCATTCAAGATCCAAAATGGTCGGAGAATAAATAAAAACTATATAACGGTGTGATAACCCTAACCGCTCACAGAAAACTCGCCCAACCAACTTAGCGCCATCAAAAACGACTTCCGCTAAAATAAGGCAATAATTTGCCATTCGCCATCCGCAGCAGGTAGGGTGGGTGCGACTCTAATTTCTCTCGCCTCAACTAAATCCAAGGTTGCTTTACAAAGCATAATTAAGTTATATAATTTTGTATTGTTCGCTCGGCGGCAGACTGCTAGGCATTAATCAGTAGGAACACGCACTCCGTCATTGCTGCGGCCTGTTACGATGCCCCGAGAGCTGTAAGATTTAGGAGGCTGCGTTACTGGAGACGCTGGAAGTATTATGTCTGACAAAGGTCAAAATGGACTGAACGGGGGGTTTATTTGGTGGTTTGGCCTGATCCCACGTGAAACTACTATTGAAGATGCCATCTAGCGTTAAGATAATGAAACTTGTTTAGCATTATTTAAGTAGGTACTAATTTGAAACATTTTCATAATTATGCTGGTCGATATTTAGATAATAAAATTTAAAGAAAACACAACAAACTATAAATGTAGATCTGATGGTCTTGGAGTCTTTTAAGATAAATCAAGCATTACTTGCTACTTATTAAACACCTACTTGGGATTCGTTATGATATATCCAGAACTGAGTGAGAGTGCCCCATAAAAATAAACTTCCCTAAATATTGTGGGTCCGAATTGCAATTACCCTGAGTTAATTGTGCTAGATTTCTTTAATATATTTTTAGCATATGTAAATGATTTCAAATGCATTAGGCGTAATGCAAAGAGTAGTAAGTAAATTAAAACGTATAAAAGAGAAACTATTAAAAGTTAAATTAAATATAGAGTAGTTAGTTACATTAAATATAGAGTTTAATTGGCACAACAAAGAAGTATAATGAAATTGTTCAGAATTTTATTGCAAATAGTATAAAATTTAGAAAAGTTCTGGAATTTTTTCAATTAAAATCAATTATTACCAAGACAATGGTGTTTAAATGATGGCTAGAATTTACTGCAAATAAAAGTTTAAATAGTTCATTTAAATCATAAATTTGTAAATTCTAATCTAGTTCCAAAGTCAAATTTTATAAGAATTTTATTAGACCAGTCTTGACGTTTATTACTATAGTATTAACTTTGGTCCAACATAAACAAAATGGAATAAGAACTTTGGGAAAAAAAGTTTTAAGGAATTTTTTCCAAGAAATGGACGATGAAAAAATTATGAAAGTTTGGACAGCAGTTAATACATACGAACGATTTAAATAGTACGTAGATTTAAAAATTATCACTGACACAAAGATTAAAAGGATAAAATAGTTGGAGCACCTGAAAAAGAAGTAAAAATTATCGAGACATCAAAAATATATTTATATTGAAGCCTGAATTTGTTGCATTTTATGGAAAGTTAAAAAAAAGATCATTTAAGGATATAAAGAAGACTTAAGTCTATTACGTGAAATATTAAATCCTAAAGTACACCCAAGTCCTTTATGTACAGTAACACCAATCATAGTAATCAATAATAACATTTCGTAATATTTAGGGTTAATATATCTATAGGACTAAATCGAACTTTTTCGTTTATCTTATTTTAACTGAAATCATTTGCATTGGTGCGTATCGTAAGCATAAAAATTACTCTAGAGAAAAAAGTGTACGGCAGATTGACTAACGACACACCCCCGTAGAAATCTATCGAAATCTGCATAGAAGAATGGGGGAGGGGCATAACAAGGTAGTGAAGCAGGACAGAGCCACCCATATTTACAAATAACTAGAGATACAATTTGTGTTTGGTTTTCACCTGTGGTTTTCAGCGGTCTTTTTGGATCGGCATTCAGTACGATAGTGACCGTCGGTGGAAGTGCAAGTGTTCGTTTTTTACGACAGAAAATCTTTTTTGACGTCACTTCATCTAATTTAGTGTGTTTACGGAAGTGCACTTAAAAATATATGTGTTTATAGATATTGTTCTTATTTTTTTATAAAAATTGCTTATCGATGTATTTTCACCAAAATAAATCAATCTAACGATTTATTTTTTTCATTCATTATTAAAAGCAATACTAGGCATGGGAACATTAAGGGGATATGACTATAGGGCATGATGGGGTAGCCCGTCTCCACTATCTACGTTATGGCCCTCTTTTATATAGATATTCTGTAAGTATACGTTAGTTGTAACGTACAAGAGAAAATACTACGAGAGGCAGTTGATCTGTAGAAAGTACGAAAGAGAACATTGATGCAGTCCTAAGCAAAACAGCAGGCTACAGAAAAGCAACTCAAATATACGGCATTCTACAGATCACGTTAGAGCGTTACGGGTTCAAAATAAAGAAGAGTGAGTGATCTATTGGCTTAAAAGCAGGTAACTTTAAATCTATGTTTTCCAAAGAAGAACTTACGAAATACATTAAAGGCAAGGAAGAACGTCTTTTTGGATTGATTACAATGGCAAGATAGATAATTTAAACCATGATGAAATGATAGCTAGTTAGATTGGGGAAAAGAGTTTATAAAGCATCTTCCAGATTTATTGATTCGTAAACCAGAAGCCCCACCGGCGGTCCGAGCGATGGATTTTAATAAATTCGCTATGGATAAATTCTATACTTTCCTCGAGGACGTAATTATTAATATAATTGAGGCCAGACAGAAAATATGATGAGACTGGCATATCATGTATTCTTACCTTCAGGTGCTTCAGTTACTAACCCAGTTTAGCTACTTTTAGACTGTCATAGAACATACACGCAATACATAGAACTAATTGAAAGGGTACGTAAAAATGTTATAACGATTTGCTCTCCTCTGCATTGCACCCGTAGGCTCCAGCCTTCAGACGTTTTATTTATGAAGCCTCTAAGTTTCTTTTACGATCAAGCAACTAATTGGTTAAGGTCGCGTCATGATGGAAAATAAAAATTGGTTTTCTAAATTAATAAGAAGTAATTATTCACAATTAAATGAAACTACGTGATGTAGTATTATTTCTACTATCTTTAATTTCTTTACCACGGCCTAGGTTTCGTTGTATTACAACATCTTCAGGTGGAATATTAGCAAAGATAACGAAACCTAGGACAACGAAACCTAGGTCGTGGTAAAGAAATTAAAGATAGTAGAAATAATACTACATCACGTAGTTTCATTTAATTGTGAATATTGAATTTCTACAAAATTAACGCCAAATATATTCAATAGAAGTAATTATAAGATAGTAATTATAAATATATTTATATTTGAAATTTGTTTTTTCTTACGTTTTAATATTAATTTAATTTCACATAGAAGTTAATATTAAAAGAACACAAACAACAAACAGTTAAAAAACAATAATTCGGTCATATGTTTAAACATACAGTATTTATACGGGGATGATACGAGACGTCGAAACGAGCGGACTATACGAGGGAAAATAATGAATGTTTCGTTTGATACGATTAACATTACCAACGTTAACAACGCTACAGTATGGATTGAAATGAAATATAGTCATCGTTGGTACAGGCAATAAAGTATTTTTGTATATAGAAAATATCTATCACTAAATTGGAATCACAATGTGCAAATTTCCATGATTAATGATGATGTTTGCCTTCCGCCGAAGAGGTAAAAAAAAAACTTATGCAGTAATGGGGACTGCCGACAGAGGTAAAAATTTAAAACTATAGGAGAACAGTGGTATATACAAACATTTTGTAAAAAATAATAAAGTACTATCTGTATATTTCTTGACAATTTAAAATAATAAACAACAAGTAGGTAAAATTAAGTTTTAAAATTGAATTTTGCAATAAAAGAAAATATTTTCTGAAATGAAAATTGTAGCCTTTTCCGTAATTTGTAGAACTGACTACATAATGCGCATACCTGTATGCGAACTCATATTTGATTTCCATAAAAAAGTCTAGTTTTAATTATAAAACGATTAAACTTCACCTTTCACTCTTAATGTGGCCCTGAAATAAAAATAAAATGGTACAAACCAAATACCAAACTAAACGCTAATAAATAAAAATAATTTTAAGACAATCCTTTTTATCACGCAATGCGGAGTATTGATTATAAAATTATGATTACTGAACTGTTCTAATATATATATAATATTTCGAAAAAGTAAAATAGAATTAATTTGTATAACGTCTAAATGTTTAGGTAACATAGCGATTTTATTTAGCGATAAAAATCAAATTTTAGGTTGAAATTTGTACTATTCATAGTAAGATTGGATATTTTTAAAATTTTTCTGCACGCCACTACTACATTTTTAATTCGGTAGACGACAAATTTACTGCCGTACGCAATATCTTTTCATTATTTTCGTATTATCTGTCTGGGAAATTTAACTAATAGTCGATTAAGTGTATTAGACAACACGCAAGTTTGCTTTAGACGTCTTTATAGTTCAAGCAATGATCCAATTATCCCAATTAGTTTTAATTAAGTCTAAATAAATTTGCAAAACCATAATAAAACAAAAATTTCAGCTCAAATTAGTATTATCCTTTTTTTAATTATGTGTAAACATCAACTTTTCAAATCTATAATAACAGTAATTTTAATTTATGTTCACTTATTTGCTTGATTTTTATTCCCTCACAGTAAACCGGCGGCACAGATGAAATCACAGATACCCCAAGTTGAATTTCATCTATACGCAATTACTTCATTGGTCTTATATCTATATTATTAGGTAACAGCTACAATTTCTGTTACTTTATATGTCAAGTTAAAAATGTATTATACCTTCTGTATCCACTTATTATTAATTAACTGCTTTGGGTTCAGTTAAAATGTCTAGGAAATTTGCAATATTCATGCATATATTGAACCATTAGATTAAAAATACGGCTATATTTTTGACCATAGTTCAGGACTTATGTTACGAAATAGATTCAGATTTAAAAAAAGATACTCTACATAATCTCTTATGTAGCAAAGAAACTTATTACACCTCTGTATCGTAAAATTATGATTTCCTTTGCAAGGGAATAAGTTTGCGTACAAAGCTGTAAGCTCTAGGTGTTAATGTATATTACGGAATTTAAGTTTGGCGTTTCATCGCTGCCTTGAGGTTACATTTTCAATATTTCATCAACAATTTGGTTTTATTATATATATATATATATATATATATATATATATATATATATTTCTTTTATTTTATACTTCACAAGAGTAGTGAAGTGTAAAACACGAGCAAGGATTACACGCAGTTTCTCAGCAGTTTAATATGTTTAAAACAGTCGGAGCACTAACATAACGTAACTATGAGGAGAGAAAGATAATTAAAGGAACAAGAATCGTTTAAAATATTTCCCTCAGGAATTGAATTTTCCTAATTTTAATTCGTGGATTAATATGGAAAAATTATAATAACTATTTAAACCATTATTACTATAATTTAAGATAAACTCCGATTTTAAGATAAACTATGTGCATATAGATATAAAGCTGACTTATAATTTAAATTATAACCGTTTGCAAAATCACGCGCTTAGTGCATTAAACTACGTCTAGTGTCTTCTTTTCCTAAACATTTCATAAATATTATTCCATATTATTGATTTGTTAACGAATATTATCACACACAAATCCTTAGAATATTTATGGCAATATTTATAGTGACACAATCACACAGTGAGCTTCAGGAACGTTTTAGTTAGGCACATCTCAGATATCTACAATATAACCCTGTTTCGTCTTCTACGCAAATATAATTTTTTTAGCGAAAACAAGAATTCGCATATCCGCTTCCACCGTCACTTCTTCCTTAATCTAAGCCCGTCGAAAGCCGACAGGGATAGCGTTCTGGTCTCACCTGTGACCCGATTTACGTCAGCGCACGTGAAAATATCACCCGAAGATGCCATGCGCCAAGAACAATTGGCGTTTTACGCATTGTATCTTGGTGCGGTACGTGACGTGTCTTGAACGGGGGAGCCGTATGTGAAATACAAAATAGCCATGAATAAAATTTATGTTTGGGCATTTGTATGCTGCTGAGTTGATGGGTGATATTTTTGTTCAGTATCATAACGGTAAATTATGGAAATTGAATTTAAACAAATTTGAAATAATTTTTTTTTTAATTATTGCTACTATTTAACTTTCATGGTTACAAAATAATAAACAAATGAAGATATAAGATTATTTAAAAAAAAATTCTCAAAATATTTTTATTCCAAAACAATTTTTATTTCATTTCATTCAAAACTATATTTATTATATTCTATCTCAGCCAATTTTTAGTAACATGTAACATTGTTTACTTTATTGAAATATTTGCTTCATTAAATTTTGCAAATTGAAACGACTCTTAAACTTGCGTAATTAATTTATTTATCATTCGAAAAAATAATATTATAACTAGGAGTCATCAATAATTTCTGAATATCGCAAATAATGCAAATCCAAGAACTTGAAATTTTTCTCAATATTATTTAATCACCCATAAAATATCACAAATTTCTAAGTATTATAATGCGATCCACGCGGCTCGATTAAACAATTATTAAATTTAAGAATACGATGTGTACTTTCCTTTTTTATACCCGAAAGTCATCTAAAGTTTTATTTCATTCATTATTTCTTATTATCTCTCCATGGTTTTCTTGTAGGGTATATACCGACTACTTTATTTTACTTTAATTTATTTAATACATCTCAAATTTATACGTACTTTTTAAAAATAAGGTAATCGATTTTAAATAATTGGTAACTTAGTTCCCAATTTGTAAAAACTCCGATTAAATTATTATCACGTTGGCTAAATTTTCAGGTCGCTGGAATATAACAATTGAATGGCTTAAATTCGTTTAGCAGCATAAATATTTTGTATAATAAATAAACAATTAAAACTTGGTTTGCTTTAATTTTATCTTACGAACGGCCTGCTTTGAAATATATCAAACCTATCTATAAATTGTTGACCTTGTGAGTATTTAGTCAAATCTGTTCGTACTGTAGCCCACAGGCAAGTTCTCAACAGAACCTTGCGCATATCTATATATATTCACGAAATACATCGAGCCACTTTTGTCACTCCCTTACTCACTTATTTTTAAAATATCTGGCCAGTTTCCCGGATGGAACTTGAAATTAAACACGTAGCAAAAGTTTTACATATCAATAAAAGAAAAAGTCAGAAGTTGGTCAAGGGTTAATTAGGTTGGGTTAAGTTGTATTAGTTTTGATTAGGTATGTTAGGTTGGATTAAGTTAGGTTATGTTGGGACAGGTTGCATTAGATTAAGTGGTATTAATTAGGAGAAATTGGGTAATTTGTCAATTCTCAGCAAAATGTTGTGAAATCCCGTCAAAAACATAAATGTGAAAAATGGGGCCAGTTCCATTTAGTTCCTTATTTCAGCTCAACAAGATTTGAAATCAAAGTAATTGTCAATTTCCAAGTAGATTTTAATATGGATTTATATTAAAGACGAAATTTAAATGGTACTCATAAACTTTTTTTGGAAGTCAACATTACTTTTATATTTGAATTTGGCAAATTTTTGTTTTTGCAAATAACGCTTTTACAAATTTTCCAAATTCAAATAGAAAATTCTTAATTAATTCTTATTAATTAACCTTTCTTAATAATTCTTAATTAATAATATTAAACAGAGATATAATTCTATTTAAAATTATTTTTTTCTTAGGATATATTTTTCAAACGAAATGTTTTACATTTTATTCAATTAAAAGGAAAATTTTACGAATAGTTTATATAGTTGTATGTATACATTTTTGTATAGCTAAAGGTTATGACGAAACAATCACATTCAATGATCCAGGAAAAATCTTAATTAAACAGTTTCTTTCATTTCTAAAATAAATAAATTATTTTCTTTTTAGGTTGAGTTCCTTCAAATTTATTCTTTAAATTATTAACTTTCTTTTCCTCCACGTGAAATAGCCTAATTGCCTTTTTTATGTTTTTAGAGCAGGAAAAGCAAACATTTACGAGGAAAGCTTGTTGCTTTTGATTTATGTGTTTTAGCCTTAGAATTCTTTAAACACAGTTCTGAAATTTGTGCTGATTATATTATAAAATTAAAATAAAAAGAATTAGGGAAGAAGTAAAAATAAATTGGCCGAAAATGGATGTTTTTCTTTTTATTTTGGAAACGAGAAGAAGATCTTTGGAAATAAGTAACATTAGAGAAAAAAACAAAAGTTTTATTGCTTTTATTGAACTCAACACCAAATAGGACGTTGCATATATTTGGCGTTAATTTTGTAGAAATTCATTATTCACAATTAAATGAAACTACGTGATGTAGTATTATTTCTACTTTCTTTAATTTCTTTATCACGACCTAGGTTTCGCTATATTACTACATATTCAGGTGGGATATTAGCAAAGATTAACTCTTAAGTACTAACATATTACTATACTATACTTAGGTATTAACTCTTAGGTAATGTATCACTCAAATTAGGAAAACTCTTAACTAATAATAAAAATATAAATAATATAACATGTACGTTTAGTACTTTAAATAATTTGGGTAAAACCCTTATTAATAATAAAGAAAAAATAGATAAACATAAAAACAGTGGTATCTATAAACTTAAATGTAACGACTGTAATATTGTATACATAGGTCAAACAGGAAGAGATTTTAATACAAGATATAAAGAACACATTGCCAGCTGGCCAAATAATAAACCAGACACATCTCACTTTGCTAAACATCTCATTGAAAATAACCATCACCTCCATACTGATAATGCCCCCTATATATTACAAATAAATACAAAAGGTAATAAACTTAATATCCTAGAAACATTAGAAATAAACAGACATAAAAAAGATACCAAGATATTAAATGAACAACTAAATATAATATCATCACCTATTCTTAATATCTCCTAGATATAATATAAATATACAACATTGATACTTCAGTACCCTGGAAATTGTTTCAGCACTAATACACATATAAATATAAGTATATATAATAAAAACAATAAAATTAAAAGAAATACACAAATAAATATATGAATACACAAAACCGGAGATATGTAGAATTAGTGTATTACCTTGTCCTTACTTTCAAATACTCTTGCTTTTGTATAAATATATTACCGATAATAACTTCCATTTAAAAGAAATTAAAGAAAGTAGAAATAATACTGCATCACGTAGTTTCATTTAATTGTGATCAAATAGGACGTTAATAAGATAGAATTCTAACGGGTATTATTTACAATGTAATGGTCTCATTTATACTGGTGTACATGATTTTTCAAAGCTGCGCTTTGTAAAGAGCACATCCTGAATATTTGGCGTTACGATTGCATTGCATCTACATTAATTTCATTACTGGAATTACAAATTTGTATAACTGATTACATTTTACTATTGTTTCATTAAAGTTTACGTCTATAAAATCGTATTTATATACATTAATACAAACTTAGTAATTTTTAACAGATTGCAGTATATAATAGAAAGCTCTACCCGTCTTACAAGCTACACAAACGTTCAGTTCAAACCTCACACTCTTATAACATTATTTAACTAAATAATAACATTTTGATTACCTATGAATGTGTAATATACTGTAAAATGTAAAATCGTATCTAAGTGTGACTATATTTTTTTAATTATTGATCATTATTAGTTACACCTATGAAACAATAAAAGCCATGGAGATTTGGGCTAATTATATTAAAAGTATATAAGAGTTCAGAGAAGAATATACGTTAAAGGCGAAAAGATTTGATTAATTTTGATTCATTTAGTTTACAGTTTAGTTTACATTTACCGTGACACCCCAATTTATCAGGAAGATACGCCAAAAATAATAACAGTGCGCATGCTATTTCCAAGTTTAAAAGTTTCATAAATGGGTATGAGCTTTATAAACTTCGGAAAAAAACTTGAGATAATGCATATTAGCTTTACAGCTTCACCAAGGTAGCAAAAAGGAAACAGTAAAATAAAAAAAGAAATAATCCAGCGGCCTTCCATATATATAAAAAGCCAGTTTTTATCGCTGTTTGTGTTAGTGTATTTAGTACTACTACTTCACGAATAGATGGATTTTGATAAAATTTAGACTGATGATTATCTATAATTCAAGTAAGTTTATGCGTTATCAGAGCGCTCGGTTAGAACCGTTCCATGAGTTTTATGAGGAATATTATATATATTCCTTGAGTTTCAAATATTTGCAACCGTAGTAGATTGTAAATATTTTCGGAGTTTTTATGTCATTGTTACTTCCCTTTTCCTATTCATTAGACCTGAAAAAGGTGACGTTATCTGTGATAAAATTTTTTTACAGTCTATTAATATGACACAGTCTATAATCCAAGTCCTCCTAACCTGTCCTGCTGTACTTACTTAGACAGAGATAATACGCATTTAATTGGGACAAAGTTTAATTCTAAGATTAAAAATTTTGAACTACTACTAAACTTAAGAAACCTATCAAGTCCACGCCTCAGTACTAATTTGAAAAAATGTTTTACTGTGTCCTTTTGAAAGTTTTACTTTGTAATTTTATGGTTAATTACAACAATTAAATGAAACTACGTGATGTAGTATTATTTATACTTTCTTTAAGTTCTTTACCACGACCTAGGTTTCGTTGTATTACAACCCTTACCTTCTGGTGGGTTATTAGTAAGGATGACCCACCTGAAGATATTGTAATACAATGAAACCTAGGTCGTGGCAAAGAACTTAAAAAAAGTAGAAATAATACTACATCATGTAGTTTTATTTCATTGTGAATAATGAATTTCTACAAAATTAACGCCATATATATTCAATAGTTAATTACACTGTTGATACAGAAAGTGAACTTCGAAATGGCGAGCTCTGTCAGTAGCAACGTTAAATTCAAAATCACAAAAAAAACGTTAAATTCAAAATCACAAACTTCCATTCGATAGCAAGTTTTATCAACAGCGATCGAAAAAACATTACATTCAAAATCATACATGTCGATTCAATAGCAAAGTTTGTCAATAGCGAGTGAAAAAAAAAAATTAAATTCAAAATCATACACGGCTTAATTAATTTTTACAAGGTTAGAATTGTACATCGCTTAAAATAATAATAGTTTATGACGCAGTATGCAAATAACCGTTTAATACATACTAAAATCTTTTATTTTAGAAGTATTGCCAGCCGATATGATGTTTTACATTAAACACGTGAAAGTGGAAATAAGTTATTGTTTTTTTTTAGATTATAAATCGGAAAATAGATCATTTTAACACTACTAGATATCCAAGCAATATTTTGAATTACATTAAAAGATACTTTATGATCGTTAAGTTTGTTATTACCTATCAAATACATCGTTAAAAAACTGAAAGCTCTAAACTTTATTTACCAATGGGTTGGCAGCTTCCTGAATAACGGTGCGAAAAATTTTACTTATTACCATTATATATTAGAAATGTATCAGTTTAAAAGCTTTGCAATATATTCTTAAATATTAATAACGTTAATGGCAAGCGCAAATTGGAAAAGTGTTTGTATGTTTTTGAGTATCTATATTGTAGACATTGTTAATAAGGAAAATATAATGATTCAAGAGACAAATATTTAACTATAAACTTATTTATAAATTTATTTTTCAACTGGCTTTTTGATCTGTCAAAGAGATAATATAAATAACTGAGAGATGCTTAATTCGTTTATTAGACAATGTTTAATTTTCTTATATAAATAATATATTCTTTAGCAAAAAAACTGACAAGCGGTGAATTTTGTTGTACGTAGTTATCATCAATCTATTATGGATAGTGTACCTACCACGCTACATTAATTATACAGCGAGATCTTCATTAATAGATGAAATAAAATACAGCATCAAATCTACTGTTTTCCAAAGAAATATCAATCAAACTATTGGTTAGGTGGGAACTATCGAAAAAAAATGTTTCATTTTATATATTAATATTCCATCATTATTCAAAGAAAAGAATGTCGAAGTTGTATTTATCAAACAGAGATATCATAAGTACCTTGGGCATATAGGTATGGTTCAGGAATTATTTTTTGTTCAATATTTGATAGAACAAAGTTTCGTAAACATAATATTTAAAAAGGTCTCTTTAACGAGGTATAATTTGTGAACTTTTGTTGCATGATGCATGTGTTTGTATACACTTTCAAAGTTACGTTTTTTCAGTATCTGGGGTAAAATTCAATCAAAAACGTCCTCAATTACTTACATACTGGTACATATAAACTAATATTGGTTAAAAAGATGTTGAGAATACATAAATCATCACTATTAACGTAGATACAATTTTATAACCAAAATTGTTTATTGGATTAGTTATTTTTATATAGTATTAACTAAACGGGGACTATTGAAAAAAAAATTAATTAAAGCGGAACTATATGGACAGATTGGATTAGTTAATTTTGCATTAGTACTACTATTGACTAAATGGGGACTATTGAAAAAAAAATTATTAAAGTAGAATTATAACAGAAGAGTCTGCGAGATATAACTACTAGTAACATGACGTTAACATAGCTTAACGACATGTAAGACCTGTATATTCTTGTTAAATTTGAACTACAACATCAAGTACCGGGTTCGTGAACTTTATGAACGTGGGTTTTGAACCCTACAGCGAGGTCGATAGTGACACCATTGTTGAGTTGAGCAGAGATAATAATTATAACCTTTATAATGTAGTTCAGAGTCTTGTTAATGCAATAAGGTTGTAACTTTATATTTTACGATATAGTTAGGTTTAAATATGTAGAGAATTTTACGTGTAAGAATTTCTATCTTGTTTTACATATTAATGTTTCATAATTATTCAAAGAGTATGTAGTCTGCAGTTTATTTATAAAATAGAGTGTTAATATAT
Organism: Druceiella hillmani; assembly: GCA_039881145.1. Lineage (NCBI taxonomy): Eukaryota > Metazoa > Arthropoda > Insecta > Lepidoptera > Hepialidae > Druceiella > Druceiella hillmani. The sequence goes on from JAYKKI010000014.1 coordinate 24,971,252, forward strand.
TCGGCCAGTTTAAAAATACACTTTACTGCAATTTCTTCAAATAAATTCCAATTTCATTTATACGTTCTTAGTAAAATCCTCACTAGAAAATATACCTTTACAACTAAAATAAATAAATGTTTCTGTAATGAAATATTTCCTTATGACATTTTTTCTTGGAAGTTTTTTTTATATTAATTTGGGGCGGGTCGTGCCTTAAAATAAATGTTTTGAAAATATCCTATATCATAAGAAAAAAATTACGTAAAAATAAATTTTTCTGAATTCTCGTATTTCTTTAATGTGAATGTCACATGAATTTGTAATAATGCCTGCGTCAATAAACCGACAAAAATAGACTTATATTTTTCAATTTAACATTTTTTGACGAACTATTCGTATGAACGGGGTTAAATATATATTTTCCCCTATTATTATTTTGGGGTATTCTGTCATATTGCTATATATCACGAATAGATGCCACGAGGACCTTTTGGAACTTATATGTAATAATATGAAAAGTATTCATTATTTTTTTAAAATAGATTCCGTGATTTATCAGTGGCGATCCCTAGTGGGCCTCTTAATAATATGTTGCGAGAATTTATTGTTCATATCTGATGCTTTTATATTTGAACTATAGACGAACGAATAAATATTATTTTTCGAGTTTTTTTTATATCTATTTTTTATTTTATACATATATTATAACAGGTGAAACATATTTATTTTTGGTATTTGTTTAAAAATTAATGACCATTTCATGTACTATAAGTATTGTATTTAACATGTAAATATTAATAACTGAATTATACCTGGCCAAATCTGGTCATGCGTACCAAGCGTTGTCATGCATGTGCTCTTCCAATTCTTTAGTTTTGAAGGTTACTAGAAATACTTTATTTCGGTTTACTAGAGATATTATAGACTTAAATATTTTATCATTTAGTACTATTGTTTTAATTAAAATTAGTGTCCAATTTAAAAATCTACTTTTTTTCTACTAAGGAATAAAATTTATATGCTTTTCCTGTAATATTTATGCGTCTTTATATGAACTATTATTCATTTGATAATCATATCGTATTTAATACTTCCTTCAAAATTAAGCAAGTAAAAACCATTGACAAAAGAGCTTTACGTCATAGATATCATCATCATCATCATCATCATCATCATCATCATCATATATATTAATACGCTAAGGTTAAGATGTTACTCTCCCTTTTTAGAAAAAACCTCACAACTAATCCACATAAATTATATATCATTTTATAGATAATTGCTTGCTCTACCGGCATCCACAACTAAAAAATGTATTATTGCTATTGTTTTTGCAAATTAATTAATTATTAAAATTATATACACAAAACAGCAATGCTGCCATCTAACGGCTCAACGTCAATATGATTGACGATCGGTAAATTTTTTGTTTAATTTCAAATCCACTCACGTATAAATAAAGTGGCGCTTTAGCTCAATGCTTTTGATACTTGCGCCTCTATATGTCAATTTTAGTAAAATATTTGTTTGATCTGTAATCTGAGCTTCATAATGGAATAACTAATGCGAAGACTTCGCACGGGTCACCCTAGTATAACATATTGAATTATCAGTAATTTTGAGAAACTCCACAAAATTAATTAAATTATGATATTTCAAGACATTACGGATTATCCAAGTAGCAGAAAATATGAAAATTGAAAAACGCTCGTCACCAAACTGAAAGACTTGAGCGAAATTACAATAAGAAAACTTTACAGAATGCTAGGTAATCGTTCATTTTTAGGATGAAATTAGTAAGTAATCAAAAATACTTAGCTGCATTATATTACTCCAGAAAAATAAAATATTTATATTATTTTGTTAAATTTGTTTAACTTAAGAATTTGTCCTCGTAAGCAGACCAGTAAATTATGAACATTTCTAATTTATTTCTGGTAAAGTAACAAAACGTTATTTTAATAAATTTAGTACATCTAATTATAGTTATCTTTTATTAAATAATATTTATTTTTCTAGATAGAGAGACAAATTAATTTCCTACATAGATAGAAAAATAATTTTTAAAAATTTGCCGACATAGAATATTACGTGTCATTTTTAACATTTCTTGACAATAAGTTTTTCTTAGCTTTTATTGTCATCATAATCCTGTCTCAGTTATAAAACCACGTTTTTGACGTAAATAAACAGAAAGTTATTAAATCGTTTTATTATAACAAATTTAAAACAAACTTGGAAATAAATATCGCCTGTGGTAATATATATATATAATAAGTAGTTATTCTAAATTTACAAGACTGCAAATATTTGTATTCCACATATGTAGAAAAAGAGCTCAACGACTTGGCGAGACCTATATTCCTATTATTTTTTACAATTCAGTCATTTGTTATTTATAAATTAAGATTAAAATCTTGGTTGGATCTTTTAATTAAATATATTATAATTAAAGGAGAGACGTGCGTATTGCTTCAAAACATTTTCCTTTGAGTACATATTGTTCTTTAGCTCTAAAACGTCTACATGACATCTATTCATGATGTGTAACAATAAGACACTATATTCCAATATAATTATAGCAGAAAAATATATATTTTTCCCCGTTTAGGTAAATAGTTTGTCAAAAGAGTTTACATTGAAAAAGTTGAGTATATTTTTGTTGGTTTTATTCAAGCACATATTATTAGAAATTCAAGTGATACTCATATACTCGTAAAAGAAATACGAATGTATTTTTAAGGAATATTTTCTTGTGATATAGAATATTTTTCAAACACCTACGTGATTAACCCACCGCAAATTAAGATCAACGGCAACTTCTGGAAATGAACGTCAGATTTCGAATATTTCATAAAATGAAATATTTCATTAAAGAAACATTTACGTATTTTATATAGCAAAGGTACAATTTTTCAAAATTTTAACCTATATTTCTCAGTAGAGGTATAATTTTTCAAAATTTTAATGTATATTTCTCAGTAAAGGTACAATTTTTCAAAATTTTAACGTAAATTAATTCCGAGCCATTACACTGTCATCTAAGAACTTACAGATTATTTTATACGGATTTAATAGATAGGGTAAGTATAATTTGAAAGGAACAGTTCATCACATCTCCCTGCATCACGTTGATAGCTTCCAGGGGGTAGCCTATATCGGATTATGTGGAGCCCAAATAGAAATTACGGCGGGCAATATTACGAGTATAGCGAGTAAGCCGAATGAGGCTATTCAGGCCCACAGTAAATATTTACCAAAGGCATTAGTGTTTTGATTATTTGTGGTAGATATTGAGATCTTATTGAAAGGTAATATTGGTCTTCGGCAGTTATGTTGGTGTCTCGCGTGTCTTTAATTGATATGAAAATAAGCGATGAATTATGAAGGAAGACATTGTATTGTCTATTTAAAACTTTAACATACATATCGCTATCGCTTTGTATAATTTTAATAAAGACTCTAAGCATTTTACGTAACGTCATTATTTTCTAAAGAGGCTAAATAACGTTCAGCCATACTGTCAATGCGTTACTTTCGTTTCAAATCAAAATTACTAAACCGTAAATCGCTTTATTAGAATACGAACCTTTAGGGTGACAATGGTCCATAAAAATTTAAAACCAATCTATTATTAATCAACGATGTGAAGAGACCAATCATAGAACCTTTCGCATTAAGCACATGAGATTCGGATAGTTATTTATTCGAAGTGATATTTCAATAAACAATTGCCTAATTTGATAATCAAAATTCGGATAATTATTTATAAAAAAGCCACTTTCAAACAAGTTTTGCACGTTTACACTAAATTGTGTCGTTAACGGTTTTTTTTTCTACGGTGGCACTTTTGATGCATATAATTATGTTTATAATTATTTGGGTCGCACAGAATTATGCACGGAAAAATAGAAACTGTATGTGTAATTCAGTGGTTGATTTTATGCCGTAGTATAAAATGGCGATGCAGTTGTCTACTGGCATTGCGAAACATATAATCCAGTTCATTTTAATTCTTTTTTTCAGCTATTTTCTAATATTGCTGAACAACTTTAGAAAATAGCGACATTTTTTAAAATGTCACGACTCGTTATATATTATCGCATTTAATAGTGCATGTCTATGTGAACAGGTACTGTTTTTATACGAAATGTTATTTCCCTTCGATTTTCTATGGATATCGTATTAAAGCGTAATCATGATTCTTATAGCTACTACGAGTAACTGCAGATTTGGTCCTTATCTGGATATATACTTGTATTTTATAAGAAAAGTAGAATACTTACATTGTAATTCAATAACAAAACTCAATTCAATAACAAGTTCAATAACAAAACTAAAGTCAAAAGAATGCAGTCCATGTGAAAGCGAAAGAGAGGGAGAGAGATAAAAAAATGTACAGAAAAAGTAAAACACTCTGATCGGACCATATTAGACTGATTAGTGACTTTTGTACATTTTCCATGAAGCCGTACATTCATGTTCATTTCTATTCACTCAAGTTATCGCCAGACTGTTTCGGAGTAACTTCTTGCGTCAAATATACAAATTTGGGTATTCGCCGATATATGAAGGTTGTAAAATACATTTGGCAAGCAATAAAACATGCCGTAAATATTTCCGAATGCTCATAACTCAACCGGAATGCATGTTATATGCAAATTTCCTTTTCATGTCATTCGTCGTATTTGAGAGGGTGTAATGGAGTGTTTTGAAGGGTGTGTTTTTTAACGTAGTAATTGTGGATTAGAATGTTGCCTAAATGTTTATTTTCGTTAACATTATATATTTTATTCTTTGTAACTTTACTATGACCTAAAATGTGAAGAGAATAGTAATAAAACCTGTATTGTTTCACGCTATGAAAGGATTACAATATTAATTTTTGTAATTTATTTTATTAGGCCAGATTTAAATGAAAAAAGAATATTTCATAATTTTTAAAATAATTGTTTAATATTTCTTTGTTGAGTATCTTACCTATTTGAATTAATTATTTCAGATTTTTGTTGCTAAGGGTAGAGAGCGTTAATACTTGAGCTATAAATTTGAATTAAGGAAATTTAAAAATGTTATTCTCTTATAGTATCCCATTATTAGTTAAGTGAAAAAGTAAAAAGTTAGTTAAGTGAAAAAGTTAAAACTAAATTGAATTTCAGTATTTAGAGATGAGTTTTAAAATACTTTCAAACCTCACATTTTCTTTTCAATCCTTCTGCTTGCATTCAATAGTTTTAGGAATAGTATTTAAAACTTTCTATGATTATTTCTCAGCGTGTATTTGTCCTAATCACAGATGTTTCTCATCAATAACTCTGATTTCGTATATTTCTGATTAATAATTTTCATTTTACTTCATTTTCAAAATATGAAATATATGTTTCAAACTGTTTTCAGCTATAATCGTGATAATACTTTTATTTTAATATGTACGATTTATATAAGCTATACCAATAATATAGTTGATAAGATTAACAGCGGTATCCTATATCATGCAGAAAGGAACGGTATCTCTTGACTTCGTTCTCATAACAATCGGAGGAGAACGATAGTAAATGCATGATATTTGCACACACATAGACAATCAGTTGTCAACTTGCTTTCTATTATTACATGAGAAATGTATTTCTCGAAAATAAAAAAGTTTCATTATTCGATGTCCAAAGAACTTTACTGATATTGGATATGATAAGAAATTGTCCAGTGTTCTTATTTAGAGTAAACTTGACACAAGTGTACACAAGTGTATGACACAAGTGTATAATTTTGAGGTTAGAGTGTAATAATTACACTGTGACGTTAGAGGAAATTTAAAAAGTCATAAAATTAATTTATTATTATGTGTTATATCTTAATATTTATTTATGGTTTATTATGATTGATTTTTTCAAATTACATTTTAACGATGGTCGTATATAGCTCTTTTTATGTAACAAGAATTTATTTTTACTATGTGCTTTACAAATCGACAGTACCTATATAATTTACGCTTTCGTGTTAGGAGTAATTTCGAGGCAAGCATTAAAACTTCTAAACCTTGTATTCGAATTTGAAGGTATATAGATACCTTTACATTTTAGCCTTCTGTCATATATATTCGGACATCTTCAAATTTGGTGGTAAGAACCATTAATGATTTAGTTAGTCAACGATCTAATTTAAGAATTATTTGTTTATTGATATTTTTTCTTTCTGGAGATTGTTTTGTAATATTATTATTTTTTGTAATGTGAGATTTGTGCAGTTTTTTAGTTTGCAGTAAGACTACGAAATACCGATGGGTACCATATTTACGTAAATGCTATGTCTGTCATATATGTCGTTCATAATTTTGCAAAAGATTATGTGAAATTATAGAAAGAGAAAAATTCTATCTACTCAACAATTTTTCCGTACATTTTCAAGTAGAGGATAAATAAAAGCGACCTTTATTATGTCAATAATTCTTTATTTTTATATCCTGGTAAATTATTGCCAAAGCGGCTCAGAGAACATTTTCCGGACATATAACGTAGCATGATGCTTGTACATATCATTCTGTTTACTACTAGGGTGAATGCTTAGTCGCATGCTCCATAAACGACGAATTGGGCACTTGCCAAACGCGTTACGCGGAGTTATATGTCAGAAATGATATGGTGACCAAATATACACTTAACACCATCTGCGTATCCATATAGAACGTCGTTTGCTGCGATAATGTTCCTTCACTTACTGCCTTAATCGCACATTGTCTGGAGCCAATTTATTATCCAATAGTATTAAACCTATATTCTCGTACATGCATATATGTATGTATCATGCAATATGAAATATATATTTTAATCAAAATATATATATTTAATTATAAAAATACCCTAAAGAATTTTGAATACACGATTAAATGAAAAACAAACAATTTAACGAGGTGAGAAAATGGAAATTGAAGAAAAAAATTGTGAGAACCTCGACCACCCGAAACTGCCTGCGATTTCGTTGATATAAATTATTTCTTGTAGCGTTTCTATGTCACTAAAATTTCTATGAGGTAGACAGGATATAGTTTATATATGTATATGAAGGAATGAGAATGCAAAAAGAGTTTATGGTAAGTGCGATGAAAAAAGATGAAAATCTCTTCCGTATGAATAGAACTCGGAATACAAAATTACGCTTGTCCTTAAGAGTAAATTAAATTATGAACCTTTAAGCCTTAGAATATCTTTTATAGTGGAAATAATTGCACGAATTTATCAAATACTAAGAAATTTAAGATCAACTCTCTAATTTTCTGGCAAACTTTAGATTTAGATTTTTATTTCAAGAAAACCTTTTTTTTTTTTTTTTTTTTTTTTATTTTAACTTTTGCAATACTCGAGATGGGACACAGAAATATCTCAAATAAAACTCTTAGAAGAAAAGAAAATTATAGACTATATGTTGATACAAGAGTCTTTTTTTATTATTACGAAAAAACACCAAGTTTCATGCTATAGGAATTATGCTAGTTTTAGGATTAAAAATATGTATGTCAATTCGAATTGTCTTTGAATACAGGTTTCATAAAAATAGGTTTAGCCGTTTAAGCACGATTAAATAACAAATATTCTATCGATATTTTTGTAAATTAGAATTTCGCAGAGACGAAGTCCTCGTGTATTACTCTGCTAAATAAGCTTCATATATACCAATTTTGGTAGCAATTTTGTGTTTGACCCAAGAGTCTTTATGTTAAAAACAAAAAAAAAACAAGAAACCAACTTTCATAGTTATATGATTATTACATAGTCAATTCTTAATTGCATTAATTATTTTAAATATAAATGAAACATAAAATTTGAGACTCTTCAACGCTTTCGTATAGGTTATGTCTATAGATATAAAACACATTTTCATGAAACCGAAACATTTTCGCCTCCAGCAATAATATCAAAACCCGTCCTCATGGTCTCCGTAACATGTCTATACAGCCACATCACCGCAGCGCCACAATACAGACCAACCCATGGTCCCAATAATGACCGTCATATTCGCTGTGAAAGCCGCAGGCAATTTGCTGCTCGTTATCTGCTTTAGGAGCAAGTCTCACCGGGCTAAGTTGCTTGAGAAAATTAATCTTTAGAATAAACTAAATTATATTAAATGAATGTTTTGATCATACATCCAAGGTCAGATTTAGCGTATTTTAGCTCATTCTGACATTATTCGTCTCATTTGTTTGTTTTTTTGACGAATTTTTAAATTAAAAAAAAATTATCTAAAACTTGTAAAATGTAAAAGATATTGAAAATGCATTCTTTGGTTGCAAATAATGAATAGTCCATAATACGATACTTTCGATATAACTTATTTATTATGCAATTTATGCGATCGGCTCTTAATTTTATTTTTGTATTTCAGTATCCTCCTCAGCTCTACTCTCCTCTCATAATCTGTGATAATATTCTTGAAATTTACCAACAGAACTCAAACTTTTGGCATTCAGAACAATTCATAACTAATAACATCATTCAGCAAGAATAATTGCAAGGTTATTTGCTGCGAATAGCTTAGAAAGTGTTTTTGATTTCTAAACTAGATTATTATTATATGTTTAAGAAAGTTTGACGTACAGTTTAAATTTGTTTGATAAACTTTAGAAGATAAGGGATATATTTTAGCTTACCTACATCTTCAGGCCATTTTTTATCGAAGTGAGATAAGCAATAACGTTAATACATTCGTGTTGATGTGATATCACGCCACCTTACGTATTTATTCTACGAATTGAAAATCAATTTGTGAGGAAAGAAATTTAATTCGGACGATGAGTTGAAATCAGTAGTTTTAAGGTGTTTTGAATATCTTTGAGAAGAAGCGCCCCATGCAAAGGCATGGGGGGCAGTGTAAAGACATTCAAATATACTCAATAACAAATATGGCTTAAACTAAAGTTTTTACAAGGCAAACAATTTGATAATTATTTATTGCTTTTTAGTACAGTAAAAGGGTATATTTTAGTTTTTTAAACTATTAATTTATTTTTATTTTTTTAGTCTTACATTAAAGGAGAGAATATTTATAATTAAATTGTCTATCGATTCTATCAAAATCGAGGGAAACTTTTCATCACTTAATTTTTCTCAGTCAATTAAATATAAATAAATGCGTAAGTTAAAAATGGGTTTCTGAGTCCATATTTTTAATAATTGTACGGTACGGCTTATAGCGAGAATTTTTATAAAAGTAACTATGTTTAATTTTTTTTTATTGCAAATGATTTAGGATTATGTAATTGCGGTAATCGATTAGGATTATGTAATTGCGGAGAGCTACGTAGCTTTAATTAACTACGAAAAGATTCTAGTTTGAATTATATGTTACAATTTTTTTAAATTAAAAAAACTTCTGAATGTAAAAGTGTAAATGATGTAAATAAACCATGAGGTAGAAGTTTCTCTTTCATTTCCACGTGGAAAGTATACCTGGAAAATATAAAAATTCCTACAAGGGAAAATATAAAAATTCCTACAAGGATACAGCTAATTTACTAATTAATGCAATGTTAAAAAATGTTCCAATTAAAAAGTTCTTCTTAAATTCGACTTACTTTCACTAATTACCAATTATGTTTAAGCATCGTCAGAGGCTGCTTATTAAAATACGAGACCAAAATGAAACAAAATTTCTTTGATAATTTTTTTCCATATTCACGGTAGTAGAACAAAAATCTTTTTAAATAATTTTCCGGATAATATTTTTAAAGATTATACTATTACAGAATAAATCATAAAATACATTAAAATTTAAGTAATTTTGAAAGTAATACAGTGCCACTAATTACCTAATTTGCTAGACTCTCTAATTTGTTGATCATTTGTTAACACCACAGCTTGTCTTAAAATTCTCTTCGCAACATCCATTTGGCTACACAGTGATTTGTAAAACAGATAACAGATATGCTGAAACGAGCTCACGTCTTAGGATTAGATAGATGAAAATACGTACAACATTTAGAGCTCAAAGCCCGTGACAGTGATAAAACTATGTACGTCGAGTTTCATGCTGAGTTCCTATTTCAGCCATTTGTTTCTAGGACAACAATTTAATTTCTATACTGAAATTTTAAAAGCATTTCATTTCTCGTTTTGCGAAACTTGTACTATATTTCATTACGTATATGTAAAGAAATATTTAGCATGCTTTCTGCATCACTATACCCATATATAAAATAAGGCTTAAGTCTTACATTAAATCTGAATTATCGTGATTGGCATATAAAATTACTTTTCTTTTTCGGCTCATTTTTTGTTTGCTACATGTTAAGGAAGATACTATTTTGAATCAACAAGTTTTGACAAATGTAACTCAAAACAATTTTTCCGAGCATTCGTAATACAAAAGACTGTGAAAGTTTTTTTAAACGTTTAAGAGGGTGAGTTAATAGCCACCATGAAAACGAATATGGAATTTTTAATGTATTATGATACGAGAATTGTTGTCTATCCCTATCGACAGATTCTTCAACTTGTCTGCGATGTCAGATAAAGTTTTGATAAAGACGCTGTATATGCTCTTTATGGTACATATCATGAAATTTTTAATCTCAGTTCAATATTTTTTTCATATGTTTTCGGTTATATATAATATTCATAGTAATATAAATTAATGTCATTCCAGTTATGTCTAATATAAAGGGTCTAAACAGATAACAAATCGAAGATATTTTTGAGACGATTTGTGAAATGACAAGAAAATATGAGAACGTCACGAACATCGGCAAAGATTCAGTCTCCGAACTTCATATGCCTGTTTGATTCAGAATATCTTTGTGGATTATTTTGCCTACTTATTCGAATAAATCTTTTAGTGATATTTTGTGAACAGCTCTAGAATTCATTTGAAAACGCATTTCATGGAGTAAAGTCGTTCGAGGTTCCTTCTAAACTTTTTATTTTATTTCTGGAATGTTATTTTGAATGCCATGCACATATAATAAAAAAAATTGTTTGGCCTGATGAAATATAAAGAAATAAAATGAAATCCGTAAAACCATTATTTTTTCAATTTAAATTGCATTCAAATTTATTGTTTTCAATTAAGCTTTTGCGGTTATCCCACAAGCTTTTGCGGCTATCCCACAAGCTTTTGCGGCTATCCCACAGGTATAATTCTAAACACCAATGACTTTGTTTGTTGCAGTATTATTAAGTGTTGGAAAATTTCGATTTGTTTTTGATTCTTTTTTTTACTATAGCGGTTAGATTATTTTTGCAATGAAACCAATATATGTACTAAAATAAAAACTTCTCGTTTTTTGTTTTCTTACCTTTTTACAACAATTTGTTGCGTATTGAAAGTCTAATGTAAGATTAAGATATTTTAGATTTTTGGCAACGTGTTTTGAAATAGACACAAGTGCAAATCGAAGACGAATGAGAATAGGACTCCTTCAATAAAAAGTACACTCTACAAGCATTAACAAAAACTATGTATTTTGGTCTAAATTTTAAGTTTGAAAAATATTAGGATAACATTTATTTCATTTCTACATTTAAAATATTCTCTTATTTAAACTTCATTGATTTCAAGTTATATCTTTTATAGAGGCAACTTTTCATATTAGATAAAAAGATACGTGTTTATTATTCCATTTTTATGTTTCGAGGCTTAAAATATTCGTAATAAAAATAATATGTTGATATTTTATATTAAGTATTTGTTTAATACCGACTTTTTAAATCTTTTAACGCTTTTGTCAATCGTCGCAAATTAGTTCGTATAATTCTCACCTGATTTTCTTACGTAGAATATAAAGTTTTATTAATTTTCAGTGCATAATTTTCTTTTTAAATTTATAATAAACATACACTTTGTTAAGTGTGTTGTGTAAATGAATTAAAAAAAAATTGTCAGATATTTTATTTAATACCTAAACTTCTAAGATAGCAAACCTAACTAACCACTGTGTCAGGTATGCTATAATAGAACATCGTATAATGGGTGTATAGACACTTTTTATATACATATATACTATTAATTTACGGGGCCCATTATTTTTGTGTGTCAATTCTAGGAGTATGGTTTCGGTCATGTTATCCTCAAATTGTTAAATTACTTTAGTGTACTAAAATAACCATTGAAAATATGAACAATGGAGAGTAAATTCTAATTCTAATCATATTAGTTAAATGGTATTATACAATATCAAATACTTTAAGTAAAGTGGATAACCCACTTAACTATAGTGGTTTGCAGTGACAAAAATACTCGATAAAATGAGACGGATGATCATTTTAATCAACTTGAATACAGGATTTTAGCGTTGTCTCTTACGGTCCACTTGCCAAAAAGCTACTTAATTGTAATAAAGGAAATTAGTCCAGCGTTAAAGAAAAATTTTTTTAAAAGCACTTTAATCTCAAAATTCGATGAAAAAGGAAAATTGTCTGATTGTTGGCGTCATTTTTTTAATTCTTATCGGAATATTAAGTTTGGTACTAGAAGTTGAAATGAGTTTGTACTATAATAATTATTCATTATTTAGTTATTAACACAGTTTTGTTAAATTAGTATAGCAAGCAGATTTTTATGGTTTTGGTAATAGAAAATATGATTATTTTGATTAAAATAATTATATCGCATTTTATGCGCTCAAAAAATAAATTATTTCAACGTTACCGCAAGGTTTAAGCACCCTGCAGTGCTTACACACCAAACGTCACCCAATTTCGTCGAATCGATGTACTATGCGAGATGTTTAACACCTTATTCAGCCCTAAATAATCAGCAATGCGGGTATTATTTGTAAGGAAAGAAAATTGATTTTAGTGGTAGTTCTGTGTTTATCTCGGGTTTTTAAGTGTAATTATGATCGGGAAAACTTTGATAATAAAAGTATTTTGTTACTGAAAAGTAAATTGTCTCTCCATAATCCAAGTTAAAAAATGTTATAGATTATTTCCGTCTTATATCTTCAAGAGGAATCCTAAATTCTCTCTATATAATTAACCAAGAAACTGCGCAAAAATACGTGCCGTGTCTGAGTTCGTATTAATAAATTTGGTTTTTTAAGAAAAATTGTTTATTTACTTTTCTGAATATTCCATTGTTCTATGTTATATTTTCTTCCCGTAGAATCGACAGCACATTGCTTCGAAATTAGCAGAAAAAATCGACGTTGAAATTTAGTTTCTTAGTACAATTTAATTCCTTCTTTTTTCATTGTTTTTGGAACTGAATTAATTACTTTATTCTTCTTTTTCTTCTCGCACAGCCTTCGTTCATCTAGTGTTGAACAGCGCATAGACCTCTTCTGTTTTTTTCTATGCTGTTCTTCTTATCTTATTATGCTCTTCTTATCTTATCCTATTTTAAAAGAACTATTCTTGGAATAATGGATAGAAGCAAATATGTGCAGAGAGTACTAGTTAGAATACCCATTATATCCATGACTGTTTTATGGCACCTTTTTGTTGCAATTACTGAGTAAATATATATTCGTAATTAAAGCATAAAAGTAAGTTTTTCGAAGCCTAGAAAAGAAACTGGGAAAATGTTAAGGACATAGAAAATAAGAGAAAAATTTTATCTATACTAGCAGAATTTAAATTAATCAACATGACAGGAAATTTTTTACTAATTAACAAAGTAATTTTAAATAATATTTACATCTTAGGAATCATTTGCTGTCCCGAATTTTTAACAGTTCAGAAAATAAAGGCTATTTATTTTTTTTGCTTACTTTTTAATGTATTTCTAAATCTAAACTAAGGAAAAAAAAATTTTTTGATACCCTTATAACTAGCACGTTTTAGCGATACCTTACAACACAAGTTAAAAAAGAATTAGCCCAGGCGGGTAGAGTTCAAAACTTACAATCCTACTCCATTGTGGATAGCTGCAGGGATTCTGAGTCAAGCAAGGAATTGACAAGCCGCAGTCATAAAAATAGCATGCTTTATTAATGCACCAAATTTCTACCTCAAGTAGTATCTAAAAAAAACGACTCTAACCGCCAGAGAAACGGACACGGAGAAACGGAAACGGACACACGAGTAAATGGAATAAAAGAAAACGGAAGTTGTTTATTTGGTTACTTATTGATGTTATAAATATTTTTCAATATAAATGTCTAAAAATGGAAAACTGAATATTTTTATTATAGCATTAAGATTCAATGCAGACGAAGCAGAGAGTGGCAGTTTGCGAAAGGCATGTCAAATTTGAAAACAATCTATTAACAAAGAAATAAACACATTGGAATTTACAATGTTAGAATGATAATGAATGAATGATGAAAGAATTAATATATGTCTATTTATATGAAACTATTTTTGCAAACACTTGAAATTAAATATGATATCAATAATTTATTTTTTTCTACTATCATTTATTTGGTATATTGTCTTAAATATTCGTTCAAATAAAGATCAATTTAAATTTTTCCTATAAAATAGCTACGAAGGCATATTTTCTAGATTTATAATCTTTATTTATACGCTGAACTCTATCTCCATGTCAAATTAGAAATTCCTAGAGCTGCGTGAAGTTAATAATCAGTGAATCAGTTATTATTTAAATAGCGAAATATTGTATGTGAGGTACCGGAAATACGTTAAATAGCTAGTGCCAGAAGAAAACCAACTGAAATATAACGGTTTCTTTCAGCTTGCAAAGTACACTAGTACTTTAGGGCTATAACGCAAATTAAGGGTAAAGTAGGTTCGAAATTGTGCCGAGTTGGTTCTTTTGAAGTGTATTTCGGAAGTACTCTTAACTTGGCGGCGACGCTGCCATAGATTAGATATATAAACCCAATTATTTACGCTATTTGGACTTTGTATGAAATTATTATATAACATGAGATACAAAATTAATGACACTCGTATAAATGCGATTGCTATTGATCTCAGGCCGCAGACATAAAACAGCCTTGCAGAGAAGCGGCGACGCTGCCATAGATCAGATATATAAACCCAATTATTTACACTATTTGGACTTTGTATGAAATTATTATAACACGTGAGTTGCAAAATTAATGATAAGCCTTACACTCGTATAAATGCGATTGCTATTGATCTCAGGCCGCGGACATAAAACAGCCTTGCAGAGAAGCATTTGCGGAATCGTTAAAAAATCACGTATTTTCTGAACGTTACGTCGTTAATAGCATTCTACATTGCGAGGTGCATCCGATGACCCAACCCATACATTTTCAAACCGCGTAGCTGGCGCAGCTCAGTGGAATACTGAAGTAGTTCGATCGAAGGCATTTCTCTTTCGTTCTCGAATAACACTTGTCCTAGTAATCTTCTACTCAGCTATCAAACGGTGTCAATGTGGTTTTATGTGAATAATTTTTAAAAAGTGGTTTGTTTTATACTTTTAGATGAAATTTCATGTTCAAAAATAAAACGTTAATTTAGGTTGAATCCGTCGATTTTAACAAATAACGAAGATAAATTTTGTTTTGTGCACATGCAAGTATTACTACACTCGTAATCTAGAATACGTGATTGAAAAAAATGAATATATTAAAAGGAAAGTTTCGGTATAGTTGTGTTTTTGCTGATGATATTGTTGCAAGAATATGGAAACCGTTCCGGCGTAGCATATTATCGATTAAAAAAAATAAACGTTTACTCGACAATAAAAAAAATAAACATTTACTCGGCAAAACAGGCAAAAAATTAGACAACTTTGTTTTAATATTTATTTGTATAATTAAAATAGTTTGAGTAAACTTTTCTCTGCGATTTATTCATGTTGGTATGGCATATTTAAAATGTATAATTTCTGGAAATAAATTAAGATTTGAGAATTTACAATTATTTAATCCAGAACAATTAATTTTTTCAGACATGAGGTAAGCCCATTATTCGTTTTCAATTATTGCAATTATCCATTTTTGTTTTTATAATAATGGAACGGCTATTAGCTTGAAGTGTTAAGAATACTTGACGATTACTCTCAAATATTCATCAATTAATATTTCTTAATTGGAGGATCAATAAATGTTTCTTAAATGGGGACTGATATTTTTTTCTCGATCGACAAACTGCCGGACTGAGAGAGTGATTTATTTTAATTAAAAAAATTACTACTACCACGTATTTATTTGCAATTTTAAACTTTTATTTATTTGCAATTTTAATGTATAAAGATATACGAAGTGAACTTATTACACAAATAACTATTAGCACACCTTCTTTTTCTACCTCTGAAACTTTTGGACTAGGACCACTTAGCGTTTACACATTCTTTTGATCTTCTTAAAGAAGTTTTTACGCCTGCGTAGCGCTCAGGTAAATTTAGTTTCTGTTATAATAAAGTTTGTGTTATTATGTATTTTATTATAAATAATTATTTATAAACATGTTAGTGATAATACCATAATGCAAAAACTTCTTTAAGAAGATCAAAAGAATATATAAATACTAAGTGGTCCTAGTTCAAAAGTTTCAAAGGTAGGAAAAGTAGGACGAATTGAATCTGTAGCTAAAGTAAGTAGCTTCAACAACGGAGATGTATCGCTAAGAGCAAGAAGTATATTCTACGAGACTTTATAAGGTGATTAAATGACAAAAATATATTATTACCACAAATAGGTAATTACAACTGGGTGGTAAATCGACCATAAAATATTCTTAGAGAAGAAGTTGGCTTTCGTAAGAGCTTGGAATTTATTAAAAAGTGACTAATTATTGCAAAGGTGGTCGTACATACTAACGAATAGAAAAAATATACTGTGTTATGCAGCGTAGCTCATGATTGCAAAACTACCGATTGTATCAAGGACCGACCATTAATCTACGTAGCCACAACCGTTCGTATGGTACATGCGAATATGTTTTATTTATTTTATGTTTAAGTGAGATTTTAGTAACGGAATTATTTATAGATCCAAAAACAGTATGTCGAGATATAAATAAGAAGTGATTATTTTATTCCTTATGTTTTAATGTCACCCAAAATTCAAAAAAGACGAAATGACTACGCACGACGTTAATCAGACTATTAAGTGAAACACATAGTAATGTAGCAAACTGTAATCGATTGTGTGAAGAAAGAAAACACAGATAACCAATAGACATATAGATATATAAATGTGTACATAGATATAAACCTAAACACATACTTATACATTATAAACTTACATATGCAGACACATTTCTGCATGTATTTACTATGGTCTCTTCATACTTTAAGACGTTTTCAGGCAACTTTTTACTATGCATCGATTAAATTAAATATCACCCTACATTTTAAATTAGAATTATTATTTTTTAAACATCAAAATTTATATTGATATGATTAAATGCTTACCATTCACGAGGAGCATGTAGGACGCCAAATGAAACATGTCATCATTAAACGACAATCATCTCACATGAGAAAAAAAGAAGAAGATGGAAGAGTCACGGGCATAACTTTCTACACTATTATTTACTTCAAAAATAAGATTTGTAACAGAATAAGTAGTCTCAAATCAAATAAACCTAAATCCAACTAAGGGCATTCTCAATTACACTTGATTTTCCAGTAATTCGATAATTCAATTACGCCCGCTTGGGCGCCGTGAGCAGGAAACGACGGTGGTTGCCGGGCCGCCCGCCGTTGGCGCTCACGCGCCTACACGCGAAAACATGAAATCCATTTCATTTTCCGCTGACACTGCATTCTTCGTAAGCTGAAGCTGCTCGTTATGCCGCCCACCACCCTCCTCACTTCTCATTATCACCCGCCTCCGACACTCGGAGCGGCCTTCTCCAATCTCATCCCCATTCTACATGTGTATGGGAAAACTTCATAGAAGCACGAATCTTTGCAGATCGGAAGCTTGTCTTTTGCGAACCGTATATTCTTATCGCCAAATAATATCATAAAATAACTACTTAGTCTTCTGGCAATACGGGAGTGCGCGAGATAACTCGAGAAATTTCTGCAAGTAATGGTCGCTACCGCCCCAAACTGAACTTGATTCTAATATATAGGCGATATGGCTGTAAACTTAAACAGTAAGAACACATATTTGTATGCTTATCGGTTTTATGGCCCTCGCGCATACACTGCGTGTCGAAGCCATACAATTAAGATTACACCAAAGGTTACAAGTGCGGCGGTTGCGAAACCTGTGTTACAAGTGGATTTATCTTTGTTTTAATGGCCTTTTGATAAGATCGGGAATAATTGGAGTTATTATTAGGGATTAGTTGAGGAGGAAGCCGAGCGGCGAGATAAACTTACGAGATATGATATTACGTTAGACGCACATATTGTACGTGCCGCCGCGTTCGCTGTTAACTTTCAAACGACAGCCATAATTAAAGCAATGAATAATGAATCGCTTCGCCCGCAAAGGAATTATCGTGTAAATTATACACAAACTATCTGTTAAGATGTATCTCATTATTGCGGGTTTAGTTTTCAATGTTGCGAATTTCTGGTTAACTGCCGCGCTCTTGGGTCGACATTGTTGCTTTTGACGTTTGAAATGAAGATGGGTGGATGTCATAGCCGAATGTCGCCGGAAATGGGAGCGGAAATTGACGCTACAGCGAATTGGCCAATCACTGGCTGTCTGTGTACGAACGCGGAAATCGATTTCAGCGCCCGGGGAAGGTGCGGGTTAGAGTTTTATTTATATTTATCAGAGTGGCGTGGAATTTGTCCGGTACGAATTTTAATTAAAGAACTATACATCGGAATATTGGATAAAGTAAATAATTGCAGTGCCAACTAGTTGTGATATCCATTGTGTCCATACTATTGTTTTATGGTACTTTTGTGTTATAATTATTGAATAAATCTTTATTTGTAATGAAAGCATGAAAGTGAATTATTCAATAAAACATTTAAAAAAACAATCAATATTGTAAGTTCTCTCTCCCTCTCTTTAAATGTGTGCGTGTATATATATATATATATATATATATATATATATATATATATATATATATATTTACATTTATATATATAAATATAGCCGTTTATACTTTTATAATATATAAACTATTTAGTCAACTTAGATGACAATTTTAATGTCGAATTTTCTGAAATCTAGAAAAAAATTGGTGTAACGTTAAGGACATGGGAAACAAGGGGAAATGTGTACCTATCACGGCAGAAATTAATTAAATCAACACGACGTAAAATTTTTTTTACTGATTGGAACTAATACAATTAACATAGTAATTTTGAACAATATTTGTAACTTATAGATAATTCGCTGCCCTGAATTTTAATTTTTGTTATTTGCATTTAATTTCTTTTTAATTTTCTGCAAAGTATTTTAACCACCAAACCTCCAAATTTGAAAATTGGATTTACTCGTCTATACTTCCAGGCCATAATGAATGACGATGATACTTTTTCTATCTACTTAAAATTTTGTCTCTAGCATTAAGTTAGCGAAATAATTTATTAATACACCAAAGGCAAACAAGAATTTTAGTATAATTTTTAAAAAGAGATGGCTATAAATTTTTGAACAGTTTTTCTTTGTCTTTACTTGATATGAAACGTATGAAAAATAATATAGTAAATACCAGCCTTTTTAACATGCGGATCAAGCATGTGGATACATGTTTTACGTGATTCAATTGAATCAATTATTTCAGTATTATTAACAATTGTGTTTTCATTGTAGTGTTATATCAACAATTATTGTTTAAATATTTATGGACCTACGTGAATTATTATCGGAAGATAAATGTAGGAACAAGTATGTCATGATGATCTTTTTGTTTTTCAGTGTAGAATTTCAATAAAAAAATGACCTCCATAGCAATTGATTTTTATTAGGCTTCCGTACGCAAACTAGGAACCCTCATAATCAATATCCTGTCTGTCCGTCAGTATGTGACAGTCATCTTACTTGCAGCTTATTAGAGTTACAAACATAAATTTGGCATATTTATACGTATTTATAAATCCTAAAAGTTATTGAATAAAATCTTTAAATTTTTTTAATTTGCCTCCTCTTATGTAGAGTGTAAGTGAATTTTTTACGCGTAATCCATTATATATGAAATAGTTAATAGGTCTTGCCAAGATATTGGGAGTGTATCATGAATATTTTTTTGATACAGAAATCCCCGTATCGAAAAAGTATTCATTAAATAGGAAGTAGTTAAATAGCTCTTTCCAAAATTTTAGGAGTGTATCATGAATATTTTTTCGATATAAGGATTCCTATATCGAAAAAGTATGCATTATATACAAAATAGTTGAATAGGTGTTTCTAAGATATTGAGAGTGTATCATGAATATTTTTTCGATATATGGATCTCTGTATCGAAAAAATATTCATAGTACACTCCAAATATTTTGAAAAGACCTATTCAAATATTTCCTATATAATGGGCTAAGTAAAAAAGTTCACTTTCGCTTTGCAAAATATAAGGCTTTAATATAATCATGGTTGTTAGCGTCATGTTTCCTCACCCTCCACTACCTAAACCGCAATATTTGAGTACATGAAAAGTAATGTATACTCAAAAAAGTAGTTTGTATCACAGAATTAAAAGGAAAAGTATTACGACTAAGGGTCCACTTGTATATGAGTAATAGTCAACTAACTTATAATATGTAGTTGAATCTGTAAAAAGTGCACAGTGACTCCAAAAAAGTGACTTAAATCAACTTTAAAAATAACATTGATTATATTCTGTAGAAATTCATTATTCACAATTAAATGAAACTATGTGATGTAGTATTATTTCTACTTTCTTTAAGTTCTTTACCATGACCTAGGTTTCGTTGTATTACATCATGCAAAGATGGGCTATTAGTTGTAATACAACGAAACCTAGGTCGTGGTAAAGAACTTAAAGAAAGTAGAAATAATACTAGATCACGTAGTTTCATTTAATTGTGTTTAAAAATAATTTTGTATTTTAAATTGTAAATTTATTATGTCTGTGAAAGATGTATTTGCAATATATTTACACCGTGAAAAATTAATATTTGTAAATAGTTAAATAGAAAATCTATGTACTCTTTAATATTTACAACGTACGGAACGTGTACGGAACTTGATAGGTTTTCTTCAACTAAAAATGAAAAAGGGGACCATGCAAATATAAAAGTGTGAACTTCTCAATAATAAAATTTAGTAGTAAAATAATCTGATCGTGAAAAAGATTCGAGCAAAAATAACAAATTAATAAATATGATTTTATTAATAGTTTCAAATTACCTTTCTGTCTTTTTTATTGTTTAGTAATTTATAAAAAATAAATTTTATTATCTTCAGTATAAAAAGATGTATTTCTCAATAGTAAAATTTAGTACTAAAATAATCTAATTGTTTAATAGTGTAGAACATGGAATGGAGATTGATATGCCATTGAATATAATCGTGATAAATATAATATAACTTTATACTACGTATAGGACTTTATCTAAAGTACTTCCCGAATCCACAGTACCGAAACTTTATTACTCCTTTTCCCATCTCCGAAACTATTAAAGTCTAAAATATGAAAAATAGTATCACTAGAAGTTCGTCTAAAGTTTACCTGCAAATTATAGCAATATTTCTAAATTTCTAGATTGATATAGCATTGAATATAACCGTGATAAACATAATATAACATTACAAACACTATCCTACGTATAGAGCTTTATCTAAAGTACTCGTCAATTCTACAGCACCGAAACTTTATTCCCCCTTTTCCCACCTCCGAAACTATTAAAGTCTAAAGTATGAAAAATAGTATCACTAGAAGTTCGCCTAAAGTTTAACTGAAAACTATAGCAATATTTACAAATTTTATAGCTTTTGAGAGTTTCATGATACTATTATGACTGCGAAAGATATACTAAGCAATTTACCTAAGTGATAAAAATATTTTTTTACATTTATGTATATATACGCTTACCAGCAGTCTTCAGTCACACCTTTAGAAATATATTTCAATTGAAGGTTTAAATAATCAACTCTTTCAAAATATTATTCCGGTATACACCGGAAGTACGGTTATAGAAAATATTGACTCAAATTAGAATTAATTTGTGATGGTTTATGTTGATTTACGAGTATATAGTATTTAACGTTTAATCTGATTAAACTATATAAATATAGTAATTACCAAAATATTTATAACTGAATCGTAATTCAAAAATCAAAGTTTAATAACACACAAGAAATAATGTTTTATTAAATAATGAATAGCAAATAATCCTAATCAATCCCTCATTAGCATCCATTAAATAGTCATTATGGACTTTTCTATTTATATCTTAACTGAACCACAATTAGATTTCAAATTTAAATATAAATACGTCTTTAAAAGTGAATCTTGCGAGACATTAGTTACTATAATAAATATCATTTTTACACTTTTTTCTTCCATAACATCTTTATTTTGATTAAAATTAAAGGCAAGAGTTCAGAAATGTACATTATATAGGTACAAAACGTATTCACTAAGTGTAAACTCAATATGGGTTACCAAATACACAAACACATTAATGTACTTAAAGTACGCATATTTCTTTATTAAATTTATACATATACATATTAACTTACAAACCCCGGGCACAGTTACGGATATTTTGTTTATGCCCCCCGGATCTGCGAAGTTTCACCGCAGGGACCTAATTATATACTTGTAGGCGAATTATTCACACGTGGCGCCCAGGCGAATGCTTTTTATTATTTTTATTTTTGGGTAATTGCCCTCCCGTCCTCGCTTTCATTGTTGCGAATTGCAAACGGCAGACCGGCGTAGGTGAGGCGGGCGGCTCCTAGTTATTTTATTTTATAAACATAAAATGGCGTTTTGAAAGGGCGGGCGTTTAGCGAAATTTTTTTTACGGGCCTTGAATACTTTGCGACGCTGATTTATTTTCTTTTAACGACATTTATTGTTTTTAAATACGCAGTCATTGAATATTTTCTTTGTTTATTATGATAATTAATGGTTTTGTTTTATTTTAAATTTGTTGGGACATTTGGAGGCGGTTATTTAAATATCGGGCCTCGTCTTGAAGGAGAATAAATAATCGCTGTTGGAATTAATTTTATTAAATGATTAATATTTAGACATTTGGGGTTTTTGTCACTTGACTAGCGTGAATATTTTTAGAACCAATTAGATGAATGGTTCGAATGATATTTTTCCCGTTTTGTGAGTTTTGTTTATGAGTATCCAGCAGGTTTCATTGATTCCATCACGCAATTCATCTATATGGAAGTTTTTATTTCTTTACTCGCAATTAATTTTGATATACACTAAACTATGTACTCTTCAGCTGGTTTGAGTTACAAAAATCTACAACTATGATAAATTTTTCATTTTATGTAATATGATCTAAATTTTGAATATATTTGGCGATAATTTTGTTCGTTGTATTAGAAAATCTTCAGGTGGGCTATTAGCAAAGATACCATTAGCATAGGCTATTAGCAAAGAAGATGATCTATATTTTAAAAGGCCGTGAAAATAATCTGATGGACGGACGCTGCCGTTGTCGTAAGTGTTCTGTTATCACCTTTAGTGTGGAACATTATATATGGCTTTACAAACTTTTACAGGGAGATTTTATTACATCTCTTGAACTCGTAGAAAATATAGACTTTAGGTCATTAAATATGAAAATGCCTGGGATGTGCATTGCCTCACATCACTACACCTTAATGTCAAAGTAAAGCGTTCTTTTTAGTCTCACATTCTCAAGTATTCTATTGATATGTAATAATGATATGTTGCAAGAGTTAAGATGAAAAAGTTTTTTTTATTTCATTGTAAGTAAAAACTTGCTGATAATTTGTTAATGTACACTCTGCAATAAATTTTCACCGAAACATAATACTCCAAAAGAAACAATCAACTATATGCACAGGCAGTGACACTGCGTATGTAAAATATACCTTCAATTTCTAGATTTACTTAAGGAGACGAAGTTACAATTACGAGCATATGGTATTTTATCACCATTTTTATACATTCGACTGTTAAATTAAAATAATTTCATGGTAATCTATTGATTAAATATATAAATTCAAATATCGGGAATTTGAATCTTACTAAGGTTTAAAATATATTTTTCCTATTTAAATACCACAATGAAATTATAAATGTCAGTTTCACTCTTTCAGTCAACAGTATCGATCGTCGTTTGAAAAAAATACATATATATATATATATATATATATATATATATGTATGCACACACACACACACACACACACACACACACACACACACACATATATATATATATATATATATAACAGCGAGTAGTATCATGAATATATTTATTTGACGGTAGAAAGCGAAGCATGAATTGTCACTACAAGTTGATAAACCTATCTGATTGCTTTTTTTGTATCGTAATTCCATGAAAAATAAGAAATTGTTGGTACAAATAAAAGTATTACCTGATCTAGTATATCTACTACTAACGGAGGTATATCTACTACTAACGGAGGTATATCTACTACTAACGGAAATACATCTACTACTAACGGAGGTACATTTACTACTGATGGAGGTATATCTACTACTAACGATAGATTTTAATCGTCGTTACTATAATTTTCATATTCGTATTACCACTTACTTTACTTCAGTTCGTATAAAATGTTAAGTAAATTCAATAGTTCCATGTTAGACTTAGTATTGTAAGATTAATAAGCAAAATGAAGTCGCCGCAGGAAGACAGTTATGTAACTATTATCTTATGCATGTTCAATGTACAATGAATTCCATGCGATTAGCGCACCTAAACTAAAAGAATCGAGAACTTTAGCGAATCGTGCTTTGTATGAAGTACTGAAACAGGCATATATCCAATTACATTATCTGTCAGGTAAAGAAGGAAAAAAGAAACATATTGTTTCTCAAATATATGTACGGAGAGTAGCAAAGTAGATGCCAATGAGATATCATTGGAGGAAGCGGTGCAGGAACTAGAAAAATAGCAATGGTTGCAACTTGTAAGTGAAAATGACAGTGTTTTGAAGAAAAATATGTTTGGGAGTTTGCAGATGCTTCAGGTATTGGAAATATTGTAAAGTGTAAGCTTTACCAGTTGAAAAAGGTGACAGTGGAAATAAGGTAGGTTATCGTGCAAAATTAGTAGCAAAAGATTATAATCAAATCCGTTAATTTCAGTGAGTCTTTTACCCGTCTAGTTGGAGATACTGCCCTAAAGTTGTTCTTTGCGTTATCTGTATAACTAATTTTAATACAGAGGCGAAACACAATTAAATGGAACTACGTGATGTAGTATTATTTCTACTTTCTTTAATTTATTTACTACGACCTAGGTTTCTATTACAACAGCTTCAGATGGGCTATTAGCAAAGATTCTTTTAAAGCTAAGATCTATGCTAATAGCCCACCTGAAGATGTTGTAATACAACGAAACCTAGGTCGTGGTAAATAACTTAAAGAAAGTAAAAATAATACTACATCAGGTAGTTTCATTTAATTGTGAATAATGTATTTCTACAAAATTAACGCCAAATATATTCAACAAATACGAAAGTTGATTTCATTTGTTTTGATAGCTTTTGATAGTTTTTTCTGGCAAAAATAAAGTTATGGATTTAAAAAGGCTGTATATGGAGCCAAACAACCTTTAAAATTAAGTCATAACAAGGTAGATAATTGTTTATCAGTGACTGGGTATATAATATTAAAATTAGATGTTTCATATAAAAGTTACAAACGGTAACAGAAAAAGAAAAAGAAAACATTGAATAAAAAAGACTTTAAAATATCCTAAGTATCCTTAAATCTCTAATTTAAAACTCTTAAATGTAAAATAAGAGATTTAATGATAATAAAACTATGAGATATTGTTTATGTGGTATTCGTATAAATATAGACAAAAGAAATAATGTCATAGTAATCTCAAGTAAAAAAATATGCATTGGACAAATCTCGTGTAAATTTAACATAACAAAATGTAGGTTATTTACGATAAAATGTAATAAACAAAAGTCCATATCAAAATTTTGTAGGTAGCTTAATATGCTTGCTTGTTTTTACTAGTTCCGACATTGCCTATTTACTAGCATATCTTAGCCAGTTTAAAAACAGCTATAGGAATGAATTATATGCAAAAACTATGTTAAATTATTTCAGAAAAACTATAAATTGATAATCTGACTAAAACTGAAAATGCTGACGTTAAAGATTATCTAGAAACTGGATAAATGATGTTGTGGATAGAAAATCGTGCTTAGGTTCTGTAATTACTTGGGGATGTAAAAACCAAAAATCTATACCTTTATTTAGTACAGAATCAGAGTATACAACTATACCAAAATATAAAAAAA
Organism: Druceiella hillmani; assembly: GCA_039881145.1. Lineage (NCBI taxonomy): Eukaryota > Metazoa > Arthropoda > Insecta > Lepidoptera > Hepialidae > Druceiella > Druceiella hillmani. Next base: position 24,997,491 of record JAYKKI010000014.1, read on the forward strand.
AAAACTGTATATCCTTATAATATGTAAAAAGAAATGAAATTTATACAACCACTGTATGTAAAAATGATCAGAATTCAGAGAAGTTGGCGGTGAATCCTTCTTTTTATAACAGAATTAAAGACACAATTAATTTTACATAAAATTGTAAAATTTTAAACCTTGAATATATCTACATATAGTAGATATACCAACAGAGTTTAATCACGTAATACACTTGTATGAAACTGTTAAGCACTGAAAGAGTTTAATATTCTTATAGGTGTTAACATAAATCAAAATATTAACTAATTTAGTATTACTAATTGCAACGTCACTCATATTTTAATGATGTAACTATAATTATCATACCATTATTTAACTGACTTCATATCATTACTCGTACTTACTCCACTTTCATTCAAGTAGCTTAACACGATATTTTATTAAACAAATAATAAATCTAGTGACGTTATTCAAAATAATTAATTAAACTAGACAGAAATCAATAATTAAACATACGTCGCAAATAAAACAGAAATGAAACTAATTCTTCTGCAGAAATATTTACCTACCAGTTATTCGCCTTAAATGTTTACGGAACGTTATAAACAAATTTTATTACCGGGCTTCGTCAACAAAAACAACTAAAATAATTTCCCTGACGAAAATCTTTTTTGATGTTTTTATTTAAATTCGGTTTACTTAATTATCTACGAACTTAATTATGGAGACACTTTAAGGTAAGAAGAAAAAAACATTGCTGAGTATTTAAACACAAATAAGAACTACGCAACAAGTGTTGTCCTCGAAATAAAATAAATAAAAACGCGGCCAAATGCACATAGTATTCTGGAGTTGTCTAGATCACATAATCTTCATCTAGATAACTGCCTAATACTACTTTGTACATGTTCTGACGTGCATTCAAAATGTGACATTTCTATTTATTTTATGAATTATGTACAAGCTATGTTAATGGAAATTTGTAATCAAATGTCAGAAAATATATTTTTTCAGATTTTTTAAATTATTGGTTGGAAAGTCAGTGGAAAGTGAGAATCTCACTTTGAAATCTAATATTTCGCAAATGAGCACACAACTCAAAAAAAATCTTGCAATGACATCCTGTTCCATAGGACTTACGAAAACATTTTTGCTTTTCATTTTATTTGTGGGGGATTTTTTTAAACAGTAGCCAAGGTTATCATCTAAGGTATATGTGTTTAAAATGTCATGCACTTTGGTACTTAATTATAGTAACTATGAAGTTATAATAGACGAATAGATGGACGATGAAATATAACAAAATTATGAGAGTTTTATTAGATTGTATCATTCTTGCTGAATTTCGGAAACCTAATATGTAAATTAATAAAAAATGCCTAAACAATTGCTAAAAATTGGTTTTTGAACAATGTATTGCACAAAAATTCGCAGCTATCTTGACAATAACAAATCGCATAATGAGTACTAGATATAAGTTACAAAAAATAAACGATGAGTACTAGATATAAGTTACAAAGTATAACGCACCTGGCGTTATGCGTTTTGTAAAAAAACTAAAATGCTTTGTTTTTGGTTGCAAAAAATATGTCATGTATCTCAATTCAGAGCACAACTTAAATGGACAGAAATCCGTAATTGGCACAATCTTCACATTCTTACACTTCTGTATAATATTTTGAATAATGCTACTTATCAAACTTATTTTAAAAGCAGATTTAGTTACTTGTCTGCACACGGTACAGGATTACGCTCGGAATACAAACTGGGTCTCCTTTTGCCCAAACATACAACCACCTTTTATGAAAAGTCCTTTACTGTCCAAGACTTTGGAATCGATTAGATCTGGATACCAGGAACTCCCTCTCCTTAAATGTATTCAAAGATCGTCTGAAATGTTCCTTCCTCTCATAATTCCTCCGTCCTACCGTTCTTAACTCCATTTTGTTCCGCATTTTCTTTGTCCGCAACCAGGTTCATATTTTTAATTAACCATTTTTTTGTTTTGAATTATTCACATATAGCTTAGTTTTCCTTATTTATATTTTATGATATTTTTAATTGTTAGTTAAGTCCTAAGTTTCATTTTTGTATTGGTTTCTTTTACAGTCGTCCACGTCACAAAATGTTTTTATTTAATGACTGGAAGCGATTGCTCTTGTAGCAATAAGTCCGCCAAATGTGTGTTTTAACATTAAAGTATAAATAAATAAAATAATAACATTGTCATCTTATCAAGGTTACATAGGGTAATTATTATTTTTAGATTATCGAACCCAAAAGTCCTGAAATAAAGATTTTTTCGTTTCAATAATCTAAAAACCTCATCACATAATTTCCTTTTCTTCTGGGTTTCATAACAGCTTCCAGTATTATTTTAAAACATGAAAAATATATCAATTACCTACATAAAATTGAGAATTTACAACAATTGTTCCCACTCGATAGGCACTAATCTTTTTTTACAATTCTTTGATGATTATTTCGACTTACTAACTCTATTTATAATTTTCTGAAAATGGACTAGATAGAACGACAGAACATTTTTTTTCTTGTTTTATATTACAGTAAAAATTACTAAAGATCCGTTTGGATAGTCTAAACAAACTGAAAAGTGAAAAAAATTAACATTATTCGACTCTTATTTTTAATACAAAAGTTTGCGAAAGGTTATAATTGTGTAAATATAAATCCTTAGAACTTATAGTTACCGATGAAAATTTGTGTAAAAATGTACTTAGTTCTTGTATAATTTTATTGGCCAATTTTAAAGAAAATTTTGATATTTAGTTTTTCGTAACAGCTTTAGATTTTCACCTAACAATAATTTTATTTTTACCTAAAATACCTCAATATTATTTTTACGGACTTGAATCTAGCTATCTCCGATTTTAGATTCCAATGTTTAATGCTGTAAATTAAAGTATTCTTATTATATACTACTTAATTTTTGAAATTATCCCAATTAAAAATTAATCAGCTAAAAACTAGCCTTGTCTCAAGAGTTGAATTTTTTCAAGTAAATATATTTGCTGTCTAATTGCCAAGTTTCAAGTTCTTAGATCAACTGAAAATGCCTAAATAACTTGATTACATAATCGGGTAAAACCTCTTCATAAACTTTTCCGACGTTAAAAAAAAAACCCTTTAAGAAAAATACGTCTCACACCAATGGAACACTTTATAATATATTACATTGAATCAGTTACTTAAATAGAACAGAATAAAGGAACTTTCACCGAAATTACTAGCTAATGGAGTTGTTCCAATATACAAATTAGCTCTTTTATCAGATAAATCAGACCGCTTTTGTAATAACGTATTTTTATTGTCAATGTTAAGGATGATTACATAATAAGTTTGAAAAGGCTTTAAGGTTGGACCGTCGTTGGGCTCAATGAAAAACATTGGCTTACTGTATCGATGGAATCGTGCCCGTTTAAGTAAAGCAATTCTAATATTAATTTTATAAAGGCTGTACTGAAATATGTCCCTTTGAGTCTGAAAATTGGACAGATTTATAGCTGATAAGGAATTTTCCTCATTGTGATTTAATCTGCATGAACAAAATTAATTTTCTTACCATCGTTTGTGACCACGAGTTTTATCGTTTTGTCTCAATCGAGTTTTATCGTTTTGTCACTATGCTTGATTAAATATATATATATATATATATATATATATATATATATATATATATATATATTTATATTCACATTTAAATGAAATTATTTTCTATTTGAGAATTACTTAAAATATGCATGGACATGTTCGGTCTTTTAAATGCTACTACTTTTAATCTTTACCCAGATCATCTATAACATTCGCAAAGTATAGATATTAACTCTTCTTAAAGTATTAATATTCCGAATGTAAAATTTAGGAGACTATGAATAAAATACGTATACGCTTCGGTAAGATTCAAATTATCTGATCCAAAAGAACAAAGCGCTTCAACAGATACGCTTATTAGCGATATTATCAATAGTATTTATTCCCATTGTATTTTCAAGTAATATCCATCAATATATAATTAATTCAAATTATAATTATTTTCCTTTCTAACAGATCGTGAGCGACGAATGAGGATACCTACACAATTAAAATAAATGTTTCATAAACATGCGACAAAATATAAGACATGGAGCAAGAAAAAACATTGACCCGGCACGATGTTTCTGCTCCAATTCATCCAAGGTTATTAGTTAATTCAATGTCACCAAAACACAGACATATAATATTGGCCAAACAGTAAATAATAAGTCTAATGTGTCGTATCTTAATTTTATCCTATACGGCTCCTAGTGTTCTCGGAAATGGCTTGTTTTCATATCGGAAAAATTGTTCATACATTGAAACGAGGACAAAAGTCACTACGAAACGCTCGAGGGTACGTTTCCGGATAAGGCAATATTTTAATGATCACAAGTCAGATCGTAGGTAAACATTGTAGACATCTAACGGCATAGTCTTTTATAATTATGTATTTCATTTTATTAGAGTTTTATTTTTAAATGGACATTTTGTTTATCCAATATTATGTGTTTGTTATTCTAAAATACTTATTTGTCTCTAATTGCCGTTGCCAAAATATTATTAGTTTCAACAATTCATTTGTTCAATGTGAAACATTACGGCCAACGCGAGGAATTTTGGTATATTAATTAGTCAAAGTGGCTCGTTTTACAGATTTTTATTACATATTACAGATTTTTTTTTTAACTACTTACAGTTGGCTGGTCACCATAACCAAGTGGTTATAACTGCAATATTTATTATAACTTTGACACATTCTACGCTAATTAAATTTTGATCAGTTATGAATTGTTGTCATTACAATGATGGTAATTTTAATAACTTGCTTGGATAATTTTCTACACAGCTATAAAATCACGCCTAAGTGAACAGTAGAATCGCATAAAGGGTCGTTATCTTATTCAAGAATATCTCTTCAGAATGTTTCGTTTGATTTATTTGTTTGTTAGTTTAACATTAATATTTTGGAATGTAAGTAAAAGTAGCTTTCAAACTTAATCAAGCCGCGATGTTATTACTTCTAACTATAAAATATTGCAGAGGTTTCATAATATGTTAATAAATTCACACTGCTACAAGAAAAGGAAATTGGTTTGTAAATTTTGTAGAAAATTATTTCTTATGATAAAATTATTATTTTTTAACGCAGTTGAAGACAAATAATATATATATATATATATATATATATATATATATATATATATATATATATATAAAATAAACTACGAAAAAAGGGACGTAGTACAATTTTATTACATTAATACCTCTGTTAATATATAGATTAAAATTTATTTTTTATGTATTATTTTGATATGAGTGCATACGTATTTAGCACGTTTACCCTTATTAACAAATTACTTGTCATTTAAAAAAAAACTCCTCATCAATTCCATAATTACATATAAATTTAAGCAACTATTGACATATTACACACATGTATCACCTGTCGCGTATCGTAATAATCCTATACTTGTCAAAGTCGTCGAACCTAATAATCAAAGAAAGAGTTCAATTAAAATTACTAATGTCGAAGGTAACTTCTAATGTACGTATAATAACAGCTAAGGTTTCCTATATTTTATTGTGCGTATATTTCATTATTAAAACCGCTGCAGACTATATAGATATAACTATTTAGAGCTAGTCCCGTCTGAAGTAGTACCCTCTTTTAAAACGCTTTTCCCATTCACTACATAATTAATTCACCGATGTACTCGTAAAAAACCGTTGGGTGAAAGTAAGAATCATAAAATATTTCTAAGACCGATATTTGTAGTCCGTCGATTTAGTATGTTTGAGATTAGGTAGATAACATGACATTTTATTTCAGAATGTTTAGTTATTAATAATATTAATCATCACACTATAACTACAGTTCAATTATTTCCTTTATTGGAATACTGTAGGGGCAAAATCTAGTATATAGATAATTTCCTCTACGTCTAAAGTTGATTATCAACAACACACAGAAACGAAGCAATAGCAGTAGCCGCCTGTGGTTAGCTATTTGCCGTTGAAGAGTTCCGTTCTCCATATTCGATGTCCAACGTCAGATATTACAAAGTAACAACCGCCACTAGAGGAGTTCCCTTATCTGTGTCCAACGAAACTCCTCAACCTCATTGAGGAGATCAGCTATCATATTCCGCTATCTAAGTCCAATACCAGATTTTGCGAAGTAATAACTAAAGTAACAAGAAACTAGGGGGAAATATTTTGAGTCATGGTTGATTTAAGTTATGAGTTGCATTGTTCGTCTCTGGAATTCATAATTAGACTCTGATTTGGTCGATTACTTTGTAAAATAAAAACTACTAGCAAATATCCCAAAAAGACTAAAGGGTCGTGGTTTATTTAATACCAGCCGATAAGGAGTTCCATTGTTTATCTTCAGAGCACACTATCAAACTCTGACTTGGTCGAAGGTGTAATTATTTTATAAAGTAACAACTACTAGTAGTAAATATCTCTAATCATGCTTGATTTACCTACTCCAGAACTCATCATTAGACCTTAATCTAGTAAGTGGTGTGGTTATTTTGCAAAGCAACAGCTACCCGTAGCCAATATCTTGTATCATGATTGATCTATTGCCCTTAGTTAAGGAGTTTCTTCGTTCATTTCCATACCTCATCATCATATTTATATAAGACCACTCCTATAATACACCCTTTCAAACAAAAATAGAATCATTGAAATCGGTCCACTTGGTAAAGAATTATCGCCGAACATACATAAAAAAATTCCGGTGAATTGAGAACCTCCTCCTTTTTTTGAAGACGGTTAAAATGGAATATGATAAATTATTCCTAATTAACTAGATAAACAAGTAATTATTACTGTAATTAATATGTCTCTTTAATATCTAACAAACGCTACGCTGTGTCAAACAGCTTTAATAATGTTTCTTAATGAAATTTCAGAGCCTTGAAATACTTTGAATAATTAAAATGTAATTATGATAATGTCTCCTCAATAATACTTTCTGTAAATATGTCTTCATATTTGTTACGATAATATGAAAAAGATGTGTTTAGATTAATTGACCAATTATAGCTCTTATTTGTTTCTAATTTATGCACTATGTTAAACTTCACAATCTCAGTTTAGAATCTTCAAGAATGTCGTTAGGGGAGTTAATAGGCATGTCGATATGTTTATGTTCATTTTTGATAAAACCTTTCTACTTACGTGATATTTTTTTAAACACATGTACATATTCATTTTTTGACGACTAAGGAAAGAAAAACAATTTCAATGAACCAAAATTTTCTTTAAACGACATAAGTGAAAATATAATAGATGTACTATGTTATACCTTCATCGAGATTACGTAGTACACACCTAAGAAAGTTTTATGCAGGGGGTAAGTTTATGAAGAGCATCAAGTAAGGTGAACAATTAGATTTTTATAAATTATATATCAACTGATTTATCTAATATTTTACGTGAAGCTTTACATTTTTTCAAATTTATATGTTATAGATAAGTAGGAAAACATATTTTAATTTTTTCGACTCAGGGTTGACTCTTTTTATTCCTCAATAATACGTTTACGTAATCGATCTTTATTTATGTTAACGATTTTTTAATATATGTGGATATATCATTTCACTAGTTTCTTATATTTTCAAATCTTATAAATGTGGAAAGTCGTATTTTTTTCGGTATATTATAAAATCGATTCGTGGGAAACAATTGTTATAACATGTATGCGAGTATTATATTTTGGTAAAATGTCCATCAAAATGCATGCTGTATTTTTTGAACTATTTACCTGTAATGATATGTTAAACATTTAAAGTGGCATATTTTTACTGGAATATATATCATTTGTTAAATATATTCATTCAATCATTTTATTTAATAATCATTTTGTTCAATAATTAATCGGTTCAGGTCAAATATTGCGTTCGATTTTTCACCAATGTTTCCTGCAATACGACTGCAACTCGCACTCTTTCCGACTTCAAGTTAGGAAAAATATAAACTTTCTTAAATATAATGCAACAGACGTCCGATATTTTATTAAATTTATTAGTTAGTTTGTGTATTCATTAAAATTCAGTTTAGTTTCAGAAGTACAAGACCTGGAGACGAAAAAGAAAATGAAAGGGCGCGATAAAGAGACTCAAAGCTAATGCAATCTCTACTTCATCTGGTTAGGAGTAAAGAATTTAAAAGGATCATTTGCAATGATCTGTTCAAGGTCAGATAAGAAAGCTTTCTGTAATTACGTTTTTCTTCAAAATATACTAAAAGTTCGAAAGTCTAAAAGAATAGTCAGAATACTTTAAGACTTATATGTGTAAGAAATTGATGTTGAAATTTTTTATCCAAAGCTTTTATTTTTTGTCAAGTTATTAAAATATTATTAAGGTGATAACCATTTTGCTTTCACTTATCTGTAACGGTAGAATTCTCTCAGATTACGGGACAGGTTATCAACAAATATTTGTGATACTGTGATCTGTAGTCACGGACTTGAATTTGTGGATAACTAAGTTCATTTTATTTATACTATATCGAATATTTTGAACTTAGTTAATAATTTTTTGTATTCAAAATAATAATAACTATAATTTTGAATTGAATTGCGTAGTTATCGGTTAACGAAATTTATGAAAAATAACTTCTTTTTAATATTTAAAACTGTCTTTGTGCTATCATGTTCAAAGTCTAGACCGAACCCTCGAAAGCCTAAAGCCTTCTAGTATTTAAATTATTATTGCTATTAATATACATTTTATTTAATTTAGATACGGATAGGTGTATTCTGTAACGATAAGAGAACTTATTATACAACAGAGAAGAATGGAAAAAACTACGTTACATAACGATGACTTGTTTCAAGAAAGTCTGTCTGACTGTCTGTAATAAACAAAATACAATGTAGCATGAACATGATTGGTTCACTGAGTTGTTGAATAAAATGAAAAAAAGAAAACGTCGATATATTAATAGGCATGAAACACAGTTTTTTCTCATCAACATAGTGTAAAAAATTTTATACTTAAGATTGGGAAAATAAATTTTAATAGAAATAAAAAAAATATCTCTTCTAAATTGAAAACTTGGAATATAAAAAATAATCGTAATAATCATAAAAAATCATCGTAGGAATAGAAATAGAAAATAATATATTTTGTGTAATTCTATCATCAGAATATAGTACTGATGATTTTAAACAATTGAGATTGATAATATATATAAAAATAAAGTCAACCCATTTTTCAAAAAAGTAAAGAAAACCATAAATCAAACGGTATCACGTATGTAACATATTATTGGATATGCTGCGTATTTATTTAAATACAAATATAACTAATTGTAATTTGTTTTATAATTATATATCTTAACGTAAGTAGCTTAAGGAATTAAAGTAGAAATAAAGTTTAAAGTGAAGGCCCTAGATGAAGTTCACCAAAGACACAGCTTTCATATACTTTCAGGCTATATAGTTCAGATATCAAGTTCGCTTGACGTGGCGAAGTATTAAAATAATTTATATAATGCTATATTCCATGAATTATTTATAGAGACAATCAATTTCTATGAAGTTCGTGAATGCCAATGATCCTGCTGAATATTTTTAAAGAAAAGTACACGTTGTTCGCAAAAAAACTCTTTGAAAGTATATTTTAAAAAAAAGTAGTTATTTAATATATTTGGCGTTAATTTTGTAGAAATGCATTATTCACAATTAAATGAAACTACGTGATGTAGTATTATTTCTACTTTCTTTAAGTTCTTTACCACGACTTAGGTTTCGTTGTATTACAACATTATCAGGTGGGCTATTATAAAAAAAGTAGTTAATTAAAATAATTCGTGAAATTCTAAATATATAATTTTTTGTTAAGATTTGTTAAAGATTTTTAGTATACATTCGAATAGAATTCCAAATTAAAATAAATAATCATAAATGTAAATTATTCAAATATCCTCATTTTAAAATATACCTTAGGGAAATATGGTTAAAATTTAAAGATTTATTTTCTACGTTACATAAAGTAACTTTATCTGTTAAAGTATATTATTAACTCATTTAAAAGTCAAGCAGATGTCTAGATCTAATTCAGTGGGCCCATTTAACCTCCATGGAATCTTTTTTGATAAAGATTGAAAAACTGACCAAGTTTATGTTATAACCGCCCTAAATACAGGGTTTCTTATTTGTCAATATTTTTTACACAGTTGTTAATGCAAGTTATCTGAAATAATTTAATTGGAAAATTCTAAGTAAATGGCGGCATATACAATAAAAATTTCATTTAAAAAATACCTGTTAATGATGCTTCATTCGACAGTAGGCATGAAACAGATATTCGCTCCAACTTTGTATGAATAGGGATGGCATGGATGAAAAACGTAAAGGTTTTCATACAAGACATATACTTGCAACATAAGAATGAAGCTATGCCAAACAGACGGATCGACACGATGAAATAATAAAGGTTGTCAGCGTATTAAAAAGTAATACAAAGCGACTGATTTTTACGAGATTACTTAAAAATACGTGCTTATACAAATTAATACTTACAAAGGCAATAAATACGACGTATTTGTATCTACATTTTGAATCACTCAATAAGAATAATCTAAACATAAACTGAATACGATTTCTAAGTTCAAAAAAGAAAGTAAAAAGTAGTGTCGTAAGAAGTAAATAATTATAGGAGCTAATTAATTTCTGTAGAGCCTTATTATCATATACTAATAAGGTATTTGCTATCACAATTTATGTCAAGTTTTCATTATAGTAGAAGTAGGATTAATTTCGTATTATTCTCAGGTTTTCACGGAGGTTTAAACAAATTTCTCGCCTTTCACTCTCGTTTAAAAAATATGTAATAAAACTGTAATAGAGCGAAATCACCACATGGAAAATATTTTAGAAAGAATAATTGATTTAACGCATAAAATGATAAAAGAAGCCAGAAAATTTGCTTATAGAATGTTTGCCTTTCTGTTTGTTAATTTTTTTCTTTAATTACATAAAATCTATTCGACAGATTTTAATGAAATTTGTTATAGTAATAACTTATACCCTTGAGCAATATTTAAAAATTTATCTGAATATTACAGGTTAAAATGAACCCTGACTTAGTGAATATTACGATACTGATACTGTCAAAGGCATTTTCAGTAAACTCCATGCTCATAGAAATATTATCATATGGTACTGCCGACGTCATCTATTAGTGTTTTTAGTAAATTCACATTATATTTTAAAAATAAATAAAAAACAAATAACAGAATAAGATTGATGATAGTAATAATAATAATTTCGACAGGTCAGTTGGAGCAGCCGAGGTCTAATGGTTAGCTCGTTGACACGATAGGCCGAAAAGGTGGGTTCAATTCCCATAGACCAATAAACATTTTCTTTATGTGGTCTACAATAGTGATTACTCCATTGATGGTTTCTAATAAATTTATATTACGTCTGCTATTTTCTAATAAATCTACGTTGTGTCAATATTTATCCATCCATATTTCATCCATTGTTAATAATTTTATTTATGACGATTATTCTAAACAATAATAATCAAGTTTTTTTAGTTAATATCCATCAAACAAATTAAGAAATAACATTTCGCGATAAATATTTTATAGATTAACGGCAAATTAAATGTATATATAATATATATAATATTGATCTAATCACTTTTCTTATTCCAAATTTCACGCAAACGAAGTTGCGGGCAAAGCTAGTGTCATATAATAGTGCTGCCTTTGCTTTACGATGGTTTAAGGTGTCAGCATTTTAATGCAGATAGAACTAACATTTTTGTGAAAAAATTACGTCATAGACTTATGATTCGGAAATGAAAATTAATACTTTCTTAAATTTACGTAGCTAATAAAATGTAATCGTAAAACTAATGTGATATTTATGTATCCCACTTTCTTTATCCAAACATTCATACTTTGTTTATGGATTTACTATTTCTCTCACTTTTGTTTTCTGTACCTCAAAAAAAAAAGGAAACGGAATCATTATAAGATAACTCACATGTCAGTACGTCTATCTATCGGTCACAGCCCTATTCCTTAGAATTAATTTACTTACAAATACAAAATTTGGCATATTAATAAAGCATACCTATACATGTATGTATATCTCAATGTTTAAAACTTAAAAATATTGAATATATTTGGCGTTAATTTTGTAGAAATTCATTATTCACAATTAAATGAAACTACGTGATGTGGTATTATTTCTACATTCTTTAATTTCCTTACCACGACCTCGGTTTCGTTGTATCATAACATCTTCAGGTGGAATATTAGCAAAGATGATGAAGATGAACGAAACCTAGATTGTGGTAAAGAAATTAAAGAAAGTAGAAATAATACTACATCACGTAGTTTCATATAATTGTGAATAATGAATTTCTACAAAATTAACGCCAAATATATTCAATATTAATGTATAAAGCTAGAATTGTTACGATTATATCGAAATGATTATGTAAGCAGTGGGCTATAAATAGATGACGTTGTGATTTAGATGCTGGAATTTAAATTACCGTCAATTTAACTAATTGCTTTTCAGCTTTACGTGAAAACAATGTACAAATTAAAAACTGTATTAAAATTGTTATATCTTGTTTTGTAAGTCTTTTTCATGTTTTGTAAGTCTAAATAGTACTCGTATAATATGGTAATTTAGAATTAATAGTTTAATTACGAGGTTATGTTATTCGCAATGGTTAATATGAGTGACGTGACCCAATTAGCCACGATTTGTTAAACGTGTGGAAAAGAATTTGGCGTAGATTGTAAATGAATTAACCCGCACCTTTTTTCTTTTCTTTTAAAACCGACTAAGATGATATTAATTTGTTACCGCCAAAGAAAAATAGACAAAAAGAAATAAAACTGGAAATTGATGGTATTTTTGAAATGATGATTACTACCTACATACAAGGGAGAGAATGAAAGCATAGGGTACAAAGAAAACTAAATACTACTATTCTGCGTGACGATGCAAAATTAGTCAGTAGTTCTGTCTAGTCTGGCAAAAAAGAAGGTTATACACTATCGCATGGCAAATATTCCTATATCTGCGTCATATGTGGCGGCATTTCTGACTATGTAATTTTTTTATATGATATTGAAGTTAAATAGAGTCAAACTCCACTAATGATAAGTACTGTCCCTAACACTCAAGATAAATAAATGTTCACCCTAGATTTTCGTAGTCAGTGATGATTCAAAACGTAATTTTAAACTGTGCAAAATCAATTTGTGAAGAGAGATTTTAAAAATTTAGAGTTTTGTATTAATTAAAAAAAAGACGTTTATATTTAACTGCCACTTAAATATACAATATAATACATTTAAATCTAACTGCCACTTAAATATATAATACATTTAAATCTAACTGTCACTTAAATATATAATACATTTAAATCTAACTGTGTTAAATGTATTATATTGGGTGACATTTCTTTTATATGAAAGTTCGTTCTTTTTACATTTTCCCTTTTAAACTTAATATCATTACAAATTATATTGAGTTTTTTTACGTGTTGTGTGAAGTAGAGGATATCTGAAAAAAAATGTAACGATATTGAGTTTAATAGGGAAGAAGAAGACAATCTAAACGAACGTTAATTGTAAGACATTCGGTGGTATTTGGAAGATACTAATTTGGTGATCCAAATATTAGGTCGATTGGCTCAATAATTTTAAAGTTGAAAACTTATCTAAACGTAAAATATATTACTATAGTCCGTCAAAGGACCAATAAGTAGACTCGTTACAACAAACCGATTTTTGAGAATCTCCGAATTTCAGGTAGTCGCCATTGTTTTTAAGACATTTTTAAATTTGTATTTCTTTTCATTTTACCTAAAAATAATTTTCAATTTTCTACCTTTAAACATTTTTCTCTTTTTATCGAAGGTTTACTTCAAGAATTATTTAAATTTGTTTTATTATTTAAATTACAAAATAGACGTAGTCCAGAGAACGATATATTTTAAATGTTTTTTTCTGTCCCCTTACCAATTTTTAGTTTATTTTAATTAATATCTCTTGTTTAACGTAATAATTGTTTTAACGTTGTTTAATAGTTAATAGTTGTTTTAAGTAGCGATAACGAATGATGCCATTAATCTATTTGGATGGATCTAATAAAACCGGAGTGAAGTCATTTCTTAGTTTGACATGTACCGAATTCTTGTAGATCGAAGCATGAAGTGCTGTATTTTCTCCCCATTTCTTTATTTTTTGATCATTTTTAAAATACTTAAAGAGATAAAAATCAATCGCGTGTAATTCAGTGCACGTGACAGAAGTGAAACTTCTTTAGGAATCTAAACCTTGATTTATAAGTATTTAGCTAATTGCCCCTGTTGTAAAAAGTATTTATGATAACTATATGTGCGGGTTCATTATGAATTTATAAATAAATTAGGGTAGTTACTGTTAGTATTGTAACGGACGAAGCACACGCAAAATTACTAGTATGAATAAATCGATCTTAAATAGTTAAATAAATCGACAAAACTTTGATAGTTTACTTTTGACAGATGTAATGTACAAAACAGTCGATAGCATAGTTTCCTTTTAACCCACAACGTATAAAATAACTAATAACAGCAGTGAGCATAATTTTTGTTTTATATCTTTCCCGGTTATTAGCTAAGTAACTATTTTCCGACATTTTTGCAATGAATTCGTAAAATTCAGAGGTTGCGAAACGTTGCATGAAGGACGTTGCAAACTTCACATTTTACTTTCATCGCGCGCAAAGAATTTTCACTTCAAAAATACGTAACTCTTATGAGAGCCCTCACGTGTCCTTTAGTCTTTTCTTCCATAATAACCGTTTTCCTTCAAATACCTTCGATGTAGAGTCTCTCAATTTGGTATTATCAAGAATAGTAACACACATCCCGTTACCTAACATTTATAACTTTTTGTTGGAATATTTTTGAGTCGGTAAATTAAGTACTCCAAAATTTTATTTTTCATTTCACTTGTTATGTTGGGAAAATTTTAGATCTCACTAATTTTTGAGACATTCACGATATCTTTCTTCCTGTAAAAGGTATACCGACCAATCAATTAACATATTAAAATATATGATTAATAATTATAAATAGATAAATTGAAATTATATAACATTCCTTAACATTTTTATATTATACGTCAAATTTTTTAAAATTTACGCAGAATTATATCTATTTTAGCACACATACTTTATTGGGAGCCCTGTTATTCACTTAGGTTTTAGGCTTATAATCTACTAAAACCTATTTCATATATTCTTATATTCTTCTATATTCTTTCTAGTTTCATATATTCTTCTATATCTTCACGAATAAGTTTCAAGTAATTTTTTATTCACTTATATTTTATGCCACTTTGCGTATACTAAAATTTTTTTTTTTAAATAGGGGTTGCGATTTTTGGGTCCAAATGATTCGTTATTGATATCATATTTACATACTTAGGCTTCTCGCCAGTATCTTAAAAATCCATAGAATCCTAATTAGTTGATTAGTCGATGCAAAACTTATCGGCTCAATTTACTCAGATATGTTAACACTAAACATATCTATGCAAATATACAAAGTATTTTAAAGGCAAGCAACTTTCTAATAAACTGTACTCTGATATTAAGTAATTGTAATGTGTGTAAAAATAAATATTTTGGAAATTTCTACCTCTTGTAATCACTAGTCTTTTTATCTTCTTATGTTTTCATTTCTCTATTTTAATTTTTGTCAATGTTTATATTAATTCTAAATTCTATGTAAAGTTCTTCGTTCCACGTATGTTCCACTTATTTCCTCACTTATGATTTTTTTAACCATGGTGCTTTGTTTGTCATTTTTGGTTACCAGATAACCTGAAACATATTTTTCAAATTCTGTCACATAACCTAAAATAAAAAAATCACTACTATAAAATCAAAACCATATCTGAATAAGATATAGCATATTTACTTTTATGTAACACTATTTACATAACTTAAGAACTACAAACTCGAATTATAATTATTCGTGAAAACTACAATTTCCTTACTTTACGATTCTGATTTCTTGCGAAACATACACATTCCACAAACATACACATACACATTCTAGTTTACAAATTGGAAGTATGAAACACTTAGGACATAATTTTTTGTCCGATCCATCATATATGTGACTGCACGCTCTATATTATTTATTATAGTAGAAATAAGTTTTCCGCAAGAAATAGAAATTATTATATAAGCATAGGCTTTCATTGTATATGACAAGTGATTATAAAATCCCTATTTAACGTCATTTTTTCAAATAGAAATTAACTACATTCTATTTTTAAACTATACTTCACAATCTAAAGACGCTAATGTCTAAATTTGGACATTTAATTGCCAACTGAGTTATTCTCTAAAGATATTGAAAATTAAATTCAGAAATTACTGAAGTGGAAAATATTGAATGTCTTTAATGTAAAATTTCTTACATTCAAACTGATACAGTTTCCGGATAAAACATTTATTATATCCTTACTATAGGTAGTATTTCAATTTCTTGATTACTTTTGCCCCCGATTTCATGATAAGTGAGCCTTCCGTTTTGAATAGACTTTATGATAAATGTGGGATGATTTATAATCAAGACACCGTCATACCCAAGAAGAATCATTTACTTTGACAAGATCTAGCACTGTATTTAAATGTAACCTATATAAATATATAATTAATATTCATTTTATTGGCATTAATTTAGAAAAGATATAAATCTGAAATATTCTCCGTTATAATATTGATGAATAATTCCTTTCTAATTTTCTCAGAAACTTCATCAATCTTTCTCTCATAACAGCAAGTATATTATTAATGAAATCGTCCAAAATGGTAATTTATATTTGTAGATTTAACACTAGAAAATTTACGAAAGCATTATGTTTATTATTAATATTATGAACACCAACTGTAAATTAAGACGAACGAATGTAATAACCTGTTTCGATAATTTTATAAACGCATCGTTAACCTAATCAAATAACTTGCTAAAAATATTATTCATGCTTTTGTTGTCATCTTAATTGTGTTGAATTAACTTTTTACTGGTTGTGTATTTTAAATCCAAAAAAATTATCAGAAAGCCTTTAGTTATACGACTTTTCTTATTATATATTTTTGTATTATGCATAAGTAATAAATCAGTTATTTAAATATTTTTGTTCCGTTTATTAAATTTGCTGCAAACCTCTTTTTTCTGTGTCTATTTATTTTCCTTCTGCTAATTCAGATCTATTGAAACTCGAACGAATATTTATTCTTGGACAGCTAAAGTGTAATTTCTCTTTCAATTAGTTTCTTCTAGCGAAAAAGCTTTCGTTTAACTTTAATTACATCAGAGCACTATCCTTCCCTAGCATTCGTCTTTTCACAAACTCGACTGCAGGTGCACTGGAAGTATGTTATGTAACTAAGTGTTTGTCAAGATATATACTTTTTGTAATTAAGAACCAACAAAAATATTAATGAATAGATATTTGCTGGTAAAAGAGATATTAATTGTTTCATTGATCCATCATTTTTATCATTCATGTCTACGTGGATCTATTTAAAATCTGACACCATTGTACATAGCAGCGGAGTAAGCAGTAATTATGACTTATCATCAAATGATTATGAATGATCACTTTCGGTTTTTACTGACATAATTCTTCACATACACTCTTCAGTTTTTGATATCTGAAACTATTTTACTTTATTTTATTTTTTTTACTCCATATGTATTCATTGGTTTTTCATACCTACTTTACACCATACCTACTTTACATCATACCTACTTAACAAGTACGTGTACTTTAGTTAGTTGCTCATTATCTGTTTATTCTAAGTAGCTAAACGAACTTAAGAGACCTTTTCTTAGATTTTAAATTATGTATCTTTTGGATTATAATTCTCATTTCGCAACCATTATTATTGCTTCTTTAAATCTGATTGTGTCCTTGCATGAAATTCATTATTCTAATATAATACGTAATTTTCAGTAACTATATTTTGATACACATAAATATTTACATTTAGCTTTAACATGTATTATTTTATAAAACTCAAACTTTTCATTTCTATAACGAAGTATGGAATTGAATTGGTGTTAACTATAAAATCATCAAGAAAAATAAATGTAATTTAATACCTGTTGAAAATCTCCTTTCTGAAATATTTCTTTTAATTGTATTTACCAAGAGACAAGTGACAAGCTATATAAACTATTTGATAATTACAAGGTTCAAAGCTTTAAAATCACATCTACATTCTAATGCATGACTCATTAAGAGAGAAGAAGTAGGTAGTCTTAAGTACTCTCAAATTAAGAATTCGATTAACAATATAATATTTGACTGATTCCGAAATCTAAAAAATATTGGTTTAAAAATACCATTATCATAACACCATTAAAATATTTAAAAAGTCATAGTCACGTATTTAAAAATTCTTAGCAATTTTCTAATAGAATTTGTTAGAAGCTTTTAGAAGTATTAAATTTTTAAATAAATCAGTATCTTTACTGGAAGAATTTTAACTTTTGTTATTCGCAAGAATATGTACAATTGTCTTTATTTTTTATTTTTAAGATCATATTGTCTTTAATACAGGGGCATGGTAACGCGTCGGCAAATTCTCGACAGGTCGACTCAAAATAATTCATGTATATTTTCACGAAGCATTTCGAGAAATTTTGATACCCCCTCTAACTCAAGACCTGTTTGATATGTAAGATTACATTTTACTTACACAAGTAAGTAATAAATACTGCAATAATTTTAAATTTTGTAAATATAGTTTTCATAACTTTTGTGATATAAACCTACAAAATCGCTAATTTTGTCCCTGACGAACTTACCGGTTTTCAAAACCTCTTGCACGCAATTAGGGTTTTGAATATACATAAATGAAAAATTCAGAAATCGGTTAAGATTAACTTAGGTTGCAATAGATTAAGTGAGCTTTGACTAGTTATTAATTCTCAGCAAAAAGTTGAGAAATTCCGTAAAAACCTGAATGTGAACAATAGGCCAAATTACCTTTACATAACAATGTTAGCTGACAAATATTTGAAATCAAAATAACAACCAAGTTTCAAATAGTTTATGTAAAAGTGAAAAAATGTTGATAATTAAAAATACAATAAAAACATTTTTAAATATTTTTTAACGTTTGTAAATATTTAAAACAGCTTTTATATTTAAGCTTAGCAAATTTATGTTCTAGTATTTGAACTGAGCAAATGTATGTTCTAATAAACGGCTTTACTTGATTTTCAAAATTTGCCGAGTTCAAATGTAAAAATGGTGTTGAGAACATTAAATACTTACATTTGCCTTTTAAATTTCATTTTCATTCTATTCCATATAAAGAAACTAGTTGAACTAGACGATTATTTTCATTTCAACTCTTTTTTTCATTTAACATATTATATAAAGAGAACTTGCTCATTTTTTATGTCTATTTAGGGCGTAAAAAATAGGCAAGTTCTCTTTATATTATATATATTTGTAAAAGCCACTTGATAATTAAGTTTAAAATAATTTGATGAGTAACAATGAATTACGCCATAATATATACTTTCGCTTTGTTTGAAGTAAGTTAGACGACAGTTCACAATAATTCCAAAATAAAGCTTTATTAGAGAGCTTTTTTATCACTTTATATAAAACGTTAAGTCAACATATGCTACACATCTGTCCACCTATCCAGCCGGTCGCAGTGACTTTTTTCAAGTGGTTAGATTCATTTGCATACTGTACCACATTACAAGTGCCGGCTTGGTATATTTTTACTACATATTTTTTAATATTTCACTACGAAGCACATACGCTTTGATCCGTTTGTTTAATGTTTATTTGTTCTAAGTAAAAGTTTTATATTTATACCACTTAATTACTCAAAAATGTAGATGTAATTATTAGCATAAAATGTACACGTGTATTCGTAATTGTCCTTTTTGTGCTCCATACTTCATACTTAACTCGTTCGTCTCGTAGCTATTTTAAGCTTCCCATCGTGTTCAACAGCCTGTACTTAAAATTTTCTGTAATTTCTTGCAAAAAATTGTTATAATTTAGATTTTTCTAAATGTTATTTCTAACAGAACTTCTATTTATATTTTTTCCATTTGTGACTAATTCAAATAAATCTTCATATAATATGTTTTTTTCCCCAGATTCACTGAATTATTTTTTTTTCTTCAGATCAATAGTACTTTCATCCTAAACTTATACACCATTCGTATATGAAATTAACTTTTTTGTCAAGTTCAATGAAGTAACTTTTTACCTTGAGACTTATATCAATCTGATAACAAAGCTTTTGGAATTATTAGTGCAAACATTCTTGGTGCTAGTACCATGAATATTTATATATTTACATAAGGATACCTTTCGACAAAAACGTGAAACTTGACTTTTAATGAAAATTTTTTTCCCTTTCAAATTTGGTATCTACGTAACTTTTCGAATTACATTAAAACGTATGAAACGTAATGATTCGGAACGTTGTCAATATACAAGTGTCCGGACTCGTATATCATATACAATAATAAATCATTCAAGCCGTGACAAAAGCTTGCGAGAGAGCTTGACGCCATTAGTCTGACATTCATGAATAAATCGTTAAATATTTGATGATAATTTGAACTTAGTATCAAATTGTCGTCACAAGTTTTGGATATAGTTATTTACTTTTCTAGTAATTTGTTCTTGTCATAGGGTACATGTAAGCTATTACAGAGGACACGCGTTTGTACACTAAACTTTTCTATCATGAAAAGGCAAATAGTGAAATAAATCAAAGATTTCACTATATTTTTGTTTGCATGAAAACTGCCCGATTGATATATAGACTGGAGTAGGCCAGGTGGACATACAATTACCAAGCCATAATATCCAAATACTTGAATCTTGACTTGGTTGACAAATTATAAAATCAATAATTTGTATGATACAGCTAACGATGCATTTATCAAAAATAAATGCATCAGTATATACGTCCTACAGACATCGATTTTGTTAATAATCTTTTGAAAGTTTTGAAATATTTAACTACCTAATAATCGCCGTCTTTCATTTAGGCAGTTAGGTAACTATAATGGAGTATAATGTAGTTTATTTCTATGCCTTTCGTTTCGCTTTTACTTCTTAATGCTTTAATAAAAAGTGTTTTTTTTATATCTTCTACCTTAATCATCTATTAGATATTCGTCGGATTATTCCATCAATAGTTTTTTCGGTTTTTTTGTTTTGTTTTTCTGTTCATTTCGATTGCATATAATTTTGGAAGCTATTTCAATATTCCTTTCTTTGTATCCATAATGTATCTTTCGTTGATATCGTGATCTCGAAGGGTATTTGCCTTTTAAATTCTATCACATTGGCTGTTTCATATAGGTTTCATATTATATTATGAATAAGAAAGTTGGTTCGTTATCAAGTTATTTATATGTTTGTTATCTAATAACTGCGCAACCAAATAACGAATCGCTTTCAAATTTATACAGATTGTATGGAAAAATAGCATACGTGTAAATTGTTGCCCGCAGTTTTGCTCGTGTGAAATATTATTAGTTCAAAAATGCATTTTAATTTTTGTTTCTTTATTACGCATCAACAATTAAACAGAGGTTCGTGCAACTAACAATTACTATGCGAATACTTTGTAATGTATAAATTGTGATTAATATTTGGCTTATTAACTCGTGCAAGAGAAAAATTCTATAGATTAAACTAGGGGATTAGGTATTACATATAGAGCACAAGAGCAGAGCCAGATCTGTTCGAAACTTGAAGTGATATGGGAAGAGAAGAAGAGAAACATTTTAGATAATATACCTCATAACACGCCAACTGGAGGAAAAATATTACAAAAAAAAACAATTCATCAGCACTGTCATCCAATAGGAATTATATAACAGGGACCATCGAACGGTGACAGAAACGTCTTGCAATTTTTTTCTCTTATTTTAATTTAATACCATAAGGATGATTTCTCTTACATTATCCGGGACTTAGTTTAGGTATGCTTTAATTTTTAATATTCTTTTATTAAGTCGAACTGTAATTATGTAATGAAATTTACAAAAATAAATTTCATGCACTTTTAATAGTTTTATAACAATGAAACTTGGCAGTTGTGTGTAATTCTGAATAAAATTTGATAATTTTATAAAATATAATCAAATAATTACAGTCTTAAAACAAAAATATAAGATTTAGTAAAAATAAATTAATAATGTTTTTTTATTTTGACAACCTAAAAATAAAACATGTTTTTTTAAATACTGCACTAAAAAGCGAAAAATAATTATCGAAACTATTTTCCCCGTCTACTTTGTAAAGACTCCGTGTACGCCATGTTTATTTTGGAGTATAATATTTCAATGTAAAGCGTAGGGCGCTTTTTCCCAAAATAAATTATTTCGCTTCTCAAATCAATATGATGTGAATGAAAATGCTTAACATTTTAGTTAGCTTTCAAGAAAATCTAACTAGAATGTTAAGCATTTTCACATTCAAATATTATACTCAATATCAAACACGAAACTTCTTAGAGAGTAGACAGAAAAAACAAGTTTGACAATTATTTTTTTGGTTTTTAGTGCAGTATTTAGTCAAAGCGTGTTTTCTTTTGGTTTTTTAAACTATTAATTAATTATTTATATGCTTTGCTTCTTCAATAGCTTTAATGAAAAAGAATTTTCAATGAAATAATCTCCATTAATTTTATTGACATTCATTGCATATTCTATTTTTACATATTGACTATTTTTAGTATTTTTTAACACTAAATGAAAAAATCGGAACACTTATTAGTTACTTCCCTCCATCTGTCTATCATAGTCGATTTTAATAGAAACTTTCGAGTAGAAAATTTATATCTGCCATAATTATATAATTTAAAATAAAAAATATTCACATAGGAATATTAGAGCTTGAAATAAAATTTTGAATTATCTTTTTAAATTAAGACTTATTGTATTACCCGGCTGAAACGGCGAATTTTAACGATGCCAAAACAATTTTTCTTAAAATATTATGAAAGATTGTTTTAGCGATGTTCTTTGCAAACTTCGTTTTTTTCTTGAATCAAAATTCAAGAAAAAAACAAAGTTTGCTTCAAGTTATATTAAATTTTTGGTGGTGATTTTAAATATCCATGTTTTTTAGAAATTCACTATATTTTTTACGACTCTGAAAAATACACTAGGCAATGTATTTACATACATATATATATATATATATATATATATATATATATATATATATACATACACGTAAATCTACTTGTGTTAATACGTATTTAATACGTTTTTCTTTTCATGCTTTTTTTCTTTCTTTCATAACAAGCCTCACGAATAAAGAAGACTCTGCCGCTTACTCTACAGCTGTTACATGCACTGATTTTACAGATAATTTTTTCATTATATACTATTCATACACTGATCTTTCTGGAAGCATATTTCAGATATTATTATTCAAGGGACCATAAATAACTAAAATATATTATTATGTTATCAAGTATGAAATTACAATAAAGACACTGATGATTGTGTAATGGCGTATCCGAAATATTGTGAACACCAAAGAACTTCGTAATAGTGCCCTTAAGAATCTAAATTTAACGTCAAAATCCGAAATAATTTCATCGACGTATAGAGAAACTCAAGTGGGCGAACAACCAGAGAGGACGGCTGAAAGTAGGTGCTGCCTCGCTCGCTTTATTATTATGGTGTCGATCGTTAAACGTAGAGTTGGTACACCAATAATATGATTACCGACACTTAACCAACATTGTGGGATTAATTAAAGTTTTATCGCGAAGTAATTTATTGTCATATACGTAACTTAGGTCTGCAATTAAATTTAATTAATGACGTATTATTAATTTATGTTCATAAAGTAAAACGCAATTGAATTTTAAATTTAAAGTTCAAACATTGTAATAGTTTGAAAAAAATATTCGTTATCGTTTAGAAGTTAAGATTCCGTACTTAAAGTTTTTGAATGAACCTCTTCTTGTGGCAACGCTGTCTGTCTCTCTATGAGAAGCTTCCAAATTCTAATCGAAATAAGATAAGGACTTGAAATTCACACATAACGTGTCTAAAACATAATATGAATCTTATATAGAAATCTGTCTCGAAAACATTTTTTTAATATGGACATCCCAAATCAATGCGGCTGAAAAAAGTATCTGAAAAAATAAAAGTGTACAAATCTGGTCTATAATTTTTTTCTTTGAAGAACAATAATTCGGTGAAATATCAGAGTTGGTATTTTTAGGTCTATCCCAGAAACGGCTTAATAAAGTAAGCTATTATTTAGTTATTACATTTTTCATGTATTTAACCAGTTTTATCTTTAAACATCCCTCAATAAACAAACATTTGTCAAGTACGAGTAGAACTTGTTCCAGAAATGTTCCGTGCATAGTTAGCATATATAAAAGTTAATACGTTTAATGTAATAGTTCTATTAACTTATAAAATTATTAAACTTCTTTAATAATTAACCACACTGCCGTTTCCAAAATTCTGTATCAAAATATTTATTAGTTATTTTTTTTTTGCTAAATATGCTGGTCAATGAACTCCATTACTACTTCAATTTTCTACGCCCAACGATTTATGAGAAGAACGACTAGAGAGATGGAAAAATGAATGACAGACAATGAGTTGTATATATTTTTAGTTTTGAGACACAGAGTCCTCATATTAATTTTTAGTCGATAACTTCATTACAGTTTAATTAAATATAATGAGTTATAAAGTTCTGAGTAAAACTCGATAATTCAAAACACATAAATAAGCTGGAACAAATAGGTGTTACGATTTACTGTTAACATTTACTGTTACTTGTTACATAAGTAAATGGTAGGGTGGCCCTTAATTTACTTATGTAATTTAGTTTATCGTAATTTTTGTAACTCTTGTCATTTTCTTAAAATATTTGACACATATATTTTAATGATAATACATAATAAAAATCGGTTCTAAATCCCTTCAACTAATTATGTTATAAGAACGAATATGCTAATTCCTTTTAATTAAGGATGTACTTCATTACATATTATAAGTAAAAAAAATTCTATGAAAATTAATTGCGAACTGAAAAAGTATCTAATTAAACTCAATCATACGTTGGTAAGTACCAACGTATGATTGAGTTTAATTAGATTACTAGAATCTAAAGCTTGCAAATAAGTGCGTGCTGATAAATATTTCCTAGGGTTTATATATCAGAAGGAACATATGCTTTGTTAGAAATCTTAGATTGTAATTTAATAAACTTATTAAATAATTTCATTAAAGATGGGCATATATTTTTCGGCACATCTTGGAAAATAAACTACCTAAGATTATGAAATAATTTTGAGATCCTCATTACTAGGACTTTCAAACAATGCCTCATACTGGGTAGTATTTTTGAGTGTTAGCTATATATGTGCAAGTTAATGTTCTTTAATACAGTTCCAAATTTCAAATTTCTACATCAAGAGATTTCAAAAAAAGGCTGTGACAAATGAGCAGACGTACATGTGCGTAATCTCACAAGGGTTACGTTTTCTTCTTATGGGTATGGAGCCTTAAACAGAACCCTACGAACACAATCTTAAATATAACAAAACTTTCGATACCAAACTAGACTTAAACAGGTAAATTCGATGTACTACTGATAATTCTATAATAGTAGTAAACGATGGTGAATTCAATTTAATTTTTTAAACGACAGTTCTCTGAATAAATAGCCCTTTCCTTTCTCAGATGCGTTACAAAACAATGCAAGTAAATTATTCAACAACTCACATCAAATTGTATGCAAAGGCCTTGAATTCATAACTATTACAATGAAGTCACATATTTTTATATTTTGTTTATAAAAAATACGTTGTATTTCATAAAAAAAACCCTTTTATTTATGAAATACATGACACATGCTAAAAATTCGATACACTGTTATTATATAACAGGAAATATATATCAAGCAATTGAAAGATATTTCCTCGTAAGAGTTGCTAATTTCTAGACTTTTTTTAGTTTGGATAAAGATCACATTTCTAGCCATATAGTTAAATTATAATAAAATGTACCAAACTGTTTTTCCAAATATTAAAATATAATGGTAAAGTAAAATGGTAACTGCTTTTATTTATATTTAATCGATGGATGAGTTAATAGGAGTTAACAACTTTCAAACATATCTGTGACCTCACGCACTTTTGTGTTTATAAGGGTTTTCAACTTGTGAAAATATGTTTTTATTTATCCTTTTTTACTTCGTACGAAGAAGTTCTTTTCAAAGTATATTTCTTTTTGGTATTCAAAAATTATGTGGCGTATTATTGCTAGGGATAAATGATTTGAAATTTTTGAAATTTTGTTCACGCTAAATTATACATAATTTATATTTCATATGTTCATAATTTTTTGGGCATTCTTATGTGTGTGACATATGATTTATTCTGTTTACAAATTTATAAATAAATCCACTAAACAAGTCGCTAATGTATTAGAGATATTTTTTACAACAAATTTCAGGTCACGTCACGGTTGGAAATTGTAATGTCAACAGTTTAACTAGTATAAATAACAGTATAAGTAGTTATTTTAATAATATTTTGTTTCCAAGGAATATTTCAGCATTTTTCCGATGTACTTTAAAGCTTACGTTTTAGAATATTTTTTCCGCCAACATACATAAATTTGCTTATAAGTCAAAGCGATTCATGAACGTTGTTCTAAAAAATTAGCGCAAGTAGTGTTGGGAATAAGTTAAATATAACCAATCATATCAGCAAAAAGTTTCTTGGAGATCACGACAGTAACGTTATAATATAATTTAAAATACCAAATACTAATCATCCTTGTGCAGCTTTCAATTATCCAATTGTTTAGAGTGATCAGACAACCTATAATTGGGAACGGTCACCAGGAATTCGATTTTAATAAAATACTTATTTTAGCAAAAAATAAAAGAATAATGGTGTAAACTAAAACAAAAATATAAATATGATGTAAAACCTTATGTGACTAAATATACGAGGTGAATGAAATGAAGGTTAGGTCATTAGTCCCTTAAATGTTTATAAGTACCTAATGTGCACACAACCTTTTAGTTCTATTCGTGTTGACAGTTTTTTTTAATGAAAACTAACGACACACTACAAATCTTATTAAGTTACTCTCACGTTTTTGTCGTTGCCTTTTAAAACGAATCGATATTACTGAGATGATCAGGTTTTTTTATTAAGTATATTTTTTGTGTAGTATTAGATAAAAGAATAAATTTTTTGAAAATCAAGAAATTAGTGAAGGAAAATCTGACTTCTTAAGCGACGATTTCTGAATCGCAGGAAAATGATGGAAATCAGGATTTTGCCACACTTCTAAAGCAGATGAATAATTTACGAGAGATGTTAAAATGAAAATTTGATATTACAATTTCCCTAAAGAAATGAAAAGATTTGACCAAATTCCTTAACTCTTTTAGTGAACTGACAAAATATTATTTCTTCTTAGTAGTAGTATTAAACAATTTCTGAATAAAACAAATTCTGAAATAAATTATTTAACCAGACATTATTAAATGTATAGTATGTAATCCAACAAGAGTAAATAAAACACAAATTATTGATTCTAATCGAGTTAAGAGAAGAAATAGTTATAGTTACCAAAAAGGATATTTTTAATGGAATTGAACATTTCATTATTTACAAGTTTTCATAAAAATAAATGACCAATGTGACATTTTAGATTTATAGCATGTCGAGTTACTAAGGATGTTCCTTTTTTGTAGACCTCCAAATAAGGATAATTTTCCTGCGACACATATATATATATATATATATATATATATATATATATATATATATATATATACATATATATGTATATATATATATATGTATATATATATATATATATATATATATATATATATATATATATATATATATATATATATAACCGTTTATCAATGTTACATGTTCAGAACGTAAATAAATATAAGATTTACGATAATCGCTATATTTTTTCTGTAACCTTTCTACATGACCCTTATTTTCAGTCCTTCGAGCCGATTTCCCGCACTATATATGCAATTGAAAAAAAGTATCTCGAGTTTTTCATTTACTTCTAAAATTTTCATATAAGTATATTTGATTGTTAGCTATTGAGATATACGAAGGTTAATATATTTTAAAACTAAGCAGTATTTAAAGTCAAACTGTTTCTGAGACGAACAACTACTATAGACGGATCCATTTTTCCTTTTTATTATCAACATTTCGTTTTTTAGGTACTGAACCCTAAAATTTAAACTTTTTTGTAATGTACCATATGATGAACATAACAGTTCTTTTCAAATTGGCTAATTGCGTCAATTCCAAATTGAGACCTAAATTCTGTAAATATATTTACACTTACGGAAATATGACATTTAAGTTTAAATGTAAGATTTTGTAATTAATAGTTAAACATAAAATATACAAGTGACATTATTCTATTACGCCAAATTCGTTAAAGTTTGATTCAGAGAAATGTATAAAAATTTTTATAGAAAATCCACAGCAGAACATGTTGACATTCTCATATTCAAAACTCATCTGTGAACCTTACGATAGGCCATAATTCAATTCAATATTCAAAATATGCCCAATTAGTCCATATGGTAGGTCCTATATTAATTTACAATGAGTAGTTTTAACCAAAATAAAGAAGGAAACAGACAGAAGTAAAAATCGTCTATCACACAAGCGGTGGTTTTCAAATTGATTGGAAGCCATTGATCATTAACGAAATAAGCGCCTATAGATCCCTGTAAATTTTAAGTAGATTTCCAAATATTTATGACATATGAATGAACATTATTAAATGATTATGTACAATACTCAAAGGAATAAATTGTTGAGAGCATTATGTCATTTGAAGATAATATTTAAATGTAAATTACGACTCAAGCCCTTATTAGGCACCGAGCTGCACAGTAATTTATGAAGAGTAATTATTATACAATTTTTTAAAGCTTTTTCAGCAAATTCATTTCACATCAGGGAATACGCCCGCAGCAGGACTAATTATGAGTACGCCGAAAAGCGGCGGGGATCCGCGAAAAAAGAATTAAGTTATCAGTTGTCTGCGAGAATAAAATTAAAAACGTTTTACGAGTGTAATTATTATACAAATTGTGAGTGCTCACATATCTGTTGAGATCCGGAGTTGTTGAGTCGGTTGCGCTAATGACGACGACCGTAATTAAGCTACCGCTCTATATGAATAATGTCCCCTTTTATAATCATTTTGGTGCTTCCTTTATTTTACGAAAAGTAGGTGCAGTGCCCGAAGCTTAGCGCAGCTTCGAAGCCATTAAGCTTTATTTTATTTTAACCTTGATATTGTGCAGGTGCAGTAAATTAAACTAAGAAAGTTGTGTAGGTGTAGTAACTTATTTCACCAAACATTTGTGCTATTAATAAAACATAATAAATTCGTATAAATAAAAACAAATATGTTGTTATTTTTTCCTTCTTTCTTAGTAGGATAATCTAGGTTATATATTCTTTTCAAGTTCTTTCTTAGTAGGATAATCTAGGTTATATATTCTAAATTAACTATTCCTGGTCATTGTTTTATAGTTCTTTGGCTATAGTTCGTTATAATTTGTTTCGCCAAGAACAAACTATAACTTATATAAGTTTTTATTAAAAAAAAGGGTACAGAAATCTTAAATTTTGCTAGCACTAGAGCACTGTTATAACAATTTGAAATAGTCAAAGTAACTCTTAAGTTATTTAATTTTGAGACTTCCACTCTTAGGTAATAGAAGCGGCAAATATAATTCCAAGTCCCCAACTTCGCACGAAATGTTTGCCACTAGTGAAACAATTCTGTCACACATATGTTTCACCATAATATTGGTTATTATAATTATAGTATAAATGAGCATTTCATAGGTATAGTTCTAAGTACTACGAGAAGAACTTAGTATCTACACCTTTTTTTACTCACCTATCTGATTGAAAGACCATCTTGAAATCGATAATAAAAAATTAATCACAACTAGATTTCTACGCTATATAATAGTCATCACAATTCTCAAAATTTAATTCTGTAATGGTTAACACCATTTTGGATATGTGAAAATCTAGAGAACTTTCACAAGTTGCAGCTGAATTTCTCATAATAATGCTAATCAACTAATATGGCTGTATTAAATTTTGAAACATGACTTTATGTTATCAAAAAGAAAAGCTAACGGTTACATGAACAAACTTAAAGTAAATAAATTCGGCATAGTTTGACTGAGTTTAATTATTCTTAAAGAACTGCTTACAAAAATCTAAATTATAAAAAGCTTTTTCTGACATTGATTGAAATTAATAATAAAGTGGATCTATTATGAATTGCCAGTAGGATAATAGAGAAAACTTAATAATCAATTTGGATTCTATCGTTTTTGGGATTAAGTAGCCTAATGGCATAAAGAAAACCCATAAAATTTTATCATATCTGTTCTGTATCTGTTTCTCTGTATCTGTTTGTGTATCTATCTGTCCATCTATGCTTGTAGTTTTTACGTGCATACAATTTTCGCTTCGTATGAAGATTTGAAATAATATGGATCACAAAATTATTATTATATGTAATTTTTATGCATCACAACGAGTGGGTACCATTATGTAGATATATAAATTGAGGTTCTTTCTAGCATGTTTAATTTATAAACCATTCTGAAATATAAAGCATTAAAGTTACGTAAAATATAACCCCCTCTCCTCTAGTATTTTAAATGTGTTTCTGAAAGATTTTATATAGTTCTAAATTTAACATTTGATTAAACATTTCAAGTGAAATTGTGTCTATTACTGGTGTCGACAATTTAAAATTCTTATAGATAACTATGGAAGCCTACTTTGCATTTTTAAGATATTCATTTAGCAGGTTTTTACTTTAGCAGGTTTATAATAGTTTAGTAATAGAGAATAAAATTCCCTCTTCATAATACCATAAACTTCTAGAGGATTCTCTATGTAATAAAAACTGGAAAATTAAATTCAGGAATTGTATTGGTTCTTTATAGCACACCATTCTGAACACATTTCGTACGGTGTGGAGTTTCTAATAAACGAAGAGAAGAATTTTGTAGTTTGTTTTTGATGTCTATTTAAATATATTTCCATTTAACATTGTCCTTACATGCATTGTATGACCTTAACTCTCTTAATAAAAGATCTTGGCAAAATGAAAGTTCACATAATGCTATTCAAACTGGGTCAAGAAATAATTTAAAGAGTCTATAATTCGAAAAATTACCTATAAAATAGACACGTACGATATATTTGATAAAGTTTATAATTCCTATGTCATATGAGAAGCTGGGCTCTTTGATTAAGATCTCTCTCAGATCTCGATCAGAAATAATTATTTAACTAGATTATTATCGTAAAACTGACGACAGATTCATTATAGAATGAGATATGTCGACACTGAGTGTTATTTCGTATTAATGCTGTGGGTATTTTTATCGTATCTTACACGTGAACTATTCAAAGCAAAGTTGTATCAGTGACAAAAATAGTTGCAAGCTGCGTGCTTTATCATTAGATTCTAACAGGAGGGATTTCAGACAATGTACTAATTGTATTGATGAGGTGAGCGTTGACGACATTAATTTGATATTCTAAATGAGTTAATTTGGAAATAAATCGTTCTTCAGAATTTTATTGAAATCTTAATATGTCTTTCATAAAATAAATGAATAAATTTGATAAGAACTTTTACCTTAATATTGCATATTTTTCATCACTTTTTTTACATAATTTCAGAAATTTTTTTTGAGGTTCATAGACAAGCAAAATTTTAAGCGAAATTGGAAAATTCTAACTGAAATTCAAAAAAGTCGAAGAAATTGAGTTTAAAATTTCGTAATAACGCTTATTAACCCTTCAATAAAATATTTGACAATATAATTACAGCAAATGATATGCGTAAGAAAATTTTTTTCTCGTATCTCAATACACACAAGACTTGATAGTTTTGTAAAACAAGGCTTTGTAATCAATTTACTTTCAAACAAGGCGTGACTAATTCAATTTCTATATCAAATTTCCTTCTTCAATTTTTCGTCACTAAACTGATTAGTATATTTTCCTAAACTTCCCTATTAAAAGGCGACATATTTATTTCCTAGTGGCGTTACTTTTAAACTTTTGTACTAAATACTTCGTCTATAAGTGATAATGTGCAAACCAACAGTAATAATATAAAATATCACTCAACATTCACATATATAGTTCTGTATTAAAAAATTCTGCTATGCCTTTAAAAAATTATTACAACTTTTACTTTGTGTACATAAATAACAAAGTATGTACCGATCGTTTAGGGGAATAAATTCTCGATCAAAAACAGCGGGAAAATATATCTATGGAACGTTTGTATATTTGATATAAAAGTATACTCATTGAAATTGGAAAAGGGACCATTATAGTAATTTATTACTAAAATATAGTTTTTACAGAGAAAATCTTTCGTTTAAATATTAACTAGTGGTCGAAATTCATTAAATTTTTAAGTTTGCATGTTATGAGGTTCTTTTGTCGAAGAGTGTACTTCTATGAATAATGTATCTAATTTTCTTGAATCTTGTTCTGTTACGTCAGTTATGTTTGCCTTTCCTACAGAATCTATGAAATTTAAAATTGAATGTTAGTAACAGTTGAAAAATAAAAACCATATAAACTTTACCTATGTCAAATTTCACATTCCTCTGGGCCGCAATATGCTTAAAAAGGGGTACATATTTTCTCTACTTATTAATATCTAACTGATTTTATTATTTGCATAGATAAGATACCCACAGGAACCAAATATAAAAATTACATGTATAGAACCTCCTCGGAGAAAACTGGATACCCAAAAAATAATGTCTGTTTTGATTAAGCAAGAATTGGCGATGGAGAATTTTTAAAGCTGCAGTTCCCTCATGACTTTTACCACCATATATGCGCAAATTATGGTTCATTTCAAATTCTATTTATATAGATACCCTTTGCACTTAGAAATAGCTAAGCTTATGTAGATTAAATAAATAGATTCATTATCTTATAAACATTTAATAATCTTTTAAATTAACGTGAAATACTTTTAAATGTGTAACTTCATCAATTAGAATCATCTATGCATATATAGAAAGGTAATAAAAAAGTTGAATATTAAAAATTGCATGAGACTGCTTATCTTTCATAGAGTCTTTTCATGTTTAATTAAAGTTTGAAATTCAAAATCGGTAAATGGCGATGTACAATTATTAAATAAATATAGTTAAATACATTAGAGATATGTAGAAAAATAAAGTTAAAAATATTAGAGATTAATATAGTTAAATGTATTTTTCTTACTTGCACTAGTATGTAACAAATTTTCTTAATAACTGATTACGCAGGGTACTCGTATTTATTTATATGTTTAGATGATATTCTTGTGTTTCTCGACGATTGATTTCTTATCGGAATGCTGATTTATTGATTGAACTAATAGTCAGTGATATTACGAAATAAATACTTTGATTAGAAATTATTAAATTTTCTCTCTCTTAAGAATCTCTGGTGATTTTAAAATTGAGGCTTCCTAAAATTTTCCATTTTTGTTCAAACAGAATTTATTCGGATATTTTTGGCCATTATTTTTCTTAAAAAGTGCGATTCACATAAATAGTTTATAATATAATAAAATATACCAGTTGGTTTTTAGAGCACCGTAGATACATTTGAGAACCTTTTGTTGTTTGCTTTATTGCACACACCGTGCTACACGAAGTGTGAATGAAGTCCTTTTTATTGCGGGCCAACGTGCTGAAGCTGCGATATCGCCACAAAACAAGCTTTTATATTTTCTTTTTACAAGGATTCCATTAAAAGTGTAATATAATAAAGAGCAAATTCTATTCCACTGTGTAAATCTTTTTAACTCTATAATATTTCATCATGTTGTGACGATAAAGCTCGAGGTGCCTTTGAAGTTCCACCATGGAGTATTTTTCATTTTGTAAAGGTCGTTATTTTTTACTTATTTACTTGATTATATCTCTTTTGTTCTTCGGACTGTTACCAGAATATAACTATGGTATATGCTATTGTAATCTGCCTTTTAATTTTATTTTCAAATATATTATTTTTTAACTCTGCTCCCTATAATTCTTAACTTTGCTCCTGGCACCGACGTGGACAATTTCTGAACTTAATTAAAGAAAGGGAAAATAAAGAAACATTAAAATTTATTTGTTTTGGGATATATTTTATGAAATAAGTTAAATACAAAATAATCTATACATATAATAAAATTGTAACTGTAACTTATAATTTTATATAGAGAAAACGTTTTAAAAAAGTAACTGATTTAGAGTGTAGCATGGTAATAGAAGTCGTAAAATTTGTTATCAGAATTGTCTATCTTTTTGGTCGTTAATTTGTTTTTATATCATTAAATCTGCTGGACGGATCTCGATATGGTAAATAATAGTTCATACCCTCGAGTATAATATAAGGTACTTTTTATCTAGATATTGCAGATTTAAGATTAACCCCTGACTTGGTGAGTTTTATGTTGGCGATATACCAACATCATCTGTTAGTAGTTTTGTCAAATTTTATGCTCATAGGTATATTATGATATGGTACTTCCAATGCTATATATTAGCGTAGAGATTTAAGAATCCTAACAAAAAAATCGTAATAACTTTTTTTATTCCGAATTCCACGCGAACAAAGTAGATTTCAAAGTTGAAAAAAATTCCTTTTTTAATTTTAAAATCTTATTTAACTGATTTACAGAACAGCATTTTAAAAACACTGTGAGACTCAGGAACATGCACGAACTGTTGATCAGTTTTGGTATTTATATTCACAATTATCTTTTCATCTCTCATCGCCGTTTTATATTTAAATCACTTGCATTTATTCAGAAAAATTAAAATTGTGGATCGTAAACAATACTTTGTGAGGATTTCTATCCCAATATTATTAAAATAAAATTGATCCCTTTTTCGAGAATGTTTAGTGAATGCAGAGAGTATGTGTCCGAAATATATTTGTGGAATAGCTCAAATATCAAATAAATAATAAAATAAATAATTCTCAAATTATTTGTCGTCGAGTAAATTAGGCTTTGATTATTACTACCATCATCAATATTGTTAATCTTAAGAGGAATTGTGGAAAATCAAGCGGGAACTGGACAAACATTCCCGCTTCACTTTCCACAATTCTTTGTCACCGTGGTGTTTATCACAGGGCATACGAACTTTGATTGCGAGGCGTACAGCGGAGATCCTTCGATTCCCAGCCGCTCTGTGAGCGGGCTGGACTGGTTTTCTGGTTAGTTGTAAGAGATTACTCTACATTGAGTCCGCCATATGTATCAATTAGATACCTTAAAATACAGAAGTAAGTAAATAAATAACATTATCTTTTATTGAATATATTTGGCGATCATTTTGTAGAAATTCATTATTCACAATTAAATGAAACTACGTGATGCAGTATTATTTCTACTTTCTTTAATTTCTTTACCACGACCTAGGTTTCGTTGTATTACAACATCTTCAGGTGGGATATTAACAAAGATTAACTCTTAGGAACAACCAACATCATTTATATATTTCAAACACAATAGCGGAAGCCTGGTTTGTGCGGATTTTTCATTGCTTATGATAATGAGTTTATTGCAGGGGCGCAATGTAGGTTTTATTATATTTCCGAGAGTTATACAATATATTAGTATTTTAGTGAGGGTAATAAACAAAATTGTTGTTATTATGTGAGGTTATACAATGCAAACTTTACGGTGTATGTAATAAAATTAAATGGAAGTTATTAGCGGTAATATATTTATACAAAAGCAAGGGTATTTGAGAGTAAGGGCAAGGTATTACACTAATTCTACATATCTCCGGTTTTGTGTATTCGTATATTTATTTATATTTTTCTTTTAATTTTTTTTTTTATTATATATACTTACATTTATATGTGTATTTGTGCTGAAACAATTTCCAATGTACTGTAGTATCAATGTTATATATTTATATCATATCTAATGTTGTACATTTATATTATATCTTAATATCTTCTAGATATAATATAAATATACAACATTGATACTACAGTACCTTGGAAATTGTTTCAGCACAAATACACATATAAATATAATAGTGGTACTACTATTTCTACTATTTAGTGACATTACATTTCATTGAGGATTCGAATCAAGACAGTATATCTTTCAGTCGCTTGCTTTCTGGACTGCCTCATGCTTTCTGCTTCCACATATCTAAGGCAGAGAAATCAGCTTCAACATCGTTTACCCACCTAAGTCTATTGCTTGTCCTCTGGCTTTATATTTTTAACAGTTTTGGTTTCCATTCTTGCTAGACAACATGTAAACCTTTTCTTTATCTCTGCCACGATTTTTGACCATGTAATTATTATATAATAACAGTAGCTGTGTCAAAAAATTTTTTTCAGGACAATAATTGTAAACGATAAAGAAATTGAATAATTACGTATTAATATATTATTTTTTAACACTTAAATACATTTCATAACATCAACAGAGTGTAAAATAAAATTTTATTAAACAACGCGTTCATTACTTAATTTGGAATATTGGACATGTTCTAAATAGCATATATACAAAACTTTTCACATAATGTCCAACGATGGTATTCATATAGTTTAGATCTGAAGTTAAAATTAGATACTAAACATGAATTTCTTAAAATTTCATAACAATAGTGTTCCAAAATTCGAAGAAACATCAACAGCCGAATTAACCTACAAAAACGGAGAATATTAAATTTCTCCGAACTTCAATACCCAGTTGTGCTGGAATTATTTACATTATAGGCTATTTGCGTTTTCATGTTGAATACATATATTAATTTATAGTAGGCCATAAGCCTTCTATGGCTTCTTCATGACGAATTTCTTTTGATTAATAAACCTTCCATAGATACGAATGCAGCTAAGTTAGTTTGACGACTCAAATATATTATGATTCACTTCTATTATATTAGTGATTAAATTGTATCCTTATTACGTTTCTGTTATATATGCAATATTAACAACTTACGTGCAATTGGTTTTTGTAATTGAATATTTAAATATCTGAAAGCCATACGTGCTTTTATGGATCTCCTTTAGTGTCTCTTACTATAATCCTAATATTTATCAAATATTACCTTCAAACATGCTTTCAAATATTATCTATAGAAGTTTCATCTTTCATAATTTCTTGTTTTTCTTTTTACGATTATGTACCTCAAAAGAAAAAAAAGAAACCGTTTTACGATCACTTCGTTGTCCGTCCGTCTGTCAGTCCGCCAAGACCCCTTTTTTTCAGGACCATGTGGAGGTATCAATTCGAAATTTTTATCAAATATTTAGGTCCATGCTCCTTTGTAGTTGTAAAATGGTGAAGATTTTAAGTCAACGCAATAATAAAAACCCTAAAAATACGGCCATTTACGACACTCACAAAGAAATCAAAACCATGAAATTTGGCAAAAAACAGGGTCTCATAGCATAAATAAAGAAAAATATCGGAAAATTGTTAATTTTTAGTTATTTCACATAATAATAACAAAGATATAGTATGTGATATATTTCGTTAAAAAAATAAAAATTTTTAAATACTTTGATAGGAATATTATGTACAATTAAATGTTTATAAATGCCTAAATATGTACGAAACCCTCGTAGTGTGAGTTCCACTCTCGCTTGACAGGCTTTTTTTATCCTGTCCCTCTTCTTTATTTTTACATTTGAACTTTTTTCGTTTTTATATAATATTTTCAGGTGCTTAAATTTAAGTATATTTTTTTAAAGAATAACTGGCATATTTTAATTGGTTAAAAATACTACGAGGAGTTTCTTGAATGCACGTTTATAATATTAATTGAATATATGTGGAGATTTAAGGAAAACATCATTTGTCACATATTAAGTACATTTATTAATTTTTTAAAACACCATTTGGTAGTGAATCGAATCATAGAAAGAAACCAATAAAAACACTATTTATTTGTATTAGTTCTTCATGTTCTCTGGAAAAATAATCTAACCTTTTACATGAAAATTGTTTTTTTTTCATTACAAGGGTCTACTATAAATAGCTTAAACTATACTTTCCTTAACAAGATAAATTGTATTTCTTCATTTATATGCAATAAATATATTTATATATGTATATATATATATATATATATATATATATATATATATATATACACATACATATATATACATACATATACATACAAACATAAACGTACGTGTGTGTGTGTTACGTTCCCTATGGTTCACCTTACACACTTTTAATATATTTATGTCTAACATTAAATATATAATCTCCTTCTCTATTTCCCCTCCGAATTATTTCTGGCAGCAGCAAGCGTCGTGAAACGTAGAAGTATGTATATAAATCTAAAGTGAAATACGTCTCAGTCGGTCATTTGTATTTTCGTTCAGGAGCAAACTAAAAATAGATTCTCTAACCTTATTTATTTCCTGTACTTTGTGTCCCATATTAGCTCCGGAAGTTCTTTGATCGTGTCCGGCTCCGGTATCTAGCTCACGTTTGGGAGAAAGTTTGTTTAACTTCTCCATTATTGTAACTATTTAGCGCATTAAACTTGAAGCGAAGATTTCGGCTATTTATTGTAGTTTTGTACGGGTATATGTACACACAAATACATTATTTGAAGGATATACATAAGTGCTTCTAAACATACAAGAGATGTATTCATTTATATATTTAGAATACTTGCACGGTTTTTGTCTCAGCAGCCAAAGTATTTAATAAGTGACATTCAATAATTAAATTATATGATTTATAAATCATATGTTGAGTAAATGAAACAAGTATCTAACAATGCAAAATGGTGAATTCAGGATGGGTAAAAATGCATTTAAGCACTGAATTACGGTTATTTATAGTTTGTCGCTCGTATATCATTCGAAGTATTTTTTCGAAATCTTGGTAAATCGTTGTATATTTCACGTTAATTAATGATTGGATTGCAGTATACGAGTACATGCAATGACCTAGAAGATAGGCCCGCATTGCGCTATAGTAATTGTTTAGAATCTTTCTTGTTAATTGTTAGAACGCAAAACTTCCGTGAAATTCTTTCTTTCTTTTTATTGGATGGTTTACGTTAGTAGAAAAAATGAATCAATCATTTGTTATATTTTTCATCAATATTGCAAATATAAAAATATCAGGAAAGATATTATGCAAAATACTGGACATATTTTAAAATCCTGTATTGATGATCGTTAGGAAATGGAAAATACAATAATTTTAAGAAAGCTTTATAAACCTCAAAAAAACGAAGAGTTCAAAAAATATTATTGAGAAAATATTTCGTATTAACATCCCCAAGATTTATTATTTTTGCACCATAATTTTATTTAGAATTATATATAGAAAATGAAAGCGTCGAGAACACCAACAATACATTGACGAAATACAAATATATCAAACATATAAAAGTAACATTTCGACACACACTCCTTAGAGTATCGCATACCAGCTGGCTCTGTATAAGAAAAACACATCACTAATTCTTCGCTAACTACACCTGCGGAAGTTCATAATCGATCAAAACCCTTTACCAATTAATATTCGTGCTCGCAACTTCCGCCAGAAGCAAACATATTTCATGACCGAAAACCGAAAACAATTTACGTAACAAGGTCAAACATCGATACAGCATTCAGAAGTTCAACGACATCGATACGGACAAATATAAAAACGCTCCAGAAGGTGTCCGGCAACCCCTCTAAGCACTTGTGTCGCGTGTAAAATTTAATAATCTGCCCAAATAATGAATGCCATCCATGCGAGCTCAAAAGATTAATGTTGAAAGTAACTCGTAACATTTGTCATTCCAGCATAGGCCGCTAGATGGAGTTAGGCGGGAAATGAAAACGTAAATAATAACACAAAAAAAAACAATAAAGACGGGGCGGGATTTGCAAGTAGACGCGATGAGGCCATTTGTAAATGTTGTATTTAGCATGTTAAAGTGTGGAAATACGATGCTGAGTTGTGTTGGTTGTGTTTAACAGATAGATTTTTGTGACTACGCGGAATATTACCAAGTTAATATTAAATTAAGGTGTGGTAATCGATAATAAAATTTGAATATATTTAGCGTTAATTTAGTAAAAATTAATTATTCGCAAATAAATGAAACTACGTGATACATTATTATTTTTACTTTATTTAAATTCCTTAACACTACCTAGGTTTCATTGTATTACAACATCTTCAGGTGGGCAATTAGCAAAGATTAGCAAAGATATAAGAGATATTTGCTAAGTGCCTATCTGAAGATGTTGTAATACAACGAAACCTAGGTCGTGGTAAAGAATTTAAATGGAGTAGAAATAATACTATATCACGTAATGTCATTTAATTGTGAATAAAATTGGAATTTTCTGCATAATTATAGGTTATTATTATCACCTTGGATATCACAATGAACAAGATGTTATCAACATGATACCATGATACTATTTATTCATTATGAGGATATAATAGAATAGTGCAGAATATTTCATTTTTGGGTTTCCTTATTATGACAAAAGAGACAAAACGGAAGTCTGTCACAATGCGTATCAAAGATGTTTTCCTTAAAAGCAATTTGATATAGAAAATTAAAATTTGTTATGTTGGTTAAGCATACTAAGCTGCATATATTTCAATATTATGCCCAAAAATAATCATTTGAAAATTATAGTCTTCTTTTCTACATCGTGAGCAACATCACTGATAGAACGACCAATAAGTAGTACCAAACTTTTGATTTTACATTTTTATGTAATGTGTTTTTTACTGAAAGGTGTATGTTTTTTACTGAAAAGGTACACGAAATTTTATTAGAAACCATTTGAAGTTGCAAATTGCAATTTTATGTAATGTTAAAATATACACCACAACAAACAAAATTCAAAAATATTTATCCAGAAATTATTGAGAGATTAAAAACCACTAGGATTATTTTTTTGTTTCGCTTATAGTGTTTTTATTTTAATCAAAAATGCAAGTCATAAGGATTCAAAAACCATTTTTTTCAAAATTTAGAGTTATTGTTGACAATATTTTCAAGAAATATGTTCTCTCCCCCTTATCTTCCGAAATTATGAGGACTGTTTCCTCCGTTACCTGAAGTTTAATTATATTTTACCGGAAAATAACAGCGATTATCGTACATCTTAGTTTTGAGAATTTCACATTGATCAGTTTTTGTGAAATGCAAAATATTAATACTGACAAAAATAATATTAATATTTGTAAATAGGTTAATGGAAATTTAAATATATAAAAAGCAATGTTCCGATTGACTGACATATTAACGCCCAGCCCAAATCGTTAATGATAGAAATTTTAAATTTGGATTTATAAGGTTGTTAAATTGACATATTAATTTATATTGTGGGCATTATTTCAGAAATAATTTCTTGAAATTGATCTCCTAAGCACTTGTTAAATTTGTATAGAAATTTTTTTTAAAGAACATTAATAGTTTAAAAATATTTTAAAAATATTTTTTCCTATACAAAGTCAGTCACCCCTTTTCACCGCTCTAGGGGTTGAATCTCGGAAAATACTGAAATAAGTATTTCATTATTTATGTTGAAGAGTATCAATACCAAGTTTCATGTAAAAAATTAGGTACAAATTTAATCAGTATAAACTTACTTCAACATAAATAATGAAAAAGGTATTTACGCATTTCGACCCCTAAGGGGATGGAAAGAGGTAGCTCATTTTGTAAGGAAAAAATATTTTTATGGTAATTTATAATAATTCGAACAAGGTCGCATTTGTTTCACAAGTTTTTTTTTTAAATCGATGTAGTTACCATGTCCTAATTTTGCGTGTGGCGAGAAAGACAGGAAGTTAAAAATTCGACTGAAGTTTAAAAAACGAATCGTTTACGCGAGCGAAGCCACGGGCCAAAAACTCGTACTATATCTACTTAAATGTTTTACATGCCTAAGCGTGTACAGATAGTTCGTGGTACGAGTTCTACTCTTACTTCATATATTTAATTTAATTGACACAAACGCTTTCTCTTAACGCCAATATGTTTGTAAGCTGTAGGTATGGTTGTTTAATTAAAACGAAATAGCCTAAAAATACATTTATACATAAATATGACCCCATATAAATTGTTTCTAAAAAGAACAAAAATCAGAAAACCTGATGAATTACTCACATCTATAAAATATGTTTGATGAGTAATTTCATTTTATGTTTGCAGCCAAAAGTTTGATGCATGTAAGACAAATAATTAAATTTAAGTTAACATTTCATTAACAATCCGTTAGATTAAATGTGAAACAGTGAAGATGTAAAAGCGATTCTATCATCGTTGTTTGGTACAAGTACTGATGATTTTAAAATCACTGGTTTTGAAATCAAATGGAATTCAATACATACAGTTAATACCTAAAGCTTCACCATATAACCGCTTATACCTAGAATATATTTATTATAAAAAGGAGCAGAGAAAACATTTTAGTATTAAAGCGTATAATAATTAAGCATGAAATATATTCATTTCAAAGAGTTTCGTTTTATTTATAGCTCGTGAAATTTAACGTAATCTCTATACAAAGAAGAAAAGAAACAATGCCATTTAGTACAGAAAATAAAAAGGTTCAGAATGTGAATGCTAAGTGGCCGCGTGACCATGACGACGTTTTTCCTACGGTAAAAGGAAAAATAAAAAGCGCGGAAAAACAACATAATTTATTTGACAATCCGTAATATTTATGATTCTAGTAGAAATAAATTACCGAAATAAATTTTGCAAAACATAGGAGTAGAAACTGGTTGTAAAATTGTTAGATGATACTGAATTCTTTAAAAACTATAGTTACTATAGATTTCTAAAATATAATTTAAAACTTCAATGTTGTCTTATATTACATTTTTTACTTTTTTAATTTGCGTTTAAAATTATTATTTGTTGTGGATATTGACTAAATATGTTTAAGAATATAAATTTAGTCAAAAATATTAAGTTGATTTAACATTTTCATTGATCAGTAGATGTTCTCCTTTAAGAATTATAATATCAGCTATATTTCATGATAGCTGTAACTATTAAATTAAAAACAGTTATAGCTATGGCAAAAAGGAACCAAGTTTACAAAATTGACTTAAACCCAAATATACGTACTTAAGAATGATATGGACATTATTTTGGTGAGTACGTAAATAAAGAAAAAAAATTATTTTGATAAAATTTTGAATAAATGTAAGAATATTATCGGGATTAGTAAGTATGTAAAGGATAATGGATACGGATGTCAATAAATATTCCGAAGGGAAGCGGATATAGTACTCTCTTTTGTGAGATTCCAGCCACATTATGGGGGCGTTTAATAATTGTAATAGCTAGTCCTCCATCAAAAAGATAGGAATATTTGCAAATATAGTTTAACTTCTAGAAGACCAGGTCTGATAAGGAGAATAGGATAGTACAACAATGCGCACCCGACTTAAATTAGGCTGAAAAGAAGATTAATTTACGTTAGGTGTTGGTGTTTATTAAAAAAATGTCACTGATAGAACATGGTTGACACTTTCCAAGACTTTAGATAAGAAGGATAAGATGGAAATTAAATGAAAATCTGAAGAATAAGTAAGCCAACTAATTCAAATAATGGAATTATAAATAATTTTTCTTGACAGGAAATGTCAGCAATGCGTTCGCCGGCATAACTGTCCTTGATGGTGCATAATGTTTGCAGTGGAATTTGAAGAATCAACATTATTATTGCGAGAAGGTTTCTTAATATTATATATATTTAAAATAAAGAAATAAAATATTCTTAACGTATATTTTATTTCTTTTTGTGGGAAATAAAATGATCCTATCATATACACTTCTTAAGTACCGATCGTCACGACTTTTATATTAATGTTTAAGTTTTCATTTACTATATTACATATTTTCCCGCAATGTTTTCCTAAGTTTGTGATTAAATTTGTTTTCCATTTACATTGATATATTTTAAGCAGTTTTATTTCTCTATTCACATTATTTTCTAACTTTTATCATAACAGATGTTATTATTAACATAATTTTTCCTGTGCCTGTTTTATTTTGTTTTCAATATCCATATTTTTGCCTCCATCAAACTTAGAGTTTTTTATTATTTTCATGAATATTCTCATTCCTAATTTGCATAAATGTAGTTATCATTAATCTATTACTTAAAATAACACAATTTATTTCACGTCATTAAACCATGGTTAGATATCTGAATCACGTGTACCTAATAACGGTATCAGATACTTGTATATACTATCTCTCGGTTATGGATAAGGTAATGCTATTAGAAAAAAATAGAAATTTACCATTATGCCCTCGTGGGGGCTATAACGTGGTAATAACTTATGTAAGTGAACAAAAGCAAAATGTAATCACTTGGTCGCCTTTTTGCTTGTAACCATGCAAGCGCGAGATTGAGCGAGTTATTAATACATAGTTTCCGCCCGTTGGTAAAAGTGTTTTATTTTTAACTGGATATTTTTAAATACTAGCATAGTGTTTAGTTAAAAATCAATATCTCCATTACTGTTCATGTAATGTATTTTATGGCATTGGTTATACGCGAAAACGAATTAAAATTAGTTATCTATTCATTTTATGCTTTTACACTGTTTTTGTCGGTTTCGATTATATTTCTTTC
Source organism: Druceiella hillmani (assembly GCA_039881145.1). NCBI lineage: Eukaryota > Metazoa > Arthropoda > Insecta > Lepidoptera > Hepialidae > Druceiella > Druceiella hillmani. The sequence goes on from JAYKKI010000014.1 coordinate 25,042,306, forward strand.
TTAGGACAACCACCTATATGATTGTTATTTTAAAGTGAAGTTATTTACGTTTTCCCAGTTTCATCCTAACATAAAACGATTTTTTTTTCTTAGAAATATTTTCAGAACTTTTCGAAAATACTATGGTTTGTGTATTATCGGGAAGTATTTTGCTACTCTCCGATTAAGTCACCTTCTTCTTAAGTACCTTCTATATTTTAAACTTATTACAATAAATCAATGCATAGAGCATAGCTTTATTGTACAGATCCATACGTAAATAGCCGTCTATAAGTCTGTTCGTCTATATATTGGTATATCACTCGGCATGTCGGATATTTCTTTCAGTTTATAACCAATTATGATGAGTTTATAACTGATAATTTAATATAGTTTAGCTGGGGTATTTTAACACGTAGAAATAAAAAAAATATCTTTGAGGAATTATTTTTTGAACCTCTCCATATATTGGACTTGAAGATGTAGGTTTCCTTCGGATGGGCTCTCATTGTAAAATATCTAATAATATTTGTATATGCCTCTTTTATGTAGTTTAAATGTCTCCAAAATGTTTAATGGTATTTCTCACTTTTAGATTTTTAACCAAAAAAATTCAGAGCAAAAATCTGCAAAAATTAGGATAATATCTTTTATAAAGTAATTTTTTTTATTTGAAATTATTTTAATTAATTTAGGTTAATAAATTAAATAGATATATTTTACAACTATGGTTCCGACGCCTGTGACAGATATACTAAGCGATATATTTTCAAAGTGAAAAATTATATTAATAAGTGCAACTGTTTAATATTAATGCCGTTACTTGTTAAGTCTTCAAATGTTTAAATGTAAATGTGCGCGGATTCTTGTAATGTGAGTTTCACTAGTACTTAACAGATTTTTTGTAAATAGAAATTTGATATTTAATTATTTATTATATATATATATATATATATATATATATATATATATATATATATATATATATATATATATATTTAACTATTTTCTGCACTCTATATTTTTCCTTCAAGCCATTTTAATCGAGGCTAGATATCACTACAATAAACGTACGTAGAAACTGATTAGTGTTTCAATAACGTTCATACATCACCTATTTCGTAGAAGTTGCCATGGAAAGTTGTTAACATCTCTACAATTATTCACATGTAAACTACGTAATATATCTCGCTTCTTATTATAATCGAAATCTAAGAAAAAAATTTCTGTGGAATTATGAACGTGACTACCTTATCACGTTTCAAGCAGAATGATTCTATTAAGTCACTTTTTGAAATGTATTTTAATAAAAAGTGCATTTTACTACCTTATTTATATACTTTATAATGACAAAGTTTTATTAAAAAACAAACACCTATTAGAAAACTAAAAATAAATTATTCCTCCCTAGGAAAACATCAAGCAATACACCCTCCGTATTGTGTAAAAGGATGGGAGTGGATTAAAAAATATAAAAGCAAAAGTTGATGGCACGAAATAAAAACTTTTTGTAAGATAAAGTTAACCTGAAAGGAAACTTGACGATACATTGGTTTTAGGTTAATTTGCTGTAAAACTATTGTACAATTAAAAAAAATTATAATTTCTTTTCCTTCCCACGTGTTATTTTATTTTCCGCTGGCGTGCCTCACATCGTAGTATCTAGTGAGGTCATAATAAGAAACCTTATTCATATATGGTGGTAGTTAAAATAATCATTGTATAAATAACAAAATAATAAACCAATTCTTTCTTTTATAACATACAGGTCGTATTTAAAATAACCAAAAATACCTCTTCTCTTTTTGTAGGCATTTTATAAATAACAGACGAGATGTATGAGCTATATTACGTTCGCTTCTTATCATAGCTTAGTCAGATTCACACTATTTATATAATAAACAATTTGGTATAGAAATGTGAGATCTCTGCTAAATCCACTGAGGAATACATACATCATTATTTTTACACACTACTACATTATACAAACACGAGACTAGCGACGATAATTGTTATCACTATTTTTACAGCAGCTTTACTTGAAATATAAATTATCGCGATCATATATTACGTCGCGAATGTAAGCTAGTACTTGACAGCAAGTACGAAGGAGCACAAGCTCTATTCTCAATTGGATCACAAATATTTTCTCTGGAAACTTTATCTTTCTTTCTAATTTATATATAACTTTATAAAACTGTACACTAAACAATATTTACTTCGAATCTCTTAGTATTTTTTTTATCAAAAATGTTTCTAGTGTGAATAACAGAGGCTACACAATTTACGTGTATTTCAACATAAATTGATATCCTGAAGTTTATCTATATAGAAAAATTTTAAAAGGATAACATTAATTTTCAAGTATTTACAGTATAATAATTTTTTTAAATTATAAATATAAATATTCGTTTGTATGTTAGGGGATTTATGATTTTTTTACATATTTCGCAGTACTCCCTATGTTTCTTTATATCGATTAAATTGTATATTTTTTTCGCTGGAAAGCTATTCTTTTTCATTTGCAAAATATTGTAATCATTACATGCAATTTTGACAGAAATTTATTTAGTAGTTTCTTAGGTATTATTATTTAACTTAATTTTTAAAATTGCGTTAAAGGATTGTTTTATTAACATGAAAAATTAATAATATTTGTAAGTTCCAGGCAAAAAATAATAAAACTACGTTTTGAGTGTGTATTAAAGATTGCCGTATTAAAAAGTGTGTAAATTTTTTTTTTCGTATTTGTGATAAAACACGCTTATTATAAATGTATTTTACCTCAAATACGAAAAAAATATTTAAATTTTCTAATTTTCTTTTTCTGTTTAAATAATAAATTATATCAATCAACAGTTTAAACTTATATTTATGTATTAAAATGGCTCTAATATTTTAAATATTTTTTTCACCATAATTTTTATAATTAGAAGTTTAATTATTTTTGGTAGAAAGATTATAATTACAGGCTTAAAATAATTTGGTCACTTGAAAACGAATAGTTGTAACCTTCGGTTTATATTGTAATACACATAACTTCTTCAAATCTTTAGCATTAAATACCAAAAGATTATTCTCAATTACAATATTTATCATACAGAGTAGGCTTTCTTTATATACAGAATTTCTTCAGGATGTGGTAAAATTCTTTGGATTTTCTTTTAAAAAAATATTTTCTACCAGTCCGCGTAGGTATCGTAAATACAATTTCTTATTAATTAAAATAAATACATTAAAGTTATATTTGCAATATACGGATATTGCTAATATAATTTTAATGTTTTTCAATAAAAATGAAACGATGTTGAAAAGCCAAAATTATGAAAAAGTTATAATTTTAAGGGCTACATTACCTCAAAACAAAAATACTTTGAAAGTTGTAAATTATACAAAATGTCATTGTTGATTATTTATTTTATGAAATTAATTGAATTCTTGTTATATCGTGTCTATATATGATAGTTTATTATTTCACATTTTATAAAATAATATTAATTGGGTTCATTTATACTTTAATTTCAATATTTTAATTTTTCCTTATTTTTTTTTACGTTCTATAAGAACTTCTGATCATTTTTTGACGATTTTAAGAATAATTTAGATAATTTAAATACAATCGCCTTATTTTATTTTCAGAAAACCACAGAAACCTAGAGGCGATACCAATTTAATAATTCTTTGTACATACCTATGCTCATCTGCTTTAAATGGCCAAGTAGCTATGCATCTTATTCATATACTTCGTACCGAACACATTATTATAATCCAATATATATGTATAGAATATATATAAGCTTTTTACTTAAACTACTTTTTACATAAGCACTAGATAGATCGTTGGAAAGATAAAAGCAGAAGAACCTCAAATGAAATTTTTTCGGGTGCATAGCTAAAGCAAAAATAGATACTTATGACTGCAAGGAAGCAGGGCTAACATCAATATTTCTGACTTGTTATATACCTTTTTACTTCAATGTAAACGTATATAGAGCCATTAAGACAAGAATAATGGCCTAGTCCTTGCCCTCAGATATTGATGTAACAATAACTGAATCAAATCTGCGTACCTACATAAATTTAGAAAACGACGTGAAAAGAATTTTATGAGGGCGAAGCTCATACCCGCCCATCGTAAATACCTACCTATACACGCCAATATTCCGCCCTAAATTGGCAGTAATAAGGGCATAAATTGGTTTATTATATTACGCATTATCATATTCCCAAAACGAATAAATCTTCAAGTAGGTACCTAACGAAGATATGTACCTAATAACGGTACCCATGTACTAAGTTACCTACTCGACTATGTAATAAGTTATGACCCATCATATTTCGTACCGTGTCATAAATCGAATGGCGAATTCCCTTTTTATGACATACCGATAGTGGTACTTTGAAAGGTACCACCCGTAGGGGGTATCGATATCGATATCGGCCATGTACTAAATTCTAAGTGAGCCATCTAGTGTAAGCAGTTTCAAAATTAAATTACACGATATTGTTATTTTTTACGAGTTATTTAAATTTTTTGGCCTGTAATGGTGGTTCAAATGTTTTCAGCTATTTTTCTTCACGAATAATAGGCTTTATTAAACTCCATAACCAGATTTGTATATTTACGAGCGTTAGTTAATTAATTTTGAACAATTACTGAAAATACATGTGCATCACTAACAGGAAAAAGTAAGTTTTTTTAGAAATGTGGTCCACAATTACTTCGTAAACTTCGTTCCAGAACTAGATAAATCGTCAAATACTCGAAACAATTCAACGATTATTTATAAATGTTTACAGATTTTTGTGAAATTACTCATAATTTTTTTTCTAACAATAGCTGGAATTATTAATTCTAAGACTATATAATTCGTGTTTCTTTTTCGCCTCTATTTATCAAGCAGTCAAAGAAATTACGGAATGCACGAAATTCCAAATCAGTTGCTAAACCTGTTTTACTTATCTTATCCTAAACCTTTTTTCTTTGTTTATATATATATATATATATATATATATATATATATATATATATATATATATATATATATATATATATATATATATATACGGTGATCGGGATTTGATGTCGGCAAAGACGCTATTCGTTGGCTGCAAAGGAAAAAAATGTCGTTACAGTAAACGTAAAACATGCCTTTTTCTAATTTAGTGCAAAAAAACATTATACATAACTCTTTTTAATACACCCAATACTTGCCCGGAATACGGTGTTTACCCACAGTGGCGATGTCTTCGCAGCTATTCGTAAGTATCTTGTGTACGAAAAAGATGACAATTAATTATGGATATAATTTTCAATTGTCTGAAAAAAAAGAGTCATCTTTTTTACATTTTATTTTAATGACTATTTTTCAGTCGAGGAATTACATCTTTCTTTGTCCGACATTTATTCCCGAACACATACACACACACAAACATACATATATATATATATATATATATATATATATATATATATATATATATATATATATATATATATATATATATATATATATATGGTATATTACTAACTGTTACCCGCAGTTTCAACCTTATTCGTTAAAATGAAAATGAAATATTTATTATACCTAGGTTTTCTCCTACATGACATGAGTTATGTTTGCATGATCAAAACATACTTTTGACTAGAACACAAGTTACTTATATTTTGGATCGGAATTTAGGCTGAAACAGTAGTTTCGACAATTTCCATTCACAAGTTCTTGAGCCCAAAAATCGTTTTCTTACTACCTGAACGTAAAAAATGTAATTTTAAGTTTCCTCAGGAAATACCACTATAAAAATTGCCTAAATCGTAGTTTAAATCTAATACAATATTACAAAATTTTTATTACATTTTTTGCAAAATATAATTTGTCATGCTCTAATAAATAAAAAAAATAGTGAGAAAACAAAAAGATAACGGAAACCAAAAAAAATCGTTTTCAAACGCCCTTTACAAAAAAAGTCGACTATATAGCATAGCGTACAGAAAATAATTAACGACGTAGTCTCGATGCTATAACAATTGCTAGTAATCTAATTTTATTATGAGACGTTAATAGCTACATTATAATGATTAGGAGATCGATTCTGTTTTTAAATAACTCTTAACTTAGATTTAATGGCAAATATGCATTTTATTTCACGAAGGAAAATCATGTGTACTGATGAGCACACAGCAGTTAATAAGTTCAGGGCAAACAATTTTATTAACAAACGAAATACAATCTCTTCGAGAGATGCATATGTAATAATTATTTCGTTCCATGCAATACAAATAACGTAATAGTTTAAAAAAACTTATTAAAAAAATAGTTTGTAAAAATAATTGTCGAACATATTTTTCTCTCTAGACATTAAGAACTTCAGTATAAGCCATGTTTGTTATTGAGTATAATACTTGAGTGTAAAAGCGCAGGGCGCTTTTTCTCTAAATCTTACTGAAATGTTAAACATTTTCTTTCACATAATTTAATTTGAGAAGGAAATCATTTATTTTGTGAAAAAGTACCCCATGCTTCTACACTAATAGATAACCTATATCATAGTTATAAACATGGCTTACACTAAATCCCTTCCAGAGTAGAGAGAGAAAAACTTTTCCAAAATTATTTTTTGCTTTTTAGTGTAGCGTTTATAAAAGTGTTTTGACTCAATAAAAGAGTTGGTTTTTTCAGTCTTAAATTAAAGTAGAAAATATTGTTTTGAACTTGCTTTGTATTATATTTAGAACTACTTTTGCAAATATTAACACTTATTATATTTGAGGATGTTGCGTTATTGAGTTCAGTACCTAACTTTCAGTTCCACTTCATGGAATTTGTTTCATGGTACCGTTTTGTTATATTGTCATCAGAACTACATGCAACTGTTATGTTTCATGATGATACAACAATTAGAACTGCATAAATTTTAGTTTCGTAGATTTTATTACATAGTTAGTTACAGGGCGACTTATTCAAAGCTTTTTAAAAAATAAACATCTTCACTACGAGTAGAATTCGTATTAGGATTCAAACATTTGAAATATACAGAATTTATATTAAGTTATTTTGACTCATTTTTATCATAGTAAGCCAGAGCAAGTATACAAACTGCAAAGAGCTTTTTAGAAACCAATATCTTATGAAGAAAAGGTTATATAAAAATGTTACTATAAAATTTGTACTATATTTCAAAATACCTCAGCAATGATACCCCACTTGATGAAATAAGGCCGTGGGAAAGAAGACATGTGGATGAACAGGATTACTGGTGGACGTGATGAAATTATAAGAATTCAATTTTTGCTATTCAGTTCCAGAGCTTTAAAAAAGGAAAAACGTGTTACGTTTATATTAGCTACAGATATGTAATTTCTTTTATATGAATTTACTATTACATTTAAATTTCAAATTCATACAAGATAAATCGTTACCTTTAGTTCGTATCAACATAAATATATGTATATTATGCAGCATTTTTATTTCGAGAATGATGTTAATAGAATTAATAAATCTATTTAAAAGATTTGCGGAGCAGTTTAGGTCTTGTGGAAGAAAAAAATAACCCCTTGAAAGCAATTCAGTTTTACCGCTTTCGATATATCTACTTTACCTCGAAGGTTACAAGGGTACAAAAGTGCCTTGCGTACCGCTGTCAACGTTACCATCATCTTTAGTTTTTTTTTTCTGAAAAAAATCCTTTAGTATATTGCGTAGCTCTACTAGCAAGATTTCTTTAAGGATGTTCTAATTCGCCCCAAAAATAATATTTTCAATATGAATTTGAATTTTATGAAAAAAATTTACTTTTTACCCTAAGTTTGAAATTAAATTATAATAAATGACAGTCTCACGAGTATCGCAGTTGCCGCAAAGAGAGTAATTTAAATTGAAATGATATAATATTTTTTAAAAGATTTAGTTTTGAACTTTATACTATATCGTCAACATATTATTGAATGTTTAAATTAAAAGGAAAAAAACTGTGATATAAATAAATTTATAGCCAGTGAAAATACCTATTTCCAATAAAGTAAAAAAAAATGTCAACAGTGAGTCTTATACATTTTGATGTAAATATCTAAAACAATCATTTATTAGTTCTAAAATCTGCTTTCAATAGTTGTTGGAGTTAGTCAGCATTACGTACCTTGCTTGTGATACTTGCAGTGCATAAATTCTCAAAAAAATCAGGTAAACTTAAATACAAAAATATTAGTAATCGTAGACGATGATAGCAAAAAATATTTTCAACATAACGATTAATTAATTCATAAAATACTAAAAAAACAATAATTCAAAATCATTATAGCCAAAAAATACGTAACATATATCACATACAAAATTATGAAACTTTTGGGTAAAAGTAGTTAACATGGAAACCGTCTGTCAGCATATAATTGTGATTTCTACAAAATTAACGCCAAATATATTCAATATTTAAAAAACATTACTTTTGAAAAGTCACATGTAATGATTTTTGATATATCAACCAGGAAATACCAAACCTTTTAAAAAAAATTAAAACAACAATAAAAATCTGAAGAAATTCATAATAACTTTCAGGAATAATTACGTAAAACAATCAATATCCCTTTCTTTTTAACTGTATACATATACATTCGTTCTGCGTTGTTGTCAAAATGAATATATTTTTCATTATTTACAATTTTTTTTCGCTTTAAAGACTTTTTCAGGCCTTTGAGTTTCATAAATTAGTGTACAGAGGATACAACAAAACATAATCTACATTTAATTTCGTCTTGTCGATTTCCAGTAAAATAGGATTTACAATTTGTCATGAAAAATAACCTGATTTTTCATAAAAAAAGCAAGACTTCCCATTATGTGATTCTTGATTTTAATAAATATTTAAGGGGCCTATTTGTTCATTTTCTTTGCAGAAGTACATTATTTATATTCTTGTAACCCCTACTCTCAAACCCACATGATTTTAGCCATTTTTCTTTACGTACATTTACATTACTGGTATTTAAAGTGCTTAGGAAAATAAACGAAAAGACAAGACAAGGTTGTTACTGTAACGTCATTATATTTCCACTTCATTGTGTATATATTTATTGATCACACCTAATGACGTGCTTAGCGTAACCTATTTTGCTCGTCATTAATACAAAACTGTTACTGGGCCCCAGTAATTAGATTTATGCGTATAATGTATCGACAAACTGGAACAATCTAATTATAGCAGTATCCTTTAGCGTAAAGCGACAAGGTTATTTTGATAACCATCCATATATACAATTTTTTCTAAGTATCAAAATATGATAACGTTATAATTCATGACAAGAATCATTGGATATTTTAGGTAATTTTTAGGGTTCCGTACCAAAAAAGAGAAAAAGAACCCTTATAGGATCACTTCCTTGTCCATATATTTGTCTGTCTATCTGTCTGTCAAGACCTTTTTTCTCAGGAATACGTGTAGGTATTAATTTGAAATGAATATAAAATATTTAGGTGTATACAATAAAATCAAGCTTCCAAGTCAATGCAATAAAAAAAGACTCTAAAAACATATCCACTTCTGCCGCATTTTTTGGCACTCGCAAATAAGTCAAAATCTATAGAATACTTTCCGTTGACCAAGAATTATGAAATTTGTTAAGAAGCGAGATTTCATAGCACAAGTAAAGAAAACAAATCCGAAAACTGGTAATTTCTAGTTATTTCACATAATTTTTTTTAAATTTCATGTCAATTGTGCCGCATATTTTGATATTAGCAAAGAAATAAAAATTTATAAAGTACTTCCCGTTGACCTAGAATCATTAAATTTCGCTAAAGCAAGGTCTCACAGCACAAGTAAAGGAAAAACAATCCGAAAATGTTAATTGATGGTTATATCACATAAAAAAAACAAATATTTTTATGCGCCTGTGAAAGATATAGTACTTTCGTTCTAAAAATTAAAATTTTGTCAACAGTTTAATAACAATATTATGTACCAATAAATGTTTATAAAAGCCTAAATGTGTATGGAACCATCGTAGCACGAGTTTCACAGGGTATTTTTTTATTCAATATACTCTTACAATTTTTGAAGTTAAACGGAGTAATCCGGAGTCATACAAGGATTACAACCCGATTTTAATCTGTTCTTCTAAATACTCAATTTAAACCTGATGTCACAGAGAAGAAAATAACTCAATGCAGACTCTTTAACTTCATATATGCGAAACAATTAATCCGTAGGTGATTATAATTATTTAGAATCAGTTATAATAAATTATATGTGTTTTTGAAAATCGCAACTTGATTTGAAATTAACGTTAAAAATTAATAAACCTTTCTCCGCTATTACAGTTTCGCACTTATTGTCCTATTTTAACTCTTATCGTCCTTTCATTTGAATAATTAAACGGTAACCTCACGTGTGGTGTTGGACGATGAATGTGAATAATATGTCCACCATTATTGTTTTATCAGCGAAATGTTAAAAATGGTTGCAAAATTTATTAAATAATAAAAAAATCGATTAAGTGAGCGCGACTGAGGATTTCACCAATCAAGTATAAATTTGCGTTCGATAGTCGTTTTACAAAATATTGAACTACACAAAAGTTTATTAATTCTTATGTCGAGCTTATATATTTGCCTTTAAAAATCTATTATAGTTGAATAAAGATTCTAATATCACAATAGTTGAACGTGTTATTGCGATTCATATTTTGTATTTTTAAAAATTAAATATTGCAAAACAACTTTTGATCATTCATATTGATTTGCCTTAAGTATATCAGCAAGATTAGTTATTCAGTAATTTTATTCGGCATTATTTTTATGTATTAAGAGTTTTTTTTAATAGTTTCATAATGAATGAAGTTGGAATATTCGTAATAATTTCATTTAAAAGTATTCATCAAAATTTATTTTTGGAATTTTTTACACAGACCTGTATAGTGTATATAGTGTACGTTTGGAATGTAATTATAGTAGGATATATTTTCTTGTCAACGAGGGTTATAGTCTTATTTTCAAGAATAAATTGTTACTTGTACATAAAAATATTAATTGTAATACATTCAATGTGTATTATCACAGGTTGTAGTAGTTTCGATTAATTAAAAAACTGTACAACAAAGGAGATTCATCACGCTGATGGACAAATTGTCAAACGTACCATCGTTAAAATGCTAAAAATAGAGTTTGACTATAAGAACTATCCTGGTACGAAAGAATTCAAAACTGCAGTTCGTTTGGAACTTCACTGAGTAGAAAACCTTTCAAGCTTCTGCTCCAAATCTATTCATACCACGCCAATTATTTTTTCTCTAGTTCGAGATGTTGTGTTTAACTGCTCGCGACCACCGAGGATAACCAAGATTTATGATGTGAATTTGTGAAACTAGGCTTGGAGATGCTGCTATTTTGGCAGACTCGTACCGTCCGCGATGGTCGCCTGGGTAAGTATGACGCAGACATGCAGTTTAATGAAACCTATCTATGGATCAGGTGGCTGAACTGGTCAATGTAAAAAAATTAAATGTTAGATGAGTGCATGTACGCAATCAAAAGAAAACGCAATGAGTTGCTTTTAGAATGATAAAATAGAGGTTGTGTTGGGAATAGACCTCCCGATTTCCACAGAAGGGCTGTTACATCATGTTTTTGGATGCTGCGGTTAGTTAATTCAGCTGTCATTAGGTCTGGGGAAAAACATCGTTTCTGGCGTTGCTTAATATTTCGTAAACTGAGCTAAAAAATGAAAATTGGTAAGTGAAAACCGAAACTAATTTTATTTTAAAGACCTTTCTGACGATACTCCACACAATGGCGAACGCCAGCAATTTTGTTTTACTTCCCACATCTTAATAAAAAGAGGTACTTTAGAAACAGAACTTTTTGATACGTAGTAATTGAGAAACTACGAGGATATGACAGACAAGTGGACACAAATACGGATATAGTAAAATTATGAGGTTACATATTTGACCACGGAATCCTAAAATGCTAAATTTTAAATCATAAAGATTGCGTAATCATACTGTTGTGGTTCCATGGTTACACAAGGAACTCTCATAATTTCTTCTTGTTTGTCTGCTCGTTCATTTGCCGGCGACAGTTTCACAGTTTTGACAGTTTTAGACCGATATAAATTAAATTTTACAAGTACATGCTTCATATAAAGAACTGAATTAATGTGTGGTAAATAGTATGCTTCTAAAATGGAATAGGGTATCATCTGGATGACTTTTAAAATGAAATTTAAATTTATTTTTAAAGCCCAATTGCGAAAAAAATAAACTTCAAAGTAGTAGTCTAAATACTAGAATTTTATTAATAATTTGAAGTGCAATTATTAGAATAATCTTTTATTACCAATTCCAGGATTTTAAAACGACTGTGAATGTGTTCGTGTACACTCATTTAGCCTATTCACTTCTATTTTTTTCTCTTTTACTTCTTGGTTATCACTTTTTCGATAAAAAATATCACAATATTTACACCATAAAATTGCTGCAAATAAAGAGACAAGTTTATTTGAGGCCCAATAACTAAGTAACTACTCAAACAATCTTTACTAACTTTTGCGCAAGTATGAACAATGTGACGAACTAACATGCAGAAGATATAATCCCATGGATCATCACTAATTTAGCCCATTTATTTCTATTTTACTTCTTGATTATCCCTTTTTCGATAAAAATATTACAATATTTACACCATGAAATTGATGCAAACAAATAACTAAGTAACTACTCAAACAATCTTTACTAACTTTTGCGTTAGTATGAACCATGTGACGAACTAACGTGCAGAAGATATGACCCCATAGACCATAGGGTCTATATTTCGAACAGATGCGTAATACGCATTTATCCTGAAAGATGACGCTAATACGCTATTAAAGATACGTTGCATTGTCAAATTTATATTAAAATTTTAGGGATAGCAAAAGATTAAAAAATAAAGAATATTTTTTTATATTATTTGATAAGTTACGATAAAAATTTTATTGCTCAGACACCGAAATACTCTGAAGAACAAAATAACTTTCTTGTAGTTTCTGTTGGAATCCAATAAATGGTGCAACATTTGCGTTAGTTTTAATTTATAATTCAGCGTGATGGAAACCGTGGAAAACCACTGGATTTTAAGAAGTTTTATTACTCATTGAAACAGTTACTATTAGATTTCACTATTTTTAAACATTCTGTAGTCGACACTTTATTGTATATTGATGTTGAGAGTACATATTCATTAAATGAACATATTTAAACACAACTTCATGAAAATAATTAAGAGTAAAGAAAAGAGGAAAAACAACCCTTCATGATGGAATTAAAGCTTAATTTCATATATTTCAGTTAATAAAAAAATTTAGCAAGCATTAGTCACAACATTGAACGTGAAACCGTGACCCACTTCTCGCAGACCTATACTTGACTTTGTCAAAATGAATCAGTTAAAAAAAGTCAAAAGCACAAAGAGATTTTAATTCTTTTCGTCCTTGGCTTTGGTATTTACATAATTAAATTTTCTCTTACCTCATATTTCGTGCCGAATAATGGTTTTAATGGCCCGTTTTAAGGTACGGCTTGTGGACGTTCCACAAAATGTCAATTATTTTCTAGTTTAAAGTTATTTTCAACATTATGAATGCTTTATCTACATTTGTCACGTGAAATTTGAGACGACTCCATAATATACTATTCGTGATGTGAATTTAATTATAATGTAATGTAAGTAGAGATAATAGTCAACGGTATAGCGACCACATATTTTTTTTGAAATTGATTTAATTGCGGAATAACTGATTGAGTAAAAATTACAAAATGGAATTCATTTCTTGTCAACTGATAAATAACTCATTGTAACACGAGGAAATAAAACGTGATTGTATTAAGCAGATACTATAAATGGAAAATTGATGAAAAAATATGAAAAGAGTTAGAAAATACATGAAAATTCAAGCACTAACGAGCTTTAGAATATTATGAGAAGGGCAAATAAATTACTGTGCTTGATTAGAAATTAGTTTTTCTTTTTTAAGTGACATCAGTTATAACATCACTTATATGAATTATCTATAGCGTAATTAGTATTATTTGATAAATTATATGAATAGAAATATTATTTTCTATCAAATTATCTGATTGAATATAATATTCCTATTAATATTATGAAAATTGGATTTTTATTAGAATACTCAACGTAAACACTCTTTCGACAATAGTAAAGAGCCAAAGATTACACTAAAATCTGACGTTCGTTAAAAAAAACTTCGTTATGCATTTGGTCGGAGGTAGCTTGTTATGAGATGCTTCCGCTGAATAATACAATCAACGTAACAAAGTATTGTTGCCGGTTAGACAAGCTAAAAAGGTAATTGCTAAAAAATGCTCAAAATAAGAGAAAAGACGAGGCATTGCTTTCTATCTCTATATAAGGTAAGGCTTCTCATTATAAGGTATAGATATATATTCTCATTATAAGGTTTCTATATAAGGTAAGGCTTCTCATTAGATATAAATTATTATTACCCGACTAGGATATTTTACATTATCTCTTATACTTACCGAATATTTCCTCATTCGAATATTGTTTATTTATTTCATTAATAAATTCACTTCCTGGCAAAAACGTTTTATTCAAGAAAAGATACAAAATTTACAACTTGGTCAACATTTTACTGATGAACCTCAGAATTCTAGAAAGATTGCATTATTATGATTTTGTGAATATAAATATAGATATTAGATCAGAATGGAACCGAGTATGTCGTATATTCTTTATCTGTTACTAAAGCGAAATAAACTTATGGGACAAGCTAATATTTTTATTTAGACAATACAAACTTTTTATGATATTGACCTTTGGAAAATTAGTGTTTATATATTCAGTATAAATATAAGCAAACGCTTTTTATCTGGATACGTGTAATATTAATGACGAAAACACGGAAATAATGACAAGTAACTGAAATTTTAATTACTTTAAGCGTTTGTGATATTTTAGTACTAAATATATTAATTATTTATTTTCTAAATATTAGTACAATCCAGACATGTCAATTAATTAAGCTTTTTATCGAAATCTCCACTATACATGTATGTAGGTTCGTTTTTTATTGAAGCTTAAACTGCTAGACTGATTTTAATAAATATATTATTGGATTTGACTTAATTGTGCTAGCGATGCAAGCTATTGAAAATTATTGATTTTTTTGTCAAAATTGGGATAAAATATTGAAAGAAATAGTGGCAATTTTTTCTTTAAATTGGGTTTTGTATATTACGAAATTTAAAAGAGCAACACGAAGACAAAGTTTTACACAATAATGTTCTCCGATATTATATGTGAATTAATATCATTGTATTACATCCGCGACCAAGGCAACCCTTATAGCAACAAACGTATGCCTGAAATTAAATTTTACAAACAGTATTGTCTAGGAATATTTTTAATGCTGTAGCAGCATTATATTAACTATTCTTTATTAAGGTACAGCCTTAAAAATATATTAATTTGTCTTCTCAATTTATAAGGCAATTTTGTATTACACACATTTTCCTTCTCATGTTTTTGTCATAGGTTTTGCTGTTGTTAGGTGTTATTTTTTTTAAACTTAATTTTCTTTGATTAAGTGCTACGTTTGAGAATAGAATATAGCTATGATTCTGATCCGATAGATGCAATCAAATGTGATGTACACTATTGTAATAAATGTAATGCAAAATAGATTGGACGAGATCATGAATGTAATATTGTTAACATTTTCAGAATACTGTAAAAAAGTAGAGTCGATTATATGTTTTATATTAAATAAGAGATACGAAGACGTATATAATAAAAAATAAAGACGTAAAAGTGACAAATTTCCGAAAATACCAAGCTGCCACACGTAATTACAAAAACGCTCTTTGAGAAAGCGGCTAGTATAAAACTCTCGAAAAAGACGGCGAACGCAGACTACGTGAGACAAATAAGATGCTTAAAAATTGTGTTATTTGTACAAATAAAACGGGCTTCGTTATTTGAATACGGGCAAATCTATTAGACTCACTCAATAAACGCCTCCCCATCCCTCGTAACGGTTCTCTTCTCAATTGAATGAGGGTATTTCTCACCCCCACTGTCAGTCTGCACACGACGCGATTCATCGGCAGATGTTCTGCGCGACGACGTCCCAATCGTGATTAAGAAGGTAAAATTCCAAATGGTTAGGCGAAATAAAGGTTGGGTGGCAAGTCTGCGGGGATTTGACTTCGTTGTAATTTTAAGGCTACTGGGGGTAGTTTAGTGAGCTTTTTGATTAAGTTGATTCAAGGATTCGGTCTGTTAGATGTCGTTGAACTCATTTACTTACAGGTTGAAGTTCTTTCATTGGTTATTTAAGTTTATTCTTAACTAAGTTGTATTAAATTTAAAAAGCTTTCTCTTTATTTAAAAGCTAGACAAAGTTGTTTATTATATATTTCTGTTATAAGCCAGTAAAGTATAATGCTATTAAACGTGTTAAATTAAATTTCTCCACGCTGTTTTTTAATTACTTTTAAATCATTTATGTAACGGCTTGGGAATTGTTAATGATTTAATTTAAATATTAAGTTTCAAAGAAATTAAGAAGGATTTTTTTTCAGACTATTTATACAAGTTATCTTTGAAAGGCAGAATATAAAGTATCAGAAGCATAATTTTATATAGGTATATGCAATTTAAATATTAGCTCGTCAGGTTAAGTAAAAATGTTAATCTCTTTTTTAGAATTATGAAAACGGTTAAAAATTTATTTTGATTTTATTAGATTTGAATATAGTTTGACGGGCTAATATATTTTTCGGTTTTATTTTAAAGGCTATGTGGTAAGAAATACGATAGCAAACAAAAAACATTAAGAAACCCTACCCAAAAGATTCAAGCAAGACAGTAGTACTGAGACGACCCTGTCTGTTCGTAGGTTCTTCGACCTGTGTATCATAGCCCTATAGATCACAGAGTAAGTTAAGAATACAAATTTATGTATTATGCTTGGCTGAAAGTGAAATATCGCCAATACAAGATCCCCACACATACAACAGTGTGGTCTGTAAATAAATTTATTCCCTTTATGTGCAGGGTGTGTTTAACCCAAATTCTTTTTTTATTTTTTTTATTGAAAATATAACTATATGAAAGATTGTGAAGGAAGTTTTAAAAAGGAATTTACATCCCTCTTTTAATGAATTGCAAACCGCCATTCCCAATATGCCACAATTTATGCCTAATATTAAATATACTCTGCTTTTAAAAAACAACTAACGATTTTTCTACATAAAATATTTTACAAATAATGGGAATCATAAGTGAAACACACTTTTATTACGCTTGTGAATCATATATTAGGCAATACGTTTACATATTGAAAAATGTTTTTAATATGTACTCTTAAATATTTAAGATATCATATGTGCCTTTCCGTTCGTACTTAACGGTTATTAGGCTATACAATATAACTTATTTAACTTTTATTACGTCTGTAATATTAATTTCCTCCCAAAGTTAAATATAATAAATTTTTAATTTCATAATATTAATGTTAATTATTAATAATCTTGTAATGAAAATTATCAAAATATTTTTGATAGGAAGCTCTAGTTAAATGTTAATATGTGCATAGAATTTATTTCCGATATACACTGCACACCATTTTGGACTTTAAAATTTCGCAATCGAACTTTTCACATGAAAGCATACAAAATTCACATGAAAGCTCTATTTATCTTATCTTGATCTGTTAAATAACACAACACTCGATTACATATACGAAAACATATCATCCCTATTTTGGCACTTGGGGAGGTAAATTGTTTTTTTTTAAATAAGTTACTACATATTTATTGAAACCCCGATCTGAAGGGTCTCTGCGAAATTAAATGAAAGAGCAAAATTGTTATATGGTTTAAAACTGTACATAAACTGAATATAATAATTACATTAATGTTATATGATCTACATTATTCTTGAAATGTGGTACTCCGTGTCAGAGAGTGAACTCGTTTGACCGATGCGGAAGGGAGCCGAATTTACCCAATTCAGCGTCACTGACCCGAACGTGATGACTTAATTTCGTTCACTGCTCACAAAAATTGCGCATGGTGTGCCTAAAGAAGTATTCACTACAATAAAATATTTAAATGATTATTGTAAGTTACCTGCTAAATTTCTGTAGGTTTTAAAGCGCCCTTTGTAAAATAACAATACTAATAAATTTAATTTTCGTAGTATGCCAAGGGCGATTTTAAGGGATTAACCTTAGGATCATTCGCACATGTATGTGACGCAACGCCATTCGATCACACGTTTCGGATACGCCACTGGTAGATAATTTACAAGGGCCCTCGCATACAGAGACAATCGTTCGGCTGGCTGCCATTGAGCGGCGCGGCTATTACACCTCGCAAAAATAACGCTCTTGCGAGTCGAATGTTTCGCAATAATTATTCCTTTATGATCAGAAGTAGAATATTTTTACAATAAAAAAATATAAAATTGTTTAATGAAAAATTTAAATGACTTCAATTAACCATTAAATAAGAAGAGCAATGCAAGTTCAGTTAATGCGCACTTATCCAGTTCTTGACGGGTAACTATTAAAATAAGGCTAATACATTAGTATTTTATACACTTAATACTGAATGTCCTACGGTTAAATTATTACAGATTCATTAGTTTATGAAGAAATAGTGAATATTCCTAAATACGTGGGGAGAACCTTCTTTTCTCAAGTCTATTCTAAACATGTCGGGTTACTATCGAGGCAACTATCCCACTTTTACCCTATTCAAACTTTAACCTCTGTATTTTTGTCAAATTGTGTGTTTGGATTCTATATTATAGATAATATTACTGGACTAACTTTGTAATATTAACCTAAATGTAATATACGATTATAAATAAAAAACCAAGAAATTAATTTTTTTCGTAGTGAATATAACGTTCTTAATATTGAATCCATTTTAGAGATTGATGGCTCGACTTAAAAAAATGGATATCTACTTCCGCCAAAAATTTTGTGGATGAGTTTTATTTTATTTGTACTCTTGACATTTTTTTAGAGTTTTATTGTTTTTTAATCACTTTTAATTTGAAACGAAAATGTTCATACAGGATTCGTCTGTTGCTAACAACGCCTACACGTTTTACAATCTTCCGTTCTCAGCAAATTATTTAGATCTTGGTACATGAATAGTTTCTAAATAATTCATAAAAAAGCTCCAACGCAAAAATACCATCAAAAAGCTTTCAATTCGAGGAATCGTCGATCGGCCGATGTGGGAGCGCCGCGGCGTATGTAGTCGTAAAAACAAGCAACCCTGCACTTACAATTTCACTGAACCATAAAAATCGTTCCAATTACACCTAGAAAAAAAATAACGTAAAGGTAAATAAGTACTCAAACTATGAACCCACATACGCGCGGGGGTACTAGGGCTCACAATAAAAAAAACTTGCTCCGAATCTTGACGAGAACGAAACTCAGTGACGCGTTAAGGCAATCGGCAATCGAATGGGTCTTCGAAGGGCATGCTGCTTCGCCCGAAGGCGAAGTCAGGGGGCTGGGATCACGGAATAAATCCAGTCAAACTGCGATTCAAGTAATTGACTGTTATCTCGAGACAGGTGTTTTCAGACGCTCTCTCACAGTCGGCGGGGATTCATAACGTCGATACATATCGGGTAATGGAGGAGATTCGCCATAGAGTTAAGTGTCTATTTCATTCGCGTATCTTATTTATTTTACTTTAGCGAAAATGAGGTAAATATAAGTTGCGTGAATAAGTTGCTTGCATTAAGTATAATAACGAGTTTGAAATCAAGTTCACTTTTCGTCATTACTTGTGTGTATTGCATACTAATACACAACGTATAATATATTATGTTAATTATATATTAATTACACAACGTACAAGTATTATGGTAATTGAGATAAGACAGGAATTTTTTGGCTTCACTTTACACCAAGTTTAGAAAAATAAGGACTCAAGAAATAAAAGAACACTATGCAGTATTACTTTGTATTTGCAGGATAAAAATATTATGTGGATAATATAATAAATTAATTTGAATATTAATTAATTTAGGGCATTTAGTGCTATTAAAATGTTATATGTCTGTCTTTGCATATATTTCCTTTTAACTTAAAGTTTGCTCAATGATTTTAATGCTGTTGATAGTACCAGTTAGTCTCGTTATTCTGAAATGTTATTTTGTAAATAACAATAATATACGTTACAAAGTTATTAAGCTATATCCCTATTTCTGAGGTAAGACTGTAGATTTTAGATCCGTAGATTGTAGTTTATTTGGTCTTTCTTTCCTGAAAAGTCCGTAGATTGCAGTCTATTTTGGCTTTCTTTGCTGAAAGATCTGTAAATTACAGTCTATTTTAGCTGTCTTTTCTGAAAGAAATATAGATTTTGGTCTATTTTGTTCCATTACGATAGAGTTATAGCGATCATGTAGCTCCACAAAAAACTTTTGAAAATATATATGTTTCTTTGAATTTCGGTAACAAATAAACCATAGTTACGATTCTAAATTTTTTAAAAATGTAAAGGTTGTATCTTTTACATAACTCTTAATAAGAAACTCACCGCTGGTTGTATTCAAATTTAAAGCCAAACTTTCACATCCTAATCAGCAAAATGATACTGATATAAATTATAAACTATATTATTCCATATAAGTGAATACTTCAAAGTAATATATATATATATATATATATATATATATATATATATATATATATATATATAAATATATAAATAAGAGAATAAGAAACTCAATATAGAAAATATTGATAAATATAGGTAATTGTCACAAGAAATGCGCGGGCATTATGCGACGCTACGGGTAGCCGATATGTCGAATCTATCTCGCCAAATTACCGTAAGCGACAATTTTTAAGAAACATAATTATTTATTTAAAAAAAATTAATTTTAATTTAGCAACATATCAAACAATTCTGAATAAGTTCAGTATTAAATAGAGAAGAAGTATAATAAATCAAAGACTAAAAGATAAAAAAAAAACAAAATTTTCGTTAAACATATTTGCACTTTGATCTTATCATTAGCGGCCTGAGAAGTAAACAGCTTTGTCGTAAACGCTAAATGACTATCACTTGCAAGAAATACTACTGTAGGTTACATTATTTTTTTTATTAATTTTATCAATAAAGTTGTTTGAAAAGTGTCGTAACTGTAACCAACATGCCACTTTTGTTTTTCTTTGCTATTTCGCTTAACAACCAAAATATCGCAACCGCTAAAATTATATTTTCCTATCTGTAAAATATTAAAGAAAATAATTGCAATAATATTATTTGGTATATTATTATGTACCCTATTTTAAAACTAACGACTTCTCAAATATAAGACTGACAATAAAGAAGGAAATTTAATTGAAAAAACTTTTCCCCTCTAAAAATTGTTTGGCTATTTAAAAGCATATGAAAGCTCGATTTTAAATTTTAGTACATTTTTAACCATGGCTTAATAAATATATATCTTGTGTGCCCATGTACTTTGTCAACATTATGCAAGAAAATTGTTCATAATTTTGGAAATATGAACGTCTAATTTATTTATTAGCTTAAAAAATCTTCAATTACTGGTAAACGACTTTTGAATAAGTTAGGTTTTAAGTAGTGCTTAAGGGCTTCGTCTGTTTTTCGACGATTGAATTATTTAAATTTTCTTTATTTCATATTACGTGTCGATTACTACATCAGTATAAGTCAGTCACTACTATTTCATGATAACGTAGCTTGAGATTAGGGTTCAACAAGAGAAAGAAAGAATATAACTTTCATATTAGGTAAGAGTGTTATGTCTACAAATACGTCTTTACAGAACACATTTGAGTGATGCAACATAATTATTATTATTTTGATATATTTTTATGTGTCCTAGTAGTCGTAACTAGCCCTTGTATGAAGTACAGAAAGGCAACTGCTCATAGCATAGCTCATAGCAACCAAATGTAAAAGGTATTTTAGAATAAATCTGACGTAAGGTGCTAAAAATATTATAAAATATTGTCAAGTATTTTAAGATAGTAAAGGTATAGTTGAATGATTCATATTAATATATTACTGTTAAAAAACGAACAAAACGGCTTCATATAATGCCCACAAGAGGACCATAAAGGAAGATATAGAATTGCAGAAAGCAAGTATATAAAAGAGATAGTTAAAATGAAGACAAGTTGGTTATCTTTTCTTTTAAGGACAAGCTTTAGAGCTCAAATGTATACCCATTTAATATAACGTCCTTGAGAACTCAGTCAAAATGGTATTTTTAGGCTAGGAGTCTCATTTCGTCAATTACTAAATAAATGAGATAATATGAAATACGGTAGAGGGAATAAATCTAGAGATACAGCAGCTTAGATCAAAACGACGTATCCTCTTACTAATTTGATTGTATTATCCTTATTAAAATTAGATAGAAACGTAAACATAAAGAAGATTTATCAAAAATTCTTTCTCCTAGGAATATTGTTGAAAAAGACATTTGAAGAAATTGTCTTTCTATCTAAATTCTTTTTTTCTAATATTTAAATATCGCAAGAAGGCATGAATAATCATAGTAATTGTTGCTTCAAGTCGGTGCGTATAATCAAAACGATTCAAAGAATAAGATATCTTCGTATAGTTCTATTTTATCAATATCATTTTAATATATTACCTGAAAATTTATTTATAAAAAAAACAGAGGTAAATCTTCAACGTTTGATAATGGCAAGTTATCAAAGCACTACAGTACGAGGTTGGACATATCTTATAAAACCTTTCTTTATTAATTATGTATATGTTTGTTAGTAGCAATGACCAAAGCAGCAATTAAACCTATCTGTCAATTTAATTAGGGACGTCGTTTATAGCTACCGGCGGACATAACGGGGAGCCAAATGGCCATTACCGGGACACCCGGGGTGTAAATAATTTGTTTTGAATATCATAAATTTCTAGGTACCAACCTTTTGAGGGTTGCGTCTACCTACGTTTGGCGGGTTGGGGGTGCAAATAGATTGGACAGTTATATTTTTTTGGGAAACGCTGTTATGATCTGACATGAAGTCGGAATTGAAAACATTATTGTCTGATGACGTATTTCAATTTAGATGAAAATATTTTAGTCCGACAGAGTTTCTTATTCAGATCATATTAGTTTACGGTTTTTTTAAACTTCATGTATATAAGCAATGTATTGTCACATATTAATTAATAGGTAGGGGTTTTTATTGCGAACTATACTTAAATTTACAACAAATATTCAATACATTAAGTAAATTGACCAAATCTCATAAGCTAAACACGGAATCCTTATATTATCACAATTATGTCTGTCGATCTGTCTACCTGCTGGTTACACATTTAGTTTTAATGTAATTGTACTTAAGTAAATTTGGAAAAAATTAAGTCAGTTAATCGGCTATCGTGAGTAATATGTTATATAACTTTGTATTAACATAGTAAATAACTATTATGAAAAATATCGAATTGTTTGTTCTTTCTTTTAATATAAATAAGTAATATCGTCAATACCATAATGGTTATTTTAATTTATTTAAAGAGTTTATATATTCTTTTAAATATAAATGGCAAATTCTGAAAGATTGCTTAAGGCTTTATTTTGACAACGATCTTATTATTAAAATAAATCTGTAGACATCAAATTACCAATTTTGATCACAAAATTTTTCTATTGTTAAGAGGAAGTTACGAGCAATTTTTATATATAAGTATTATACATAATATATAAGTATTTAAAAGTATATTTAATATATAAGTATTTAAAAACCAATATTACACAATTTATTTTATTATATTTAATACAATGGATCATCTCACCCCTAAATTTCACAAGGCCTTTGACATATTTAGAATTCAAATGTTAAACTTTTTTTTCCCGGAAGTGTTTCGAGGTATCTTGCTCTATATTTTTATCTATAATTTTATTAAATTGCAGCTTTTTATGGTTGAGATTTTAGAAGCTGTGACAATCAGAACGACAGTACTTGAGGTGAGACTAAAATTACTCCATTTTCTTCTTCCGTACGTTGCATATTCAAAACAATAAAATAATTCTTTGATTTGGAACGAATTTTAATTTTTGAAATCTATATGATACAGTGAATAAACTTAATTGCATATAATTGTAAAGT
Source organism: Druceiella hillmani (assembly GCA_039881145.1). Lineage (NCBI taxonomy): Eukaryota > Metazoa > Arthropoda > Insecta > Lepidoptera > Hepialidae > Druceiella > Druceiella hillmani. Next base: position 25,066,450 of record JAYKKI010000014.1, read on the forward strand.
TTGTTCTATCTACAATTGTAAAGTTTTCAATTATGGGAAAAACTAAAAAAAACCATCTATCATCTATGTAAAACTTTTAAAGAAATAATTAAAACTTGCAAGTAACTAAGATCATAACAATTTTGTAAGAAATATTTTTGAATTTTGAATTTTTAATTTTGTGAAAAACACGACAGGATTTATTTATTTAATTCAGCATCTTTTCAAAAAATTTATTTTTTATATTACATTTAAAATGCATTTTCTTCATTATATATATATATATATATATATATATAGGTATAATATAAGATATATATATATATATATATATATATATATATATCTTCTTCTAATCTAAATCTTAGCTTTGTAAAGCATCTCATGTAAATAATACTACAGTTGGCATTTATTAATCTATTAACATTCTTTAAATTTAACTTTAATTAATATGAATTATATTGTTGTTACTTATAAACGGAATAATTTTCTCATGGTTAAACAAGTTCTTGAATTAGACCATAATAAAATCATTGACTTAAACCTCTTTTCCACATTTAAACTTTTTACGAAATTATTATTTGTACAGTAAAAACTTACTCGTAAATTTCTGAACCCTCGTTAAATTGAACCTAATAAACTGTAGGTTTAAAATAAGAACACCTAGATATTAAGCTGCGTCCACTAAAAAGCAACTATAAACCTTCAGTATTCATTATTCAGTAGCATTATGAATTAAGTTGAAGAAATGACTCTTTTCATATTTATAATATGGTTTAACTTAAGCCAAGATCAAAATCGTTTAATAAAATTAGGTGCAAAATCAGAAAAATATTCCCTGAACGCCACAATGTTTATAATAATAATATATAGATAAAACTGTCATATTTTAAATAGTAAATACATTAAAGTTTTGATAATACAAATTTATAATAAATGACATGAATTCGTCGCTTTAAAAAAATGTCGGTCCCTATTTTGTGCTCGGAATATATTAATTCTCAGAGAATAACAAAAATATTCGTATTATACTTACCAAAACCTTTGAGAATTTAATATTTTTTCATTTAAATTTTTCCATAATTTATAAGCAGTATTAAAAATAGAGTTTTATTTCTGAAAATATACACATATTTTTATTTAGGTAATTAAAACATACGTGAAATTTACACTTAGCAAATATCTACGCCAAAGTAAGCAATTAATAAGCTTAAAATGATGGCGGAAATCAAAAGATTCCTGAAACCTAAAAGATCGTCGAAAGATCCGACAGTTGATAACCATAAAATAACTTAGATTGGACACTGAGTTACTCATTTAATTTATGTCTATTACGTTAGAGCTAAATCTATTAATAGTCTTACAAGCGTTTGATGTTTACCATTCATATCTATCAATGCTTAATCACCGAGTTCGTGCGATTCTTGTTTTGTTTAATTTTACATAAGTAAGGTTATTTTATGTATTACAATCTCTTTATATAGTTAGCCCGCGAAATTATAATTTATAAATTAGTTACAGAGAGAATTTCAATAGAATAGGTCTTGAGAAAATTTTTATTATTATTTTATTAAGTGAGATGTTATATCTTTCCGGTTAGTTTTTGGTTATCCTGTAAAACAAACCGACTAATTTAATACATATTATGCTAATTTTTAAATACTGTTTTTCGTAAGTTTTTCCAAATATTAATTTATTAAAATAAATTTACAAAATAACTAACTGGCCCGGCCGAAGTTGTCCTGCACTTTAAGCCCAGTGCCATATTTCTGGTCTAGATAAACCGACAAAAATTTGTAGACCTGAGTCATTTTGGTCTGTAAATAAAGAATGTGTTAATAACTCTTAATTGAATCCTATCATAGCTATGAACCATTGGCTTGATAAAACATGTGTATTGTGTGAATATGACCTTAATCGATCAAGTCGTTCAGAAGTTACACGATCACTAACAGATGTGCCAACTATTACATGTAATAGTTTTCTGTTAATAACACACATTATTCCCAGGTTATATTTGGAAAAATTCATATTACTTTAAGATGAATAACGTATGTATACAAATACACGCACACACACATACGCGCGTGTGTGTATATTTGTGTGCGTGCGCGCGCGCTCTTTATATATATATAGAAATGCTAGAACAAAGACTATTCAATTAATAAATTTAATAATATTATTTGTCCAATAGAGCCAAAACACTTAGAACTGTATATGTAGTATTTTATTGACAAATATATAAAATATAAAGTAAAATACTTAAAACATATCCATCACTATTGTCGTATAAAGAATAAATATATAATCTCGAAAATCGCATACTTAACTCAATAGCTCGTTAAACTGAGTTATTACACAAAATCACGGACAAGTTCATCGACTCGAAAGCATAAGTTTTATCGATAATATCTTTAACGATATGGTGTTGTTAAATGTATCAGTAAAAATATAAATGAATCATTCCTGCTATGAAATTTGTTGAAAATATGCCGGTTTTCTTGAAGATAGCGTTTTAAACAATATGGTACTTATCGTCAAATAATCTAAAAGTCTGTTCAATATATTCAATATATTGTTATCTGTTCTGCATAAAGAGTAGTGTACAAATATTTGTATACTAATAATTTAATCATTTACTTCGAATAGAAATATTTGGAAATGGATTGAAGATGAACACATTTTGGAAGTTTATTTTGTGATTGTCTTTGTATTGTTTTTTTTTTAATTTCTTTCAGAAGTTTAATATCTCGCTACGATAGTTTATAAGAACGGATCAATAAATATCTAATTTGGTAAATATTTGTTAGAAAGCAGCTAAAAATATTACAAAAAAATATAATTTATTTTCCTAATTTTTCTTTTAAAAATTTCGTCAATGCTTAAAATAATTAATATCATACGTAATCTGAAAAAAAACTAAATAAAACTAAACATGCACAAGTAAAAAATAGTATAAACTTGAAATACATAGAAAAAATGAGTTTGGCTACATAAATAATTACAAAGATTTGTAAATTCCAAATTAAGGGTTTTGTGTACATTTTTGGAACTTTATTTAAACTTTAGGACTCCATAACAAAATAAAGTACGTATGATCCGATGTCGAAAATTTGAATGACATTGTATTTTTTTAATGTTTGTAAGCAATTATATGACTTAAAAACTATTTCATTTTAAATAAATTTTCAACATTACATTGTTAAAAGTCAAGAAAAAAACTTAAATATATTTTGTTATCATATAATAACAATAAGAAGTTAAGAAAGAGGGAAAAAGTACTATTATCCTTTTGACAAAAATTACTTGAAAATTTTTGTACTTTGTCGATAGTATTACTTCTAACTACCCCCATCTAAACATCGTTATTGTTAGCATCAGTTCAACGATTCGATCAATATTTAATAAATCAAAATCACTCAGACATTCCATTCAAAATTAATGAAATCATTAACGTTCAAGAAATCAGTCACTGGAACGAGGTCAGGGATATAAAATATACAAACTCGTTTATGATATTTTTTTTATATTGTAATCAAGTTTAATATGAATTTTCTTTTTATTTCATCTCCTTCTTCTTAATCTTTTATTTATATCTTTTTATTGAACCAGAAAAGTTATTCGAACAAATTGAAAGGATGTTTATTATTAGTTGACCACAAGAAAAAAGTCGGAAAAAGGCTAATTTTATTACATATTTATATAACTTCTTTAACAAGATTAAATTCACAAGTATCGCATAAACAGAAAACAACATATTTTGTGGCAATAATTTACAAAATATTAATTTTAGATTTTTATCTAATATTGAAGAAAATATGTTTATATTGTGAATTTTCTTATGTTCATACTTGACGTTATTAGTTCTAAATGTTTTCAAATAGCATGCTTATTGCAAGTCGTTTTAATAAAAGCATTAAAAATTAAATCCATAAGCTAAAATACCGTAATTTTTTAATTATATAATAATTTAGCAAGATAACATTCAAGTTGTTTTGTTAAATATGTTCATAAATAAAATGAAAAAATTACGGTATTTTAACTCATGGATTTAATTAAATATGCGTACGCTGAATATGTCTTTCAGTGTTCGTAACCCAAATCTAATTTAATTAGACTGATAATAGTATCATCACTCACGGTGAACATTTCTTATAATCCTGAAATATTTAATTATATCTTTACTGTCCCTCATCTTTTCATCTGATATTATTATATACTTTTTCCATTTCTTTCGCAACCAGTTTCTTCCTTTTTCTTTGCATATTATGCTTCTTCAAGTCATTAAAGATGACCACATTTTCAAAGTTTATTTTGTGATTGTCTTTGATTTGAGTGCTTATTATTCGAAATACATTTTGAACAAAAAAAGTCGTGTTTTTTGTTAGCTCAAAACTCATTAGTTATCTTTCTGCAATTAGATGAAAAATATTATATGTGTATAAATACGCAATAAAAATATATGAATAAGTCACGTATTTAAATATTCATATAAGTAGGATATACCTTTTTAACTTTTTTGAAGTAAAAATGGAGATAAAATTGATTAGATTTTTAAATCTCAGGTCATTGTTTAATCAAATTTAGAAATATTGAATATATTTGGCGTTACTTTTGTAGAAATTCATTATTCACAATTAAATTATACTAGGTGATGTAGTATTAATTCTACTTTATTTAAATTCTTTACCACGACCTAGGTTTCGTTGTATTGCAACATCTTCAGGTGGGCAATTAGCAAAGATTACTAATTATCCACTTGAAGATGTTGTAATACAACGAAACCTAGGTCGTGGTAAAAATTTTAAAAAAGTAGAAATAATACTACATCACATAGTTTAATTTTATTGTAAATGTAAAAACGTTAAAAATCGTCACCAATTTCCATATTTTCGGAAATTATGAAGCGTTCGAACTACAATTGTATTAATACATTAAAACAGTTATTTACTCCACCTTTTTGCGCGACAGACTTATCGTATTTCTTCCAGTCAATCGTAACTTATAAACTTAAATAGTCAGTTTTGAGGGGATTTATAAAATGTTATGGTTATGATAATGAAAAAAGTAACATAAATATATCAGAAAGTAGATGCTCGGTATCGTATCGCATTAGCGGACACTGTGTCCTTTATCCGATAAGCTTCGCAAGTAGTTTAACTCCGTGATATTTCATCTCAAGAAAATGTCCAGCATTTTCTCGAGATGAATTATCACGGTAGGAAATATGTCAGGAGAAAAACAGAATGTACAGAAACAGTCTATTTTTTTTTCTTAATCGTCACCGTTGAATATATCTAAAGGATTGTAACGACTGCGTGTATTTCACCACATTGCATTTACGTTTGAATATGTGCTGAAATATATAAAGAAATGTCAGTGACCCCTACGCAGTAACAAATACAAAGTAAGTGAATTCTCAATTATAATTTAGTATGAAGTGTTTTTTGTCGAAAACTGTACCGTTTTCTAGATATTTAAAAAAAAATTGTTTTTCGCGAACCTTGAGCTCGTGTGATTAATAATACATATTCGTATCAATGGAACGATTTAGCATATTATTATGAGCCTCAATATTAAAGTGTATGCAAAACTCATTTTTGACTGAATATTTAATGCTAGATGATGTATTTCTTGGACTAAAAGAGCTAGGGATTTGGTCTCAACAATGCCCTGATCGACATCGGGTGTGGCGTTTTCTTTTATAGTCAATCTTACGTCTCGTTATCTACGGACGAACCCCCATTTAATCTATACCAATAACAGTAAGTTGCAAAAAAATATTATTGTTGAAAAAAACCCAAGAAGTACACAGAGATAGAATTTATATTCTATAGAATTAACACTTGTCGTTTCAAAAACGTCCAAGATCCTAAATCGATGTGACGAATAAGTTTCGCGTAATTTGAATATATTTGGCGTTAATTTTGTAGAAATTCATTATTCACAATAAAATGAAACTACGTGATGTAGTATTATTTCTACTTTCTTTAAGTTCTTTACTACGACCTAGGTTTCGTTGTATTATAACATCTTCAGGTGGGCTATTAGCAAATAGCCCACTAGATCCTTGCTAATAGCCCACTTGAAGATGTTGTAATACAACGAAATTTAGATCGTGGTAAAGAACTCAAAGAAAGTAGAAATAATAGTACATCACGTAGTTTCATTTAATTGTGAAGTATAGCGTAAATTCAATATGCCGAACAGCCCGAATAAAGAAAACAATGAACAAAAGAAAAGTTGAAATCTATATAAAATATTAACATTAATGTATCTGTTTTACTCATCACATCAAAGTCAAGGCCCATCAAAAAGAATCCTATTCAAATATCGAAGTTCTTCCCCAAAGTTTTGTCTGTAGTGAATAGTTTTCAGATCCTTATCGCTTTATCTACGAGAGTTAATTACACAGATCATTCTATTAATTTTGTGGATCATATAATATATGACAAAGTGGGAGAATGATAAGTGAATTCAATGTTGTGATAGATACTATATTTAAAAAATCTAGATACAAGCTCTAAGTAGATTATCAACATTTCTCCAGCAAAACTCTTCAAGAACTTGACTGCTTTTACTTTATTTCTATTTAGGGATAATTCTTCAGGGATGGACTTGTGTTTTTTTAAAGTAATGTTTTTTGACGGCATAAATATTTACAAAAATAAAATGGTCTTAATTGCAATGTCAAGAGGAAAAAGGAAAATGACAGGGCAAAAAAATAAGGCATGAACGGGGGGAATATAGCATAGGAAATTTAGAAGTACAATTGGTTTCAGAGGGCTTTAAAAGCTTATATGGATAGCGCATTTATGATGCTGAGATCTAATGATTTATTCTAATGAGATCAAATGATATATATAATTGAGCAGAGAAACTGAGAAGAAATATTAACATAATAAAATAAATATAGTTTCAAACCATGAGTAGTAAAATTTGTGAATCTTTTACTGAAGTTAAGTCCGTGTGAATTGTTTTAAATGTTAGGAAATAACCAAAAAACGATGCTCCTGAATCGACGATCCTGAATCGCCGAACATTTGGGCAATAATACAAATTCAAAAACATGACTGTATTTTTTGAGAGTAAATATGAAATCAACGTATAAATTTTAAAGGATTTCTGACCTGTTAAGATATTCACGATGATTAAAGTATTTTTTTAATTGTAATTCACTCAAACTTTAAAAACAAAAGAAAAATAATTATAAAACTATGTCGATTTTTTTCATTCGCAGACGGATGAAATATTTTAATTAAATATATAGAAATATTATCTCATTCCTATTGTCACTTGTGATACTAAAAAAAATATGTACTGTTGGAAAATATAAGTATTCGTATTCTCATCCCACGAATGCTCTTTCCTCAAAATTTTATAGTTCGTTGACTGAATTATAATCTAAATTAATTTTTAGGAACTTAGAACTTTTAGCTCTAAGTCCCATAGTAAGTCGCGCAGGGAAAAAAATTATGCCAAATATGTGAATAGAAATCTAAAACAAAAATATATATTTTTAGCCCTAATTTAAATTAAATTATTAAAAAAGTAAGTTGTCGTTCATTTTGCTGAAAGTTTTGTTGAATAAACTTTATTTCTTAATTCTTTTTCAGGGCCATAAATATCTCTGGCATATCTCAAATAAAGTAACTGATGATTAATTACAAAAATATTGATTTTATCTTTTGAAAGTAGAATAAGTGTACACATTTTGCGTTTAAATATTTACATATATTCTTTTTTAGTATTTTTATAGAAATAATATTTTACATCCCATAAAAAACATAAAAAGTAAAACCTATATCAAACTATAAAAGTTATAAATCAAAAACTTTGAAAACTGACCAGATCATGTACTAACTAGAAAATATATCAACCCACTCCACTAGAATTCAAATAACTATATGAAAATGGTAATATAATTATCTTATGTAACAGAAAAAGATGAAAAATAATCGTTACAAACAAGACCCTCAAATTAGAGCAGGGTATTTCCTGATGTACATACTAAAATATATCTTCTTAAAGACCGTATTTTTGTCCGAAGTAATTATAGCAAAAATGTACCAAAAGTGATTATAAAGAAGTGATATTTCATAATGATTATAATATACCATCTCGTCGAATATATACCTATTAAAAATTTTACATTGAGCATTCTCTGTTAATTGTCCGTGTAATCATAACTATATATGAACCTGTATCGAAGTATTAAATTAGTTTGTCTATTGATAATTTTCCAATACCATGTTTGTCGAACTAAACACGAGAATAAACTTATAAATCTAGAAAACCATTACTACCATTGTAATTTGAGTTCAAAAGTTCTTTCATTCACTAAAATCAAGCTTCATAGTAAAAATAATAAAATAATAAGAAGTTGGTGAATTGCTATTGTAATATATAAGAAATAATATAACTAAATATGTATATATGTGTGTTTGTATGTGATATATATATATATATATATATATATATATATATATATATACGAATAATTGGTAAGTTTTAACTGTAAACTAATAATATATTTAGTAATATTCCAATATTAATGTACCCCCTTTATTAAGATAGTGCTTATATTAATTAAAAACTCATTCAAACAACAAGTGTTTCTAATACACATACATTTATATACACGGATTGTATATAAATTTATGTGTACTATTTAATAATTAATATATACAATTTAATGTGACAAGCTTACGCTAAAGTTTGATTAATAATCATAATTTAAATATTTTGGAAGTTATTTATATTCAAAAGCCTAATTTACGCTGATACATGTTTTGTCTTTAATTTCTAAGCCTCAGACGTCAAAGTGACAGCCATCCATCAGTTCATTATTAGCCGCATCCATTCTGGCATTCGGTTTCATCAAAGCGCACAGCGTTCACGCACAGCGGCTTACTTCACCGCAACAACAAGATTATTCCATCAGTCAAACAAAACATATTGACTAAAGCAGGTGCGGTAAAAGGGTAAAATAAAGGTGATTTACTTTGCACAGCGATGGCGGCGAGGGCCACGACGAGTAGATGCCTGCGATACATGACGAGCGCGATCTCTTCCCGGTAGTCGGCGTTAATTGAATCGCTCTAATCCAGGCGGATCTTCCGGCCTAGCGGGGCGAACAATCGGCCCTTCGGGCGGGCGCCTAATGGTACCTCGCCAATAGACTCCGCCTCGAGTAGACACTTTGATTTCTGCCCTCGGCCAGACAGGTTCGCTCTATCACTATAACACTCCCGCGTATATTATACGCACAATGTGTTCGCAGTCTATACTTGAGTGCACGTTATTTTGAGTGCTTTTACACAGTAATGCATAGTCTGACTACTATTACAAGGTACTAGAAATATAAATTACAGATTTATTTAATCGCTTGAAATACTCACTAGACTATATTTCGAAACTAAATATATAATATGATATCTTTCGTCGTGTCTAGTTATCTATTTTTAAACGGTCATCACAAAAAAAAATTCACTTGAAAATATAACAAGGAGATTACTACGGTAATACTTGTTTTTTATATTTACCAATACACACAATTACAATAATCAAACAAGGATTTTCTGAGTTATGGCTTAGTCCACAATTTTATCGTCACATTGAAGTTAAATTAAGTTTCTTTCTAATAAATTGTTATCAATCAATTGCGATTAACTATAAGTATTTTCTCAATAATGTAATTGTGAAAACCACTTTTCAGTTTACGTGTATCATAAAAACATGTCACACATTTTTAAAAAGAAAATCCCAAATGCTAATATTTTCGTCACAAATTGGTATACAATTTAAGTGAAAATGTATCTGCGTCCTCATTTCACACTCTATAACTTATTTTCTTCTTTTATCGTTAGTTTCTAATTCCAAGCGAATATCACCGGCACTTAAATATAATATTATCCACATAAATATTATGGCGATGATTCGAACAACACTTATAGGTTTTGACACAATTATGTCACCAATGGTTAATTATGTTTTGTATTTTCGCGGGTATTCATTTAAAATTAAAATAATAAACATACGGCGCTAACGCCGATATCGTAAGACCTGTCTGTGTTGGCGAATTGATGTAAAAAGTGAAAGTCTACTCCCAAAATAACTGTCCTTAGTCGGGAATGTAGATTTGTCGAGAATAGTCGCGTGACGGCCGAGCGGGCAGGCAACCAGACGCGTGCGTGCTCCGGTGACGACGGCCGGCGTCGAACTGTTGTTTCGGCGTCGCGACGGCTTAGGGTTGTGCCAGTTTATGTGTATATTTTGCCAAATGGAACGATAAAATTAAACGTGGAATAAAATTTTTGGTTTACAGTTTCGCAGGTCAGAGGACGGAGGGTGAGCGCCAGGCAGTAGGAAATTTGAGAAAGTAAAATTTGAGAAGGATTCTCCTTTCCTCTGATAAAGGGTAGAGTTATCAATCTCGCTTGCTGATTGTTAAAAATCACACCGCACAGAGTTAGTACCGTTTTTATTTTTAGATGTTTTGAATCGAATATTACTGTAAATGAGGAAGTTTATGAGTTTTGCTGTTGAAAGGGAATACGGGAATATATTTAATTGAATAGAGTTTGAAAATGTTTCCATTAGAGAGTTCGTGGAAAATTTATCCACAGAAAGTCATTTTATTTCATCTGAGTACAGTTTTCCATGTGATATATTATTATTATTATGGTAGTTCGTTTTTATATTTACAGGAAAACAGAGGAGAAAATTATACAGGCAACAAACTTTGTGGGTCATGAATGTACATATCAAGCTTTCTGTTATAACAGAATTTGTGAAATTATCACACAATTTTTTAAGGTGCCAACGTACTTGCTAAATTTGTTTATTTTCCTGCCTACATAAATTTTGTATAACATATTGTATTACTATGTTAAAACTTTATTACTGAACCAACGTACATATTTTGATAGCCAGTCTTTGCTATTTTGGTACGTTCTGCTGTAATGTGGTTCTCGTTTGTAAAGATGCCAAGTTCTTTGCGTTACATTATGAAATCAAAATCAATTTCGTGAATAATGGTTTGCTTTGTTACACATGTTAACGAGTTTGTTAGTATTGCTAAATATTACTCTTTACTACTTAAATATTTTATATGACCTCTCAAGTTTTATTTATTGCCATTTTCGGAGGATTCACACGTACAAGAAAACAAACTTAGACAATTTACAAAAGGTGATACCGAATGGCTTTAAGTAAGTAGTTTGCACATGTGTAGATCTAGAAGTAACCATAATTTAGCCGAATCGAAAAAATTCCTTTATTAAGTCAATAAAATAATGCGCCCTTTCTTACTTTTGAACGTTTTTAATGTAATTGTTTTTTTTGTTCTTTAATTCAGTGTTTGGTCCTATATTTGTGTCGGTTTTTATTTTAATTTCGTAAATTAATTTGTTTTCTAGTATTGATGGTTCGTGACTCAAATGGAAAAGCGGTACTTTATGAGATCACTCAATCTGTCTCTCCGTCTGTCTCAGTCGATTTTCTCAGAAGCTATGCGACATGGACACTTTATATTTAGCATAGGAACAAATATTACTAACACACAGATTGCACTAACTAGCTTTTTAAATTTTTTATGCTAAAGAAGAGGTAAATAAATTTTTTTTGGGGATACGTATCACATGGGGTATAATCTGAAAGGGTTTGTCGTGATGTATACAAAAATATTTTTTATGATTTTGAAGTGGATATTTCGATATCTTTTCCAAAATATGCGCATTCCTCCCTTTATTTCCAAAATTACTCAACCAAAAATCATCAAAAAACTATAGCAATCATCCTAATTCTCATAATTTTTTTGAAACATGGGCCATATTTTTATGTATGTGAAAGCTATATATTTACTTTATGAAAAATTAATATTTGTAAATAATTTAAAAGAAATACTATGTGTCCTTAAATATGTATATATATATATATATATATATATATATATATATATATATATATATATATATATATATATATATATATATGTCACCATATATATATATGTCACATACCATAGTACAAGTTCTATTCGTACTTGACAGATTTCTAAATTTGTTGAATTGAAACTACGAGGCTCCAAATTTTATCAAAAGCTGATTTCATGGTGCCCTTTTTTGACATTAACATGTGTTATTGTGCATGTAACATTTGTTATTAGTCTATATGTATTATATTTACCAGCGCTTACAAAATATTACAAGTCGACGACGTATAATGAGCGTCTCACGTCGTTGCTGGGAGATAAAAAATCTTAGCAATTCACACTGATTAAATATGTTACCTAACTACAATTTCTTCATATGATATTACACTACAAAAAAAAATATTTTTATATGATATTACATTACAAAAAAATACATTTTTATATGATATTACATTAAAAATGAGAAGTAAATTTACAATTTTGGTGACTCCATTGTGATTTCGGACTTAGCAACATGAAATAAGTTTGGAAAATTTAATTAAAGAAATCAATTTTCTTTTTATAATGAGCCCAATTTTATTGGGAAAATAAACCACATGATGTTTATACCACGTAGAAGTACACTTTTCAATGTACAATACCGACGTGGCTTTATGTCTATAAACTCTTTACATATATATACGAGATAATTGGCACACATTAACGAATAGGTACGTTATTTATTACGTAGGCATCTACGAATAGTAGCATTTAACGCTAGCGATAAATCTTTAAATGATAGAGATAAATCATTATATAGTATTCTCATATACTAATGATGCGTAAATGCTAACTTATACAAACTTATTTAGGAAAAGGTGTGGCGACTTGTAGAGATTTTTTAATGAAAATATCAGTGTTAACAAAAACGCTGAGAGTGCACTACTAGTCCAGTCAATGGTAGTTTAATCCCACATGGATAAAACAAATTGCTGGGAAGCCCCCTCGGTATATAAAATCGAATTTTCGAAGTTTCATTCTTGCCTATTCAGCCACTATTTTTGAAAATTAATTAGTTTTGAATATTTAGAAAACAATTTTCGAGGTTTCATTCCTGTCCATTCATCAACAATTTTCAAAAATTAATTAGTTTTGAGTATTTATTTCTTTCCTTGAGTCTTATTAACTGTGACTTTATAAATGTTTTTATGTACGAATAACATTTGTAATTGGGGGTATTTCCATTTTCCTTATAAACAATTTTAAATTGGGGATATTTTCATTGTCCTTATGTAAAATTTCCGAACTTAATGTGCTCAACTAGCTGCTTAGTAGTTCCATCAAGCAAAATTGTATGCAAAAGTAGGTCATAGTTTTGTTTACAGAGGGTTGTTAAACTGGAATAGCCGACTTCTATGGGTTTTTTGATACAGAATATATAATATAATATTTTTTCCCCTTCTCTATTTCAACGGTAAAGATTAAGCGTCCAGTAAGGCAGTGACTGCACACTAAACCCCCAGCGGCATCATCAAAGCAATACACGACGCAACACACCTATATTTGCGTTTAAATAACAATCGGCATGAGTATTATTTTGTAGACAGAATAATTGATTATACTGGTAATTCAGTGTTTTATGTGGAGATTCTGATTATAATGATGAAACGTGGTGGATAATGATGATTGGTACTGCAAAATATTTTTTTTAAATAAAAAATAAATTATTTCTGGGTAAAAAGGTCCAAATCAAATAATGTTTTATATAACTTTTGTTTTACATTCTCCGGAGAAATCTGAAGAATAATGTCTGTAGTATCAAGAAAGTAATATATACATAATTAAATTAACTTGACTGTAGTCAAGCAGTATAAAACAAAGTCTCTGTTTGTCTGTCGGTCTGAACGCGATAATCTCAAAAACTTTTGCACCAATTTAAATGCGGTTTTCTAAAATAGATATATTGAGTCACAAGCACGGTTTGAGTTTTATTTATGAAGCCTTTGTGTAATTTGGCCGAACTATGATAAAAATTGTTGAGTAAGTCGGAAAAAATCATGATATATGAAAGCTTGACAGGTATGAGCAGCGTAAATCGTTAGAATCTTGGATGTCACATAATTGTTCTGTACTACAGCATTGGCCTGTCATTTTTTTAAACTGGTAGCATTTGGAATGATAATAAATGAAGGACTAGTATGGGCTGCATAAATCCGGTATGCGTTGGGACCTGACTGGTATGGGTTACGTTAATCTTTAGAATAACGGAGGTCGCGTATTTGTTTCATACCAGTGTTTTCTGTCATTTTTTAACAGCTAGCATTATGAATAACTGTAAATAAAGCACAGGGCCAGAATTTAAAGGATACTGGAATTGATCTCAGCGTTCAATATTTTTCACATGGCCAATTGTACGTTACTCTGTCACGTGTGACATCAAAACATAAAATGATTGTTTTTGCACTTGGTCTAGTGGAAGTAGTAAGTGTTATATTTAAAATAATATTTTAGGTTTGTCTGTAAAGGTACATCTTTTGATTGTCATTTCTCTTGAAATAATTATTTTCTAATTCGTATTGTAGTATACTTTACCAAAATTTATAGTTAACATTTAGTAATGATCACCTTGTTTTATGAAGAAAAAGAGTTAAAAAAAACTCCACATCAGTCGTTTTTTAACCTAACCTACAAGCTCTGCGCAACTGTCCGATAGATACACTTATTACTTTATTATGCCAAATAATCCGGACATTGATACTTAATTCTTCTCTAAAGGCATATAATTGATATAGGATTTGTTTAAATTGGCTGGTCTATGGCGATAAATATGAATTAAGCAGGAAAAAATGCACACATCTGAGAATTTTCCTTTCCGTCATCTATACGTGCAAAGCCCTGCCGGGTCGCTAATAAAAGATAAAACAATAATTTGTATTTTTTTCTAATAGTGAACTTAATATATTTTTTACGCAAGAAATTGTAATATATAAATATGAAATGATCATTCTAAATAAATATTCTGAACTGATAATAATATTATTATAGAAATTATATCTATAATTTATTAGTTAAAAAGATTCTTACTTTCAAATTTACATTTTTAAAAATTTATATTATTGACCGGCTTTAAACTGCATAATTATCACATCAGAAAAGAATCAATAAATTCTAAAAACAGTGAATATTTTGTCCCCGTATATTGTTTCACACCTGTTCCTCTAATTTGGTTTAAATAAAATATCATTATACCCAAATAACGAAATTCCAACGAGACCTCGCTTCCTTTGGATGCGACAAAGAGAATTCTTATCGTCTTAGGCTCGATGCATGTAACGATAATTATTCTCCATGTCACAAATACATAGAAACATAGAAACACAAATAAATAACAGAAAACAGGTATTTTATTATACCTACATTTATAACTTCATTGTTACGTTCCTACGATAAAAAAAAATTACACAAAAGACTTACGTTACATTTTAAAATAATAAAATTATAATTATCATGATAAATACTAGCTATAAAGTAACTGATATTGATATAGTATTTTGGCAGAAAGAAACAATCAAAAGCTCTAAAGTATCATGCATTTTACTAACAATTATAATATACTAACAAAAATGCATTTTACTAACAAAAATAATGAAACAATTATAACCTACTTTATGAACATTCTATAAATTGTAATGCAATTAAATTTTATTTATCCATCTGATGTTCGACTTTAATCTACATATACTTCATTTATTTTCCTAATGATCTGTGCTAAGTGTATTATGTTATAGATAATGCACTTAGCACAGATCGTTCAGAAGTATTTGTATAATATACAGTTTAAATCATAGATATTGCTAAATCGTCTACGAGCAAGTCCATTTTTATCATAGCTCTCATTATTTGAGAACGCATGCCATCAATTACATTCAATTCTTTTATATGGGTCAAATAAGAATTGGGATTATAAATACTTTGGGATTCCCGACTACTCACGATACTGGTTCTTTTTTATTAAATTACGTGAACAAAGCTTGCGATATGTACTTTTGAAAGCAAGATTTATTGTGGATGTAATTCATTGTATTCTTCGTTGAAAGCCTTCCTGCTAGTATTTCAGAACGCTAAGTAATGACGAAGGAAAAATTGGTGAAGAACAGCTTGCTCAGCTTGTTTTCTTACATCTAAGGTTAGAGTTATCCATTAAGTTTATCGAGGTAATTTTATTGAATATATTGTAAAAACCAAGGATAGATTAAATAAAAGAGTTATTTTTTTGTGAAAACGGCGCATTATGGCATCTGGCGAAGAATATGAAAGTAATTTATATTATTTGACCCAGTTTTTATCTTCGTTGAGTAAAACTAGGTCAAATATTATAAAATTTGTAATGATTTCCAATATAGAATACATAATGAAATTTCTCAAATAAATTCCTTTCTCAGACAATGTTTCTGTTTTATTACAGCAAGCTGATGAATTGGGATTCGAATATTTGTTTTGAAAACTTTGTACTGTATGTATTTGTCAGTCGATATGTACTTTCAATTTGGCCCTCTCTACGTTACTGGCTTTCTCTACATTATACATTATAAAAAAGAAAATAATAATAATAATAAATACAGTTATAAAACGTAAATAAAGTATAATATATAAGGACGCAGTTTTTCTGATAATTATAAAAGTAATTATTAAATTAGATACGTTGATTGTGTGCTCATGCAGCAATGTTTAGTGTTACGGGTAAAATGTTTGCTTAGTTAAAAAATAAAAATAGATAACATAAATACAAGGATACAAGGATATCAACTAGGATACAAGGATAAAAAATTTTATAGAAATTTCATGCAAAAAGAATGTTTCGGTTTCTGTTGTCAATAATTTTTCGACTTTTCCTAAATACACAAGGTCACTTTTTCTCGCTGGGCGGAAAATGATTCCACTGTATAATGTGCATTTAGAGTCAAATCACTTTGAAATAATATCAACGTGTGGGAAATTCAAATCAGTTTGATTTGAATTTCCCGCCCGTCTCTTAATAATATTATAACTAAAATGTAAATCCTGTCTTTCACGAACGTCATATTTATGATTACAAAAACACTTTATTAAAAGATAAAATATAATTTAACCAATTATATTGTAATATTTTCTCAATCAAAGAATTCTTCGACAAAGAAACATCGTAATGGTAGCTTAAGATATCTTATATCTACACACGTAATAAAACAGTAGAGATTCGTGCATCTTTATGTAACTTCCGTATTGATCTATATAAAATTTTCACTTCATTCTGAAAAATACCTATCAAACAACAATATAACTCGCGCTACGAGTGTCCCGTACAAATTTTGGTACTTGTAATCATTTAAGGGTGCATAGTGAATATATAATCTCCCATATATTTTATGTATACTATTGTTATCATCATCGTTTACAAAAAAATACGATGTATATAATAAAATAAAGAATACATTGCGTTGATAAAAAATTAAAACATTCTAGAAAGAAAAGTGATAAAATTATTCTCACCTATGTAAAAAAGAAATTGGCGTAAAGTGAAAACCGGTGATTTATTAATTTTCCTTTCAAGAACAAATAGGAAAGTGCCAGAAAATTATAATATCATTGCCATAAAATTATTTCCTTCACTAACGAGCACAATTTCTCTTCAATATCTAAGAGAAATAACCGCAAATATAATTGTCTCTTGTACACTTTTCTACTGGAGGTTTAAAAGTATCTCCTCTTTTATTTAATGTGACTATAACGCTTGCTGAAAGTTCGTTGAAATTAATGAAACTAAATGGAAGAGAAATAATTTTAATACATGGTGCATTCAAGCGTAAATTCCTTATTGAATTATGCTATCCAGTACTTTTGTGAGGGGAGAATAACATTTTGATGTTGATTTTGTGAACTTTAATCTGATTTTCTATTATATATGTGGTGAATGATTAAGACCACTGAAGTTCCTATGTAATTTTAGTAGCAGTTCAAAGTGTCTTAATTGATGCAGAAAAATTTGTTATTAGTGGCTGAATAACTTGTGTTATTTTAAAACTGGTTGTGTTGTTGGTAATAATAACTGAAAAGGCAAAAAATGTGTATTAAAATATAGATAGTAACAATTACACATAATTTATACAGATAGTAAAAATTACATATAATATATACAGAAAATATAAGAGAGAAACCCTATAAGTACTTGGTGTATTTTTAATAATTTTCAATTGGAAAAGTTTTTTGTTAACTTACATTTTGTCCACCCTCCAGTTTTATTTACATTTTGTCCATTCTCCTATAGAACTTAGTATCATTACGTTAATTAACTAGATACTTATAATATTGAACAATTTATTAATAATGATAATTTTCATTTATCGATCATTACGTCCTTATTTATAAATAGAAGTGGAGACTAATTTTTGAAATAATTTAATATCTTAATAACATTTAGTGGAGTTTCTAGGAATCTGTATTTATAGTTAAGGTTATGCGTATAATGTATGCGTGTATATATATATATATATATATATATATATATATATATATATATATATATAAGAAATAAAGTAAGACGAAAGTTGAATCTGATCCAAGAGACGAAAAGAGAATGAGATTGGAACATATTGGATGATAAAAAGACCCGAAATTAATAATTAAAATTGATCCAAAAAATTTTAATGTGAAAATCATTGTAAAAGTACAAAGGGGCCTTTCGTAATTGTTTATATCTATTGAAGTTATAGCTGCAATTTAGCCGATGCAATTTTATTTGAAATTTCTTATCAAATGCAACTTTTGTGTTACTGTGATTAAAGCTGTAGAAATTCTGAATTAAATTTTCTGTGTCATTTTGATAAAGTCCATATTACAAAGTGTGTTACCACAATAAAGTTTGATAAATTCTAGATAACAAGTTTTATGTTGTTGTAATAAAAGCTATAGAATTCCTAGATTTAAACTTTTGTCTTATTGTTGTAAAAGCTATGGAAATGAGAGACTACAACTTTTGTTTTATTGTGCTAAAAATTGTAGTAATTATAGATTACAATTTTTGTGTTATTGTGCCATAAGCTGTAGAACCCGTAGATTACAACTTTTGTCTTATTGTTGTAAAAGCTATGGAAATGAGAGACTACAACTTTTGTTGTATTGTGCTAAATACTGTAGAAATTACAGATTACAACTTTTGTGTTATTGTGCCATAAGCTGTAGAACCTGTAGATTACAACTTTTGTCTTATTGTTGTAAAAGCTATGGAAATGAGAGACTACAACTTTTGTTTTATTGTGCTAAAAATTGTAGTAATTATAGATTACAATTTTTGTGTTATTGTGCCATAAGCTGTAGAACCCGTAGATTACAACTTTTGTCTTATTGTTGTAAAAGCTATGGAAATGAGAGACTACAACTTTTGTTGTATTGTGCTAAATACTGTAGAAATTACAGATTACAACTTTTGTGTTATTGTGCCATAAGCTGTAGAACCTGTAGATTACAACTTTTGTCTTATTGTTGTAAAAGCTATGGAAATGAGAGACTACATCTTTAATTGTATTGTGCTAAATACTGTAGAAATTACAGATTACAACTTTTGTGTTATTGTGCCATAAGCTGTAGGACCTGTAGATTACAACTTTTGTCTTATTGTTGTAAAAGCTATGGAAATGAGAGACTACAACTTTTGTTGTATTGTGCTAAATACTGTAGAAATTACAGATTACAACTTTTGTGTTATTGTGCCATAAGCTGTAGAACATGTAGATTACAACTTTTGTCTTATTGTTGTAAAAGCTATGGAAATGAGAGACTACAACTTTTGTTGTATTGTGCTAAATACTGTAGAAATTACAGATTACAACTTTTGTGTTATTGTGCCATAAGCAGTAGAACCTGTAGATGACAACTTTTGTCTTGTGATAAAAGCTACATAAAATATAAATTGTACCTTTCACGTTATTTGTAGAAGCTCTCAATTACAACGTTCGTGTTATTGTGTTAAAAGCTATAGTAATGTGATAGGAAGCTACAATTTTAATCCTTGAATTTTTTCCTGATCTATGGTTAATAAATTAGAGGAATACTCATTACATATCATATTATTACATTAATATCAGTGAAATTGTAAGTAATACTTCAAAAATTTAATGGATTATTTAAATTAGAACAGTATACTGAGATTATAAGAGTATCATAGAAATTATAAAGGTGTTACTGTAATCATAAGGTTCTTTGTTTCACTAGAGAATCATAAAAAGAACCAAAAGAAAGAAAAAGAAAGATCTGATTAAGGTATAAAATGCGCAAAATATCTCATCACAGTTTCCGTTTACTTGGTCACTATCAGACTTAAAATACTATGTTTCGATTAAGTAAGTTTTAATTATTTAAACTATCATGCAGAGTTTTGAAACGTGATCAATTTAAAATAAAACGCAATATGTATTATGTAAAGTAAAAGTCGTGATCTTTTAACCTCGCTGTATAGGCATATATTTTATCAAATGTAAACAAATATATTAATAAATATATTAACTATCAAGCGACGACCTTAACCTAAGATAAACCTGATTCAGTACACATTGATGCTATGCAATAATTAGGTTGATGTAAACAAATATCATCTCCTCTATGCTAAATAAATATTCGTACAATGATATGTCTAAATAAGCTGGCAAAATTTTCATTCTTGTATCTGACCCACTTGGTCAGATACAAGAATGAAAATTTGTGTGGGATTAGTATTTTTCAATACTTTTGTCAATCATTTATTTTACAAAGATTAATTTTATTTTTTTGTAAATTTGTTATTTTTGGCACAACAGTTTATCTGACTGGCATAAAACTTTTACAATTGCCTAATCTATAATCATGGGAAATATGGTATAAGATATAATTTTGGAACGGGTGAGTAATTACCAGTGACGATTTAAGAAAAGCAATTCGAGTATGCTGGGCAAACTTCAAGTTAAACTTTTAAACAAATGTGGCTATATTAAAATTACATTATATATAAAAATATTCTGAAAAAGTTAAAAATTATGTATTGTCAATTTCCACAAATTTTCTCTCATGACCCATTTTGTATTAGAAAACAAGACTTTAGAAGTATTTTTTACAAAAATAACCTAAACCTTTATATTTAGAACAAAAAAAAAATTTGAAAAAATTTTACATGATAATAAAATATATAAAAAAGTAAGTTATCTAATTATTACATTACATGTCTAATATTATATTTTGTTTGTATAGGCCTTCTATGTGAGAATATTGGGCCATATAATCGTTTATTCGAATAAAGTACAGATCAAATAACACACTATTCTTACTAATAAATTAACCCTAAATAACTATTATATGGAAAAAATATAACAAAATGGAGTCATATTTCTTTCTTACCGGCAGCTAGTGATAATGAAAAAAGCTAGCACGAATAGCTAGCGACAAATAAATGAATATTCAAAATAAATATAATGCCAATGACGAGGGAATTAACGTAACTAAATTTAAAAACCAATGAAATTGCTAAAATATTTTTCATGAAAGAGTCAGCATTTAAAAAGTATATGAAAATCAGCTACTTATTAATATTTCGTTCTGAGAATTTGTCAATAATTTCAATAATATAATAGAAATTTCTTGCAAAATATTTTTCTTTCTATTATGGAAACTTTTTTGTAGCTAAGAGATATAAACAAAGTGTGATTGGAAACATAGTTTTACTTGTTAATATGGAAAATTATATAATGTAAATTATACCATTTTCCGTGTTACTTTAATACAGAAAGTAGATACAGGTCTTTATTATAATTAAGACAAGAGAATATGTTGTTATTCGGGGGTTTATTGAAATATATCACTTTGGCATTTAAAATTTAAACCCTAATTGCATTTTAATATATCCATTCAATTACACCCCGCTCGACGAGACGTGAAATCAAAGTTAAGCTCCCCAATTTTCACATGAATGCGTGTATACATAAAATTTAATGGATATAGTTATAAAATTATAAAAACTGTAAAGTTTTGACAGATTGATGGATATGACGAAATTATGAGGGTTTCTTATTTAATTACGAAGCTGTATAATGGAATCAATAAATTAAAAGTGATATAAATCTCATCAACACATAATTTAGATAATGTAAAACTTCTTTGCATACGTGCACTTTACTGTATTTAACATATTACCTATTCATTTTCAATCAGTCTCCCTTCTCATGTATATACCTATGGTTCCCGTTTCCTAAACGTTACACAATTTTAACGTGACAGAACGTCTCGGGCGTCGTTAAGTTTTAGTTAATAAATATGTGATTAATAGCGAAAAAAAAATAAACATGTTTTAAGAAGTTTTAATTAATTTTTCAATCATTTACTAAAAACTTTTATTCAATCATATACTGCATTACCTAAATCCCAAAACTAGCTCATACCTATTACAATATGTAACTACGTTAATGTTAACATATATTTAATTAAATTATCTGTGTTCCATTGCTAGAAAACCTGTGATAACATCCTTTCACATATTATATAAGCGTGCTTTAATGAAATAAATAAGTTTTACATTTAAAAGCTAAGGAGAAATAACAATCTGGTATCTTTAGCTTTCTCGCCTCAAAGGAATATGGCTCATTAGATAAAATGGTTAAAATACGTCTTTGATATTTTCTTCCGTCACTCATAGTATATTTCGAATGAATACAAACCGACGATGTGGGCGTACCACGTTGATGTCATTAAAACGTTTATATACAATATTTGGGAAGGACTTTTATTCGAAAGGTCAACCGAAATCTTTTCTAAGTCCCTTGCTGATTTAAATTAAAACAAAAATAGTGTTACGTAATGTTGTCAAAAAGTAAAAATGTTACGTCTTTTTCAAATTTGTTAATAAAGTTGTTTTTGTCTAAGGAATTAGATTTTATATATTATTCTTAGATACAATTTTTATTATTTTGATGACGTGACTAAGTACAGAATAAAACAAAATATCTCAAACGTGAACTTGCATCGTTGGTACGCTTTTGCTTAATATTATTTGTTAAAATAATTATGAAGTTGGCAGGCAACTTCCTTTGACCCCATTCGTATTACTGTTTACATCTATCTGATATTTCTAGACACTAACTAAAGTATATATTATTATGTAAGGTTGCGGTTTATGCAACTAACTCTTTAACATGCATTGCCATCAGATATCTATTTCAGGAAATAGATTATGGTCACTATAACTTTCCATTAATCGGAATGTAAAGGTTATTTTTTGGATTCCGAATTTCAAAAGAAAAAATGGAACCCTTAGAATATATGTGTCCGTTCGTCTGTTTTTTTTTCTGTTACAGCTATTTTTCTTTTCGTAATAGTTTGACATTATAAAAGCGCAAATATTTCAATAGTTCAAGCCGAAAAAGAATGATATGGAAATTTTAGAAGAGACAAATGATCAATTCTTTTTAATTACAACGAATTGAACACAACAAAATGAAACTAAGTGACGTAGTATTATTTCTACTTATTTAAATTCTTTACCACGACCTAGGTTTCGTTGTATGGCAACATTCTCCGATGGGCAATTAGCAAAGATCGATAAGGTAATAGGCCAATCTTTACTAATTGCCCACCTGAAGATGTTATCGTACAACGAAACCTAGACAGTGGTAAAGAATTTAAATAAAGTAGAAATAATACTATATCACGTAATTTCATTTAGTTCTGAATGATATATTTCTACAAAATTAACGCCAAGTTTATTCAGTATTTGAAAACAGCCAATTTGGCTATTTTAATAAATTAAACACAAAAAAAATGATTCTTTGGAATATTATTTGAAACAGCAAATTATAAGAATTCTACAAACTATTTTTTTATAAAATGAAAAAGAAAATTCTAGAAGTATTAAATATTCTACAACAAATTTGTCCCATCCCTCTCTACTTTGAAACTGATAAAGACAAAATTACGAGCAAAACAGTTTAAACAAAAATATTACTTAAATTCATAGAAACCTTTTAAATTTCATAGATCTTGCAAACTCCACGATGTTTGACGCCTATAATATTAATACTATTTACGTAATATAATTTTGACAGGTGCTTTAAACTATTTACCTAGTTGTACTATTTACGTATATTGAAGTCAATTTAAATTTACTTTTTCATTAGTTTAAACTAAATTAGTTTAAACTGTATTTTCTACTATGTACTCCATTAGTATTTATGTAGTATTTATACACTCCTATTATGTAGGGCCGCCGGCGTGTTTGACAGGTGTGCTAATTCTAATACCCTTAGGCAACAAATCTCGTAAATTATTTCAAAAGCCTAATCAGTACTTATCATAAAGTTTGATTAAAATTCACGCGACACTAATGTGCCATGCAAAGAATTACATAAATAATAATAATATATATAAAATAAATAAAAAAATTACATATGGTGGAATTAATACGAGTATTTCAAATTAGCCTTTAATTTTTTATAGAACCACATGGCTGTTACCGGTGAATTCATCTGCGTGAAATTGGTTTATGACCGCATTTCATTCCCTAGATGGTATTTTGCGTTGGTTAAATCATGTCGAAAAACTATAGAGATAATAAATAATTGATTATTTGATGAAATTTTTTCTAATTTTGCAAAAGTGCAATATCGATATCTAATGTATTTGATGTCACCTTAGGAAATATTTTATATTAGTCTTTAAACGTTTTTGTACTTTTTCAGAAACATAATTTTTCAGAATTATGCAGAAAAATCTGCGTAAAAATTCTATCAGAGTAAAAATTCTATTATTGTGTGAAAATAGGTAAGTATTGGTACATTTCTTAAAGAGTTATTAGATGACGAACATACGTACAAAAACACTATTGTATAATATTAAAAGAATATGGCGAAATCGAATCCTATATATTAAAAATATGCTACCTACATAACATACTAACTAGCGACCCGCCCCGACTTTGCACGGGTGCAATGTAATGTGGTGTAATTGTGGAGCGATTAAATAATATTAATGTCATTCACGCGCCGCTGCCGCCCACCGCTGCCGCCGTCCGTACACGGCATCGGCATCGCAAATACTTATTTTTGGTAATTTTAAATCTGTGATATCTTCTAAAATTATATTGATAATGATTTTCTGTAAGCAAATTTTAGCTACATTAAATGCCCAAGAAAACCAAGTTATTTAATTAAGTAAAGATTAATATATTATTAATCAAAATAACTTCGAAACCATAACCTACAAAAAAAATTAATAAAAATGGTCACTGTGGGTTATCCGTACGATATAGGTATATGCCATCCCGGATTTTTTGGAGATGTTTTTAAAATACACAATTCCTTAGTACAACATTTTGATATATCTCTAAAGTTAAGTCAGCGTTAGCAACGAAAGCGTCTATCAGAAATTATCTGATTGATAGTTAAAACCGCATCGAAATCCGTTGCGTGGTTTAAAAGATCTGAACTTACAGAAGGACAGACAGACGCATGAAGCCACTTTATTTTATACTATGTAAGGATGCTACACATTGCTCATCATTAGTATACGGCTTAAATCTTTAGATTTTATCAAATTCTCGCCCAAAATTATAACATAGAATGAAAATATTCTTAGGACACTTTATTTCATATAAATATTTTATTCAAAGTTAATTTACTAACTGGTAGTTATTATTTCTGCAAACTAACTATAATACAGCAATTAATAAATTGTCCATGAGTCATTCATCGGCAACAAGCGGTGCCAACTAACCGTAGTTTAAATTATTCCCTTTTTAATATATTCTACAACGCCACCGAACATTTACTCCGTTCAAATTCAAATAAACAGGACATTTCCAATTATCATATTAAGCCGATAAGATCTCCACCCTCGCACAAACTTTGCACGGAACCCCTACAGTGTGCCATTCGTAATTTTGGAATGCCAAAATCGGCACATTTGGACAGTGAGTCGGCTCCCCCACGCGCATTGCACATGGGCTGAATGAGTCACACGCGTTACAGCTGATGATTCAACGAGGGGATACAGTCTTGCCGCGGTCGTGAATGCATAAAAATAATTACTTAAAAGATTATGCACCCTTTATTTACAATGCCACGCTGTTGTTTTATATAAAGGTTTTGTTTTACCAGAAAATAAAGTACGCCATTTTCAAAGTTAATTTTAATAATTGAAGTAATAACATTGTTGTTATTACACTGCATATATGTATAATAATATAGCCACACATACACTCACACAAACACATGGTCATATCTGTGTATGATGTGCGTATATGTGTATGTGTTCAAAATAAATATTGTTTTATTTGAATATTTTATCGCATAAACTTTTATATGTAGATCGAGTGAATATTTATATTAGGAATTTTTAATTTCTTCTTAATATATTTCGTTACAGTCAATATTTTTCGGTCAAAAGACATTGCATTTAAATTACAATGTATTTTTAAATGTTATCAAAACGTCTTATTAGCACAATTAAATGAATGAATGATTATTTCTACTTTCTTTAAGTTCTTTACCAACACCTAGGTTTCGTTGTATTACAACATCTTCAGGTGGGCTATTAGCAAAGATGATAGCAAAGATGTTGTAATACAACGAAACCTAGGTCGTGGTAAAGAACTTAAAGAAAGTAGAAATAATACTACATCACGTTGTTTCATTTAATTGTGAATAAGTGAATATTCAATCAATGTCTTATTAGCAATTTTAAGCTTGTAAGCTTAAAATTGATTTTTGAAAAAATAATAAATGATTAATTTGATTTGCATTTTAAAATATAATTTAACTGTATTAAATTTATCTTAAGAGTTCTCTAGTGTACAAGGAAGTTATAATTTGCGTCCGCCCATCCGCCCGCCTATCACAATCTGATAGCTTCTGCCATGGCGCTAAGAATCCCCATTTAATGGTAAAACCAAAGCAACTTTCACGGTTGGCAGCAAAGTGGTTTTTTGTCATTTCGGTAAATGAAAAAAAAATAATCCGAAATACAAAAAAATCCTTTGTAACTTTTTTTCTTATTCATGCGCATACAAAGTGAATGATCGAGAGTGAAAAAGACGATTATGTTTTTCCGCTCTCTGCTAACTTCACCCTCCACTTGAGCTGTATACACGGTAGCCATATAAATTATTATCGATGAGTCTCCAGTAGGCTTTGGCAGTTTTACAGTTGTATTCATCATAACTTCACAAATATATGCTTTATACATAGGTCTCTATTAATGTATTTGCTAATATGTATGACATTAAAAAAACATTATGTTCTTCCCTAAACATATCTCGTTACGACGAAAATGTTATTTTTCACGCATCACACCTTATAACAGGCGCTTTAAAATTAAACTGAAACATTTACCATTTTATTGTAAATTTTAAGCCATGTTGTAAAATATTTAACTTCAAAGTTACTCATATGTATTATACTATGCATTAGAATTTAATTATAGCTAACAATATAATGATTTCGATTAACTTTCATCAACGATTTCATAATGATACAAACAACAACTGTGAATTTTACCTCGAACATCAAGACACGCCCATGGCCATTGTAATTAATAAAAGTTTCGCATTAAACATTTTGGTTACATAAAAAAAAATATTCAATACTGAACGCATTCTATTAAAAACTGGAGTTATTTTAACTTCAAATTATTAATGTATGTACCTACGATTCAGTCATACGTTTCCATTTAACTCTGAAATTCTAAATTGGTTTAACAAATAAAGTGTTCGTAATATTTCTTGCGTGAATCATTCTTGATATAAATTAAGAAATATATTTTCTTTTGTAAAAGGTCAGTATTACTTCCCTAAGTTGCCCATATATTCTGTTCAGAATTAATTAAGATACGAGGAGATCACAACCGCAGAGCATTACGCAGAACCGCGGCCGACGCTCAGCTCCTTCCCGCCCCGTAACTAGCCCCATAAACAAGCCGACGTGTAAACAGAACCACTGACGTTGCGGTGACACAGCCCGCTTGATTAACACATCCATCCGGAAGTACACCGTTAAGTTTTATGGACACTCAGCGGGCCCCCTGTTATTGTACTTTGTCATCAGCGCGATGCAAATATTGCGTGGGTGTGAATACTGCGTCGGCAAATGGATAGCTGCCCGCGATAGTTTGAGTTTTATAGCCTTCTGCGCGACATGAAGGCGCAGGGTTAGAGTAGCCTTAATATGCTTCTTCCGTATTTTAGTTAACAAAGTGTTTCGAATAAGTGATCTGGGTTCAGGTTCTTAACAAGAGTTAAAAAACTGTATCTGAAACATATTTTATTCGGAAATAGATTCACTTTCATATGACTCAAGAAAGAACATTACTTAAAAAAAAAGAACATGGCTACGTTGCTTTACGTGATATATAGAAAGTGTTCTTTGTAATACAGTATTTTAGATTTTTTCTATTTATTTAAACCATGAATATTTCACAGATTTACAGCGTACACGAAAACGTGGGATATGTTAGTTTAAACATTACAAACACTGTATTGTCTAACTGTAAATCATAAATATTTCCCTGTTTAAAGCGCACACGAAAACGAGGGATATTTTAGTTTAACATTACAAACAATGAATTGTATAACAATTAACCATAAATACTTCCCTATTTAAAGCGCACACGAGAACGTAGTATATGTTAGTTTAAACATTACAAACACTGAATTGTATAATAATCAATCATGCATATTTCCCTGTTTAAAGCGCATACGAAAACGTAGGATATGTTAGGTTAAACATTACAAACATTGAATCGTATAACAATTAACCATAAATATTTCCCTATTTAAATTAAAAACGAGGGATATTTTAGGTTAAACATCTCAAAAATTGAATAACATTACAATTAATCAAGCAAAAAAACGAATATTAATTAATATACGTCAATAAGCCGGGGATTAGCCAAATATTTACAATAATTCCTGAAGATGTTAACCGAGCAAAAGAAAATAGTTTTAGTATATAATGTTGTTCAGAATTTTAGGGCTTCCCACCTTAAAAGGAAAAACGGAACTCTTTTAAGATCAGTCACGTATCTGTTCATATATCCATCACATCCATTTTTTGTTGTAAACGGAATAAACAACTATTACAAAACTTGTTTTGTGTTGTCATAGGACGCCTGGTCCATAGGACGTCTAAATTTTTTAATATTTTATATTGAAATATTTTCATTTGGACGAATTGAAAATGGAAAAATCAATATTCGGATAGTTGTTGATAATAAAATATTAATTTTATTTTATTATTTTAATAGTATGAAATAGTTTATCACAGAAATATTTCGCAATAATCTAGTGAAAATATATTTTTAATTTCATAACTAGCCGACAAGACGGGAAGCTGGCCGAATAGCACGTCGCAACGTGTCAACAGAACATTTTACCGCCCATCCAAACGCATCATTAGATGTTTCACGCACAAAAAAAAATAAAATGTTTTTTTTTAATTTAAAATATTAATTAGAAAGCTTATAATAATTCCCACGCGAGGTCCTGAAATGTATTAAACTCGATTTGCATTTTCATCTATTCCTTCGCTTCCAATCAATGACAGCTTCTATTTGCAAATAGACAATGTAGGATAATTATGTATCACAGTATTTAAGAAGTAAATTATATAATCATAACAAAAACATACAAATGAGAAATTAATAAATTGGGATAAATTTAATTAACACACGACACGAATATGTTTAGACATGAAATACTGAGAGCTAGTATTTTATTTTACTTACGAGAAACTTTATTTCACAAATTTCACGGCTTAATTCTTGATTCCTATATATATCAATGATTTTAAATGACTTAAACTTTACACAATATCAACTAAATTGAATGCATCAAAATGAATTGAAAAATTGTTAACTTAAAGTACCTTAATAATTTTGCAAATATGCAAATAGGCATCGAGATAATTAAACAAATACAGAAGAAATTATGTCTAGTCACAAGTGTTGACTAATTAGTTTAAAAAAATATTAACACTTGTATAATTTTTTAGATGAATTATTTTTTCTAAATTTTCATGGAAAATGTTTATGAACGCTTATTTTTTTTTAAAAAAAAAGAAGAAAACGTGTTTATGTTTTACTTTAGGTATTATTGGTTAAATAATGTATTATTTTAATCATTGACTCCATAATTCAAACAAATTTAGACAAAAACAACTATATGTTAATACCACGAGAAACGTAACACTTGTATTGTGGAATCAGAGAAATTGGCTTAAAGTTTATATCAGTGCTATGCAATATCTTTATTTAAAGAGTATTTGCTATTTTTAAACATTTAATCCTACCTAATAGTACAAGGTAGACTACAAGATATACAAGTACAAGGCTAGTACAAGGTATTTTCAAACTATATTTCCCATTTATTTATAATACAAATACAAAGAAATTGTTAACTATAATTTAACAATAATAATGGAAAAATTAAGGTCTTAGTAATCAATCATGGAGTTTATATGATTTTTAGATATATCTAATTAAGGTCTAATTACATTTCGTAATTTTTTTTATTTGTGTAATGGTACTTTTCTATTATGAAACACATAATTAATTAATATCAAATGTAATATTTACGTAATATATATATATATTAGTAATAAAATAAAGGGGTCATGCACATAACCCCACAACTCACCAAGCTTACCATATTTAGTTAAGACTCCCTAGGGTGCCGTATTCCTTTTACATTAAAATAAAGAGATTATTATATGTTCGAAATTGTTTTGTGATTTGCCGGAACTCTTTATATTATTAGTAAATGAATCAGATCATAAAATTATTATGGAGGTTAAAGATTAGCTTCAGTAAGTTGCGTGTTGTAAAGGTCAGGAGCTCAAATTGATAATATTTATTTGTATGAAATATTAATTATAATACTTCGTTGTGATTGTATTTCGAGATTTGCTATTATTAGTATGCTTTATCCATCAAGGATTAGTGGTATTACCTGCATCTACCTAAAAATATATGTCGATTCATTTCTTTGAAGAACGGCGTTGAATCAATATTAAAGAAACCTTTTCAGTAATGTCTATCTAATCTACTTGCATATGATATAAGAATGCTATTTTCCCAGCAACTCGATATTGGGAGTGGCTTAGAAAGAAGTTATTTTGGAAAATTTCGCCTGTAACATTTTGGCGCACTTATACCACATTCCTGTTACTATCGATACTATTCATCTAAATGTCAGTTCAGTTCTTCTTAACCGACATGTGTGACTAGCATTAGCAGACGTACACGTTCTATGTCCAGTGAGACACGTAGAAATCTGTCAGGTGAAAGACATGCAATTTAACGAGATGTACGAGTATGTCGCCTAGTCTCTCGTTAGTTCTGAGGTCCGATGGAAATGGTTCGTCCAATTTCCAGTCTCAGCTCGGGAATAGTCCCCTTTCAGGGACGTTGGGATTTAATAGAATATTAATCACCACATCTCCGTCCATGGGCGAGAAATTGAATTACCGATGAACAGACGTACTGCTGAGTGGATTAAAAATACACAGGATTTTACTCTCAATATTACTTACTGCTTAGTTTAAAGTTACAAAAATTAGAAATAATTTGTTATATATATTTGTTAAATTATTGCATAATCTGAAATGGTAATATCGCTCACGTGTTCGTAAAATCACTCACTTGTCCATCTATCTGTCTATAACGTCTGTTTTCTCCAAAATAGTTTAACGTAAAAACTCCACCCGTAAACATTTACATATATCTCAATACGGAAAATAAGAAATTGTAAAATTGTTTTTTTATTTACTCTATTATCTGGGATATATTAATTAAAAGAGTAATTTATAAGGATTGCAAAACTACATATCTTGAAATTTTAATTTATAAATGTATTAAAAATATCCGCAAAATTTTCTTAAGAACCTTTTGACGTAGAGACTTGAAATTTGCCATATAACCAATATATGTATAGACAATACTTAAAAGTATTTGATGGAAATTTTTGAGAGGGTAAATAAGGTAGTCGATTTTTTTTAGTTCATTTACACCTGGCGAGATAAAAAAGAGCAAGTTATGAGGCTTAGTTTACTATTTTTCACAGAACTTTATGTAGGGTAATTCTAAGGATATTACTGAAAATGTCTACAAACATTTTATCATTTTTCCCCACACCAACGCCCGACTCACGGAAACTGCGGGAGTCAAAATTATGAAGAATACAACTTTACTAGAAGTTTATATATAAGAAAACTAAAGCAGTGAGACCAAATTTAGTACATAGGAAAATTGTAGCCGTGATTCTAAATTTAACATTGTAGGAGATATTAGAAACTGTATTATAATTTGTAAATCATTTAATAGAAATACTACATACACTTCAACTTTTAAATTTGCCTAAGTGTATATCGTACCTTTGCAATATACTTTTATGTTCAATTACTATTTAACAGGTTTCTCACATTAAGGAAATGTAACAGAGTCGAAAATACAAAAGGTAGATATAATATTACATCACTAAAAAAATAATTAAAAATTACTCAGTATTTTATTAATAAATTTTTTACATAATTATTTCGGTAATAATTAACGTTGAGAATAAATTATATGCTGAGTTTACTAGTCGTTAATATTTATATATATATATATATATATATATATATATATATATGTATATATATATATATATATGTATATATATATATATATATATATATATATATATATATATATATTTGGGTTATTACACATACTGGATACTATGCAAAGCAGAAGGCTTGGATTTAAATAATTTTCTATAGAAATAAATAAATATAAAAATATATAAATGATATATTTGTTTGTTTATAACAATGAACTATAAATTTGACAAAAATGAAATTTTGATTTAAATTCATTCCAGTCACACAAGGAACACATAAAATATATGATATAAATTTATTGAAAATTAGGACCGTTGACTATCTTCACGACGTACAAATTAATGGATCTCTAAAGAAGTTCGGGTTCAAGTTCATATTTTAAACTAATAAAAAGTTCTGTGCTATAAACAAATAGGGTTAAATTAATTCTTTCTTCGAAATAACATATATTTTTGTGGAACATAATAAGAAAAGGAAGTTAAAAAAATAAAAAATAATAGAACAAATATTGGCTACGCTTAGAATGTTAATCTACATCGTAATTACATCGGTTCTTTGCAGTCTTAGGACATCTCCCCTCTTTAATAATTTCAGTAAAACAGGCGATTTTGGATGCACTGCACAACACCAAGGAAAAAAGACTTAAGCAATGATTAAATTGTTTTTCAACTGCGATTATAAATTTTAATTTTAACTACTTTTTATGTAAAATATTTTTTTTCAGGAGTGTCGGGTTTTTTCTATGAACCTCTTAGCGTAAAGCCAACAGAAAGTAAATCGAAATCAATGCACACTATTGCATGCCTAACTAACGTCTATATTTAATTTATTTTCAATAAAACTCACATTGTGGAGAAAGGAAGCTGAAAGTCGGATCAATTAAAAACAAATTCTTAATTATAATCATTTCTTTTTAGTAATATTATTATTTATTTCTTTATTTTTTCGTTACTTCTTATACTTCCATATTATAATGTTACACAGTTTTAATTTCTCAATTCTTTCTTGTAACATCATATTTTCTTGTTGTAAGATAAGTCCTTGAAAGATTCATTGCTTGTATTTGTCGATTAGGGCGAAAAAGTAGACACTACTGTTTCTTCCACTTTTCCGTGTGACTGAATGAGAAATTAAAAGCCTTGAACGCTTAACCGAAAAAAATAAGAACGGGTAGTTGTACCACAAATATATTAAGGTAATAGTAATTCTACATAGTTTTAAATATCTTCTTTGTGTAAATAACACCTTAATGAATGTAGAATCTTTTTTTTTTCAGAGAAAAAAGTGAACAAAACGGGTAAATGAATAAATTTGTGTGTTTAAAATATGAGTATGTGTAATTTCAAAATTATGTGTGAGAACATTTAATAAACGCTGAGCGGAAGCAATACATTGCTTATATCTTCCAGATATAAGCGATTATACACAAAACAACATGAGCACAATTTCAAGTTGTCCTTCGCGTTCATATAATGTGGTGTTAGTCATAAATTCAATGTTTGGTCATGTCATGATTGTTGAAATATAGTCGTATGAAAATATCTTAATATCTTTTAAAAATTCTTAAACATAAAATTATAAAGGAGATCCGCAAATGATTATATAGTGCGATGTTACAAGAATAATATATAGAGAAAACGAAAAAACATACAAATGCAGTAATGGTGAATTACGGAGTTTCTGCCGATTATATAAGAAAACGAAAAACAAGCAAATGCAGTAATGGTGAATTACGACATTTCTGCCGATTATATAAAGAAAACGAAAAGACATGCAAATGCAGTAACGGTGAATTACGACATTTCTGCAGATTCTATAAAGAAAACGAAAAACATGCAAATGCAGTAACGGTGAATTACGGAGTTTCTGCCGATTATATAAGAAAACAAAAAACAAGCAAATGCAGTAATGGTGAATTACGACATTTCTGCAGATTCTATAAAGAAAACGAAAAACATGCAAATGCAGTAACGGTACGACAGTTACGACATTTCTGCAGATTCTATAAAGAAAACGAAAAACATGCAAATGCAGTAACGGTGAATTGCGACATTTCTGCCGATTATATAAGAAAACGAAAAACATGCAAATGCAGTAACGGTGAATTACGACATTCCTGCCGATTCTATAAAGAAAACGAAAAGACATGCAAATGCAGTAATGGTGAATTACGGCATTTCTGCCGATTCTATAAAGAAAAGGAAAAACATGCAAATGGAGTAATGGTGAGTTACGGTATTTCTGCCGATTTACTCTTTCTCAGTTAAAATGTAAGTATAGTCTGTGCGTGTATATTTTTATCAATTTAATTCATAATATTTACTGCTGTTAATATTTTTCTTTTCAATAACGAGATGAAAAACGTTGGATTTTAAAATCGTCAAACGTACAAAGAAGGGCTTGGTTGAGATACGTTTGTCGAGGCAACCGTTATGCTTTTCTTAGCTGCCATTATTAAGTTGCTACCTGTTTACTGATATATTGTGGGCCGTATATGCACTTTATAGCAATATTCTTCTAGATTATTCACGCTATCGCTAAAACCTTTGTCTAGTAAAAAGCCAGTACTAGGCACTGTTTTCATTATTAACAATATCTTGAATGATTGAGGCGCCAGTGCAACAAATCGTAAAATGTTATATTTTCATTTTTGTGTTGTATATATTTACACTATGCGACAGACGCTAAAACAAGACGTGTGAAATTTTCAATTTAAAAAATAAATAATATATATAATTATACACCTAATGAACTATTAAAAAATAGGGCTGAAAATAAAACAAATTTTTGACGAGTAAAAATTTCTATATTTAAAAAAAATACAAACAGTTCTAAAAATATTTTAAGAATTGAAATTATTTCCTAGTACATTAGTAACTAACACTATTATTAGCACACTTTAGTGACTCAATACTTGAGTGTATTTATTTAAGGTACTTAATTGATGATGTGTGTGATTGGCGTAGTGTAAAATATAACTGTTTTAATATGTATCTGTCGATTTAAATGTATCATTAAACTTAGTTATTAAAAAGAAAACGTTCCTAATATTACCAACATTACGGAGTTGGTAAATAATGGATACGTCATACGCGGGAACCATATTTTTAAAATATGGGTATGGTTAACGTGTTTTCATCAATCGTACTCATAGTGTTATGTAATACCGATATACAAGGCATACTCCGACATATCAAATGTAAGGTATATAATAAGATTTTGTAAAAAGATGTGAACAGAATAAATAACATAATACATAACAACATAAATAGACATCATTGGCACATTTGTTAAGAACAAGTAAGATATATTAAACTAAACGAATAAACATTAAATCACTCCAAGGACAATCAATTAAAAATAAATTTGCTTATCTTCAAGAACTTAAAAAAAAACTGGATGTTTTACTTCTTTATCTCTGAATAATCACTTGTTTCATACCTATGTCCGTCAAACCACAAAGATATAACCTTGGTATAACGTCAAGTATATCATGCATCTCTTTTTTAAAGTGACTCACAATTAAATGAAACTACGTGATATAGTATTATTTCTACTGTATTTCAATTCTTTACCACGACTTAGGTTTCGTTGTATTACAACATCTTCAGGTGGGCTATTAGCACAGAGCTACAGTTTAGCACAGATCTGTGCTAATGGCCCATTAGAAAATGTTATAATACAACGAAACCTAGGTCTTGGTAAAGAATTTAAATAAAGTAGAAATAACACTATATCACGTGGTTTCATTTAATTGTGAATAACGCATTTTTACAAAATTAACGCCAAATATGTTCAATAACGATCGTGATTTAAATCATAGTGAAACTACACTCACTTGCAAATTTTTATGTCAGATTTCGAATTCCAAACGATTTTGCAATGCTTTACATCGCAATGTATTGTTGTAGTAGAGCTACAACTAATTTAAATACAAATTAATTATCTTTAACCTTTTTGACATAATTTTTCTTTTTTAATTTTTTTATCTTCCTTGGCAGAATATTATTATAAGGCAACAGAGAAAAAAAACGTACATAAAGGTGAATTAATCTAACTTCAAGAGGAAATATGATATCAAATATCCAGCGTTTTTCACGATTATTGATTACCTTTTTACGAGTATGAACACTCACAATTAAGTTTATTTGATCTTCTTTTAAATGTTTACTCTGCGAAAACATGGATTTGTCAAAATATATTTTAGCGCGTACCTACATCGTACAAAAAGGCTCAGCAAATGATATTAGTGACGAAGATGGTCAGCTTGGCTTTAAATAAAAAAAATTAATTCTATGAAATGAAAAGTAGAATGGACTCAAAATATAATTTCATAATGTTTTTTGGTATAAAATATTTATAAAATTTAAAATGTTCTTTGGTATAAAAAGTCACCCAAGTGTGGATACCGAAAAGTTGGTTCCAATAACGAAACTAAAAATCCTCTTTATTTTTTTTCGTTTTGAAGAATGGAAGGTCTCAATTACTTATTCTTCTTTACGTAAATATCACAAGCGGGAATGTAGAAAAGCTTACAATCGCTTCATAAAATTGGAGCCAGTGTAAAAGTTTTAATGTATCGTGAATTATCCTTTAGTATTATAATGGCTAAGAATATGAAATTTTCTCATTGATAACTTAAAAAAAATAATAATTTCAAAATAAATATTAGGAGTTTATATAGCCCCACATAACGTATTAATAAATAAAACAAAAAATAAAACAAGAAATCTGATAAAGTGAAAATCAAAAAAATAAATTGAATTACTGACCTTTAAAATGAATAAGTTTTTTTGAAAGTTTGTCGAACGATTTTTGTTGCATATTAGGATAACTGTTTTCTCAAAAAGGTTAACCTAGTATCCAAACATTTCTGCATAATCACTTTCGTTAGTTCTATTAAATGATTTGTGTATTCATTTTCAAACTCGTGGAATTTAATAACAAGTTTACACATATAAATTCTTGTTAAGGCTTTACCAATTCCATGTTTTACTGTAAAGTTAGCCCTGACAATTTTATTATCTGTGCTATCAAATCTCCTCATATTTTTAAGACATCATCAAATGCGTACATTAGACCCCCTTTATCTTTTTTAAAAGTTACTCTATCATATCTTGGCGACGATGATATGAGTGGACCAACACAAGTATTGCACTTAATTTTTTTAACAAGAGAATGAAGCTCAAAACCTGCTCTATCACCTTTTTCAATTGAAAATTGCATTCTTCTGTGTTAGTTGCCTTCCAAACTATTTTTTAGCCATTTTGACATATGAAAAGTATCTAAAAAAGCAACAATTTTGTTTCCAAATGAAAGATAAATAAACGTACTATTAATATTGTATGGATCAAGTGAATGGCCAAGCTTCCGGGCCATTGTTAAGTTTGCCGGACATCCGTCAAATATAATGGCTTTTATATCTACACCAGTGTCAGTAACCATATTGATGGCGTCTAATACTAAATAAGGCCCTACTTCACGGCCAACACCTTTTGTCAAAACATGAAATTTCCATGAAAAATTTAGTGTAACCAACAAAAAATCAAAGCATCCGTAGCATCGCCATTGCAATCGGTGTTTAAATCAGTTCCAAAATCAACGTAACCTAAATTTATTTTATTATAAAGATAACTAGAGTAAAATATATTTTTGTCTTTGCTTGTTATGCTCTTAATTTTATAGCATTAAATGCCTCTTTTGTAAAACCGGGTCTGCCGCCTATGCAACTATACCAATTAGCTAATGGTCTCGGCGAAGGCAAACATGTCCCAAAAGTTTCTCTTTCAAATATGCTTTTACAGAATAAAAGGGCAAATTTAAAGCAAAACTTCTTAATTCTGAAGAGTATTTATTTTTCGGAATATGTCCAAATTGATTTTTAAGTAATTACCTTTCGACTATTTCTTTGTTTTGTACGCTAACGCTATCGAGAAGTAATCTATCTCGATGATTGAACACTTGCTAAACAAGGTATCTGAGATTTCATTTAAATTACGTATTTTTATATTTAATCTACTGTAATCGTTCAATTTTTAACCCCTGCTGCTTATTTTTGTCACATAATTTTTTTTTCGTTGGAGAATCTAACTTAATAATAGATCACATGCAAAACTCAATGTCTAAACCTCTTCTTCTAAAACGGGTTCCTCATGTGTCTGCAAAAAAGGAGTAAATTTTTGTTAAAAGGAAAAAATTGATCAATATGTTAAACTCATTTATATTTATCGCTGCTATTATTTGTTGAAGTCCCGTTGTATCGTGACTTAAAATATAGTTTAAAATGTTGCTTTTTATTGGTAAATAATAATGTGTACAAAGCAAATATGTAAACTTATTTTTATCCCATCAAGTCTTCGAAAACTATATCACTGAATTTCAATCCATCTAAAAATACAAACGGTTAGCATACATAGTCAGTTATATAAAAATACTTCAGCTACTAATGGAAACAAGAAAAATATATTTAACTATATTAAACAAAATATGATTTCCATATTTGTCCAAAGTATGGTACGTCCAATGGTTATTAGGGATATGATTCGTATGTACATTTTGTTATTACTGGGGCTGTACCGCTCGATGAGGCTACATTGCTTCATGGGACTGTATCGTCCAACTCTTCGTGCAACGTCATTAATTCGTTGTTAATATTTATGGTATAAAGAGAAGACTTTTAACTCTACCAGAAAACATTTAGGTATAACGATTATTTGTTGTTTCATCTATATGAAACTGCTACTGAGATTATAATGAAAGTTTAATTAAAAGTTAAGCTGAGTGGAACTACTGGTATGACCAAAAAATATAGAAAAAAATGCCTTCGTGATAATTATTATTTGCGTTTAGTAAGACATCCATAACTCGTAACTATCCACTGCTTAACATATGCTTCTCCTAAAGGGAGGATTTGGCCTAATTGTTATTCTGGGCAGACGGGTTGGCTATTGTAGAAAATGTATTTTGCACTAGCGATGCTGCCAGCCATCACTAGCTAATTATATCGTATTTCAATACCTATTTCCTGTTTTATGATGGTTATACCGTCTCTCATTGATAGGCCAAAAAGCTCTAAATAAAGTATCCTGAGTAGTACCATACACACTACACCATTAGAAATCAAAGAGTAATAATACGCGAGTTTATTAGGCTAAGTTAAAAAGAGTGTTATTTCGCTCTAATAGTTCTTTCTAAAAGCAAAACACTTTCTAATAAAATTACCTATTCTGAAACACATAAGTATTAATACAAACATAAGTAAAAGTCGACAAAATAATTATATTTATCGGTGTTTCGATTGGTGAGTTTAAGTATTTACTTGCATCCGGATATTCTCATATAAATGTTATTAGTTGAGGTTGATAATGTAAAGAAAGATAAAGAAATATATGTTGCTTACATAAACAGATCGTGGATACATAACATATCTGCGTTCTTCCATAACATTTAATATTTTTAAAATGCAGCAAAAAATTATAATTCGACATCCAATACATACAGTTAAGGTCACGAGATTGAAGATCATGAAAACAACAACATTGCTATCACAAAGCGATAACAGAGATCCACAAAAAAGCAGGGGTTAAGAAGTCGAAATAAACTGATGACAACGAACACACCACGTAAGCAAACAATGGACGAATAACGGTTGCATGAACGCAATAGTCTGTTCTTTTTTCCGTAGCCGAACCGCCCCTTCCTTTCATCCGCTTCCGAGAACAAAGCTTTCTTATTTTTGTGTTGACCATGTCTGTTGACTATTTGTACTCTATTTTCGATTTAATTCCATACGTTCAGGTATAAGAACCTTTGTTCTATGTTTTATGGGCTGATAGTAGATGATAGATATAACGCCATAGTTTTATAGATATAACGAAAAATAAAGGTGTGATATAAATACTTACATCGAATATAACTGTACAATAGTATTGAATATATTTGGCATTAATTTTTTAGACATTCATTATTCCCAATTAAATGAAACTACGTGATATGTATTACTTTTACTTTCTTGAAGTTCTTTACCATGACTTAGGTTTCGTTGTGCTACAACATCTTCCGGTGGGTTATTAGCAAATATCGTAGTAAAGAGCTTAAAGAACGTAGAACTAATACTAAATCACGTATTTTCATTTAATTGTGAGGTTAAGTACTTTTTATTTAGGCGCCCGAGCTTTCTCGATTTTTTTCGATAAATCGATTTTTCCACCCAAAAAACCATAATCCATGAATTCACTAAAATTGTTAAGGCCG
Organism: Druceiella hillmani; assembly: GCA_039881145.1. Taxonomy (NCBI): domain Eukaryota; kingdom Metazoa; phylum Arthropoda; class Insecta; order Lepidoptera; family Hepialidae; genus Druceiella; species Druceiella hillmani. The sequence continues at coordinate 25,107,238 of JAYKKI010000014.1, forward strand.
TCTTCGATAAGTTGATTACACTTGCTATAAAGCCTTAGAAATGACCGTGAAGCGGTAACTAGGATATATATATATATATATATATATATATATATATTTATATATACGTCCAAATACCGATACTTACACAATATTTGTTCTTTATATTTTTAAATATGTATAGATTTAAACACCTGTTAGAGTATTTAAACATTAGTCTTTTCAGAAATATAGATCGAAAATAAAATCCAACAAGATTATTTTTCTCCTTTATTGGAGTATCGTTTTGTTACCATGTCGCCATCCATTTCGTATTTATAATATACAATAAATATGTAAAATATCTCATATGTTAAGAAGCAAATAATTCTTTCATACTTATTTCATTTTATAAATTATATGACCAAGTAAGTTGTAGAGAATATCTAAATATCGCCTTATGCTTGAAAGTATTTAGAAATGTTTTTCGTCTAAAACTTACCTAAAGTACTTGTCTAAAAGTTTATAACGTTTTTTCCTCTTTTCTATTTCTTTTATCTTTGCTATAGTAAATTCTTATTTCCTTTAGTTCCAAATAGATCTTATTTTCGAACTATCGCAAAGAAAACTTTCGGGTACCTTGTTTTAATGGTATATTCCTTTTTAATAAAATACAAAAACTTGAGGGTACAGGTAAACTATTATCATTATAATTATATCTGTATCCTATGTAGTTGAAGAAAAAGTCTTCACGTTACCTCTGTTCCGAACTGGTCTACATTGGGAACTCCTCTGACTTTGATTTAGGTTTTGTAAATGATTTTCTTGCTAACATATGAGAAAATAAATAAGAAGAGAAAGAAAGAAAGAAGCGGTATATAATATATATAGTAAATTTGAATAATTGCCCTTTAAAGATTTTAATACTCAATGCCAATATATAACTATGTATAACTCTTTTAAGGATTTCGTACCTCAAAAGGAACCTTTATAGGATTACATCATAGTCTTTATGTCTGCGACCAAGACCCTTTTTGTCAGAAATGAGTGGAAGTATTAAGTTGAAATTAATATCCAAAATTTAGATTTATGATCCCCCGGAGCTGTAAAAAAATCAAGCTTCTAAGTCCTCAAATAACTCAAAACCTATAGGGTACTTCCTATTGAATCATTAAATCATGGAAGATGGAAGGTTTTACACAAGTAAAGGAAAAAGTCCAAAAATCGCTAATTTGTAGTTAGATCGCACAATTTTTTTTTAATATTCGCTTGTGAAAATTATGATAGGAAATAAAAGTTGTCTCAACGCGGAATTCAAACTTTAAATAATTGTAATAAAAATTATTGTATTTATAATAATTTAATTACAGAATACTAAAGTACATTTATGCGGATTTCGTGTACAGAATATTATAGCATCAAGGTGTCTCCCGTCACGGCAAACGCACTTCTTAAAACATAAGCGCGAATTTGCAAAGACGTGCCGCAGAACGTCGACTGAGGTGGCTCTCACTTCTTCCGTTATTTTAGCTTTAAACTGCTTCAAATTCATAAGTGGGAATTTCAAATCACCAAAAACTTTTGCTTTGAGATAACCCCATTATAAGATCTACCAAACCGGCCAGTGAATAGGTGTGGCATCGTATTAATTATATTCAATAAAATAATTACTACTTTAAAATATGTTTGCTAATATTCCACCTATCTTTGCTAATAGCCCACCTGAAGATGTTGTGATACAAAGAAACCTAGGTCGTGGTAAAGAACTTAAAGAAATAATACTACGTCACGTAGTTTCATTTAATTGAGAATAATGAATTTCTACAAAACTAACGCCAAATATATTCAATACTTTAAAATATCTAAATTCGTAAATAAGGTAATATACATTCTTAGAACAGCTATGATATGCTATGTATATGTGTTTATATATATCAGTGTAACCAAGTTATCAAAGACGGCTCTAAAAAATTTGATGAAATTCAGGGATTAATGTTTTTTGGGAGATAACCCCATAGAAAAAGTCAGCTGGGGTTAAGTCGAGCGATCTGGGGGGCCAAATTTGTTTCCAAATCGGCTTACGACTTTTTCCGGAAATAGCGCTCTAATTTTATCCATGAAGATCCTATATGTGTGAGCAGTGGCCCCATCTTGCTGAAATACATTTCTGACTCGTCAACATCTTTCTCTTGTAGCTGAGGTACAAAAAAATGTTAATCATTACTATATATCGCTCGTTCGTCACGTAACCGTTGCACCGCAGCCATTCTCGAAGAAAAATGGCCCTATGATTTTTTAAACTATATTGCACACCGTACAGTAACTAGAGCTATGTAATGTTTCTGATGCTTTTCTTTTGGATTACTGTATTACTAGTAATAACAATTTTGATGATTTACGAAACCTTCAAGATGAAAATGTAATTCATCGCTAAGTAGTAAATTTTCCGCTTGTTGTAGTCTTCAGGTTTGATTTTGTGAACGATTGAACGATCTGTATTTTATAGGAACGATGGATATTCAAAGAGGCAGCATGTTTTCTGATTGATTTTCGTGGGCACTATTCGACCGTAACGGCGACACGGTTAATGTTTTCAATTGATCGCACAGGTCTATTTCAAGGTCCACTTGAATTATTTAGTGCACATCCCGACGCTCTGAACTTCGTTACCTACAACTTAGTTAACTGAACAGTGGGTCCATTATTAAAATGCCGGATTTCAAAATGATTACAAAACTTGCTTCGTGCCTTACTAACAGAAAAACTGTTGCAGAAAAATGCTGCCACGGTATACGTCAGACTATTACAACATAGTAACTAAAAGATCTGCGCCAATATGCTATTGAACGCCATCCTTCTCCTTCTACTGGCCCCGTTTTTTGCCGAGATATTCGAATTTTTCACGGAAAACTCGTAGTCGGAGTTCCACTCGAGCTTGACAGGTTTTTTTTCTTTAGATTATTAAGGGCCAATATAGGGCATGAATCTTTTCCGTTGTATTCTTTACGGTCTTTAGCTATTTGTTTCTATAAAATCTGATCACGTTGATGGAATCATCATTATATCAAATCATCAAGTCGCTATTCTAATTACTTATTTGTATTTTAACAATACTTTGATGGATTATTTTGTAACTCGATCTTTTTGTTTCTTCTGGCAAATATGATTTTCACCTGGTTATTTAAATCTCTCACCTTTTGAAGCTATGTCCACCAATTCAGAGTGCATTTAGAATTCTACACTCAAAAAGGAAAAATAATAGTACAAGATTCTTTCCGTGTCCATTCACCTGTCCGTTTTTCTCCTGTTCTTCTGCTACAGGCATTTTTGTCAGAAGTTTATAATATATCTCAATAGTTAATACTCAACATTTATCGTATATATCTCAATAGTTAATACTCAAAAATAATTGTATGGAAATTTTCGAGAGGCAAATAAAATACTCGAATTTATTTTTACGTCTTGTGTCGTAATATAAATTCAAAGAGCAGTTTATATTCCCAAAAGTATGTTTTTTTGAGAATTTCACGTAAAGTAGTTTCTAAAATATTGATAAAAATATCAAAAAATATTTTCTCGGGAACCGCTTGACATGAGTATAAATATAAAACATATTGACACGGATATATCTCAATATTTAATACTTAATACTATTTATAAGGAAATTTTTAATAGGGCGAATGAGGTTCTAAATTTTTTTTTCATCTAATATATCGTGTTGAATATGAATTAAAAGAGCAAGATACAAGGAATCTAAAATTATTTCTATACAATTTTATGTACTCTCAATATTGTTGAGAATAGTATGGCACTAGAAATATTATTAAGAATGTCCACAAAAAACATTTCTACCTCTCCTCTATATCTCTAAAATTGGCGAAATCAAAATTCTGAAAAACAGCATACAACTTACCGAGAAATTATAGCGATAATTCTAAATACCATAGTTTTTGAGATATTCACGATATTTATACGCCGGTCAAAGCAAAGGTAAAAATAGCCTATATGGTCAAAAATAATAATAAAATTTTTAAATAATTTGATAGTAATACTAAATGTTATTAAATTTGTATAAACAACTAAGCGCAAACGCAACCGTCATAGTGCGAATGCTACTCATGCTTCACTGATTTATTGAAAAATAATTTTTCTAAAAAGATATGAAAATAGCTCAACCCCTCTTTAGGTGTCGTGTAAGCTTCTTAACGCTGCTTTAATCGAGATCCTGCATCATACACGCATCATTTTTTTTTCATTTTGAAAAGTAACTGTTAAATTTTATGTAATTATCTCACTTTAAAATAAATTGATGATTTTACTTTAATGTTCGAGCACTTCTAGGCTATATTTTTGTAAAGTAAGTAACGAAATTTAATTACAAAAAATGTTAGCTCAGATCGACAATACATAATTATCACAATTTGTTAATAACCTCGTAATGTATTACTAAATATTGTAAAACGGAGGATACTCCTATATATTAATAGCATACGTGCATATCGTACAGTTACAATATAGTAGCAAAAGAGATTAACCTAGAATCTTTATACTAAACTCCTGACCCGAAATGTGCGCTTTTTGTGTGAGCTTCGTGTAGCAATGTGCGAGCTTCTTAAAGCTACACGCTTTGAAGGGGAGTTCCCTCGTCATATTAATTACAACTTTGTCATTGAAAATTTGTTCAATAGTTTTTTACTAACCATAAATTGCCAAAACTTAGTACTTTTTACCTATGAACATGTTCCTGTGTAGAACATATGGCATCGTTTTTTTTTTCCAACAGTTAATCGCATATTGCTAAAACCTATTTCAAAATTTTTTTTTTCAATTGTTTCTTCATTATCCATTAACTGATTTCAACAAGACCTTACATTTTTAGAATTATCGAATGATAGAGAAAGTCGTTTACACTGCATTTCCCAGAGAACGATCCATTAGGGAGACGCCTGCCTCCTTCCAAAAGGGTTATTTGTGAAGAGCGCGCATAGCTTTTCTGTTAATTATGAATCTCCGCATTGCGTTTTCGCTCATCGTACTGAATACTTTCGAAACCTATCAGTTGCACATATATACGACACAACATATATAAAAATCCTTTACTTCATTCGTTTGCCTGTAAGATATAATCTTAAACCTTGTCTTTGCTTTGATCAAACGAACAAAAAGCTTCAGTTAGTGTTTACATACAGCAACTTCCAGAAAGGGATCAATCTAACCAAAAGCCCCACAGACACAAACATACCAGAACCCATAAAGAATGTGTCAAACTTTGTTCGGCATCGATTCCGCGATCGCTCATACCGCCACAATAAACAGACGGCCTAACCGTCCATAAAACTTTACGGTTACGACGATGAAAATTTCTTAATCAGACCGGCCGTGTAGCCGCGGTTGCCATATTTACATAAAGCCGCGGACGCGCTCTCCGGAAGGCTCAACTTTTCGAAATTGTTATCTTTATACCCCTACATTTTCCTTCGTTGATTATGAATAAAGCGTCGTTTGCATTATATTTTACGTCGATCGTTACGCTGAGTGCCCGCTGCAAAGCTGCATTGGCGCTTATCCCGTTTATATATTTACGAAACACCTGCTTTTAAGATTTGGTAATGTCTTTGGTTCCTTCGGTTTGGAGGTTCTGATCGGATACAAGGATAATTTTCGCGTGATCGCCAGTGTTCGGAGTTTGAACGTAATATCGTTAGAGAAAAATGGTTTTTGAAGTTACTTGTTTAAAATAATTTTTCCTAATTAACATTATGTAATCATTTGTCATTCCTGTAATGGATTGTTTATCTAAGCATTGAAATTTTTAATGGTTTTATCATATGTGTATTTTGAATTTAAAACAAATTTACGAATTATACGTTCATATTTTTGGAAAAAATTAAATAATAATAAATACAATTTTTTTTTGCATTATGAATGTACCCATTTCAATTTATTTTGCTTTTGAGTATGTTAAATAAACCAACACACTTTATTTAACTTATTATTTCCTTGAATGATGCAATAACTAGCTTAATATTAAATTTATCATATGTAATAAATTATATGGCTGGTAAGACTTATTTTCAAAAAATATCGCATATTTTTAGCTGACTACGCTGGGCCAATGGAATATTTTCGTTTAACTTCTTATGAATTTGTGTGCTTATATCTATGTATATGTGTATTTATATACTTGTTAATTATTACTGAACAAAAACTGATTTTAAAAAATCTCGATAATGATTTTATTGTTCAAGTAATTTTCAACATTATACATTTGTTGATTAGGTATATTCATTAAACTATTCTACCGTCTTCCAAACAAATAAACTTTAAAATTTAAGTATTCTGGTTGGCTCTAATAGATATCTAATACACCAATAAATTCAAGTTCAAGTCTTCTATATATTATATAGCACATTTTAATCTGAAAATAAATTAAATTTAATGTTTATTTAATATAGGATACTGAAATAAAAACAATTTTTTAACTTTTTTGGCTAAATATTTAAATTATTTTATGGATTTTTATTAATTTCGTTGGGTTCGTTAAATATTCGTTGGGTGCAATTAGGATAAATAAATAAATAACAAGGAATAATTTCCACATGTACTTTGTGTATTTTACTTTATCTTTTACTTTCCTGTTTTTTTTTAAATTATGTTTTCAAAAGTGGTCCAAAAACTGTTTTTACTTAGGCTTTAAAAGAAAATTATAAGACAAATCGAACTTAAGTCTACTGAATCTACGACACAGTAACGCAAACGGTTAGAACAAAAATTACATTTTCGTCGCAATATACATTGACAATTTTTTCCTTAAAAATATGTGACTTTGATCACTGAAACCTAAATACAAAGTAAGAAAAGAAAAACCTACGTATCTCAACAAATAGCACTCGACATTAACCGAAGCAACAAAATACGCTTAGTGAAATCCCAAAGTGTTATCGCTCCTAATAAAATTAAACTTAATAAGAAACCGATACAAATTTAGTTTAAATCGCAATCGCAACTGGGACGCAGACGCGGGGACCGGGACGTGTCTCAATGCTTTAAGAAAAACGTACGTACGATCGATACGTACCATAAATACAATATTAAAGACTTTTCTTCTCTATAAGAAATAACTGTATTGGTTTATTACTATTATAAATATAAACCACTATTAATTTATTTATTATTGGTACACAAACAGTAATGTCAACATTTTAACAATTTGGTTCAAGAAGACAAAATTAAATATGTATAATTCTTTTGTGACAACAGAAAAAACAGTGGGCACAGCATGATTAGCTAGATGTTACCCTTATTATAAATTATATACATTACATGCCAAATGAGATATATTTCAATTAATTATAATGAATTGTATCAATAATCAATAAAAGAATTAATCAGTAAAACGTATAGTCACATAAACTAAGACCAAAACAATTGAAGTCAATAAATGAGTTAGATTTAATTATTGTAAATATAAGCATAAAAATACACTGAATTATGCTTTGTTCTCTATAGAAGCTACTTGTTCTTGTCATTGCCAATAAGGTTATTTTTAAATGATGTATTTGAGAACCCAAAGAAATCCACAGTTCAAGAATGTTCGTTTAGGGTATAGCTCAACCTATTTACTGGAGCACAAATCCTGTATTGTTGCGATATTTTGAAAAAAGAAGGACCGTTTATATGGTGTCCACTGTTATTGCGTAGAATGTTAAATTAAAAATGCTAAAGAAGTGAACGGCTATAACTTGCATTGTATTGTGTACAAGCTTATAAAGGAAAATGCAGTCGGTATATTTTCTTCGTTTAACTAGAGTGTTTAATTTAAAATATAAAAGAAGCTCTTCGTAACTGGGTAATTTCTTGCTTATTCCATCTCTGTAGGGGATGTGGTCTACATTCTACTAAAAGATACTTCTACAAGACTGTTTTCATATTCTCATGCGGTATCCTACAATGATGGAATAGTAAACGATAATGAAATGTAATTTGATAGGTAATGTGTTAATTCACTGCCATTCAAAATTCAATATCTTATGCCTGATTATTGCAAGCTTTTATTTAATTTCTCTTTTCGGTATATAAGTTTGTGATATTGGTACAAATCTTCCAAGTATCTTTTTTATCATTTTTCTTCGACAATCTGGGATGATATTTTGCATACACGCGTATTTTAAATGACAATACAATTTGATTTGCCAACAGGTCCGTCTCATGACGGAGACGGCGGGTAGTCACATACTCCAACGGCACAAAGTTTATCTATCAAGATATCTGCAACGGCATAAAGTAGATACCTCGAGTTTGGATTAGTTTCATCCTTCTAGAAGAATAATTGAGTCTTAAATAGTCACCAGGGTCTGATAACGAAGCTGAAAGATGATCATAGGTTTTCTCATAATGACATGAAGTAGACCCCCTCAAGTTTGAACTCGTTTGATTGATCTTGTAATGACGCTTTAATGGATTAAATGGTAGAGAAATCATTAAGAGGGAGAAATTATTAAATCAGGAAAAACGAAAAAATTAATGAATTGAAAAAATTTCAAAATTTTTTTTATTAAAATGCATTAAATTTAAAAAAAAAATTAAATGTTACCAGCATTAATTGTGATCCTTATTGCATTTATAAACATTTGTAAAATGTCGCGATTTGTTCTCATTTTTAATTTTGTTTTTGACATATTCCAATCCGCAATCAGCAGATCATGTTTAACTCCTCTGGTAAAATTGTATTTTCTTTTTATTTCAGAAAGCACCTAAAAGATGAGAGACAAACATATTTTCACATTCACATATGATTTAGTAAAATTTATAGTAGAAAATTGAAGAAAATTTTGCAGGTTGCAATATTATTTATATAAATAAATTCGAAAATTTGGAAAAGCAAGTATGTACATATAGTAAAAATTAATGGATACAGGTATTTTATTTACAATAACCCATCTTTAAAATTTTACTATATAAACCCATTGTAATTTTGTTTTGAAAAGAGTTTAGTAGATACCTTCGAATCGTAGAAACTTGGAAGCTTGGATTTTCCAATTCATCGTGGATACATTTCCTACAGGATTAGTGATTAAATTTATTGTCCCATTTAGAGTTCGGTGTACTATGCAACGGCATATTTTAATTTTTCATTTCGAGTGACAATGAAGTTGGAATGAAGAGCGTATTATAGAATAAAAATATATAGAATAGAAAATAGAATACAAATAAAGTATATTAAGTATAAGTGAAACAAATACTACAAGAACTCAATTATACTTAGGTATATATAATCGTGAAAGTTTAAGGGTACGTAGTATATCTATTACATATCTATATATATTTATATTATATATATTGTATCTATTTAATCATGGGAGTATATTGCCAAGTAAATCTTGGACGTATAATCTCGTGAATTTAAAATTCCATGAATATTTGAAATTTTTTTTAAAATTTAGTATCTCGTAACTCTGTTCTTTTGGCTGTAGTAATTTTTTGGAAATTACTGCAAAGAGAGGGGAAAAGGGAATGTATCTGAAATTTTTCACTAATATTTCTAAAACTTTCTCACATAAAATTATTAGCAATCATTTTGGAACACAAATGTCATTTTCTTTCAATTGATGTCTCAAATGATATACGAAACGAAGAAATCCCTCTGTAAATTTTCTATATTTTCGTGTTTTACCTTCGAAAATATGTACAGAAAAATAAATAAGTTTTAATATTGTGCCTAATTTCATATTTTAACATGAAAAGGTTTCTGAGAAAATGGTATGGACATTTTTAGAAATCTCTCTGGAATTATATTACTAAAGAAACTGTTTTGGAATTTTTGAAACATACGATACATGGAATTAAAAAATTATTATTCTATTTGCATACCTAAAGTTTTTAATTAAATTATTTTATATTTTTATATTATCTATATGCGCGGACAAATATACGTATTATAATGCCAAATTAATTCCAAGTTTTATGCCTAACGGTTTCTGAGAAAAAAGCTGTGACGCATAGACATATAGGTTTGCGTTAAACCAGTGCAGCAAATTTTAATATATTAATGAAATATGTATTATTACTGTATTTAATATACAGTAATAACACATATTTCATTAATATATTAAAATTCCATATTCTCAATTTATAGTCTTTATAACATTTTCTCTACGAAAAAGACAGAGGAGAATGGAAATAATTTCAAATGAAAAGTATGCATTAAGAATTATTTTCAATTTCTTAAATTACCATATGGATTCATTCCAATTCATATTTACAACTTTAATGAGTTCATTGGTTTGTTTGCACTATCATATTATTTTGTAAAAGCTGTGCCGATGCGACTTCGCTCGCGTGGAATTTAGTATAAGAAAAGTTATTAAGAATTTTTTCGTTTTTTTAAATGTTTTTTCCCTCAGAATTCTACAAGCTTAAAGTTTATCATAAACACTAATAGATGGCGATGGTAATAACAATATCGCATGATTCACGAAGTCAGGGTGTTTTGTATGTCTGTAATATCCAGATTAAACGTATATCCTATGCGTTGCACGATGGTATACACTATTATTCTATCAAATTTCATCAAAATCCATGCACTAGATTTTGCCTGATTGAGGAACAAATAAACTACAGACAGACAGACAGCTAAAAATTTCTAAACACAGATTTTCTGGCTTTTACTATCATTCTATACGCTAAATCAGTTACTGTTTTTGAAATATTTTCCTAGAACAAAATTTACTCTGTTACAATTGTATTACACGTATAGATTAAATAAAAAACTTTCTGTCATGTGAAAGTGAAGCTGTCTCGAAACCTTCATGCCATTGCAAAAATAAAGTAAGCTAATTAAATAGAAAGAAATTCAAATTTCAGCTTTGGATCATGTGAAGGTTAGAAAACAATTTGATTTTATGTATAATTTGGCACCCAAATATCTTTTATGGGATCATTTCAGTCCCTGCCTTCCATCTGCCGAAATTTATTTCTAAGAAACTACACGTATTTGGCCAAGAATGTTGCCACATATTAGAAAGTAGTAGCCCAATTGTAGATGTCACATACAAACATTTTGATTTGGCTAAGAATTTTGAGGGTTAGACCGAATGCGATTTTTTTAAATAGATAATTTTGAGTCAAACGAAAGCTTATTGAAATGGAAGTTAAAAATATATAGTTTTTTGCATTAATGTTTTTACTTAATTTCTTGTTCACAAAAATAAAACAAGTTACAAAAAATTTAATTCCTCATCTCTATATTAAAGCAAACTATATTCCTCACATCTATCCTGTGACCTAGACTTTTTATTCAGATGTTCCTCAACCACATTTCTATTATATTTAATTTTCCCCGTCTATTACATTAATAAAATTTCACTTCCGATTTTATAAGGTCATCTGGAACCAGCTGTTACTCGTTCATACGTATTTATATATATCTATAGGTAAATATGTTTCCATTCCACAGTCTCCCGCATCTCACCATGAATAAATGATATCAATAATCGAAAACCGCAGTTCAAAATTGATTCAGAAGTGCTCCCCGTGAAATAAATCGCAAAAATTCGAAGATGATCATAATGAATGAGCTGAGCGATGCAAATCTCGTTATGAATATTACGTTTAAAAGTAATAAGATCTCGATTTGAATCCAAATTGAATCATTTCGAGTTATCTGGGCGGCGAAGCGCCAAGATTAGCGGCGGCGGACGAAATATGTCTTCAGAATTCGACACAATTTTTTGTTTCGTTTCCACAGTTGTGTAAATGAAGTCGGGTATTCCTTACTGTGTTACAGTGATATCATATGGTAAGTATTATGGAAGTTTACTATTTAAATTGAGTTTATGTTATTATGACATAATGATAGTACTAATGAAATATTATTACATGCAATGATTGTATCGAGTTTGAAACTAATAAATTCGCCCCCTCCTTCATTTCTGGTAAGGTATATAGAGAGAGCGGTGTGCGATATTTCGTTTAGTTAGGGAATGAATTTCGCTCAGGAAAGAACAACGAAGTATGGATATATAACAGAAAATTTACATCATTCTTGCTCCAGGAATTCCGTTTAGAACGAAACGGCTCGCAATAAATAAAACGCAAGACATTTTATATTAAAACAATGTGTTGTACTTTTTCTAATGGCTTAGTCGATTAAAAAAATTTAAAATTAAAATTTACATAACTAATATATTTTTCAACCAATATAATAATTTTCTGAATATAATAATTTGCACTAATATAATAATTTTCTGTGCAAATATTTCGAATTAGGTTTGCAGTTATTTTAAAATATACTAAAGGAAAAACTAAAACCTGACTACGGAAAAAATGACTGAAAAGCACGAAATACATACATACATGAGCTGTGAAATTCATAGCGTTATATACCCTAGGACACCCTCTGGATTACTCTCGAATCTAAGGACATCTCATTTGTTGAAATCACTTTAGCAGTTTAGTCTATATGAGGACACAAACGTACTGACATACATACGTATATAGCTTGTGAAATTCATTACACTTCCTCTGCCGTAGTCGGGTAAAAACGACGCAAACTCAAACTGAACTTTTGAAATTGGTCAGTATCAACGGTGTTATAGGTTTTATTTTTAATATTAGTATTATCAGGAACAATATAGTGCAGAGCTTTTCGATTAAGTCGGCATGTTTTGCCTTCTCGAGACACATGACCAATAGATTTAATACATATGTTAAGCTATCTTTCAACATTTTAGAGTGTTTTACCTTTTCGAGACAAATGAACAATAGATTTAATACATATGTTACACTATCCATCAACATAGTATAACGTTTGGCCTTTTCGAGACATATGAACAATAGATGTAATACATCTGTTACGCTATCTTTTAACATGTTATAATGTTTTACCTTTACTATCCACAAGAACAATAGATTTAATACATATGTTACGCTATCTTTCAACATATTATAGTGTTTTGCCTTTACTGGACACATGAACAATAGATTTAATACATATGTTATGGTATCTTTCAACATATAATAGTATTTTGCCTTTACTGAACACATGAACAATAGATTTAGTACATATGATATGCTATCTTTCAACATATTATAGTGTTTTGCCTTTTCGAGACACATGCACAATAGAGGTAATGCATATGTTACGCTATCTGTCGACATGTTATAGTGCTAAATTTTCATTACTAAGGTAAAACATTAGGTTTGGTCCTAGAGGAATTATGTTATTTTCATATCAGGTTGAAAGTAGCTCATTCGTTATTTAAACCATGAATTAGGTCAAGTTTCATGAAAATCTGTCAAAACGATTAGGTACGGTTAAGTAAGAAACATCGAAACACACTTTTCGTTGTATCAATATTACACAGGGGAGGAGCTGTGGATATCTATGTCTTATTTCGCCATACACACTATACTCATGTCAAATTTGGTAGCAATCATTTGTTGGGTTCAGAGTTATTAAATTATAAACGAACTACTTGACTTACAATACTGATAAGGATATATCAAATTGAAAAGTTTGATATTTGTGTATGTATAAATTTAATAACATTTTACTACTGACGTATTGCAGTTCATTTAATTAGTAGTTTCAGTAATGACAAATGAGGTAAATCGAGTTGATATAAAAAGTTTCATGAAAATCTATCGAAAAGGTTAGAAATGGTTAAATAAGAAACATCCAAATGCACTTTTCGTTATATCAGTATTCCACGCAAGAGGAGGTGCGGATACCTATACCTTATTTTGCCATACAAACTATACTTGGGTTTAGAGTTATTAAATTAGAAACAAACTGCTTGAATTATAATGTTGATAACGATATATCAAATTGATAATATTGATATTTCTGTACATATTTATTTAATAACATCTCACTGCGGAAGTATTGCAATTCAATAAAATAGCCGTTTCTATAATGCCAAATGAGCTATACCGAATTGATAAAACAAGTTTCATGAAAATCTGTCAAAGCGATAAAGAATGCTTAAATAAGAAACTTCGAAACGCACTTTTCGTTGTATTAGTATTCCAAACAAGAGGAGGTGCGGACACTCATATCTTATTTCGCCAAATAAACTATATACCATACCAAATTCGATAGCAATATATTGTTTGAGTTCAGAGTTATTAAGTTACAAACAAACTACCTAATTTATAATATTAATAAGGATATTAGTACATTTAATTAATAATATTGATATTTGTGTATATATTTATTTAATAATATAAAACTATTCATATATTGCAGTTCATTAAATTATTTTCTTCAATAATGGAGTTGATGTAATATGTTTCATCAAAATCTATGAAGACGATCGGGAAAGGTTAAGTAAGAAACATCGAATCGCAATTTTCATGTCGTTAGTATCCCATACGAGTTTTGTCTTGTTGCTCTGCTATACTGTCTATACTTGTGCTAAATTTAGTAGAAATCCATTGCTCGGTTTCAGTGTTATTAGGTAAGAAACAAACTGAAAAACTAACTCATTTATAATAATAGAAATTTAACTATTTATTTATTTAATACCATACTAATATAGAAATATTATAATTGTTTTATATCAGTTGTACTAATATTCTTAACAAATGTAAAGCAATAATTATTTCATTAATGAGATAATGATTAATTTAAATTTGTCAAGAATATTGACGCAATTAGTATACAATAATTGAGTATTTAATACCGTGAAATGCCCCGATGTAATTTCCGGTGACAAAATATAATCGCAATTTTTCCGGAAAGAAGAAATTAAACTCTAAGCATTCATGTCTTATTTCTCCATACAAACTATATACCATACCAAATTTGGTAGCAATATTTTGCTTGAGTTCAGAGTTATTCAGTTACAAACTACCTAATTTATAATATTAATAAGGATATTAGTATATTTAATTAATAATATAAAACTATTCATTTATTGCAGTTCATTAAATAATTTTCTTTGATAATGACCGTGAAATGCCCCGATGTAATTTCCGGTGACAAAATATAATCGCAATTTTTCCGGAAAGACGAAATGAAACTCTAAGTAATAAATTATGACATATGTAACTTTGTGCATTTTTATACTCGTAACAAACAGATAAGTATCCAAAAAATTACCAATATGGTATAATTAAATGATTTTTTTGCAATAAATAGCTCCCTTTTCATAGAAGTAATGATTTAAACAAAATTTTCTGCGTGTTTCTTCATACATCATTTAACAAAGAGCTTAACTTTTTGACACCAAATCAAAGCGTCAAATCCGTCTTAGCCAGAATTCTCACATTTGTACTCACTGTGGCGAGATACGAAAACAAATCCTCGAAACACGAGACACGATAGGCGTGCGACTCTAACACACAAGTGCGGAGTCGTCTATAAAATTTTACGATGCAATCTTGAAAATGCCTCAATCGGGCCCAAGTTTGTTAAAGTGCGGTTTTGCCTACGTCAGCGCCGGCCTGTAGTTTATCACGGACGCGGCGACACCCCGCGGCGGGCACGCACCCGCCGACGCTTGTGTCGTGTTCTTGCGTCGACACACTGAGGGCGGAAGCGATGAACCTAATTTTAAACGACTTCAAAAATACGGGAAATGTTTGTTCTTCTAAAAAACTTTAACTTTATCGTAATATAAATAATCATATTCGATTTTTCGACATTTTCAACGACTGATTATAGTGCATTATCTACAATATTTAATTATAAACATCGCTTAACTAAATATCAAATTAGGGTAATTTTGCAAATAATCTAAATTTATTGGCCTCCTTCTCGTGAATTTGTAGATCATGGATTCTTATTTCACAAGGATTAGGAATATATAATATATGTACCTAAAATATGTAGACCATCTCTGTGCTACTTAGTAATAACTAGCTAGCATTTCTTTTACCCTCATTCAAATTCATCAAAAAGTCAAAAACTTTTAAGATTTTTTAAAATCAACCTTTATTTTGCATACTTTCCTATTTAAAAAAATCTTTTGAAATCATCTATCTACTTGGCCGTATAAAATCTAGTGCAGTCTATTGCCTTTGAAACTTGAATGTAAGCCAAAATTCAAAATATAAAAATAACGATTTCTAGGACGTTACGTATAAACAGGAAGATATGTTTGATTTTCTATATCTCTATATAAAATACCATTAAATAAGGCTTCTAAATATTTTTTAAATATGGTTCCATAAACAATTTCAAATTGAAAAAAGAAGTTCATTTTTTATCTGATATCTCTTCATGATTTTTAAACGTATTCAAAAGAATTTTTTTTAAGTTCATAGTCATATATTCGTACATTATTTCTTTGGTCTATTTTGTACCAATTTTCTCATAAACATATTTTTATTTTAGATTTTTATTTCTTGATTCTGAGAAGAGATATTTCACTAATTTTTTTTATTGTTAAATTGAAATATGTTCATCTGCTTTGTAGAGAAAACTCTTGTTTGTTATACCTAATAACTTCCAGCGCTTAGAGTAATACCTACAATAATTATTTTACTGTATATAAATAAATAAGTATTAATTAATTTCCAAAAAACTGATTCGTTGAAAAAAAAGGTATATAATATGCAATAATAAATGTATGTTATTAAAAAAGAAATATAAAAATAAGCAATAAAAATTATAATTAATTTGGGATGGTCGAAAAATATCTATACATGAATTATAATGGAAATAGTTTTCAAAATAGTTTCAAATTTCATTATGAAAATATGCTTGTGTAATATAGTATTGCTATCTATTAAAAAATAAGCAAAATCCGAAAAAAAATATTAAAAAGCATGTACTTTTTACAAAGAGCAATGATTGTTTGTGACATTTTATACACTTTCGATTTTCCTTTAAATATTCTCATTGTTTTGAACGTACTTACGTATGACATTATCTTTTCTTAGTTTTTTTCAGTAGGCGGTAATATCTTTTCATTATGATTAATATTAATTAATCACCTTCGAAACACTTGCCACTTTTGTGCTTTTCTCGTCGGGGAAGTGGATAAATAGGAATAAGGATATTAAATCAATCCGCCCTAATATAGACCTTCTACTTTTTCTATTAATATAAAATTAGTCGTTACGTTTTCTACAAAACGTTTCTGGTGCACATATAACTTAACATACTATATTCGATTTTAGTAACAACATTCACTTTCATCAACTCTGAACTGTGAACTATTCTAATTAGAACTCATTAAATTGCGTAGTGATGTTCCAAAACGCAAACAGTTATGTGAGCTGGAAAAAGCGATAACCTAAAGTTATAAATATATAGCATATTAAAAATAAATGAGCACAAATAAACTGCATTACTTGATGGAAGGGACGAAACAAAGAAAAGGCAGGTACGAGAAAGTAAAAGAAGGTAAAGAGGGTATAACACTATATAAAATAAAACTTTTTGAAACTACAGTTAAATACATAAATATATTAATAAAGCACTTCGTATGCTAGAGTTAAATTTATTCCAAAACTTAGCAACATATATTGTTAACGAGTATCCAGAGAACTATGTGACATGTTTGGAAATGAGAAGAGTTAGGCTTACGGAACGTAATTTGAGCTGTTACACCTGGAACTAAGATGTAAATAACTGTTAGAATTATTTAAGATATTATAGAGAATGTAGATAACATTAATTTTGCTGATCAAATCATATTAATGGCACGAAAATTACTAATCAGGATACTAACTTACGGTATAACTACGCCTTATTTTGAAGCCCCGCACAATTTATCGTACATCACAATGACGAGGCGCATTTCGCCGTGTAGCTTGTCATGTACGTATTTTGTTGTCGAACTTACTTATGCAAGGATAGAAGCTTAACTTTATTTACAGGGTACAAAATGTTAACACGATGTTGATGTTAAACGCAAAACTTAAATTGAGATCCAATTATAACTCAGTAATGCTCGGGGTAAACAGGGTGCCGTGGAGCCCTTACAACTATCGCTAATGACAAGTTCTCTGCCATTTAGCATAATGGCTGGGTGAACATCGTTTTTGCCGCACCTTTGTCAGAAGTTTTCGTTCTGGTTTAATTTCACTCGTTGTTTAGCGTTGGAGTTGGTTGCAAGGTCACATTGTTTTCATTGATACAATAGATCAAAATACAGTATTTAATACGAGAGGCTCCCAATTTTTTTATTATCATAATAATTGATGAAATTTTAACAAGATAATAGAGAATTAAGAGGAAATTAAATTTAAAATATTAATTTGTAAATATATGACGTACTTTCCGGTTATTCTAGCATCATTCTAGATATTCTAGCATCTGAATAATATGAAATATGAATAAGTGTAATAAAGCTGAAGTATGAAAAATACGAAAGCAATAAATGAATCGAAAATATTGGAATATTGAAATATAATTTTATTAATGGACTAAATGATGAAAGATATAGGAAGTGGAATAACTTTAAATTTAACGTCATGTATTTTGATATAAAGTTACATAAATAATGATACAGATCGATAAAAAATGTCAAAACTGAATTATTCCTGTTTGTATCTATCTATATGTTATTAATAACAAGTAAAAACTTCTATATAATATAAATTATCATCTACCTTGCTGGTTTGTATACTAGACGACCACTAATTTTTCGTGGACAATTGATATCTTCTTGAAGTCGAAGTTCTATGCAATTGTACATGTACATCAACATCTAACTCATCGTTATCAGACAAACAAGTATCTTTTGATAGATCTGACTATTCTAACACTGATTTATTGTTATCACTTGTAAAAACGTCAGATGATAGCACTAATGTTCTCTCTGACTTCTTGGAAGACATGTCATGCGCTTCTGTTTCTGAGTTATTCCCATTCCTTAGTTACTTTCTTGTAAATCCCATTTTGTATTATGAACATGTTAGACATTTCATTGGGCATAATCCAAGAGTATTTTAACTGTTTATTTTGAGTGATATCTAATTTATAATTTAAAACATCCCTTCATTAGGATAGCTAACTACCATTTTTAAAACGACGGTTAAGCAAATATTGTCGATTTTTTCTATAAATTGTACCGCATTTTGATGACCTTTGATAGTTAATCCTTATCTATTTAGTCATGTCCAGTTTCCAAATACCAAGAAGCTTTTTCTAAGATATTATTCAATAACGTTTCTTTGTTCATATATCGCCTTGCCCTCCTTCAGGAAGAAACCTTCCGCATCATTTGTTACGAAGATAAATTATTCTTTTCTTCATAAATCATTCATACATAACAAATCTAAATTCTGAAATAAAAGCTGTTCTTAATACGCATTGACCTTCAAAGGATTCTTATTTCAAGCATAATATAACATTCTTTTTACAAGATTCCCCTTTATTGTTGTCTTAAGAATTCTGGAAGCATTTGAATCTTTCGCATTTCTCTTCGTGTGACGCGCTTCATCTTACGTAAATTTGCCTGAATGAATATATCCTGTATACATGTCCCAGCTGTAAAAAATACAGTGAACCCGCGTTACGATGTTGATTTGCTTCAGCAAACCAACGTAGATTATAAGTAATTCCGTATAAATTGAAAAGTGTTAGCGAAATTCAGGGATATGAGAAATCATAGTTACATTTTTATTTTACCACTTACACTCTCGTCTTCTTTATTTCTAACAATTTCCACAGTTACTAACACTTCTTTGGGCACTGGCTACGAACTATTGATAATTTATTCCTCGGTACATTTCATGGCGCTGTTTGCTTTTACGGCAAAATTCTCTAGAAATGATTTTTCCATCATTTTAAAAGTATATCATTCACTGCTTTGCTATTAATCCATCTATCTAAGTCGCATATATTTATTAGTCTCGGCATCCACCCACAATGTAGCGTTAGCGGATACGCGCGTATAACACCCGTCAACTGAATCTGCGGTATGTCGAGCGGCGGTATAACGAGGGTTTTCTGATTTTTTTGTCTGATCCCAAAATATCTTATTCCTGACTTTGTGCTTCCAAAAAATATTTAAAATTCATATGACTAATGAGGGGTTGCTTTACGTTTCTGTACTCGAAACTCTTGTACCCGAAAGAAACATTTTTGTCTCGAAAGAAACATCATTGCGGTTGTCCGTCCGTATATTTGCCACCGTTCTTTAGCTTTTAAAGTTATTAAGTTAGAGTTAAGTAGAATTAAGTTAAGTAATATTCGCAAAATATTTTCATATGTTTTGTAAGATAATAATCAGTGATAGAACAGAAATTAAAATATATTAAACAAATTTTTTTTATATGTTATAATATTATCAAAAGTGATGACAAAAAAAATTCGATGTGCATACGCATGCAACAAGTAAGAACGTTTTAAAGAAAGTTGAAAAATTAAATAATTTAGGGTCAATAATACACTAAGTGCCCCCGTTCCGCTGTCTTTCAAAGTGTACGAAATAAAAATCTAAAAAAAATCATAAAACTTGTTTGTTTTAGGTTCGAAAAAAACAAATAAGTTTTATTTACATAATTAATATTTCGTTCAGAAGAAAACGTCTGCTTTTATTCTTTTATTACACAATTGAATGGTGTAATATTTAATATTTTTAAATAGTCACTAGAAATACTATGCACACTTGAATATTTAATTTCTTTTTGTACCTGACAGAAATTGAAATTTTCATAATTTGAGTTTTATCCGTATTTAAAAGGACTTTTTTTATTTGTAGGGTTATCTACCTTAAAAGGGAAAACTTGTCAAATATGAACAGAACTAGCACTATGAGAGTTCCGAACCCATTCAGGAATTTATGAACATTTAATGATACATAATATTTCTATTAAATCAATTACAAAATTATAATTTCTCAGATCGCAAATATGTTGCTCATTATATCTTTAACAAGTGCATATTAAAAAAAAGTATTATTCTTTACTTGTACTCTAAGAGTACAATCCTTTACTTGTGCTATAAGAGTACAATCCTTTACTTAGGCTATAAGAGTATAATCCTTTACTTGTGCTATAAGAGTATAATCCTTTACTTGTGCTATAAGAGTATAATCCTTTACTTGCGCTATAAGAGTATAATCCTTTACTTGTGCTATAAGAGTATAATCCTTTACTTGTGCTATAAGAGTATAATTCTTTACTTGTGCTATAAGAGTATAATCCTTTACTTGTGCTATAAATGTATAATCCTTTACTTGTGCTGTAAGAGTATAATCCCATACTTGTGCTATAAGAGTATAATCCTTTACTTGTGCTGTAAGAGTATAATCCTTTACTAGTGCTATAAGAGTATAATCCTTTACTTGTGCTGTAAGAGTATAATCCTACACTTGTGCTATAAGAGTATAATTCTTTACTTGTGCTATAAGAGTATAATCCTTTACTTGTGCTATAAAAGTATAATCCTTTACTTGTGCTGTAAGAGTATAATCCCATACTTGTGCTATAAGAGTATAATCCTTTACTTGTGCTGTAAGAGTATAATCCTTTACTAGTGCTATAAGAGTATAATCCTTTACTTGTGCTGTAAGAGTATAATCCTACACTTGTGCTATAAGAGTATAATTATTTACTTGTGCTATAAGAGTATAATCCTTTACTTGTGCTATAAGAGTATAATCCTTTACTTGTGCTATAAGAGTATAATCCTTTACTTGTGCTATAAGAGTATAATCCTTTACTTGTGCTATAAGAGTATAATCCTTTACTTGTGCTATAAGGGTATAATTCTTTACTTGTGCTATAAGAGTATAATTCTTTACTTGTGCTATAAGAGTATAATCCTTTACTTGTGCTATAAAAGTATAATCCTTTACTTGTGCTGTAAGAGTATAATCCCATACTTGTGCTATAAGAGTATAATCCTTTACTTGTGCTGTAAGAGTATAATCCTTTACTAGTGCTATAAGAGTATAATCCTTTACTTGTGCTATAAGAGTATAATTTTTTACTTGTGCTATAAGAGTATAATCCTTTACTTGTGCTATAAAAGTATAATCCTTTACTTGTGCTGTAAGAGTATAATCCCATACTTGTGCTATAAGAGTATAATCCTTTACTTGTGCTGTAAGAGTATAATCCTTTACTAGTGCTATAAGAGTATAATCCTTTACTTGTGCTGTAAGAGTATAATCCTACACTTGTGCTATAAGAGTATAATTATTTACTTGTGCTATAAGAGTATAATCCTTTACTTGTGCTATAAGAGTATAATCCTTTACTTGTGCTATAAGAGTATAATCCTTTACTTGTGCTATAAGAGTATAATCCTTTACTTGTGCTATAAGAGTATAATCCTTTACTTGTGCTATAAGAGTATAATTCTTTACTTGTGCTATAAGAGTATAATCCTTTACTTGTGCTATAAAAGTATAATCCTTTATTTGTGCTGTAAGAGTATAATCCCATACTTGTGCTATAAGAGTATAATCCTTTACTTGTGCTGTAAGAGTATAATCCTTTACTAGTGATATAAGAGTATAATCCTTTACTTGTGCTGTAAGAGTATAATCCTACACTTGTGATATAAGAGTATAATTATTTACTTGTGCTATAAGAGTATAATCCTTTACTTGTGCTATAGGAGTATAATCCTTTACTTGTGCTATAAGAGTACAATCCTTTACTTGTGCTATAAGAGTACAATCCTTTACTTGCGCTATAAGAGTATAATCCTTTACTTGTGCTATAAGAGTATAATCCTTTACTTGTGCTATAAGAGTATAATCCTTTACTTGTGCTATAAGAGTATAATTCTTTACTTGTGCTATAAGAGTATAATCCTTTACTTGATCTATAAAAGTATAATCCTTTACTTGTGCTGTAAGAGTATAATCCCATACTTGTGCTATAAGAGTATAATCCTTTACTTGTGCTGTAAGAGTATAATCCTTTACTAGTGCTATAAGAGTATAATCCTTTACTTGTGCTATAAGAGTATAATCCTTTACTTGTGCTATAAGAGTATAATCCTTTACTTGTGCTATAAGAGTATAATCCTTTACTTGTGCTATAAGAGTATAATTCTTTACTTGTGCTATAAGAGTATAATCCTTTACTTGATCTATAAAAGTATAATCCTTTACTTGTGCTGTAAGAGTATAATCCCATACTTGTGCTATAAGAGTATAATCCTTTACTTGTGCTGTAAGAGTATAATCCTTTACTAGTGCTATAAGAGTATAATCCTTTACTTGTGCTATAAGAGTATAATTCTTTACTTGTGCTATAAGAGTATAATCCTTTACTTGTGCTGTAAGAGTATAATCCTTTACTTGTGCTGTAAGAGTATAATCCTTTACTAGTGCTATAAGAGTATAATCCTTTACTTGTGCTGTAAGAGTATAATTCTACACTTGTGCTATAAGAGTATAATTATTTACTTATGCTATAAGAGTATAATCCTTTAGTTGTACCATAAGGTCTCCCACTATGCTGACTTCCATGATCGTAGATAGATCGAAAGTAATTTACAGGTTGTTACTTTTCCTACGTACACTTTTGTTGCGTGAAGCAAACACATGAAATTTTTAACTCAATTTAAGTCCATAGGCCTCAGCATCAATTGACACCCCAAGCCGTTTTTTTACGTTTAAGATTTTTAAGTCATCGCGGTCCTACATGGCATAACATTAAGACATAAGTAGATCTTGATATTTAAATAAAAAACTAAATCTGTCTTATCTTAATTGCGAGAAAACTAAAACATGGGTATTTACGACAAAGTGAAAAACATGGGTATTTACGGTATTTACGAAAAAATCAAAGGACGACAAATATTGGAAAAAAAAATTAATCCTATTTGATTTAATTTAATAACGGGGTTTCTGTGATGCAGCACTTACTCAAT
This sequence comes from Druceiella hillmani, assembly GCA_039881145.1. Lineage (NCBI taxonomy): Eukaryota > Metazoa > Arthropoda > Insecta > Lepidoptera > Hepialidae > Druceiella > Druceiella hillmani. Next base: position 25,130,987 of record JAYKKI010000014.1, read on the forward strand.
ATTGACATTTTTCACCCTCATTCTACGCTACTAACCCGACATTTCGGGTTATTACTTTCATCGAAAATTTAAAAGTATTGTGTTAACGTTCAGTAGAGTTTTCATGAAAATCGGAAAAGTACGGTGTTTAGGGTAAACAATAGTGGATAAGCACGAATCTCATCAGGGTCTATAAGTATGTATATTTGTATGCACGTATATATGAACCGACTCTGTGCGTTTTCAAACTTTGTCATTATTGAACGGAATGTCCGATTGTCTTCGGATTCTACTTTGTTTCATGGTGTTTGGTGGCATGAATATAAAATTATACCTTATAGTCGAAAAAACTCTACCACTTTTCATTACATTTCTTTTAAGGCTTATAGCCTTTATAGTTTAAACCAAGTTCCACAAAAACTGGAGAAAAATATATAAATTCATGATAAATTTCAGGTTTCTTATCTTGGTAGTGATGTTTGCATTCTCGCAATGATGACGTTGCTATGGTTATGTTGTTCGACAGTTCCGAAATAGTTCTACTATATTCGTGATATAATAAAAGTATGGTCGAATTAACATTCAGTGTAACTATGTTACATTTTAATTAGTGCGATTCATATATTATCTCAATATGTTGGAAGGTGTTTTTAGTGAAATTTTCATTACTCCACTCGTTTCTTACTGCGTACTTTTTATTGAAAAGTAAAATGTTTAGTTTTACCGATGCGATAAAAAAGTATGATGACTTTAACGTAACTGACTCAGGAGCAATAATTTTGATTTAATTTTTCAATAACAGAATTTAAAATTTCCTACTTCATTAACAGAAAAAAATGCTAATTTTATAAAACAACAAGCGGCCTTTTTAACGTAGTTTTGTCGGAATTCCTTCTGTCTGTTCATCGATCGGTCACATCATTACAATTTTTACAGTCTTAGATCTTTGTGCATGGACTTGTGCAAATAGATACTTCAGATCAGTATCTCAGTGAACATGTGAAAAACTATAATTGGACAATATTGCAATTGTATATTTTTTCTTGCTTACCCATATATATAATGTGGGAGTAGTAATTGTTTTCGTATTTCCCTTCTGACAGAAAGCAACTGACCACGACTTTTAAAATAAAATTAAACTTCAGTTTACTGTTTTCCCTCTTTAAATCCCTTTTGAGAAATCTTCCTGAACTTCCTATTGATATTTACATACAATCCTCTTAAGCATTGTTTCCCATGACTCTAATTTTTCAACCTAAAATGTGGATAATCGGAATAAATTTTTCGTAATCCAAATTTTGAAGGGTATCGTTGAACAAGTCTTTAAAAAATATTGAGGGTGCGTATTAAATACTTTTTCGATACAGTAAAAGACTTACAAAATATAAAGCTTTAAAGTGGTAAATTTTGTTGGTGTTACGGATCCCCAACCTCTATCAGTTAAACCACTATTTTCGAATATATGAAAAGTAATCACAATGGTAGTACATATAACAAAATTAAAAGAAAAATTATTGACGTTAAGTAAACTCTACTGGTTTATGAGCAACAGTAATAGTCGATCAACTGATGAGCTGTAGTTGAGTATATAAAGAGGTTATTATAAGTTATTTTGGGAGCACTTTATTAGAGTTTAATTAGAGCCTCCAATTAAACCGGTTAATTTGTAAATATTTTTCGGTTAATTTTACGAAGTTCAAGATACAGACAAATTACAGAACCCTATTTTATTCATGTTTCAATATACATTTGACCAATCCTTTTTATGTTTTCATTATGTTTGTGCGTTTGTTCAGGAATAATCTCTTTAGTGCAAAGAATTAGGACTTATGTGTATTGGTTAATGCATCCAAAATATAAATTAGTGCTTGTTGAATTTTGTCTTGTGAATATTTTTTTAAAATTTCGTTTTATATTTTGTATTTTTATATTTTTTTAGTACTTTTAATTAATACAAGAAACGTTTGGCATGATCCAGAGAAAAAAACAAAGGCGGAGCCTTTACAGTTTATACTACATTTACATTTTCAGCATTATTAAATTCTGAACGAGGCTCCGTCATACATTCTCTGAAATATTTGAACATAAATCCCTCTTTACCTATTTTTGTCTCAAAAAAGTCGTTTATTCTTTTGGTCTCGCAGAATATTAACGTTCAACTTAAGGTATTATGTTTTGTGTACTCGGTAGAGAAGGTCTTATAAAACGTCCTCATACTTCTAATATAATAATTCTTGAATATAATATTTTTTTCAGAATATTATCAGCTGAGTCTCAGATAATAAATACAATGCGTATTTTTCTTTCGGTTGGTATATTCGACTTTAAGGTAACTAATATATGTATTTATATTTAGCTAGGCAGCTAAATATTTTATACAAAGCACCATGCAAATGACTCTCATATTAATTACACATAAACTATGATATCCAACAAGTGGCATTATGTAATAAAATGTACTTTTTACTATTACGTAATAAGCAGGTTAGACCTTTTCTAATAGTGGAAATATTTACACTCCATTTCACATTATGAAGTAATTATCCTCGTCTGAATACGATCTTGTTATTGATTCAGTATTCTTAAAGTTTCGTTTATACCCATATAATCAAGAAATGCAAAAGGTACAGGTAGCAAAGGTCTACAAAATTATGCAAATATGCACACTTTTGCCACCGTCAGGCAACTACAATGTGACCAAAGCCAATTCTGAATATATAGTGGTATATTCATGCTGTAAAATATTACTGGAAATTTCATCATTATTTTTAAATGAGGTCTAGATGTCACAATCCCAAATTGCTGACACAGATGTATTGGTTGCATAATTATGCATTACTCAATAAGAAAATATATGCGGTGCGATTCTTAAGAGTTAGAGTATTTGACACTTAAATGGTTGATGAGCAGATCGGTTAAATGACTTCAAATTGTTTTGTTAAGTGCTAACGCTATTTTAGTTTTACCAATTGTCATAAAATGGACAACCTAAATTTTGAACTCTAAAATTAAAAATTTGAAACTTTCAGCCTTTTTATTATCATTCATTCTTTTGCATCAAATGTAATAGATATGATTTATTTTCATGGCAATATAAAAAATCATGCATTTAAGGATTAAAACACTGTTGTAACTGTTATTTATATCTAAATTTAATTATGGTTAGCTAACAAATTCCCATTTGCCTATAATATAGAAAAGCTTAGTTAAAAGTAATCTTATTGTAAGACGCAGGAACTGGTTCGACCGTCTATAAAAAATAAATTCTTCCAATCCAGTCTGTGCGAATTTATATTGTAATTATAAGGTATAAAATTTACTGTGCATGTAATAAATATGAGAGTTATTTTTGAACAAAAGCAATCAACATGATAAACGACTGTGAATTTGGTTCCATATTACTCTTTGCTTCCTAGATTTTGATTAAAAAGAAGTAAGTCACTTTTACGGCGGTTTTGGCGTTGTTAAATACTTTTTTCTCTATATAGTTTTAATTAAAAAAAGAAATGATTGGTAGTTGCTATCTATTTGGACGTTGGAAATATAAATTTTTCGAAGTTTGCTTGTTTGTGTGTGTGCGAGTTTGTAGGCGTATAATTTGATTTTTGCTGGAAGTCTTCACCTGTATAATATTCACACACGTAGAACAATCGGAATTGTTAACAGTTAATCACGAGGGCTTAATATAAAACAAAAAATACATTTGGTTTAATTTAAACGTTATATGCAACAGAGACCTTTGTTGCGAGGAAACGCGTGTATTCACCAGAATCGAATATTTTTCAAGTCATTTAAGTTAAGCACTTATTAATGTTAGACAATGTTAGCTAATGTTTTATGTTTTTTTTCTGAACACATCCGTAAATACATAATGAACATAAAAAGCACATGTTAGCGTTGATGACATTAAACTTTGCACTTTTAATAAGACAAATTAAAAAAAACTTTTTCAGTATTATTTGTTAGACAAGCCAACATGTGATATTAGAATCGCGTTAAATTGCAAATAAGGTTGTTTTAGTCTGAGCATGACACCTATCTTCCCTAAAGAAGTTGCACGTAAATAAAGAGGAATACTTGATAATGAACCCTTGTCTTGTTAAATATTAAATGTGTTAAATTTACCCTCCGACTCGTGTTTCGATTCGAAATTTAAAAGTTTAAGCTACATTAATGTTTATGAAAATACAAGTTTGTAAGTTTTTCCGTTTTTGTACAGATTTATTACAGTAGAAACTCATATCGATACCCCGTACCGTTTTGTTTGTCCGGTATCTTAATGATTTTGGTCAGAACAATTAATATGTTTATTTCGTTAAAATGACCTTAAATCGAGTAGAATATGTTACGCTATTTGATTTTATTTTTTGTAAATAAAAATATTTTTTTAAAAATATTGCATTTTCCTTATAGTATTTGTGCGTCCCTTTGTATTTTGTCATGTTCTAAACTTCACTTTTACAAAGTAATTATTGCCATATGTCAATTACTAGTTCAAACTTAGTCCCAAATGAAGTCACATTTATTTTTACACACCTACTAGTTCAAACTCAATTTCAAATAAAGTCACACTATACTTTTACACACCTACTAGTTCAAACTCAATTTCAAATAAAGTCACACTATACTTTTACACACCTACTAGTTCAAACTCAATTTCAAATAAAGTCACATTTACTTTTACACACCTACTAGTTCAAACTCAATTTCAAATAAAGTCACATTTACTTTTACACACCTACTAGTTCAAACTCAATTTCAAATAAAGTCACACTATACTTTTACACACCTACTAGTTCAAACTCAATTTCAAATAAAGTCACACTATACTTTTACACACCTACTAGTTCAAACTCAATTTCAAATAAAGTCACATTTACTTTTACACACCTACTAGTTCAAACTCAATTTCAAATAAAGTCACACTATACTTTTACACACCTACTAGTTCAAACTCAATTTCAAATAAAGTCACACTATACTTTTACACACCTACTAGTTCAAACTCAATTTCAAATAAAGTCACACTATACTTTTACACACCTACTAGTTCAAACTCAATTTCAAATAAAGTCACATTTACTTTTACACACCTACTAGTTCAAACTCAATTTCAAATAAAGTCACACTATACTTTTACAAAGTAAGTATGACTTTATTTGTGATTAAGTTAACTAGTAATTGACATATGGTAAAGTGGAAAATTAAAGTTTTATTATTCGTTTATAGAGCTAGTACAGAGACCTGATTAGAATTTAGTTTAGGGACTCACATCTTTATAGTGGGTTAGAGGATTATGATTTTGACTAATATGTAGCTTTTCCCTCATAGGATATTTTCTTACAAACATTTCGTATATAGTTGGAACTATTATGCCAGTAAAGGGCAAAAATTCTCCTCAAAACCTCAGAACAATTAGTTTTATCCTGTAGTACATAGATAAGACTTAATCATTTAACGTATCGCGAATAATTTTCTGTGGCGTCGTAAAAAAATGACTTAATTTATATATGATAGGTAATTTGTCGTCTTATAGAATTTCCTGATCCTTAGGATACCCAGAATATTAAAAAAGCTGAGTTGTGTCCACTTGTAAATTTTCATTTTTTATATATTTATAGCAACATTCATCATTCAACATAATTTTTTTATATTTTTATATATTTCTGCAAATTTATGGTGTTTAATTTTATATTACTAGGGTGAAAACTCTGTTGCGTTTAGACTTTGATTTTTCCCTTTCATTTTAAAAGAATAATTGAACGAACATGCAACAATTAAAATGTTTCTTAAATAACCAATAATCTTGGCGACGGAAACATGTACCTCATATTAGGAAAATACATAGAATTTCCTACCTGGCGATCCCTGTACATCCTACTACTGGCCATATAAATCCATATATTTGTCGGATTGAAACTACGGTGATTTATTATTATTTTGTAATTTATAGATGTAGTTGTGTGCGTATATTTGAATGACAAAGTAACTGTTTTGTGTCATTGAAAAATGGCATTATATTTTATTATATGTTATTATCTTGACTACTTGACTTGCCTTGATAAATATTGACTGTTTGTCTTTTCTTCACGTTTAAACAACTCAAATAGTTTCAATAAAATTTTGTATGTATATAACACATGTTATATATTAAGAGATCGATTATATAAGTTACGATATAATTTACAGATGAAGAGTATTATAAGATAGATTATATAAAATTACACTATAATTTACGAAGAAGTTTACAGAAAAAAATTATGCTCACGCTGTTTGTATGTGCTGCCAAAACTGTAGAAATAATTTCCTGCGGCATACATCGTCAATAGATTAACACACACTGTGCTATCGCCGTGATCTTCTTGTATACAAAGCCCTGAAATATGTGAGCAAAGTAGAGCTCACACGTTTTACAAGTGTTTTAGTGATAAATAATTTACTAGACTGAACATTTTTTTCAGAGATGTTCATTGTGAAAACTTAGGAATGTTTATTTGAATAAATTTCACTGTTAACGAATGAATTATTTCAATACAAAGGTGTCTATAATTAATTAGAAGACGAAATTAATACTTTATCATTACGTATATTTATGCAGTACTTACTTATTTTATATGCAAGGAATTTTGGCGTATGGAGTGTTTGCGCATACAATGAACAGAGAGGGAAGTAGATCTGGTTAAATACCACATGGGCTAAGTTACGAGCAAAAGCTAATATGTATTTATACTTTTATCAAGTGTATGTGAGATAAAACGATCCTTTGATTAGTTTTATATATCAGTGAAAATGAAGAGTTATCCTTAAAATTTATATACTACTCCATAAGAAAATCATATTTACAGCCATTTACTAAGTAAATTTACTAATTTAAAAAACTTTACATTACCTTTTTACATGCTTTTAATATCTTACGCAGTCTTCAATCATTACACTCACTGCCTTTTATATCGTTCCGATGTTGTGTTTCTTAAGTTCTTATTATTAAATACCGTAATTAGCAGAAAAATCTTTATATTTTTCAAAAGTATAATTTAAATTGATGTAACTTTCATGGTTGTCATTATCGCGACAAAGCACATTTATTGATACGACGAAGATAATTTGACCTATTATAGTCAATAATAATACCTGTCGGAAATATAAAAATATGACCAGTGGATTTATTCATGCGCAAATAGTAAATACTGGATTATAATGATAAGTTATTCGATACGACATGTTCTCTTATAAACTATTTCAATCGCACTATCAATATTTGAAGGAAAGAAAGGTATTAAAAATAAGGTGCGCACAATTGTTTTATTTGGTGAAGTAGACAATTGTTTCGCTGGTTTGTGTAAGATCTGTGAGAACAAATATTTCAAGTAAGATCCTACAAGTGGTAGTCGATAGTTTTTAAATAGAGAAATACTTTTGAAAATGAAATCAAGGCTTTAAAAGTATATACAAGAGAGATAAATTATTTCCGCTTTAGGAATTTTGCACATATACGATAACGAAGAAATAAAGTTTAAAAATTTGTGATGAAGGATAAATGCAAAGAACAAAATCCTAAGCATAGAGCTACGAATCTCCCGCGAATGGAGAAACCAAAACGATTTTACACGGTGAGTAGCGGAATGTAAAGTTTTTGTCGCTTCACTATACGAAATATAAATAACTTCGAAATTCAAATAATTCTTATGTCAGTTTTTCCCTTATACAAAAGCTCGGGCAAATAGAATAATAGGAAGGAAAACTACCCTCATGTTACCCATATAAATTATTATCAATGGCGTCTCCAGTGAATCCATAGTTTGCTTGTGAGATGGTCATCCCTCTGTGATTCTAAAGTAAATAGAACTTAAATACGTTTTCATCTGGTAAAGTTTGATCAATTTTTTCGAAGCAATGACGGAAAAAGTAGTTAGAAAAGACCGTATTCTAAATAAGTTACGTGATAAATTATTACAAGGGCCTTGTGACAAATGTGATCTTTTAAAAAGTGCTTACAACAGGAAGGTTGTGAGTAAGAAGATTGTTTGAATAAATAAGGTGGAAAAGAACTATTTAAGTAGTCGGGTTCTTCGAATAGATTTTTTCAGAAGAATTTTTGCTCAGTGGGGAATTTTTTATAGAATTAATTATCTATACCGTTAAATGTATTAATAGTAATATTTGAAAAGTAAAAAAAAATACAGAAATAATTTCCGAAAACTCACAATAATGGTGGTGAGATCAACAGAGTCAACATTTAGCTTTAAAAATATCTCAATACACATCCAATTTGATTGCAAATATATTAGTAATTTATGTAGTAATTGGTAGGGGTATAATTTCGAATCATATGCATTTTCGGAATCATTACTTTTATGACAAAATGAAATAAACATGTTTTGCGTCATCTATTAGCACGAAATTAGTATTGTAGAAATTTCCAAAAGAATAGTGTGGTGGTGCACTTTTGCGAATAGTTTCGTCGTATTGTACAAATATAGTATGGTACTAATATGGTATTGTACAAATAATTTTATATTTTCTAAAAAACACATAAAAAATATAATATAAATTGCAAGTTTATATTATTGTTACTATAAACCCTCAAACAAACCGATAAATAAAACAATCTCATATACTATTCTATTTGTTATGTTTAATTAAAATGCGGTAAAGAAAATGTTATAAACAATACAAGGTTACTTGGTGAAGTAATATTTTTCAAAATCAGATATATCTAACTAACGGAAGTGATCAATCATAATAATGCACCTGATTATCTGCCAAAAAAATTAAATAGATACTTTCTTGACCGTTAATGAAGTTCACAATAAAGTCTCCGAAATCACCTGCGTGCAACCTCGAAGAGTATGTTTTCACATCAGTGTCTGGTTTTAATTTGATTATTTGTGTTTTGTATATTCCATCCGCTGTTATTCTCGTTATTTTTCATTGTTCAATTGTGTAGACAATTTTTGTACGTCTTTTAACTGAGGTAATGTTTTCGAACTTGGCGACTTTAATTTCTACAGTATGCCACAATCGGTCGGAACCTATTTTAAACGTTTCACGTCGTGCTGTCATTTTACATAATGCAATACAGTCGCGAATAGCGATAGTGTAGCATTATCTTTGGTAATCTGTTCCATTGGTCGATATAGCGATTATTTCAACGTCCTAGCTGCATGAAGAAAAGTTTTAAGAGTGGATGCACATCGTGCTCCACTTGATGTAAATATACGGTTTTCAACTCCGGCTACACAGTTGGTTGATGAAACAACTAATCAAATGGGATTTTGGTAAGGCAAATTTTTAAACTTATATTGTAACTTAAAGATACGAAATTAGATGAGTTATATAAACTTAATAATATAGATTTAGTTACGGATATATTTTATAATATGATTTAAATAAATATAAAAACTGTGTGCTGATTAAAAAGAGGGTAGGCGTTAACAATCAATATAATTATCTGACTAGTGTTAACGCACAATTAATCCGCGACATTAAAAACATTTTTTTTCACCATATAAGATTAAAAAAAACATGTTCGAGAGTGGTTGCGTAATATTTGGTCGATGGCGCAAAAAAGTTAAGACTGACTTGAGAGCCTTGCATGACGCGTACGTCCGGAAAGTTGAGGCCCATCTACGAAGTGATTCAAACGCGTTAATTGATTAATTATGTAGTCTTAAAACCAAACTTATTTAATGGAAGGAAGTTTGAGTGATGACTTATTTTCGTGCTCGAGCCTCAATCACGTAACCTGTAGTTGTGGACAACCGCTTTACTTTCAATGCTCACAATTGATAGATATCATAAGACAGCGTTTTGAACGCGGGAATTTGTCATGAGGCACTCCCAGGAATTCAATGATATTAACTGCATTATGGATTTACACAATAATCTCGTTTGTATTCATTTTTGAACTGACTTGGAAAAGCTTGCTCAACACAGTGGTAAAACTCTACATTTTGGGTAAGTATTACAAAATAAATAAATGCGCAACTTACAGCACGGTGTTGTTTCGTAAGTCGTTTCAAGTTAAAAGATAATTTCATTATTAGATCTCGAACATGGCAAAAGTTAAAATTTCTAAAATTTTAAATTGTATGATCCTTCTCGCGATATAATTTACTCAATGTTCGAATATGTAGTATTATTATAACGTATGTAGTATTTCGGTTCCCAAAATAGACATAACTGGTTCATTTAAATAGAAAATTCATAGTTGGTTTGAGATGATTGGATAGCTGCCAGTGTTTTCGGATTATTTAAATAAACCAATTACTTTTTTTCCAGTATTTCATAATTTACTGAGATGCGTCGTGATGAGATATATATTAATATTTATGAGAGTAGAGGATGTATTATAATGGGGCTATTTAAAAGGTCTAGAAAACTTTATTATTAATAATATAATAAGGCGGAGGATATTAGGATATTCGTATTTTTGTGTTATTATTCAAATTGAAATTTGATGTTTTTCAAAATTGTTACCTCATTTTCTACATTTTTGAATTTAAAAAAATCATTTAGTATTCAATATGTCAATGAAAAATATAATTTTTTCCATAAAATTAAAAACGTTTCTCGGTTTATAAAAGGGCGTATATGTAATAAATGAGTTCATGATTGTGTAGTTAATCTTGAAGCAGATAACATTTTTTTTATTTTTCGTATACAAATTTAAACCATTATAAAAGTTATCTCACTGCGGAATTAAAATTTTAAGTAATAATAATTTAAACCAATTATTGAATTTATTATATTTTAATTACAATAAACTAAAAAAATATTTGTGCGGATTTTATGCACAAAATATTACACTACCAAAATCTCTCCCATCACGGCGAACGCACTCCTCAAAACATAAACGCGAATTTGCAATGACGCGCCGCAGAACGTTGACTGAGATGGCTCTCACTTCTTCCGTTATTTTAGCCTTCAGCTGCTCCAAATTTAAAACAGGGATATCAAAAACTCTGAGATAACATCATAGAAAAAAGTCAACTAGGTTTAAATTGGCTGTGGTTGGCTGTAAGAGATTGCTCTTGTAGCCATAAGTCCGCCATATGTATATATTAGATATATTAAAGTAGATAAATAAATAAATTAATAAATAAATAGATTGGTCGACCTGCGTGGCCAAATAATGTATCCAAATCGGCTTATGACTTTTCCCGAAAATAACGCTCTAATTGTGTTCATGGAGATCTTATCTGTATAAGCAGTGGCTCCATCTTGCTGAAACTATACATTTGACTCATCAACATCCTCTTCTCGTAACTGCCGTACAAAACAGTTGTTAATCATTTCGATATACCGCTCGCTCTCCACTTTTTAATTCGGCGCTGAGACACCTTTATAAACAATACGCCCACGTTTTCGCACTCGCACTCGCACCCGCATACACACACATAGGCACACACACGCATACACACATGTTTGTGTGTGTGTGTGTATATATATATATATATATATATACACATATTTATATATGTATATATTTTTTTAATAAATTATATCTATATAATTGAAAGCAAAAATGGTGCTTGTTATGCGTACAAGATACGGTAATTTCACCTCAGTACACCAACCTGCTTGATTTCTCATGTCACTATTTCGAATATTTTCATATTATACGTACTGTAGTTTTTGGCTAGAATCAGACATCATTTCAATTGGGAATTTCATTATATTTTAGAAATTATGAAAATCATAAACAAATTGCTGGTGCTATTGACATTTAAACCTCAAACTTCAAAAAATGTTATTTCTTCCTAACTAGTTTAATTAAGCGTGCATTACCTAATTATTATAATTAATTAATGCACAGTCGTAAAAATAAACCAGTCTAAAACTAATGATGTAGCACGTGAATAGCGATTGTACTTTCAACCATTCCAATACCCCGATTGTTAAATGTTGAATGACAACCACATTCGGCGCTGTACGTAATATTTGAATTACAAATCTGCTTTTATTTTCTCAAATTCTTGACGAATTCTCATAAATTTACTTAAAGCGAAATATTATTCATGTGCGTTCTCAAAAGATAGTCCGGCCCAAATTTTCCGCCTATAGATTGCCCCTACATAACAATAGCTTTGTTTCAGACAAAGAAAATATGAGCCATATTTTTCATGAAACCTCAAGTTAATCAACGTCAATTCATTTTCATATTCAGCTCGCGCTGACGACCATTTTTTCAATATAAACGCTATCAGCAAGGTAAAACTGTAAATTTTCTTTGCACTGTGAAATCGAGAAAAATAACAATGGCGGGCAAGGTTTATCGACGCTCCTCACAACGTTATCCTTCGCTTCCTGAGACTTGATAAAAAGGCCCAACCGATTTTGCCTGCCACGTCGTCGTCCATGCGGTTTTAATTGAAATAAAAAAAGAACACTTTTATCTTGTTGATTAATAAACATTTTACTATATATATATATATATATATATATATATATATATATATATATATATATATATGTATATATATATATATACATATATTATAATATTCCTTGAGTATATGTTATTGAAATAATGTGTTGCTTGTTCGATATATTGCTGTTGTTAACAAACTATTTTGTTTATAAAAAACAAAAATATTATTCAGTGTAAATCGAAATTTACCTGTCAAAATTGACCTAAATATTCAACACACCAATAAAACATTATATTTGAATTGCAGTTCGACGAACATTTAACGTCTTTAATATTTCATGTAAATAATAACGTATTTCTTGACTAATATTCAAGTCAACAAAATATTAAAAATAAATTTTATATTTGGATATCCTTCTTTACTGTAAAATATTTGAAATTTTTTAATATATGGATTTAAAACTTAATATAACATATATGCATATATGTTTTTTATAACAAGGTAAAAATATTACTTTTACTAAAAGGATCATAGAATAATATAGCATTTTGTACATATAGAATGGGTTAAATATGATGTAGCGATAATACGTACTATTTTTGCCGCAGAAAATATTTTATTTAGTAAAGAATTCAGTTAGCTTATTTTTTGACGTTTGTAAATAAAAACCTCGTGAATTGAGATAGCGTACGGCGAGGTTAAATGGGACCGGGGGTAGAGTCGGGGTAAGAGTTGGCGAGGGAGAAGGTGCGGGGAAAGATAGAGATAGAGAGTGAAAGGGCGAGGAAGAGGGAGAGGAAGATGGAGAGAGAAAGAGAGTGTGTGAAGTTGTTGTTAATAACTCATTATACTGATAAATTCTTTATATCTTTTGTATGTAATTTTCACTTGAAAACAGAAAAAATATCATAGGGAAATATAATGATTATTCACATACCATGTTGAAAGGAAGAAAAATACTTACTTCGTCTTACAACACGTGCCCATTTTTAGTTTAGAATAGCCAATTCGCAGACACGGAAACTATTTAATTTGCTACTAGTAGAGAACTTAGTCAGTTGGTTTTTTGACGTTTATACATAAAAAAACTCATGAATTGAGACTGCATTCGGCGAGAAAGAGAGGAAACGGCAGAAAGTTTAGGGAGAGGGAGAGAAACGGAAGAAGAGAGGAGAGAGCTTAAGGAGAAAGATAGAACTAGAGCAAGGGAAAGAAAGAGAGAGTTAGTTTAATTGTTTCTAATAACATACGGGTTAATTGCATAATAGTTTCATGTCGATAAATAGTTTCATACTCAAATTATGCGCTTCAAAAATGTTTCACAATTAATTCTTCGTCGCTCGTAAAAAATATAAACATCGATATATTTTCATACCAATTTCAAAATATTGAAATTTTTATAATTCATTGGAATTATCATCAAAACTTCTTTTTTTTAGTGTAAATAATCTATTAACTTTAATAGATTATTAGGGCATTTTAAGATATATGTGAAGTTTTTGAAGAATTATTTGCTTATTTTAAAGAAATTATTTTTTCATTGAAAACGATTATACGTTATTGTTTTCGATCAACAAGAAATTTTTTTTTTATTAAAATACGGCATTTAAATGATCAGATATCAAATATATTAACGAGCTTATGACCTATTAACAAGCAAACGTTGTTAAAAAGCAAGAAGATTGAGCAAAAGATAATTCGTTGCTGGAAACGTGTTACTAACAAGTATAAGTAGTAAGTATATTTTATTATTAACCGAATGTGTTTCTTTTTTAGCGCTGTATTTTAATTAACAAATAATACATATTTACTCATAGTTATTTTGATTCTTTCCGCAACCTATTTATTTTGAAAAGTGTAAAATTTATATGTTTTCGCCAATAATTTAATTGAAAACATTAACTGTTTTCAATTAAATTATTTTATGAGAAAAAATAGGAAAGAAGTGTGGCGGCAGGTCCAAAGCAAAAATTACAAAATTAATTTTAAATTTAAGATAATTTAAAAAAAAATCCCCACCCTCATGTTGGGACAGGTCACGTGTAATTACTTTCTTACCGGAGCTCTGATGCTGGGACTGGACTCCTTTTGGTTTGTGTGTTACATGAAATAATTTTTGTAGGGTTTTTAATTGTAATTTGACCGTCTTTATAAACATTTTGATAAAAAGGTTTAACCAATTTCAAACAGCCATTGTACAAAAAATGACCTGAAAATTAAAAAAAAATAATAAAATTACGAGTATTAATTAGAACTTTTACAGTAAAATATCTGATTCAAACATCAATCAATTTGTAAAATATTTCGATTGTTGGAGATTTCTGGTATTAGTGTCACATCGAAAGTAAAGCTTAATCTTTGCCAAGTTTTATTTTTTGATTTGCATTACTTATGATATCTTATGTTATTTAGAATGTTACGAGCTCACATGGCATTCTGGTTGTGTTTGTTAGTTGCTATATAAGCAGGGATTTAAAGCAAATTTGTTTATTTTACGATTTTTTTAAATTTTATTAAAACTAATTTATTTATGAAGTACGAAAATAGTATCTATAAAAAAGAAAATTGAAATTTGCATGAGTCTAAAGATGTATTATTACTTGAATTGTTAATTAGTTAGTTTTTTTAAGCCATTATTTTTTTCTTTTGTGAATTAATTGCTTTAGTCAAGTTATTCGTTTTTTATATTTATTTTTTCCTTTGGTTTCCTTTTTTAATTTAAGAAAAACATTATGTCTTAATATTATATTCAACTCGATCTAAAGATTAAATTGTGAATTAAAGATTAACTATTTAGATTAAAATTTATTTAGATTAAAATTTTCATGTGTTATTTTAACTAAAACTTATTGAATGCATCTGCTTAAATATATTTATTTAGGTATTCATTTCGGTTCTTAGCAAGTTATCTCATTATTTTTTGTTTATTTTTTACGTTACTTGTGTATATGTTTTCTTACTTTCCAGATTGAAAGGTAAGAAAACATTTTAAAAAGGTAAGAAAACTAAATTCTTCCCATCTTTGAGGAGTGGATCCAAAAAATATTAGTCAAGAAAGTCAGTCGAGCGCAACCATGATGAGTCCACTCCTTACCATTGAGGAGTTCCCGTCACCGCCTTTTGGCTCTATCATCAAACTCTTGTCATTATTTGTGAATTGACTTGCAAAAACAAGTCAAATGAGCCTAAACTCTATAATTCAAATTCATTTTTCGGAAATTCAGACAACAAAATATCAAATGAGTCAAAACTCGGTATCAATTTTATTAAAGGGACATTGTACTTCTTCCAGAACCTTAAAACATCTTCGGAGTCCATTGTCAGATTCGGACCATATTTACAGGTCCCATATAATTATGGTCAGGATCTGAGAATAAATTCCGGAGATACCTGAAATCATTCCCTTTAAAATAAAAAAAGAATAAAGGAAACTGGTTAATGTGTTAACGATTTACAGCTGTACACACTTGAAAAAAAAACAATAGGCGTAGAATTGAAAATCTCACAATTTTTAAGTTTTTCAGTTAAAAATAGAAATAAACCTAATTTAAAAAAAAAAAAAAAACCAAATTTTAAACCTAATTGTAAATACTGCTTGCCGATCGGATAGGAAATCATAAATTGAAGAATTTGAAAGAAAAATGCGTACAATTGAACAGCAGTGCCTTTTTTTAATGAATTTTGTAATGTTTCAAATGAAGAAGAAGGTGTACGTTTAAAGAAAAGTAGTCTGTAAACATTACATGCAATATTAGAAACCGGAAAAGTATTTTCATTGGAACAAAATAAAATGCAAGGGTTTTTATTGCGTTGACTCTGAACTCCAGCGCGGTGATGTCAGAACTCGACATAAATGTGGAATAGGGAACCAATTAAAAGATGAAATTATTAAATGATTATATTTGCATTATATGTAAACCCAAATAATGGAAAGTCTTTCATTTCTTCAATAAAATAGTAAGCATTAGAGTACCCTCAGTGATGCAATGAGACAAGTATTTATAAGATCACCATTACGCACGCTCGCTCGTCTATTTTTAAGAGAGGGAAATTTCTCACTTGACTATTTAAACGTTTCAGAATATACAAGTATTCTGAAAGGTTTAGCCAAATATAATATCAATATCATTTAGCCAAATATAATATCAAACTTTACTGAGCGCAAGTAATCATCAATCAAGTCATCAAATCATAAAAGTGTTACGTTATGGATAGAGATGTTCTCCAAGGAAATGTGAGTGGAAATGTGAATAATATTAGGCTTTGTAAGTACGTATGTATGTATATACTAAAGTATGTGTGTTTTCAAAGGTTTATATGAAGGAAACGCCTG
This sequence comes from Druceiella hillmani, assembly GCA_039881145.1. Classification (NCBI taxonomy): domain Eukaryota; kingdom Metazoa; phylum Arthropoda; class Insecta; order Lepidoptera; family Hepialidae; genus Druceiella; species Druceiella hillmani. The sequence goes on from JAYKKI010000014.1 coordinate 25,147,673, forward strand.
TTTGACTATAGGCTTTTGAGCCCAAATGAATGAACAGGACGATAAATTTCTGGGTTCAGAAATCCTTTTTGCCATTGTGTTATGCTTTTGAAGAATTTAAACATAGGTTCTAAGAGAAACTAGAGAAATACCAATTGGATTAGAACCAGAAATTTTGTCCGGTTATCCATATGTGTTTATTAAAGGTACCTCTTGTTTTAATTATAATCGGAAAAGTCTGGAAGCAAAAGCAGAAATTAATGAGAATGAGAACGGAATGTTAGTTTTTCATCAAAGAAAACTATGAGATCTCTAACAACACACTTACTTACGTTGTAGGGTCGAGCTGCCCAACACATACTTAAATAAAAAATTATTTTTGAAAGTAGTGAAAGAGATAATGAAGCACATGTCAATATTCAGAAACACCCTATTAGAAGCACATCACTCGGCTATTGGAAATAGGTTTTGTTGTGAATTTAGACAGTTTTTAACGTCATTGACAGTGGTGTAGATATTACAGTTATTTGCATGGAGATCGTTTATGAATATTGCAAAGAGAAGGGATCCCAAATGCGAGCTTTGTGGAACCTCAGAGATGATTGTTACAGGTGCAGAAAGATGACCTTTGGTACTCATAACTTGACTCCTGTTATTTAGGTAAGATCTAATCCACTTCAATAAATTCCCATGAATGCCATAACCTTCAAGTTTCGCTTATAGTATTGAATTATTTACATTATCAAATGTTTTCGAAAAGTCTATTTAAATGGAGTCTACCTGCCTTCTCTTGACAATAGCGCTACTAAGATAGTTTTTAAATACAAATAAATTACATATTGTCGATCTTTTTGAAACAAAACCGTGTTGGCTTGTAGACAGAAATATTTGAAATTCGGAATAAAAAGTGTTGTACAAAATGGATTCAATTAATTTTGAGAAAACAGATACGATACTGACAGGTCTATAGTTTTTACATTGGTTTTAGTATTTGTGGATTGGAATAATTTAAGGAGTTTTACATGGATTAGCAAATATACCTAATTTAATACATTTATTGAAAATAATACATAGTGGAAAACTCAAATTATTACATTTTATTTATAAATAGGCGGAATCCCGTCGAATACAGCACCTTTTTTGCAGTAGAGGTCTTCAATTTTTATTTTAATTGTTTATGTATATATATTTATATATATATATATATATATATATATATATATATATATATATATATATATATATATAAATATATACCCTTTGTGAAATTTTACGCTTTTTCCTTCAACCATCGTATTAAGACAGCACTAATTCAAAAAGAATATAGTTATTTGATCTTATAATTTTCATATGGATATTTTTCTTGATTGCTGCTTTTAATTTATCATATAATAATTGAAAAGCAATATTAATATCAAGATTATTAAAATTTGTTTCCCAATCAACAGAGCTTAGTTCGATGCGAATAACGTCGAAATTGAATTTATTAAAATTGGGTCTCTTGTGATTGTTAGGTTTAATGAAATTAGGTGATTGGTTTGAAAATTTAATATATATAAGTAGTAGGGGATGATATTCATCAACACGGCTTAACAGAGCAGCACAATATATACTTATATAAGTAAGTGTAAGTGATAAAATGAGATCTATATATTTATTATTTTTATTGAGTATATTGTTGAACTGTGCAAGGTTGCATAAAGACATTGTTTCCAATAAGAATTCAGATTGAAGTTCATGTGCTGAGGAATGTAACATATAAGTAGAATTAGGAGTCTTGGTCCAATATATATTGGGGGTATTAAATTCACCTATGCAAACAAAGTTGCAATAGTATTTTGCATTTAAATTTCTTCTTTGACAGAATAAAAATATTTCATCTATACTGTCTATATGTATCGTGTCTATATGTACCCTGTCTATTTGTATATAGCCAAATAATAACATTTCTATTATATATCTTATATGGTAAATAATATAAGTAAACAATAAAAGTTCTATTGTCAGAAACCGTAACACTTAGCCAAATATCCTCCACTTCACTCTCCCAAGCAGTCAAACGGTTCACGAGACATGTTTTTTCACAGCAATTGCTACTCCTCCGCCCTCGTCCTTATTAATGCTCGTTGAATACCGTTCGAACTTAGAAATCGGAACTTCGCATCAAATACGCTCTCATTAAAATTGGTTTCTTATAAGTGAATAATATCGTGATCACTGTTGAGGATATTTAGATAGAGGTCTTTCAGCTTACTTCTGATTCTATTTACATTTTGATAATAAATTACCATTATACAATCATAAATAAATTCAATCCAAATATAATTAAAATCGTTGACAGAACAAAAACAAACAAATGATGTTATATTACACTATTCCAATTTCTTTAAACAGTCTATGTTTTTTATTTGAATGGAATTTAATTCATCGTCTTCGCCCACACTAGTTATGCCAAATTTTAATCATACATATTTGAAATCATACTCTTTTCTGATTCCTGAATAAAGATACTTGCATTAAGGAGAGTTGTGTTCAGTGATATAAATTCGCGTCTTATCACCGGTGATGCCAAGATGAGAACTATTTACCAGTTATTGATAAAATAGAGTCACAAAGCCGAGAAGAAGATTGTATCACCAGAATATATCTTGGTCTAGTTGAATTTGTATCCATTCTAGTGACACTACGGTAGACATAAGTATATTTACATGATCAGTACTCTGACCTATAGTGGAACAGAATTTTTAAATATCTGCAGTATATTCTCGGAGCGCCTCTCAGAAACAGCTTGCAATTCTATGTTTTGGCTGCGTGAAATGTTTTCGCGTTTTGCGATGTGATTATTAATGAGTCGGAAATCTGATTGTAGTTTACCATTTTCGCCTTCAAGTTTTTTAATTATTTCGTTTTTCTCAGAAATTTGCATTTTAAGAACATTTTGTTCAGCAAAGACAAAGTCGGTGGTCGCTGTAAAATCGTTTTCAAGATCTTGAAGAACCGATTAGTTTTCAGACTGGATCGTTTTTCTGACATCATTTAGAAGTTCGGATAATATCCATAAAGATAGTGAAAGAATTTTGCAGTTTTTCTTCGAGAATAGTTGATACTGAAGTCAGAATCCTTTGGTTGAGTAAATCACTATTTTTTTCATGGTCACAACTTCACTATCTATTATTCTCGATAATTTCATTAAATACTGGTTGTTGTATGTTGATATATTACGAGGAATACTGTTATCAAGTGACGTGTTCAAGCTGAGCTCTGCAGAAGGTATTCGGTATTGATGTACAGATGTACCCTTGTTTAAACTCGGATGCCGCGTGCTAATGTTTTTACAGCTTGGAAACATCCAGGTTATTATAAATTCTTGATCAAATGAAGCAAATTGTTTTTTTTAAATACTCAAACAATGACGATGATATTTACCTGAGCATCGATGACACTGCATTGCGTCAACAGAAGACTTAATCTTATTTTGGCCTGTCACACAACACTCCACCGTTCAGTTTTTAATAATTTAAATAATAGTAGTAAGCTATTATTGAGTATGTTATTTCTATTACCGAAGTGTAATCTAGCCAGTGATAGCTAGGTAAGCTTCTAAATTTGACTCTAGCAAAAATTCTCAAAATATTATAACACCATCACTATACAAATCACCAAACTTTTTTACATATATATTTATAATAAAATTGTCACTTTATTAATAATCCGGAATACATACACGAAACAATAACAATATCTTCACGCACAAACTCTAGAGGTTACTCTTTTTGTTGTAACTCGGAAAACTCTGCTACTCTTGGCAGGAAGAAGTTTATCCATGTCCATGACATAATAAAAGATAGCTGATTTAGTGTAATTAGGAATTACCTTATTTTGGTAAAAGTTTTGTTTGGTTTATTCAGACTGCTTTTTGAACATGTATCAGCAAAGACCCGCTTCTCACTTTCTATAAAGTATATAGTGAAGACTATTCTTTTTTATGTGCATATAAACTAATTTGGAAAGACTTTCTAGCATTAAGAGTGAAATCGTCAGACAAAATTATTAAACTTTTCTTATCATGTTTAGCAGTTAGTACCTCTGAGACTAAAGAAGATATTAAAATAATATTTGATTGTAATCTAGCTCAGAGAAAGTATACATAATTCCAATTCTAAAAATAAAAAAAAAATTATTTTTCAATGTATTTAAATCGATATTGATTTGTAATGCCACTAAGGGCAATAAAATGTTTTTCTTGAAGTATTTCGCAATGAGATTATTGTGTGAATATGCTAAGTAAATGGAAAAAAGTAATGCGAGTTAGAATAAATTAAACTGTAGACAAAAAAGCAGATTCATTTGTTAAAATTTATATATATTTTACAGACTGGTACTTCTACTAAAATACCCGATTTTGTTGAAAATGTTTTCTTAAGAAAATATATAGAGTAGTTGTTTGCACCAAAATCATTATCTGAGTGTTTCGTTTGAGTCTCTTTCAACAAATAATTATTAAAAATATTTTGATACGGCTATGAAACAGAGTAAAAATAATTGTGGCAACAGGAATGGTTAAAGATTGGTTCCAAAAGAGAAGTGGCATTTTAAAATACACCTTCTATTCATCTTAAAGTATGAAAAAAAGAGTACCAAAGAGAGGGACGGATAAAACGCGAAGCTCTTATAATCTAATGAAAAAACGAATACCTTTATATTTGCAGACTTACAATAAAGTAATATGTAGTATAGCAAAATAATGGAGTATTTTCTATTCTCACTAAAAGTTAGAAATGTCTAAAATACTAAATATTTGTCTTCTGAACTGTTTACAATAACATAAAAATATATTTGCAAACACAATCTGGATCTAATTCTGAGATTAATATGTGCGTAAAGCCTTAACAGAAAACTTAATATCGATTGGCTAAAAACCAAATTCAAATATTCCTCAAAAGCGGAATCGAAGCTAGTTTGTCAGTAATTTTTTTAAAGTATTGTTGTTAAGCTTTTTTATAAGAATTTAATTAATAAACTAAATAAATTACTTGGTAACAACATTAAAAGTAGCTTCTAAAATATTGATATATTTAATGTTTAATTACAAAATAAGTAATAGATCTAAATATATCTTATATGCAAATTGAATTTTGATATTCTCTTATTCAAATAGTTACTTGTAATAGTATAAAATAATTTCCATTGTTACTTTTCTCCGGGGCTTAATATCTGATACCCAGTGAAATATGATTCACTTTTTATAGAAATTTTAATAACTTAAAACTCGCTTAGGTAAGTACATTATTTTTAATCAGTATTTCAATATTGTTCATCAAACTGTTTTCTAATTTTTTTATTTCGATATTTTAATAAATGGTTTTTCTTAATTATAACCATAGTATGGTCGTTTCAGTTATGTAACTCGTAATAAACTACAACAATTTATCCTTGTGATTTTAGCCCTGTATTAATTTATGTTATACCCATTAAACATTTTATATTTTTAACATCTCATGTTTCAAATCATTAATTAAATACCGTTAAAGGTTGATTTTTTCGTTTTTAACAATTGTTTACTTTCACGTTTTATGAAGTTTTTAATCATTTATAAGAATCTATACTAACTATAATTATGAAAATCAGGGAAACCGTTTTACTGCTACGAAGGAACTAACTTGCCTACTATAATTTGAATTAATTGGATTAAATATATATATATATATATATATATATATATATATATATATATATATATATGTATAATAACCTACGTATTTTTAAAAGATAAAAAGGTGAGACAACAATTTTTGAAAATGATATTTAAGAGGATATTTTATATAAAAATTAATGTTATATCATAAAGTTCTTATTCAATCAATTTACATTTAGCAGCAGGTAAAGGTCCAACGCCATCCTACAAAGTCAGGTTCAGAAGCATTAAAAATTGATGACTCTTACCACACATACATATACTTCTTACAAATTTAAGGCACAGACACTACCACATCACCTCTCATTCAATATTTAACATTGTGCCCATATTTAAAGCTAAATAAATTACAAAAACCAACTTACAGTTTGGAGGTATACAGCATTATCGGCAGATACACGAGTAGACAAATACACGGTATTTGAATATTTATAATCTACGTGAAAGATTATTAAAAAAAAACAGCTCAATATTGCCGCTATTCAAGAAATGACAAAAAAGAGTAATAGCATACTGAAGCCTTTGACGTAACGAACCTTAAAAATAAGAAATAATGACCACTTTGTCACGTTTGCGTCGGAAATAATTATTGGAATACTAATATAAACATGTCAAGTATACCTCATAAACTTCATGAAAGGAAAAAAAATGCCACGTGTTTTGTAGTGGAGCTAAATACGTGTGTATACATGGACCTTAAACGGAATAAATACATATTCAACATTTTAAGATAGTGGCTCTTAGTAGTAAAACTTACTTAGTTTCGAATGTGTTTACGTGTCTTGTAACATTTTGAAAAGAGGAATTTATTATCATTTTAGTTGTGTAATTATAAAAATAAGTATATTTAAAAAAAATACATTTAATGATAAAAAAAAACAAAGACATAAAGTGCACGTTTCATAAATTAACGACACCTACTTCGTCTAAAAAATCTCGTTTTTGTGTCTAAAGTTTGTGTAAAGATTTAGATATAATCTTAGTGCCAATTTTAGATGTTCACCAGATTTATATTCACAAGAATAAATTGAAGACTGTCATGAATACAGATATATGAAGGCTCCTAAGAAGAAGCGATAATGTTATTGTTTAATAAAACTGATTATTTCACTAACTCCCGTTAATAAGTGAGTAACGCATAGTCAAAATTGACTCACGTTTAAGAAACATCATGATGGTTTTTATAACTAACAAAATTAATGCTTGCATAAAATGTTTAAAATTACTATGTATTTTAATTAACTTCTTATTATTTTGAATATATTTGGCGTTCATTTTGTAGAAATTCATATTCACAATTAAATGAAACTATGTGATGTAGTATTATTTCTACTTTCTTTAATTTCTTTACGACGACCTAGGTTTCGTTGTATTACGTCATCTTCAGGTAGGCTATTAGCAAAGATCTCAATCTTTGATGATGTTGTAATACAACGAAACCTAGGTCTTGGTAAAGAACTTAAAGAAAGAAGAAATAATACTACATCACGTAGTTTCATTTAATTGTGTCTTATTATTTTTATAATGCAATATATTTTTAAGCCGAAAATATATTAATTAAAGCCGCATTCCATAAAATTTTTCGAAGCATAAAATCATCCAAATTTTATCACTAACGAATTAATGTTCAGTTTTAAAAATAGTAATCACGTCTCAAAAAATCGAGAACAACATGCATGCACGGCATGCACCTTTTGTTTACGTATTTAAATAAACCAATTAAAAACGTTACTTGTATCTTCCCTCCGTTTCAGATAACCGGGGTCCCTGTCTAATGGTGAGGACAATGGATAAAAATGTTGATGGAAACTTCATGTGACAAATATGTATAATAATTTAAACTTAGTCGGAACAGAACGGTTATGATGTTTAGTCTTAAATTTTCACATACGCTGGTCGCCAGTACATTTGTCCTATTGTTTTTGTGCTTTATATATTACTTTATTATTGTAGATAGCATTTCGTATAAATTTTATAAGAATCCAACACCTACCCTAACTATTATTTCTAATCCTAACTTTATTTTGAAGTCATCATCGTTCAACTTAACCAACTTTTCTTTTGCAACTCTAAATAAAAATGTTTTTTTTCCAAACATCACTAAAATCAACTTTTTAAATACTTTACAAACAAAACCAAAATCAGTTTCCAACAATACAATTTCAGTAGACAATTCCGTGTTAATGACCAGGGAAATATACGTATCGGGTCACGCGAAACCACATCCAGAACTATGTCCCCTATTGGGAAAATCATTGAAAATAATGATACTCATAACGACGGCACCCACGCATTCAGAAGCCAGAAATGCTATAAGATTGACATGGGGACATTACGGATTGAGGAAGGATATATCAATGGCTTTCTTTATAGGAACTACGAGTGACACAAATATTCAGAGGTCTATAGAAAGGGAAGAGGCTCTATATGGAGATATAATAAGAGGAAATTTTTTAGATAGCTATAGAAATTTGACATTAAAAACAATATCAATATTAGAATGGGTCAACGATTATTGTCCCAAAGTAAATAAAGTACTTAAAATGGATGATGATGTATTTATAAATGTGCCGTTACTTTTGAAATTTTTAGATAAAAGGACTAATGATTCCATGACTATTTACGGAAAAGTATTAAGAAACAAACCCTCAAAAAGGCCTATGGGATCGAAACATTACGTGTCAACTAAGCAATATGTCCACAAATATTTTCCAGACTACACATCTGGTCCTTGCTACTTGATGACCACTGACTGCGTTAACAAATTGTATATGCATGCCTTGAAAAAACCCTATGTGCCTATAGAAGATGTATATATAACAGGTATTCTAGCCCACCAGTTAGGAATTAAGAGGATTCATGCTACTGAATTTCATAACACAAAAGTAGAGTTACATCCTTATAAATTGCAGGAGGCCATCAGCATACACGGGGTATTTTTCCGTGAACAATTTGATCTTTGGAAGAAGTTATTAGATGAGAACTATAAATATAACATGTAAATGTAATATAGTTCATAATTTAATTTGCATTTCAAGATGTTATCCTGGTGGATAATTTTTGAAAAAGCCTCATATCAACGCATTTCATGTTATTAATAGGATTTGATATTTTTATTAAAGATCCTAATTATAATTCAAATTTTTTTAAGTGGCCTATTCTATTTTATTTTGACAGTTCGAGAAAACTAGCCAAAATTCGAATTTATGTGTAGACAGCAGGAATATAGCTTTGACCCTTATTACATACATCTCTATCGTTCCTTGTTATTTATATACCTTTATACATTTTGAATATTTGTGGATAATAATAAAAATAATTTTAACGCAATAAATACAAGTAAAATTTTTCAGCAAAAATTAAAATAAAATCGTTTATTTTACAGGACATCCAATCACACGCAGAAGCGTATGTCATTTTATATGTGTCAAAGAGCACACCGTTCAATAGCAAATTTCTTTAAAGTGATTTGAGTTTGAAATTTACTTGCATACGTACACATTTGATTTTATTGCTGTAAAGTGGCAAATTACTTTTTTTAAACAAAGTTTAGCTTTGCTCTGTATTTTACAACAATTTGATTTAATAATTTATAATTTTTCTTACGTTTTCATGAATAAATTCATTTTTTATGAAAAATGTTAAGGGTAGTAATTTTGACAAGCAATATTATAATCAAATTAGTATTGGTTAGACCTATTGTAATAATTAACTCATCGAATTAATTATTTATAATAAAATCCATAATTATAAATTTAATTATATTTACGTATAAATATGTATTCTTTATGTTAATATTTTTGGACTAATAAGAATATTTTGAAAGTAGGTATATATGCAAATTAAAAAGAAAAAATATAAATGAGCGCAAGTAGAAAAAATGGCACGCGATTTTTATAATTATTCATACATATTCATTATTGTTCATGCCATAAAGAGGTTTATGCGCTTTCTTGTTTTTTTGTGAGAAAGGAAAATTTAATTAAAAAAATATTTAATTTTTTGATATAAAGGAAAAAAATATTTATAAATTCTAATTACAATTTTTTAACCCCAATTGAAATAAATAATATGTACATGAACGTCAAAAATTAAATATGTTGAATGGCCCACCGTAAACTCTTTTCGCTTTTCCTTTTTTAAATTTTCTTCAAATATAATTATGTTCATTTTTGGTCATACACTTCATTCCACACACATACACGGTCATACATCACTTTTAAATATATATCACGTACACATAACCTATATGACAGGGATTATATGATAGAATTATCGGAAAAATATGTAATAGTAGATGAAAAACTTTCCAAGTGATCTAAGCTATTTATAATTTAAGAGTCGTTGTCCTGAATTAATAGTAGAAACATGTTTTCTTTCACTAGCGACATTATATTTATTTAAAATATATTCTAAGAAAGCAAAGTATATTTTTCATTTACTTGCAAAGAAAGAAAATAATAATAACTTAGCACAGATTAAAATAATTTGAATGGCATGAAAGGATAATAATCTAACTTTGCAGGCAAATAAATTACAATTGCCAGTAAAGTTAGATTATTATCGTATGGCTAAATTTTTAAACTATTATTTAGATAAAAAATAATAATGACTTAATAATGTACTAAGTTCGTATGTTTAAGAATTCACCAATTATAATAATGATGTTGAAAAATATTAATCAACATTTACTTTTTACGTAGAGTATTTTTTATTAATTTTTACGTAGAGTATTTTTCATTAGCGTAGAGTATTTTTTTAGTAATATGTGAAGTGATATCTATATCTCAGCAGATATATTGTGAAATTTAATGAAGTTTAGGTAGATAATATTACGAAGAATATTGTGAAAATTTTATAGTTCAAATTTACTATTACTTGATTAGTCAAATTATAAGTGTGTACATATTAAATTTAATTGAGTTAAATATTTAGACTGCTGTCATTTAAGTTACATTATGTAATTACAGTGAGTTCGTATGCTAAAACCTGCTCTTGGTATATAATTATGTTTTGTTAGCGGAAAATTTTCTTAATAACTACTAGTATTGACAAATATTGGGTGCCTTTGTTAATGTAAATAAATATGTGTAATCTATAAATTAAATTGAACTTCAATAACCCGTGGTGGGTAGAATTAGAATTAAACTTCAATAACCCGTGGTGGGTACAATTAAACTTCAATAACCCGTGGTGGGTACAATTAAACTTCAATAACCCGTGGTGGGTACAATTAGAAAGCAAGTATACACTTGTTGATCTTTGTATTAGAGATACGATTATATATCTTTAACCATTTATGTCATACATATACGTGTAAAAATTATATCTTTTTATTTTGTCTGTTACCTTATGCAGCGTTTAAATTAATTCTATTCCGAAGTAAAGAGGAATTATTAAAATTAGATCGAGGTTGAAAGAAATAATATTCCTGGCAAACATATTATGTGAGATTGAACTTAAATAAGGTTTTGTTCTCATTGAGTGTATTACAGTATACTCAAATTCGATAAAACTTAGGTTTATTTACAAACTATTTAGATTAAAAGTGTCAAATTTAATATTTGGTATTTTTTTCGTGAATTAATATTAAGGTTAATGACATTTAAAATGATAGAATTGTTTCGCCTGCGTGCTTATTAAAATCAACAAATTTGAAAAAGTATATATTTTAATGAATCTGTTTATGGAGTAAAATAAATTAAAAATTTGTCATTGACATTTTTATAGATGTCCCAGAACTTCTAAAAATTTCATAGTTTTTAGTGACTAGTAGCAGATAATTTTTGCTAAGTGATCGCCTATTGGAAACCATATTCGTTAATTGATTAATATAATTTTAACGAGAAAAAAAAAATGTCCATCACATACGATGTGTTCGAAGTTCGATGGAACTTCAAAAATATTTAAATATGTTTTATCCTTATTTCTATGTGTAGAATTCAAGTTCAATATCATTGGCGAGGTCTCTAGAAACACGTTATAAAATGTTTAGTAATATATTTAAATGGCCTCTTCTTTTTCTTGACCTAACTTTTTAACCATGTCAAAAATCTGAATAAAAGGTAACAATAAGTAAATAGTACGTTAATATAAAATTATTTCAATCATCTTTCATTAATAAGATAAAGAGATTTAGGAAACTAATTATTTTTCTTATATATGTTACCGATATGCTGAGAAATATATTTATATTGTGATAAATAAAATACGATATTTTTGATATTATAATACGAATATGAAATACGGATATTAAAGCCAATCTTAACTTCCACAGTTACTATTCGCTAAGTTTGTGTTTATAGTTAATAACCACTTTTGAAAAGCATAATAATGTCCCAATCATAATGATTTCTAATATATTTTTATTGTGATAAACAAATTAAATTAATTTTTTAAAGAATTGCATTCTGAAGCATTTTATTTGTCGTGACAAGTCCTTTGATCATTAATGGTGGCCAGGATCTGGTGATGAAACAGATAGGTAATTCAAGAAAAGGAAGGTAATAAAAGAACTTCTTAAAGTTCAAATTATCCTGAAGGTATATATTTATCCTGTTTTTGCTCATTTTATTTATTTTTACAAATTCTTTGACAGGTAGGTTATTAAGTATGTACAGATATAAACAAAGGCATGAAGCAACTAGGATATTATATAGATATTAGATAGGAGTTAAAAATATTTTTTAAGATAATATTGACTCTAAGTTTATCTTTTTTAATAATATCATTCCAAAATAAAATTATACATCAGTATTCCATTTTTTGTTTTTTCTACAAAGAGTTATCTCTAATGATGGCCCAAACTTTAAGATAGCCATATTAAATATCTTTTTCTTACTTATAGAAGATTGACTTTCCGTCAAACCGTAATTTAATCATGATTTTTAGATTCGTGCGACGAAAATCGGATTCGGTTGTTCGGTCGGTCGGAATCGATTGTATTTTAGGACTTTCGTTTTTAATTTAAACAATGAATATGTTCAATTACTTTCGCCAGTTTCAAATAATTTTAATTAAGAATTTAGGTTTAAAATTGTAAAAAGAGATTGAATTTCATTCACCAAAATTATATTGACACACTCTATATTTTAAATCTTTTAATATGTACCTTTTCATAATTTTAATCTTATTAATGCCAATAAAATTATTCTACAATAACCATAATGATTATAATACGGCTTTTTTTAATGATTTCTTTTATATTAAAAGCAGAAATTTAAAACGAATATGGGTTGGTGAAAAAAAAACATAATTAACCATAACTTAAGATAGAGAAAAAAAAACATAATTAACCATAACTTAAGATAGAGAAAAAAAAACATAATTAACCATAACTCAGATAATTTTATAAGTTTGTTGAATTTTCTCCCACCTTTTACAATTTAAGACCATTTATTTGGAAGTCTAATATTAATATTATATGATGATTATTACAAAAATTATTGAAAAATGACGCCCCTTAAAAGTCGTTACTTGTACGAGTCGTGACCGATATATAGAAATAAGGTTGAGTCTGCAGAGTCGAAAAATATATAGAATACACAAATCATATTATCTTTCTAGTAATTGAAAAAATCCCGTAGTTTTTCCATTGAAAATAAAAATCATTTTATTTTACTCAATAGCCTACATTTCCATAAATAAAAATGGATGGACTTATAATCGATAGTAGACGATAGGTCGTAAAATTAATTAAAACCGTAAAATAATTTAAGGTCGTAAAATAATTTTTTTGTTGGAATGAAAATGTCGTAGACTAGTAAATATGATACTGTTTATATATATACACATATATATATGTATATATATATATATATATATATATACATACACATATATATATATATATATATATATATATATATATATATATATATATATATATATATATATATATGGAAGAGTACTTTCTGAGATGTTGCTGACGCTTTAATTAAAAAAATTCAAAAACACAAGGTTAGCTTTTCTCGAATTGGCGTATCTTGTATCAGTATAATTAAATTACACAACCGCAACAATTTTAACAGTCCTTAGACTTTCCTCCCATTGAAAATTGAACATTAAACATATATTTGCCGAATTTCTATATAACTGTGAATAATTTCCATATATTAAACTTATCAAGTCTTACTGAACATTCGTTCATAAACAAACAACACGACGCTAAAAGCAAATAATCGATTGCCGAGTATTGGAGGTCTCGGTCCAATAAACAAGATACAAGATCTGAACGGGCAACGTAAACAAAAGTTTAGCGGTGACAAGCGCCCCCCTCGCTGAACAGATCCAAGGGCCGGGGCCGTAAACTTTTATGGTCCTCGGCAGGATTTGTCGGTCTCGACTCACCCCCTGCGCGCGATCCAACATACACACCCATAAATTTCACGGCTTCAAAGACGGAATGTGACTATTTTATTAAAATGTAAAGCAGTGACGTGATCTCTGGTTTGTCTTTTGGCCCATTGACAGTAGCGGTGCGTGGTGTCGGTACTAAATTTTATTAAGACGTAGCCCCGTGCAGGGCGTGCGGAAGTGTTGGCACATTTTATTGCTGATGATTTTACGTGGCGCTGCCGGTGCATTGGGAGAGTTATAGTGATGAGGATGAATATGGAATTCAATTTATGTATTTCACGTAGGTACACAGTGTGCATTTAAATTGTTTCCTATCGGTCTTTATATAAAGCGAAGATAATGAATACTTCAGTATTAATCAATGCTCTGAAATACAGACGCATACAGATGCGATGTATTACAGATTCTCTCTCCTTGTTATCTTATTACGCTTAAGAGTGTATTATTATTAATAGTATAAGTGCACAACAGTTTATGTTAACTAATAACTCATTAACTACATGATCAAAAGTTACCAAAATTCGTTTATATGTGGACCATATTACGATCCAATACTTAAGCAATTGGAAATAACCATTTTATTCTATAGCTTTTGTATTTTTTACAATTGTAAATTTTACTCTTGGTTAAAGAGCAAAATAAGAATTCTGTCAAAGAGACCTCTCGAAAACATAAGACGAAAATAATCTAAATTTTTTTATTGAGAAGAAATAATAATTTTGTAATAACAAAATATTTTTATTGTGGATATTTCACAGAAGAAATTGTACATAAACGATTCGTTATTAGTAAGAGAATCTCTATATAAATCAAATTTAAGAAAAATACCAAAATACCAGTATTTTGTCTAAGTTTTCTTTCTGCGAATAGCGTGCATGACGCACATTATTCAGGACTGAATAAGGTGTTCAATTCGTCGCGTAGTACATGGTTTTGATTATAGAGCACGATACCTGGTGTACGTACGATGCAAGACGCTTAACCCTTTATAGAAGATTCAAATAATGTAACTCGAGAAAGGAAATATGAAAAAGAAATTGATTACAATTTTGTAATTTTATATTTAATATAAAGTTAGCTTACTATATCAATTAAATTTGTAATACAACTTAATTGAAATATCACAAATAATCATAACAAGGAAACCTTTGCGAAAGAAATTTTGAAATTACGGAATTTTTCTTAATCGGTCTTCACGTCTAATTTCATGTCTAATAAAATAATTTTTTATGCCCGTTTTAAAATGTGCTTAATTAATCTTGATTTAGTCTCGATTTTTGCAGTAAACCTCTTTAGATATTGTTTATTTTTTAATTTTTAAAATATGACGTCTAATGTTTTTTTTTTATAAACCAAAACTTTTATAAATATAAGGAAATTAATGGTAGGCTTTATATACATACCTTTAACAAGTTCGTTTTACTATCTAAAGCCAGCTTAAGAAAATCTTCTTTATTTGTTAGTCCAAACCTCATTACCCATTTTCGATGAATAAATATGAAAAAGATATAGTTTTATAATCCGTGATGCTTTAATAGCCAATAGTAGTCCAGAGCGTGATAGCAGACCATGCTGTCGACAAAAGCTCTCGCTCATACTCATTGCTCATCGTAGCACTTCTAACTCTGGCTCATGCAAGGTCTATTTTTATGCTTGCCGATTATTAAACATTGAGAAAAAAGTCTGTCTTTTTGCAATTATGTTTAAAAATACGTAATATAAATAATGTCAAAATTTCAATGTTAATCTACTACTTATTTTTTTTAAATACAAATTTGGTTCTGTATTTACATTTCCAAAAGATTCTGCATGTTTTGTTTTTGTTTTCAAAATTAATTTTACTTCAATATAGTTTTAGTTTGCTTGTGAATCAAACACTAATTTTTATATATCTTCACACTTTTGCTTTATGTGCAGTACCACCTGTACCAAAAAGGGTTAGTCAAACTTTTGATTCCCTATTTATCTTTCTTAAAGGTATCGAAGTGCCAAATTACACAGAGCATTAAACACTTACCGAAAAAGTCACGAGCTCTCCGACTATGTCAACTGCGTTTCTATTGAGATAGGCCAGGGTTGTTAGGTAGATGTGGTCTACTCTTATTTTAAAAAGTTTTTGAAATTATTTATAATGATGTTTTCCTAACAAAATTATTGGAGTTAGGATTCACCTTTCTTTCACTTTCTATCTTGGAAGTGGTTTATGCGGTATAGTAATTTTAAATAATAATATAGTGTGAGCCAAAATATAAATTTAACTATCTTATTTTCATTATATATCTCCTATTTTAATCAATAAGTTGCCATTGCAAGGAAAAGTGGAAAATATCTGCTTTTTCGAACCATTTGGAGTTGTTTCTGGAAACAAGTATTGTTACGATTGTATGGTGCTTCAGAGACGTTAATCCGGTTTGGTTACGGAATCTGAAAAGAAGTTTGTTTTTAATGTAAGTGCGCAGAAGTGACATATTCTCAATTGCAAAATCATTTTCTATATTTTAAAAATTATAGCTACGATATACGACACCTTTCGTTTTTCATTATGAGCAAGGCTGCATATCCGCGAACAAAAAAGAGTTACTCTTGTATTGCATTTATCCAAGATTTTAAATGATTATATAGACAATTCATCGGTTTTCAGTTTAGAGTAATTTTTATGCCAGACTGTTATATGAAGCGAAGACAACCATTGTTCCATACTTCGCTATCACGTACTGACATACGTTTTTGATCTCCGATTGTCCACACGTTTATTTTTTTTTGACTCAGTATTGAAAGTATTGCCCAATATTAATTTATTATACTCGTTATTTTGTGCGTTTTGCGACTATATAGTTGGATTGTCTATAAAGTAACTATAGAATAAAAATAGTATCGCTCGCTACTTCGCTATTTATATTTTTGTGTGTATATTTTATTTATTATTCTGTTGAATTTGTCTTGACACGTTATAAAATTGAAGGTTGAGCAGTGATTTTATTAAAAAAAAATATGAAAGAAATATATTAAACATATATATATATATATATATTATTCATGTTATTTTTTATACAATATCCCTTATTGCTTCAAAACCATATAAAATGTTTTATATTATTATCAAAGTGTTGTGCACTTAATTGTCGGAAAAGTAGACTACTTATTAAGACATTCTCCCTTTTACTCAAGATAACCAACGTTAATAACTTTATAAATGTTAGTTTTAATAGCTTCGTAATGTTTATTATCCAAGAACTAGCGATACGTCTAGTAAACCAAGATTATAAGATAAATTTATCAAATTTCATATTTAAGCTTAGGTAAGTCATCCTGCGAAGATCGGGACAAAAGATGGAGCGAGTTAGACAAAATATATCTTTCAATACTGGATAATAAAAATTTGCAGCGATGATAAAAATATCAAATAAGCTTTTATGGCCACACACATAATAATTAATTAATTTGTAGATATTACACATTCGGAGCACTAATCTAAATAAACTAAAGGGGTTTTATCCAAATGTTATAAAAGTTATGGGCGGAAAGCAAAATAAAATATATCTTTCAATACTGGTTAATAAAAATTTGCACGGGGATAAAAATGTCAAGTAAGCTTTAAAGGCGATATGCATAATAATTAATTAAATTATAGATATTATCTACAAATTCGGAAAGCATAAAAAACTAATAAAAGCTGTTCCTATAGTGGACGTATTGATAAAATGAAACGTTATGGAAATATTATGCAAAAAATTGCTTACGCCTTATTATTACCTCCAGTGAGAAGCCACCTCATAAAGGGCATGCAGTCTGTATACAGAGTGCGTTTATGAGCACAGTGTAACAACAAAACTTCACTTTAAGTATCCCCGTCCGCGAAACCTCTAATTCCGCTCGAAACAACTTGAACCAAGATTAAAACCACTATGATTAACAAGGGTAACACGAACTTAGCGTCAAGTGAGTTGATACTGGCGCGATGTAGCCCACACGTTCCTCCGATAAGACAAGGATCTATTGTAAAACTCGACCCAAAGTGTCACTCAATAGAGGCCGGGATCATCTAGATAAAGTAGTAAGTAAGGTTCAGACAGCGTCAACATGGAGCGAGATAAGTCCCTCTGAGGGTTCAGTTCCACTGACGCGTTATGTACAAAAAACGTGCTCCACATTTGTGTTTCGCAGACAAGGAACAAATTTATATTATGACGGTATTATTTCAGCGTCGCTTTGTTAGACATCGTTTTAGGACTCGAATCGTTTATTTTTTCGCCTTGATGCTTACGATTATATCATATAGAAATAGATTACGAGTTTATTATTAATATTAACAAAACTTTACTTACATCGATGTGGAGAAATCGTCTTAAGTATTTTATCACTAATGACTTAGTAAGCAAGTTTTAGTACCCGAATCGTTTACTTATTTGCCTTTGTGCTTACAATTATATCACAGATAAATAGATTACGTGTTTATTATTAATACTAACAAAACTTTACGTACATCGTTGTGGAGAAATCGTCTTGAGTATTTTACCACTAATGACTTAGTAAGTAAGTTTAAGTACTCGAATCGTTTATTTCTTCGCCTCGGTGCTTACGATTATATCACAAATACAAGTAGATTAACTGTCCATTATTAATTTTAACAAAACTTTACGCATATCGTCGTGCAGAAATCGTCTTGAGTATTTCACTACTAACGTCTTAGTAAGTAAGTATACTTTTACATAATTTTCCTTAGTCTTCATACAGACATTAATACACCCATATTTCAACTTTTTAGACAATCGACAATTAACAAAATATTATAATAAAAATGAAAAAAATAACATGGTAAGATTTTAAAGCGTATTCGTAAATAAATATTTTGAAATTCAAAATTGAAACTGAATTATTAAAAATGTTTTATAACTAGTTTTGCCCGCCGTTTGCCGCGTGGGTTTTCAAAAAATACCGTGGGAATTATTCGGTACACAATATAATACTGTACGATCTATATGTAAAAAGTATTAAACGTTTTACTGTTTTATCATAAGTGCTATATATTGGCTTGTGCTTGTAGTAAAATTTTGTAACTGAATAAAAAGATCGAGTCTCATCCTAAAGGAATTATTCTATTTCTAGGGTTAAAAACAAGTCTTTTAATTCATTTGAATCGTAAGCTGTAGCGAGTTTCAAATATATCTGTCCAGCTGTTTAAGTAAATTAAGTAACACACTTCCAAAGAGGGATCTTTTGCATTTATATTATTAATGAAATGAATATAATTTAAACTGACACATTTATTAGTTAAAAATTACAGAATAAAAGATTGTTAGTTACCTTTTATTTTGTAATTATTAACTAACCACAGTAAATCCACTGAAAACAATTGACTTCTGATGCATTTAACAACTTGAAAATGTTCAGTTAATAAAACGTTATATTTATTACAAGTAATGATTTATAGTGGTATCTCGTATGTACAAATCACAGGTCAACATGAATATTGAGTCTGAGTTCTGTACCTCTGATTTTGATTACTTATGCCTAACTAAAGAAAGAAAAAATATTTTTATCTAATAAAGTTTGCTTTTGAACTTACCAGAACGAAATTTAAAATTTTATGAAAAAGCTCTATTTTTTAATTTAAATTATATTTAAAAGCAAACAAATTTTGAGTTATACATTTTTATTAACTTTAATTATAAAAGTCGGCATATATAAAATCCAAAAATACAAAAAAGAATACAAAAAAAACTTTAAAAATGAATAGTTTTGGTATTTCTTTTGTATTCACGTCGCTTTCTTTGGTCACTTATTTTAACATCGTTCTTGAGCCAATTCCACTGTTTTAACCGTGAAGCTAATATTTCTGCTTTACATTTAGGTAGGTTTAAATCTCTTACTAAGTCATTAAACTCTTCTGAATTAATGATATGTGGTTCATGAGACGGTGATGCGATCGCAAAATCGCTGCCTTCGCTATTACTACATATTTGTGATACCGGTAGTGGCTGCTCTTATGCCTTCAGTTTTGGACTAGAAGGCACTGGACAATTTTCACTGTGGGGTACTGGAGCAGACGTTGATGGCAGATTTGGGTACTGACTTTTTTTGGCATTTTTGCCAGCGCGACGCTTACGTGGATTAACTGTACAAAAATAGCAATCATTGGGGTGATCAGTTGGCTCCCTCCATATTCTTGGTACTGCAAATTTTATACTTTTTTTTTTCTAATCGGTACCAGGCTGGAAAAAAATGAAAATCATTCATAAACGAATCACATTTAATGCACGTGTTAAAAATATATATAGGTATGTTTTCCTTAAAAATATGATGTGTTTTCTTAACTTCTAAAGTGTTTTTGCAGTTATTACATGAGAAATGAGGTGTCCATATTTTATCTTGACTTCGTATGGGTAAGTTAAAATAAGCCTCATAGGCTTCACAAAGTTTTATATTTGATATCAACAAAATTTTTTGGCTCTCACTTTAATGAATTCGCTGCAAATGTAGCAAAAAGAGTCCACGTCATTTTTACACTTTGTGGAAGACATTTTTAGGCCTCGCGACACATAAAATACGTTATTCTTTTGCAATGCTCATGCGCACACTGCTGTGTCAGCCTGCCACTTCCCGCTTCATACCCACAGTCGCGCCCCCCCCCCTCTCTTGCATCTTAAATGCAACGGATCCTCAAAAAATCTGCCAAAACAGCGTACATTTATTTTTCATTATATAAAGGTACAAAAGCAAACTTTATATATTATTTATAGAGTTTCTGCTTAATTTTCGATATATATAAACAGAAAATATTTACTAAATAACAGATTTAAAAATTTTGTTTTTTTGTTGTCCTGTGATTTCCCTAAGAGTCAATTTAAATATTAAAATAATTTCAAAAAGGAAAAATATGTGCAAAATAATTATAGGAACCGTAAATATTTTGTGGGAATATTTATATTCCAAGAATTCTTATTATATTTATATTTATTCTTATCAATTAGAGACCATCTTGAAATTTTAGAATTATAAAACATGATGATATTATCTATTATTCTACTCCCTCTACATTAGTTCTTTTATTTGCTTTTAGACGTAATTTGTGGAGAAAAAACAACCAAATATAAATCAATGCTTAATTCAAAATGCTCGAAAGTAAATTAATAAAACTTCCCAAGTAAATTTATATAAATTTTTTATAATTAAACAAGTGATACTTGTCAACCAATTAATGTATCTTGGGATTATCGTGTCGGAGATGGAAGAAACTGAAGGGAACATCGTTTAACGAATCATCATAGATAGGGAAACTTACGGTCAACTTTATCCCATATGACAGTCGCAAAAACTCAAAAGATTGCGGTCCAAGACCAAAACCGTTTGTCTTTATGGCTTGAGAGACACAGAGGACAACAAAACACTTCGCAAGGTAAATCCAAATCTTCCTCAACCGCTGCCTTGGGTATATTCTCTAATTACCTAGACCCGAAAATATGTCTAACCCAGACTTGATAGAACGATACAAGGAAGTTCCCGTTGGGCAACAAATAAAGCGCCATAAATGGAACTGGATTGGTCACACTCCTATAAAGGAGCAGGTCCTTATCCCGAAAGAGGTATGAGGAAACGGATCCGTTAAATTCAGACTTGGTGATAGACAGTGCTTGTGGAAGAGGCATTTATGTTGCACAGGATTGATTAACGTAACAAAACACCGTGGATTCGTTTTGCCCTAGCAAGTGTACATAGGAAGTGAAAATAAGGAATTGTATAATGATGTTAAAATCATTTTTTTCTTTATTCAAGAAGAATGAGATAAAGACAGGCTCAGTTGTATAATTAGAACATTTTTATGAATCCGTGGCCCCAAAAGTGAAAAATGGAACGCTTATAACAATACTCAAGTGTACATTTGTCTCTTCCTAAGTAATTTTTCTCAAAAAAATTGTTTTAGCCATAAAGTATGTCGATCCGTATAAACTTGAATAGTATCAGGTTCAACACTATCTTGTGGGATATAAATTGAAATAGCAAGTCACAAATATTTTTAAGTTATTTTTTTAGAAAATTATGTATAACGTTTCTATATATATTGATTAAATAGTCCATGCAGTTCTTTTGAGGATTGGTTGGAAATAGAAACGTAAGTATAAATAGGGAAAAATGTCTTCTGTGATACCAACTGAAAGAATATAAAGTATTTAAGCTATAAAAATTTCGCAACAATTTTTTTAGAATTTTACTTAAGATAGTTCAAGAGATTTTTGAAAATGTCTACAAAAAATCCCCTTCCCACATCCTGTAAATGAAAATAAGGTGAGATTATTTTCGACTACTATAGTTTCTAAATTACAAATGTTACAAATATAGTTTTTTTTAATTTTATCCGCTTGTATATAATTACTTTAAAATGTAGTATAAATTATTCTTTTATTCATATAATTCCAAACAAATTAAAAAGTACATATGTAACTTGTATATTTGACATGATTGTATGACTGATAACAAATGTATGTGATTAAACAATATAGGTACGTGACTTTATAATTGTCTCCTTTTAATGTCCCGTAGCCTCAATAGTTGGAGTCATAATCATTTTATCATATCCATCTTTGCGCCCTTTGTTCAACAATCCGCTCATCGGTCGATCACGGGGTTCTAATATTTCATCAAATGGAGAAATAAATAAAAATTATTCCGTCTTTTCAAAAAATTAGTCCGGCCTTCCAAAAATAAAATGAGGTAATTTTTTAGAAAATTTTTTTTATTTCTAAGACTACGATTAGGAAACATATTAGATTTCAAAGTAGATTGCAAATATTATCCTATTTCATCAAGCATTAAACCAATTTTTTCATAATATCACTATGTTACACATAGAATTAATATCTATTGTACTGTGGGTCTATTTCCAGAGTAATTGTGTTAACTTCGTCATGACTGGTTTAGATTACGCCTCTAATTACAAGATGCTTGCTCCAATAACACGCCACGCATAACTCAGTGGCCCTTGTACAAAACCTTGTCCTCCGTAATTTGTCCCTAATTAATACAAAGCTTGATAAGTAGAGTTCGGTCAAAGTGACTAAGACGTCAAATACACTAAGCAGAAAGTGTCTAGTGAACTTAGTTCATTACAATAAGGAGCGAAGTGATAAATCGATTTGGCTCTTTGTCGATTCATTTCGCACGACCCTCGTTAGCTGGGCACTGAGGTCGGCCCGAAGCTATCAGCGATGCTAACAATTCGAAAACTACGTACAACTGTAAGGACATTACCTCTCTAAATACTTGCTTTCATTGAATAGAAGCATGTCTTATCAATCTTGTGGGTAGTTTTTGTTAAACGTTGCCTCTGTTGGTCAATATGTATTTTGCTGAGAGAATTTGATTGGGTTGGATGCAGTGTTTATGGTAAATGTTCTAGTACATTGAATGTATTGATCACGGTAATCTGATGAATTTATTTTATATAGGCCCATAAAAGAAAGAGTTAGACCTAAATTTTTCGATAATAAAAAATTGTGCGCATACTTATGTATACCGTTAGACGTTATATTCCTTTGGCATAATACAAAAACAAATTTATTTAGAACGCAAATAATTAATGGAAATAAAATAATAAAAGGAGTGGAGCGTGATTATAAATACGGTTAGTAAAATCTGAATTCAATAAAAAAAAACAGTGAGCCGTCACGGGACGCCTGGCAGATGTGAAACATCGTGTTCGTACAAGTAATATGCGTAAAAGACAATATTATTACAAAAACTAAATATAGCATAATGAAAAAATAAAGTATTACGAATTTCTTACAGAAAATGGTGACTTTATTTAATAAACATTTATTTACAATTAATACAAAAATAATAAAGCACAGGTTATGTGTACCGTAGTAAACAGCAGCATCGAACTGAGTGAGGAGGGGGTCGCGTAGTCGGTTGCGCATGGAGACACGTCGCCATACCGTACACTCTACTACATATATATATATATATATATATATATATATATATATATATATACCTTAGTATAGCGTGGCGACCCGTCGCCACGGTAAGCGTCTTCACGCCAACGATCCGATTTATACCTGCGTCTATAGATGTTTCACATCAATTAAATCATACCGAAACCTCTCTTACATAAATTCACTTAAAATATATTTTTAAAGCCTTATAAGCACTATTTATATCGCATATATTCACAGTAAATAATTTTTTTTTATTATATTGACCACTATCAAATTTCCTTTACTGAAAAACCTTTAAAAGCGCAGACATAACTTAGATTTGTATGAATATAAAACATATTGGCAAATTGTGTGTTGTATATTACAAATACTTGTATATTACAATAACTATTATGAATATAGTATCAGTCACTATACGCATATTTAGTGTGCAACTTCATCCTGTCGATTTTTGTTGCATCGTGCACGCGCGTTGTAACTCTCTTCATTTTTCATAACGCACCTAAAGAAGAATAACTTCAACAATGTTAGAAAGAATAATAATATACACGTACGAAAGAAAAACTGGTCACGTGCGAGATCATACATTTTCTTGCCTACATAAAAATTCGTTAATTTTCACGTGTCTGACGTGAATTTAAGTAATTTTGCGTTTTTTTTATTTTAATCATAATGCCCCTACTATGTTTTTCGAGGCAGAGCAATACGATAATCATTGTTATAAATTTCGAAAAATATTTTCAAGCATATTTTTGTTTTAAAAATGCTTGCATGTTTTTTAATTTTTAAATTTCTCGCCTCATTTGACTTTAATTTATATTTAATTCAGACTTGTAAAGCTTTGAATAAAAAAATGGTCACATATTTTCGGGGAGCCTTATTTTTGGTATGAAATATTTGAACTTAGATTATATCATATTATAGAACAAATGAATCAGCGTGTAACGAACGTACGATGAGATCGAAACAATTGGGTATTTGACTAATTTTTTTTTATTTCATTAATCATAATTTCAAGGTACAAGCTGATGAAGAGTGAAATTTTTTTTAATTATCTTAAACATTCACCGAGTTATAAAAGTTTAAATTTAACCTTTAGAGAAAGACAGCAATACTGTGTTGTGAGGTCATTTTTAGTATTGCACATTATATTATACAAGAGGAAAAGAGACAGGGATATATCCAACTCTATCTGTATCTTCAAATTTAGAAGCCTACAACAGGCTTATTTTTCAATCAATTTTTGAATTTTTGTATGATAAATATCAAAATTTAGAATGAGTCAACTACCGTATTATTTGTAATTCAGCTTTGTATATAGTAAAAGAATAAAAGTTAAATAAGTCCGCATCTGATAAACTTTTTCGGAAAAACAATTCTGAGGGTTAAGAAATCAACCATAGAAAAGATACCGATCGTTTCTGAAATTATTGTTAATATGTCTGTTCCTTATTTTCACGCAGATAGCCTGGAATCATTAAATTAAATAAACAGAGGAATCAGGTATATATTTTAACGAAATTGAAGAATTTATATCAATGATATTATATATATATATATATATATATATATATATATATACACACATATACATATATATTATATGCCCTATGTTAATGTCAGTGTGTGTAGAAAATATCCATGGTCTGGTACTAAAAAAACAATGACCGTTAGCACTTATAGCACTTATACTTTTTACCTTATAGTCTATCAGGCACCTTATTTAACTATATAGTTCCAATCTGTACATATAATAAAGCTGTAAACTTTCCTTTTCGGTGTCTTGAAAATATTTTCAAAAATAAATAATTGAGGGGAATGAGATGGGTTGCCTTAAAATTATTTTTGGAATTGTATCTGTCTGTTTGCATGTTTTTTTTGTGCACGCATAACGCAAAAAATACTATCCGAATTTGTGTGAAGTTATCAGAAAATTTTAGGGGTGAACTTAAAGTAATATCTAGTTTTTATTTTATTATAATCAATTTGCTAAATCATAAGACACGTTAATTTAATATTTTATAAAATTTATTTATATCGCATTAGTAAAACAAACAAAATTCACTACCGAAAAGAAAGAAGTGCCTAACTATTCAATGTGTATTAATTTCACAAATGTATTAGCTTGCTTATGTGCATAATAGATGTCGCTACATGTATTTTACCCGCATGATGAAGTTATCCACCCAAACGAAATGGGTGTTGTCAGAGGTGAGGTATAGAAGGATACTTATAAAAAGTCCGAGCCGCCGGCATAGCTAACTACATATGAAAGCAAGTTCTATGCGAAGTTATTTGAAATTAAGGTACCTTTAATATATTATTAATACACCTAAAATGTGTAAAATGTGCCTTGAGATCTAATCTATTACATCGGAGTGGTCATTCTACTAATAAGTGGTCATTCTCTACCTATTACTTTATTTTTTATATCCAATAAATTTTCCGATGAAAAGAATTAATTACATGTATGAAAAGAAAAATTGTTTTGCATTAAAGTTTTGTCTTTTTTGCCGAAAGTAGCATCAAACGTCAATAAATTAATGTTTCGTTATATATGCCTCCAATGTAATAGATTATGTCTCATACTATAGAGCGCAAGGTTCGTTTCATGTCTCCATGGTTCGACAACCTATTTACTTAAAGTTACATTTTTAATAAATAAACAATTGTGTAAGGACAAGAAAACTTCCACATCACTAACGTTTGTCAATTGCCACATATCTATATACCAGAGGATAATATTGTCAATATAATGCATATAGGTCAACACGCCAGCGTTCAAGTTTCATTTTCTCACATTTCATCCTAAAAAGCTTACTCGTAAAATATCTCGAAAAATGTGATTAACCCTAATCTACAAGCTCGCGTTCTTTTTGTTTGTCATTTAATTTGATTAGGTATGAAATTTTCATCATGTTTAAATTTCAGAGTGAGTTTAAAATTTCATTTTTTGAGAAAAAGTATTTTAGACCGAAATGAAAAAAGTTTGGAAAAACATTTATTTTCGCCTCTATTCTAGATATTTTGTTCTAGATAATTTCTCTATTTAGTTTCTGTAAATTTTTTGTAGAATTGCGGTCAGTACAATAAAAGGAAAGTTTTGGCCCTGGCGGACAAGCGGTTATTCGAGTTTGCAAAGAACAAGAATTAAGTTAATGTTTCGAATTTGTGAAAATTCGAGGTATTTAATATTTTTAAAATATTTTAAAATTTAAAATATACCCTACCTTTGGCCTTTCGTTTCACCTGTTTTTAATTTTCCTCCCAGCTTTATTTTTTTCTTCCAACATTATCCCGCCTTTAAGTGGTTGGGAGTGCAAATTGACGTCAATGCCTTAGTTTTTAACTTTTAATACATTTACACAAACACACAAACAAAACTCATTATTAATTATTATTTCATTTAAAAGAAATTACAATTACGACAATCCGTAAATAATTTTATGCTTCTTTACTACCAATAAGTCCAAACGTGTGTATGTTGTTTTTAAGTTGTTTATTAAGTATATGCAATACGAATATTTGTAATTCTCACAAGATTTTAAAAACCTCATTAACTTTCCGGAAAATATCTAAATATGTCAATAAAAAATATGGACGGGGTGCATGCAATATTTCCAAGAAATTATCAGTAATAAATACGCATTTGTAACAAAAATGCCGAAAAATAAAAAGAAGGATCAGTCGGAGAATACAAATAATATTTACTAAATTATAGCTAGTTATTGCAACAGGATATAAATATTCATAAAAGGAAGCAAAAAATGGTTGTCTTTCAAGTAGAAGAAAACGACAAATTCCAAGATAGCGCTTTTAACCAAATTTAAAAAGTCCCAGGATGCGTACGGCAGGAAAACGCTGCAGAACTTTTTTTCTTGAAAAAATTATACATATATATATATATATATATATATATTTATATATATATATATAAATTATTATATAATTCTTCAAATATCAATTGATTCCTCGTATAATGCAGGCATCAAAGAACGGATTCAAACAGTAATAAACACTCGGTTGAGAAACAAATCCACAGGTTTTAATATAAATATTATTAACTTTTTAAGGTATTTACCTC
Organism: Druceiella hillmani; assembly: GCA_039881145.1. Taxonomy (NCBI): domain Eukaryota; kingdom Metazoa; phylum Arthropoda; class Insecta; order Lepidoptera; family Hepialidae; genus Druceiella; species Druceiella hillmani. The sequence continues at coordinate 25,175,724 of JAYKKI010000014.1, forward strand.
TTTATTTACTCGCTTCTTCGTTGGTCATAGAGCAGGCTAAGACGTTGGAATCGGAAATTTTATAATTCCACTCCTAGAACACAAATTAAATGTGTAAAAAAATATATTCATTCTTTTACAGCTTAAAAAGTCGCAAAAGAATAAATTTATTTGGAAAAACGAAATATTGTGGAATAAATATATTCTCCTAGGTTATGTTTATTCTACAACATAGACACCTACTGCTAATGAGTTATTCAAAATTTCGGGCCTGAAAAATCGAAAAGGAAATTGAACGTTTTATCATAGAATTAATAATTATGTTTATTTTACTGGCTTTTTAGGGTTTTGCATTTAAAACTTAAAAATAGAATCGAGCTTTGGTGTTTGTCTGTCCATCTCTGATGGCTGCTTTTTTCAGCAACTGCTGTGGCTGTTGTTTTGAAATTTGATACAGTGATAACATTTGTATGGCTGTGTCCATTTCCGGACCTGAAAGAATTTTGGAAATTTTATTTATGCAAAATAGGATACAAAACGAGGAGTTAAGTATATTTAGTTTTTATTTATGGCCAAAAAAAGAAAAAAAAACCATCCCTCCCATCCATTATCTCTGAAGTTTGCAAACCGGATAAAATTCAACTTGGCAGAATGTCTTTTATATATTGTAGGAAAAATGAAACAATGTTCCAAATATTGACAGTTGTCGACCTAAATAAATCTTTAAGTGTTTCCCCTTCTGACTCCTTCATTTTAGTTCTTAATATATATTGTTAGAATGTTGTAATTTTATCATTACAAATCGTAATTTCCTAGATATGGAATCCCTGACTCTCTTTCTTGTCAATAGAGGTTAATAGGACAAAAAAAACTTTTTTAATAACTTACTAAGAATAGTAACGCTATTTAATATAAATCCAAATTATCTAGGTTGAAAACTTTAGTTTTAGAAATATATTTATTGATCTTGCTTGTTTTTATTTTTAGGTAACATCGTAGAAGAAAGTTTAAATTGCCGCAAGGTATCCAGAGAGACTAATGATAGTTATCTACGGAAAACGTAGACTTCCATTCGTAGCTGACTAGTGCGCGCTACGACGAATTGAGTGTAAGTTTCTCATAGTACGGTTGGGAACACAATGTAATTGGATTTTTCTCGTAAGAAATAGACAGGTGCTCCAGGCGTACGTACAACATTTCAGGGAGTATGTCCTTGCCCCATAATTTTTTCGCTTAATTTTATATATAATATATATATTATATATATATATATATATATATATATATATATATATATATATATATATATATATATATACATACATATATATATATATTGAAAATTTTTAACAAATCTAAAATTAATATATAAAAAAGGAAATATTAATTTATTGATAAAGAATTTAATTTTAATTTTATATTTTCCTGTTGGTAATAAAACCTCATATTATTGAATTGTATTAGATTATCAGTTCAATATTTAAAATAATGGGCTGCTGGCCGTAAATATTCATAACACTCCATGTAGTAATATAACAAGGATTTAATACTGGATATTGTTATTGGATGATTTTTAGAGTTCCATACTTCAAAAAAAATTATTAGTTTATAAGGTCACTCACATGTCTGTGCGTACGTCTGTCACTTCCGTTTTTCTTAAGAATATTCTTAAGTAGTCCCCGAAATCGAAGTCCCTTTTACACAGGTTTTTTTATGTTTACTTTTCATTTGAAAGATGTTCGACCCATGTAAAAAGATATGTTAAGACGTAATAAATCTTACCAAGGTAGAAAATATTTCAAAGCTGCCTGAGATCATTGTTTATAGAGAACCTTGATTTCGTTTTGTTTTTTTTGAAAACCTCTTAATAAAAATTACATTTATATTATAATAATTCTAAATATATATAAAGGATAATATTAATTACCCAACGTTTCTAATTATTCGCGATGTAAAACTGAATTATAACAAGTTTGAATCTGACACAATGATCATTCAGCACCCATTCAGTACACTTATTTTCTTACGATCTCAGCGCTTAATTCAAATGCGGGGTTATATTTACATTTGTAATTTCACAGCGCCACCTATTATCACAGCATAACAATTGCGCCCCAACTTGGTTTGCTGGTAAAGAAGCGTTCAAAAGCTACTCATAGTAGTTTTGATGCCCGAGTTGATATTTTTCTTTATTAATGATGTTTTATGAATATTAATTATTTAAAATAAATACTTCAATGAAATATTTTAACATGATTTTTTTAGCTCGAATTCAATTTTGACAATTTATGACAATACAAGAACCACTCCTTTTTGAACTCAAATGCCGCCATCTATATACCGACTAAGGCAACTTTAGTTTCATAATAAAATCTTTAGATGGCGGTGATATACATTTTAGGCATATAATGAAAATAGTTTATATAGCTTTATAAACAAATAATATTGCATTGACGATGAAGGGTATAATTATATTACTAAATTTAAATTGTTTACTATATTGATGAGAATTTTTTGTCGTCAAAACAGAAAAGACTCGGTTTTAAAATATAATTGTAATTAAATATTAAGTAATGAACACGTGATAAAATTTGTCTGTTTTTGCAAAAATGATCATTTATCATAATTTCTTATAAACAATGAAGACAAAAAGAAAACAACATTTATTTACATAACAAATAACTTATGTTATATATTTTGCTACAATTGGAGAATTATTGTTTTGTAGTTATAATATATATATATACATATATATATATATATATATATATATATATATATATATATATATATATATATATATATACACATATATATATATATATATATATATATATATATATATATATATATATATATATATATTTGTAATAAAAATATTTATTAATGAATTATTTCAAATTGATATCTGCCTAACTCGGTACGGAACACCCATCGTGTGTATTCTATTCTTAATTAACTAGTTTATTTAAGAAAAAACCGTATTGAAATTTTCCCTGAGCCGCATTTTCGTGTAATTTTTAACAATATGTAATGTAAACATCAATGTACTTTTAAGAAATAATTTTAAAAAATCTTTGGCCTTATTTACTGATATTTATCCATAAATAAAATTAATCTATGTACATTTCTTCTAAATGAGCTATGTATTTTTATTATAATTATTTATTTAATTAATAATAATTAAACTTACAGTAATAAATAAGTGCCAATATAGGATATATTTATATTTTAGGATCACTTAGATTTCCATCCATCCGTCCGTATCTCTGTAAAAACAATTTGTTTCTTAGAAAGGATTTAAGATGTCAAAATTAAAATTTACATCATATACTGATGCATATAATTTTATATTACTGCAAACATTTCAAGTTTTCTGGTTTACGCGACTAAAAAAATGGTCCTTTAAATCGTATTTTTTGTTCATACAATAATCTTCTCAACTTTAACTGACCATCAAAATTTTTTGGATATTTCCGGTCGACCTATAATCTTGAAAGTCGGCATAATGTGAGGCCTTGTGGCACAGGTAAAAGGAACAATCTAAAATTCAATGATTTCTAGTTCTACGTGGATAGCTTAAGAAAGTTTAATTAGAAACGTTTATAAGTACCTAAATATGTACCGAACCCTAGCAATGCGAGTTATACTTGAGTTTAATAATTTTCGTCAATGGCTGTACTTTGTAAGACATATAAAATGGTTGAAAACATTGTTTTTCGGTAATAACGAGTTTCACATTTCACAATACGTTTTACTTTATTTAAAAAGTAACCAAGATCAAACATAAAATTAGGTTAAGTACTTAAAAATGTTTGTATGAAACTTTGATGTATCTCGTTTATAACGATTGTTTTGAAATACAATAAATCCCTTTTTTCTTGATAATCATGACATCATTATAATCTCAAAAGAATTTGCTCCATTTTTAACATTTATGTTTCTGACCGGATTAATATATTACAACACAAAAGCTATAATCACATCCCATGCATTATCTGTAAGCATCTTAAATAAAGTTTCGAGTTCCAGTTTTTTAAATCATTTAAGTACGTTCAGCCAATACTTTAAGAAAAATACGTTCGGTAATGAAACCGATTTAGCGTTTTTATCCTAAAAATTAAGTCCTAAATTTTAAATTAAACTAGGTGATTAAACGGACATGACATTAAAAAAATTGGATTAAAATTATAAACAAAACGGGGAAAAACTATGAAACTCCGCCTAATTAATTGTGTGTTACTTTTCAAATTGCCTGCTTAATATAAAATGTTGCACAGGCCTGAGAGGCGAGGAAAATCGCTGTACGTGGAATTAATCCTTTTTAATTTTCCTTTCCTTAAGTGAATACCAAAAAGTGAAGGTGGGATCCAGAAAACTTATGGAAGGGGGTAAAAACGAACGGTATTCAAAAGTTAAGATTTCGGATACTTTTTAAGATCAGATGTAATCCAACACAGCTTGATGTGAAGATGACATTGCGTTAAATTGTTAGTAAACGATGGTGTAAGAATAAACACCACGTATAATTCAGGGAAATTAGTAACCCCTCGAAGTGTCTTTGAAGATAAAGATATATAATAGCATGCGTGGAGAATTTTCTTGTCTACTTTACGCCAACGGTGGTTTTGATACGGGGCGGCGTCTCCTTGCGAGATATGAATCGCTAAAGCGTCTTGCAGTACGCTCTTCTAACTTTTTAATCATATGTGTAAACAATCTAACAAAATCAGGACAAGACATTTAGTAAGAATATCAATGAAAAGTTATTTTGGTAAATCTGTATAAATGAATTATAGAAATAGAGTTAACAAAGTTATTTTCCTCGAACCTGTGAAAGATTTACTGTATCAGGACAATACACATATACAATACAAATGTATGTGAGTTAAAATATTTAAAAAAAAAGTGATTGATGTAGCGTATAAATAGCGTATATAATTATAATAGGAACCAGTAAATCTCTTCCTAGAATAATTGTCTATCTCTCTATCTGTCTGATAATTTGTTCTTCAATTACGCAAAATCTACTACATATATAGATTTCAATAAAATATAGTTTATATAATTTATAATATAATATATTTCATACATTTTATAAAAGTTTATAGCCTCGAGCAACATATAGGATACTTTTTATTTGGAATGCAAAGCTTTCAGTTGAAATACAAATATTGTCAAAGCTGTAATTAAGATACTTATCCAATAAAACCTTTTATTACAATAAATTTAAGAAATTATATTTTAGAGCTGTTTTTCTAAAAATCTTAGCGGTATATTGTAAATGGGACAGTATGTTGTAACTGTATAGTTACAACTTAGGGGGCAGCTTACGACTAAAAATACAACTTAGTTTACGTAAACATAAAACAATTTTAAATGGAATATTGAATAACCAATTTCTGAAAAAATATGCGTTAAACTTAAATACGTAAATACACATTTATTACATTTATTTGAATTGATGAGGTAATCCTGCTTATTCTTACGTATTAAGATATGAGATCATGTGGTGTATACAGAATGTAGACTAATTAGTGTAACCAAAATTCTTGTCAATAAAAAAATGAAAATAATTTGTAGCATTTTTTGAACTGGTCTTTTTTTATTAAGAAACAATTTATTTTTCAATTACCTTTAAACGTTTCATTAGCATAAAAAACACGCTGAAAAAAAGGAACTTAAGAAAAAATTTGAATTACCAATATAAGATATTTTGGTTTATATTAAATATTTATAATATATAATATAAACTGTTATAATATTCAAAGCCGAAAAAAGATATTGGGCGCGCCGGGTTTGTACCACTTCATTATGATATCATATGGCACTTGGTGTGCCTGTACTACAAGATGCTTAATGTTGAAATAGGGTATCTCAAGAATGGTAGAACATACAAAAAAAATTCGATTACGGTCATTATATTTTGAATGAAGCAGACTTGCCATACCCCATCGAAACGGACTTACTATATCAGTTTAAAAACATGTAGAATACTTATATAGATAAAGGTGCATTTCATACTTGCCCAGAAAACAATAAGATCTAATCTAGTAAACAAGATCATTTAAAAAGATAACGATGTGACGAAGTAATGTATTCTAGTTTAATCTACTTTTATTAAAAAGGAAATTATTGACCAAAGTCAAATAAGTCACAAAATATAAAACTTGGAATTATTTGATGGTCTTCAAAAGGTCGTTTCTACAATAAAACTTTTGAAAACACATAAGCACTCGCACTAAATTAGAAGAGTTATCTAATACGATCACTTTATTGTTAGTGGTGCTTGCATTATTTCAAAATGATATCTGGTGTGAAGAAATACGATCAAAGATGAGATGTGGTGTTAAGAATATAAAATAGTTGCTGCTGGAAAAGAGCAAATTGGGATATATACAATAATTTCCGTATCTGGATAATATTTTTAAGAGGTAGGGGGAATAGAAAAAGAAGCTCCATGGATCAAACCAAGGCCAAAATTTAATAGAAGATAAAGCGTATGCGGTGTTTTGTAGATCTAGTGTCAGATTGCGTTAACGGATAAGAATACCATCTTCAAAACTTAAAATAAGGTTAAATATGATGTCCTCAGTATAGTCCAGTACATGGTTTGAATACTCTCCATTTTATCAAAACACAAAGAAAATAAGAATATGGTACTTCAATCAACTCCCTGTCTATTTATTAGGGTATATTATTGACTCGATACAATTATATATTTTAATTGTATAGAATTTCCTATATTGCCTTTATTTAAAATTCACACACATTGACGTTATTAATTCATTATGTATTTTGTTTGTTGCTCTGGATGTTAAGTTCGATCAATGTCCCGTCCAATTAGAACGTTTCATATATTTTATTAGCGACTTTCAGTTCATTGACTATTAGTTGAACTTACTGTGAAATCAAAGTAAAGACATAGCACATTTCTTAAACTTTCCTCGCCGCTTCTATGACAATAAACTTTTAGCTGACAGCTAACAGCTTCAGACAAATTGATCATTGTCAGAAAGCTGAGGTACAGAAATGGCGATTCTGTTTAATCCAGTCAGCGTAACTGACTTTCGTGATTGATGCCTTAACTTTTGGATGGAAAAAATTATATCCATCGAAATTACAAGAGACTTTTATCCATTTTGTCATCTTTTGCTAATTTAACGGATTTTCCGCAGCGTTTAGTATTTCTACTTGGCATCTGGTAGGGGCGATAACGTAGAATAAGAATATCAAAATAAATATAATAATTAATGAAATTATTAATTGAAAAACCCCAGATATAAGTATTAAAATGCTTCTGCATTAAAATTCTTTAATCATTTTAGTGACCGCTATATGTAACATTTACACCATACAAATAATACTAAGTCAATATTTTATGAATGTATTCATCACTCTCAAATGCCGACGTTTCATGTTTATTTATAAAGTATTTAATTACAAATTAATACTTTTATAATTTAATAACAATTTAATAATTTTTTTCATTTTTTTTTTGTACACATGTACACTAAAACATGCGTAGAAAATTATTAAACGGTACGGTATTTGTGGTCTTTTATCTAGGATTTATTTATTTACTATGATGTGATGATGAAATAGTACAATTGTTACTCAATTTCAATACAAGGAAATATTTTAAGAGTAGACGTTTTCATTACTTCAGGCGCTTAAATACCATTGCCAGAAAAAGTGTACTAAATACTGTTAACGTAAATACTGTTGATAGGTTTAAGAGACCCGTTGTTTACATAGTGGCCTATCGCGTAACTTCGCTATCATTGTTAAAGGACAGTGAAGTGTAAAATATAAACATTGATAAAGTTAATTAAAAAAATTGTTGTTTATTGTTATTAAATTAAAATAATTGTTTTGTGTATATTCCTAGACTTTTAGTCACTTTACATACCAATCATTTTGTTATTAGTTTTTGTGAAAATATTTTTCAATTTAAAATTTTCATAAAAAGATTGTGAAAGAAATAGATCAATTTCTTGGCTTCCAAAAAATTTTATTTTATTTAATGTCTGAAAATCCTTATTGAGTAAAATTACTGTATGTATTTTTATTCTCATCTGTAGAAATGATAATAGATTAATTTATAATATAATTTATTACATTGAATTTAACGAAAAGGGAACTGGGAGGTTATAAATAATGCAACTCATAAACTAACTTCACATTGAAATCGATATTTCGGAAATTGTTTTTCATTTAACAATTTTTACCTATTGTAAAATGCTGATTTAATGATGTCAAAAAACTTTCATATTATATTATATATTTTGTACTGAATTATTATTAACATAAAATCTATAGTATCACTATATGTATATTAAATGGATCGCCATGTCACTGAAATTTAATAATTAAATACAGGACATAGAAAATTCGTTAGACTAGTTCATGAATCATTGGTATAAATTAAGAGTTTTTCAAATTAATTTTCGTGTTTTGTATTCAAATATTTCATTCAGGTTTTCAATAATTTTTAGGTTCAGTGAAATAAAAACATACGATTTATTGTCCAATAAAACTGTTGAAATAAACTAAAGCAAAAGTGCTGTGTACGTAACTTTCTGCGTTTATGTCCTTATGACATATTACCAAGTTATATCGGCAAACACAGTGCTCGCATAACACGTTTACGTCTTTGCAGTAAGGTCGTGGCATGAAATATATTCCAAGGATATACATTTTTTGCCATGACAGATGTAATTTAGTTATTTGTGGTAGAGTGCAATAAATTTAAATGCAATTTTAATATCGCAACGAACTTATAAAACATATCCAATTTTAGGTTAGGTTTCTTTTATAATAATGATTAACAATCAATTTTACGTTAAAATGCTCTCAATAATTTAGGGTCAAGAAAAATTTAAATCTCTCTTTATATTATGCAATTCCACTAATATTATTAAGAAAAAAAAGTTTTGTTTGTTTGTTTTTTGGTTTAATCTGATTGACATACAACTCATGCAATATGTTAGTTTATAGTTTGCACATTATTATTATATAGGTTACTGGCAAAATATTACAGATTTACTAATACTATTTATGAGAAAATTGTAGTTGTATCTATGAATAGGAAAGTCTACATGTATCTGTTTCGAACGAAATATATTAATTTTTTTATTAAGTTAAAATAGTATTTTGCGTCGAAGTTATAAAATTTTCAAACTAAAAAGTCGAAGCAAATTTTACTTCAAAAATACGCACTATGCGAGTGCGTATCACGTAGAACAATATCACCCGCAAACTGAGGAGCACGATCGGGGGCCCAGCTACGTATATTGAGAATATCAGCTTGATTTTGAGTCCCTCTTAACACGGTCTTGAGTTTCTCCACAGTGGATGATGTAGATCTGGTGTGGAGGAATGGAACTACACAGGCTCCAAATAAATAGACATCACCATCAACGATGTTGTATCAGAATGCCTTAGACCAACCCCTATTAAAGATATCCATCCCCTCATGGGGATAGCGTCATCATGTGTTCGACGAGAAGTGTGAGCGTAGCGGAGAGAAAGAATCAGATGATAGATCAATTGTATTCTCTCTTTAGACACCAACTTGAAGCTGCATAACTCTGGTCTAAAAAGTGTTTCTTTGACATCGCTAGACCCATTTACCGACTCTTCTGAGTCGCAGAGATTATGAGTATGATAAAATTCAATACAACATCCGCTAGTTGACCTGTTTGAGGAAGCATCTGCTAGCTGCGATTCACCACATATAAATTCTAAAGCCTTGAACTGGTTATGAAAGGTATCTCCAGAATGGAGGAAAACATCGTTAGATGGGTCTCTGATAGGGAAGCCGACTGCAAGTGTCGACTAATCCAGAACGCTGAATTCCTCCTGGTATGCGTCAACCTAGATACTACCTGGATTGTACAAAACTTGAAGAAAGCTGTTAAAGAAAATGAAGTACATGTCGCTAGTAGGCAGATAATGATATAGGTATCACAATACTGTTGAATATTGTCAGAGTGAGAATCCAAGCAAATCGCGGGCAGTGAGAAGGAATGAAAGGAATTGAATTTTGACAGTAAAACGTATATAGAAAAAAAAAATTAAGAATTAAGAAATTGTCAATGCGAGTTAAATAAAAAAAAAACAAAAATTTATAAACCGTAACATCTGAGTAAATTAAATTATAGATTAAAGTTTACCTTCAAAATAATAATTATCATTATATCGGAAGAATCACATTGAGTCGTTTTAGGAAAGTGTTCTAGACCCGGGGGAGTAATATTGAAGTACAACATGGAGCTTCTGTGTATGTTTAATACATGTTTTATAGTATTGGTTCCAGTGATCAACAACCACTAAACATTTGAAAGGAAAACTAGAAAGAACTTACTTCCGACTTACCATCCATAATTGAAAAAGTTTCAGAACGAATTAATCAAGAAAATGTAATCAACATCCCGATAAGTGACAAAAAATATATTCTAAAAAGATTCAGGAAAATTGTCTCGAAACACTCAATGAATACAGATTCACAAATTTTCATATGCCATTTTCATTTTCATATAAAACTTTTACTGAAATTGATTTCATCTTGAACATTATATGTTGAACGTTATACAACGAAATTGGCAGTCTTATATCTTTTCCATATCCTTTTAGGTGTTCGAGTACTATAAAGAGAAATATATTTTATTATTTACATTTTACAATAATTACGATTACTTGTGGAAATAAAGTAATAGGTGTGTATATAACTAATGGATTACATCATAAGCATTATAATCTCTTACGGTAATAACAAGACACTTTATTGGATTTTTTAAAACTTTTCATTGCTTTTCCGATGATTAACTGGAGTTGAGAACATATAATTAAGATGAATTGATAATTGTTGGTGAAAAGCCTAGGGTTATGGAAGATCTATTCTATATAACCCAGTCAATGGAGAGGATTATCGTAAATAATGTACTGGGCTTTTGATGTTAAACAAAAAAAAATATTAGGGTCTAATTAGGAAATATTGTTTATTCATTTTGTTGTTTTTTGACAAAAATCATAGAGCGTTCAAAATTCTCATAACGCATAGTTGATATCACAATACATTGTTATATCGTTGATATATTTTTATAATCATTTCTATACAAAATCTAGCCTATGCAATTTTCTTTTCCATCTGTGTCGTTTTCTTCAATATAATACGTAAACATACACGCATGCATGTAACCACGACCGTACGCCCGCACGCACGTACACACGAAAGCACGTACGCATGCATGCACACACGCATGCTCGCACGCGCAAATGCCCACGCGCACGCACGCATGGCCGCACGTGCACATTCACGCATGCACTCCCGCACGAACACGCACAACACGTACAAGAATATTTCTCAGTGACCAAAACGGAAGAGTAATTTTTAGAGTTAAAATTTAAACAAAATCATTTGCCTTTATTTTACAGAGACCGGAAAAAAGCAACCGTTTGATTTTTGAAAAAAACATAGAATAAGTGGTCATCCTAACTGACGTTTCTTCCGAGATTCAGTTACAATTCGTGCGTCGACGGGACCGGAGCTGAAATTTGACTTTGAAGGTCAAATTTCAGCGCCCCCTGGAACGTAATAGTTGATCTTGAATGTTTCTCGTTTGTCATGAAGTATTTGTGACAAGTTTAATATAGTTAATATTTATAATTCATTTCAAAAATATTTTTATTTGACGTAAACTTCAATATATTAATAGAATTTTCTATGTTTACTTTATAAAATAAGTGTATTTTGTGAAATAAAATTGCAATTTTTTTCATACAAGCTTAGCACTGTGACATTTAATGTCATTTTTTATTTATGTCACTATCTTTATTAAGGCGTATTTAAAAATATCCAATTAACTTTTGTTTATATATTTTAATTATTTTTCCTCCATTTTCTCACGCTCTGTAAATCCTTAAAACCTTTACTTTTAAAAGTCAAAATATACCTTATTGCACATGAAATAAGTTTAATTTTGTTTGGTGATACGAAAGCGTTCGTGGGTGAGTGTCCCTCCTACTTGGCCTCTTTTATTTGTTACCTAATGACTTAGCAATTAAATAAAAAGAAATTGGCGAATTTACTACATGTGTACTTTTTGCAATATAGAGAAAGCTACTTGTGGCATCACTTACGTGAATAATAATATCACGAAGAGACTGTTTGTATGTTTAATCCTCAGTATTGCTCACAATTAAATGAAACTACGTGATGTAGTATTATTTCTACTATCTTTGATTTCTTTACCACGACCTAGGTTTCGTTGTATTACAACATCTTCAGGTGAGATATTAGCAAAGATCTTTTCTAATATCCCTAAATAATACTACATCACGTAGTTTCATTTAATTGTGAATAATGAATTTCTACAAAATTAACGCTAAATATATTCAATATTTAACCTCAGTATTGCCTAAACGATTAGGTTCATTGTCATGAGACGTAAAAGAGACATAATTTGTAATTCGAATTTTATAATCCAAGAAATAACGTATTTCCTGTTGGATAAAACTTGGTATTTTTGTTCAATAATGACAACTGAATACCGAAACATAGCCATAGATGATACAGTGTGTATATTAAATATATTGCTCAAGCATCTGAAAACCCAACATACGCACGGCTTGCACGCAGGAGAAGCAGCGGGTAATTGGTATCAGCATAAAATTGGCATCTAATAAAATGCCATTCTTAAGTTCCCAGTGCTATAGTTACTGTGCCTTAAAACCGTTTAGCATTAATGTTTTACCTAAACGAGGGTTATTTTAGAGCTTTTAATGATTAGCTAATGCAACATGAGAAAAGTCTAAAGGTTGATAAGTTTTTTTCGTATCTTGAAATATAAAAATATCATTCAAAATAACGGCGCAATACAGCGAGTATTCTGCTGTTACGTGAAAATAAAAATACACCATCTACGTTTCCAAGCTAAATTAGTTAAACAAACTAAAGCAAATTGCTATTCGCGCTACTTTTAAAACTGCCCCCCGCCATTATGACATGTCACCAGGTAATATTCACAAGCGTCACGCCTCCATAACATTTTTATTTCTACTAAGTTGCGCGCAGCGTTATCGTGTCATAAAAAGTTTTCTAGCAAAGGAAATAACCTTAGAAACGGCCGTGAAGGGGAAACTAACAGGGACACAATACGATCTTACAACAAGCTTATATGCCTTTTTAGTACACCATCTAGCCTGTAAAGTAATATTCCATCGTAAGTGAGGCTTTCTCAGTATTCAGTAGTAATGAGGGTACGTAATAAACTTTACCTTAAGACGCATTCAGTCTAAATATATAAAGTCAGCGTTCTTACCTGTTCGGAAAATCGTTTCGTAATTTCACGTAAAGAAAAATAAATTCTAACTTCGTAACTAATATTGTAAATGCGAAGTCAGTTTGTTTGCTTCGATTTTACATCTCATGTATTTAATTGAGTTTTATTAGATTTTGTTAGATAATTAATAGAATGCTTTACGGACTAACATATAGGATAATTTTTACCTCGAAGAAACGTAGACTTCCTGCAAGAACGGCAATGTACTTTTCTTAAGGGCTGCTATAGCTACTCCTGCTTTGATGTATGTAACTACTTCATTAAATTGTTAATTGCTCATTTTTAATTCAAAAACACTATTATAAATCAGTTTAATTCTGACGAAATCACGAGTGTTAGCTGGTAAAACTACACGGTTACAAGAATAATGTTGTCAAAATCGCGGAAACAGAGAGGTTAATTTAAATATTGCATTTTAACTGACGTGTTACATGTTTTTGATCACTGCTACTCAAATAAAACACACTAAATCAATGTTTATGGCTCTTTCCCCAAAATAACTAAGCGAGTTTTAGGTTTCAGAGAAAATTATCTGTAACAAAAGTAAATGTTTTCGATGGATCATGTAACAGCAAAAGACCATATCAGCATTCATCGTGGGTACGATTGCTTAGAAATAATTGTGAAGTTTTGTATAAAAAATTAATGAAGTAATGTAAGTTATGATCAGTTGATCTTATCGAGTTGATTAGCATAATACATTAATCAAATTCCAACTGCAAAAAGACATAATTTTAAAAAGACTATTCTCAAGCAATCTTTCTCAATTAACCAATGTTTCCTTAATCATAGACCAAAAATCTGAAACCACACACGGTGTTAAATTAATTTTTAAGAAAAATGGCTAAAGATTGAGCAGACAATATTGCGTATTTTTATTTCGTTGTCCTCAAATCCAAAAATATGGTTAAAGATTTATTTCATTACAGTAATTTTCAGAAAAAGCCACGAAAGTATCAAATTAGTAGAAAATATGATTACGTGGTTTCCTGTGAAATTTTTAAACAAAACTCTAAGAAAGAAAATAAGACATTTAATCGAAAGACCTTACTAAAATAAGTAAAATTGTCTATTTTTAAAACACAATAACACATTGTGTGTTATTGTGTTTTAAAAATAGAAAATCGTATATTATATATTTAAAAGCGATATTTTGACGTTACAAGCATTCTACTGCTTTGCCAAGTCGTAAGAAAACAAATAAAGCCAAATATATTTCTTATGCATCTTTACAGTATGTCATATTTTTTCTTGAAACTTTATTGTTTTGTTTATGAATCGTAAAATGCTTTTTTGTTATAAATTTGAAATGTGAGTATTTTCGTGAAGACTTGGTGGGTAAATGAATACTAACCAAACCACCGATATGCATATAAATATTGTCTTGCAAAATATTTAACGACAAGAAATATTCATTTATAAATTAGAAAATAATAAACCATGAAAGGTTCACGTTATTCAAATAGAAACATTGAATATCGGCGTTTTAAAAGTTTAAAAAAAAATTAACACAGGCAAGGAAAAACTTAATATTACCTAGCTCGTCATATTTTAACTGAATAGCTTTATGTTAATTTTGATTTATCAAAATTGGTATGATGGTTTTTAAAACGCTTTGGCAAATGATTAAGAATAGTATACAATATTTCAATATCAACTCAAGATGCTCACTAATATATTTCACAAATGCAAAAAGTTTTTTTTAAATAGATGAAATATTCATAAAGAAAGAAGCTGAAATAATGAAAGTAACTGGTATTAGTAACTGTCTAACTCGGAAATTGAAGATTAGACGAATCATTTACAACCGTTTTAATTGGAGACCATTGGTATCACAGTCGTGTCACATATCTCTCAACTAACTTAATAAGATCCGCTTTTCATACTCGTCTCCAACAAACTATATAAATTTTCAAGGGTCTTCATATTTTATCGCATGTTCAGAATAATTGCAGCTTGAAGTATAATAACTTTATAGATACTAGGAACAGCGAGAAAGATACTGGAAACAACCTGTTTTCGTACTGATAATAAAGTTTCATTATATCTGGATATAACTTAGTCTCTTGGATATACAATTGCAGAAAGTTACGATTAAGTAGTTCTGAAGAAATAGTAATAATTTAAAATTAATTGTTTTCTAATCTTACAGTCCAATGTCAAACTTAAATGACAGTGAAATAGTATAATATTTAGTAGGTATTTTAGAGTTCCGTCCCTTACAGAACACTTATTCGATCACTTGGCTGTCCATTCGTCCGTCTCTATCCGTCAAAACCCTTTTCAAGCGATATTGTTACAAAATCTTGTATTGCCTTTATTTAATAAAACTATTTTTCATAAAACTTTCCGATATAATCAGTTTTTATAACTTATTTGACAGAAATAGCTTGCTATTATAATAATTAATGTGACGTAATACACATAGGATGAAATAAATACAACATTATTTCATTTGATTATAATACTCAATATTAAAACAAAAAAAAAAGGAATTTTTGTCGTTTAACCTTTGGGGAAAATATTTTAGTTTGGTTATTTAAAAAAAATAACCAAACTAAAACATACTAACCTAAAACAAAATATGTAACAAATGGGCTATACCATTACGACATGCCAACCGATAATATTCAAGAACGTTACGTTTCCGTAATATTTTTATCACTGCCAAGTCGTACACAACGTTATCGTGCTACAAAAACTATTGCAACAAAAACGTATAGCCTCAGAAAGGACCGTGAAGGGGTAACTACGATAGGTATAATACAGTTATATAAGGTTTATAAGTTTACTATCTGAGATACAGAGATCGCCACATCTCTGTTTCTCAGATATCTGAAATACAGAGATCAACACAATAGTTTGCATTCAAAACGAAATTGCCTGATAATTGAAGAATGGGGTAAATATTATGCATAATTTTAACATAAAGGTATGTATATATATATATATATATATATATATATACACATGCGTTAATTCTATATTTGTTTATCTATCGCCATAATATAATCAAACAGAATATATAACCCAAAATGGATTAAGCAGTAGTAATAGAAAGTAACAAATCCTCTCAGGTCATTTACATTCCTCGCTTACTTTTCCGACCATGGATCTAATAACTACGCATATGTCATCAAATATATTCGGCTTAAAATCTTAACCTTATTCCGTTTTAGTAAATTATTTTTCTAAATTCTCTTCTTTATTTCCAAACTCCTAGTTTTAGAGATTTTTGCCCTTAGTTTATTCTATTTGTACCCAGATTAGTCCACAAAATATCACAGATCTTAATTCACTCTTATCCATCTCACGCACAAATTTTAGAACTGTTTTTTTTAATTCTTTTTGATTTTAGCTAAATTAATTTAACTGTACTATATTATATCTATTTTCTTTTTCTCTCTTTCTATGCTTTTAAATTCTTTTCCATGGTTGTAAATTAGACAAGTATTAAAAAGTTAAATAGTACTCGGTCATGGTAGTAGAGACAAATTCAACATTCATAGAATTTAAACAACGTGAATGGAATCTACTATGTTAAGATCGTAGGTCGAGTTTATAACAACGCTTCAATTTATAAATCAGTTTTAAGCTAGCTTACAGTTAATATCACATTAAGAAGTGTAAGATATATAGCCCAACAACTGTCATATTTCAGGCCAAGGCTAATGAAAAAGCTATATTTTTGTAAAATACCGAGTTATTTATTATTCAGAAACTTAATGCTTGTATTGTTATTATCTCTTATACCTTGGTACCAAATTGCGTGAATGCTTATGTAATCGGTCTAAAATATAAAAGCTGAGATTTTTTGTATTGTTATTATCTATTCTACCCTGGTGCCAAATTGCGTGAATGCTTAAGTAATCGGTCTAAAATATAAAAGCTGAGAGTTTTTGTATTGTTATTATCTATTCTACCCTGGTGCCAAATTGCGTGAATGCTTATGTAATCGGTCTAAAATATAAAAGCTGAGAGTTTTTGTATTGTTATTATCTATTCTACCCTGGTGCCAAATTGCGTGAATGCTTAAGTAATCGGTCTAAAATATAAAAGCTGAGAGTTTTTGTATTGTTATTATCTATTCTACCCTGGTGCCAAATTGCGTGAATGCTTAAGTAATCGGTCTAAAATATAAAAGCTGAGAGTTTTTGTATTGTTATTATCTATTCTACCCTGGTGCCAAATTGCGTCAATGCTTAAGTAATCGGTCTAAAATATAAAAGCTGAGAGTTTTTGTATTGTTATTATCTATTCTACCCTGGTGCCAAATTGCGTGAATGCTTAAGTAATCGGTCTAAAATATAAAAGCTGAGAGTTTTTGTATTGTTATTATCTATTCTACCCTGGTGCCAAATTGCGTGAATGCTTATGTAATCGGTCTAAAATATAAAAGCTGAGAGTTTTTGTATTGTTATTATCTATTCTACCCTGGTGCCAAATTGCGTGAATGCTTAAGTAATCGGTCTAAAATATAAAAGCTGAGAGTTTTTGTATTGTTATTATCTATTCTACCCTGGTGCCAAATTGCGTGAATGCTTAAGTAATCGGTCTAAAATATAAAAGCTGAGAGTTTTTGTATTGTTATTATCTATTCTACCCTGGTGCCAAATTGCGTCAATGCTTAAGTAATCGGTCTAAAATATAAAAGCTGAGAGTTTTTGACACCTTTCCGTAGATATAAAATAAATGAAAAAATGTAGTGACTCATTCTCAGTAAATGTCCTTAAGAGACTTAAAACGTTCCTACCAGTAATTGAAACATTGTATAAAATTTTATTTTTTTTTGTTTATTTTTACTTTGTATAAATTTCTTTCTTTTTTTAATAAAATTATAAATATCTGTCATTCAATTAAATTATTTTCCAGATACATGTTACATATAACTGTCACATGATAAATGTTACATGTTACGACCATCGTAATCGTAAAACTAATATCAAAAAACATAATTAAAGCGATATGCGATATATGAAACAGTCTTCTAGCAGTTGTTTTCACGTTGTATATACAAGATATAACAGTTCACAAAAAAAAACAAATAAAACCAAGCAATGGTTTGTCAACAGTACTAAGTGATATTTGAAATAAGTACAGGACTAGGGGAACCTCTCTATTGAATTAAAAAGGTATATGCAGTATGTGCAGACAGCATCAATACATTTTACACGGAAAAAGTTAGATACATATTTTTTCATGTTTTGGAACATATTAATACAGTCACCAAATGCGCAGTCCATGATCAATTTATTGGAAATAAGGGCATTGAACTGAATTCTAATGTAGTAAACATAGAAAAAATCCGGGAATAAAATATGATAAACCCGAGTATCCTTCTTTTGGTATTACAAATATTAATGAGGTTATTAATATATGGAAAATTTTATTGAGAAAATCTATTACAGCTAATTTATTTTCAACAAGATGAGGCTTGACGCTCAAACTTTAGCACTGTAAGATAAAATTATCTTCTTTCTAAAGCAGCGCACAATCATTGCAGTATCAACTAGGGTTTCAAACCACCTGCATAACAGAAAATACCATGCACTTCTGGCATTAAAGGAGTTTTTCAATAAGTAAGAATTATTTAAAATAACACAACCATAAATAATTAAACTTGTTGAAAAACTCCTATTAATCATTTAAAATAACATGGCCATATTTTAAATTATCTAAATTCAATTCCTTATGTAAAAGGCAATATTAAGGGAATTAAAAACAAGCTTTTTGGTTCAGGGGGATTAAGTAACATAATTGTCAGGACCGAGTAACCTGGTATATCATTATTTCTATTAAATTTTCATCGAAATTGTTTTGTTCAAATTTGTATAAATTGAACAAAACAATAGCATTTCGTTATGATTTCTTTAAATGTCAGTAATTTTTTCGCACTTGACTGATTTATAAATAATTTAAATAAGATTAACTTATTGAACTTATTAATGTTTAATTCTAAAACTAAGTTATTGTTAGTTTTAGGTCTCTATCTTCCGGAACTTTGACGTTTATACACGTTCTAACTTAGAATTTTAAATGTACGGTCTAAGTTTAGGATATTTTTTTATTAATATAATTTATGTTTTTAGCTTCTTCGAGTAACAGGAATAATTTATTAGTGGATTAATGTAATTTATTCACCCGTGGGATGTATTTTTACTGCTTTTTGATTTCCTTTCTTTAAAGCCTTATTATACTGTAATAAATTTACTTCTAGATAGTTTTAAGGTATTTAAATTAGTCATAATGAATTCCCTGATTCTGATAACACTTCTAATTTATTCATGTTTTATTTCAATATGCTTGTTTTTAAAATATTCGACAAACGATTTTAAATTTATCCTGAAATTTTTAGAGCATTTTACTTTTCTAGAAAAAAATTATTATTGAGGGTGGGAATATATGATCTAACTTTTTAGGGGAAATTAAGAATTTAGACCATCATAGAGGCTTCAAGAAATCACATTTTCATTTTTTGACAAAATCGGTAATGTAATATTTCCGGTTTTTCCGAACTCAATAATTGTCATAGCGATAACATGGGTCTAGATTTTCTATTTGTATGGTGCCAGTAAATATGATATTTTGAATTCGTACAGTCAGTTTTTTAGTTCTTGTAATAAAAGAGAAAATTTATTTCTAACACCAAAAATATGCCGGCATACACCTGGATAAGTCTGTATGAGTAATAAAATAAAGTATTATTAAATCTATTTTATGACGAATTTAGTAGTGAGGAAATTTAAGGACATATTAAATAGACTACACACGTAACAAAAACGAAAGTTTCATCGCAACAGTATGGCTGTTTGAAATCTAAACGCCCACTCAAATATTATACTCGATAACAAACATGGCTTACACTAAATACCTTTTAGAGTGGACAGAGAAAACAGGTTCGATAATTATTGTTTGCTATTTAGTTCAATATTTTGTAAAAGAATACAGGCTATCAAATACGTTACGGAATTCGCCTATTCTATTAATTTAATAATAATATAATTATCTTTCGTTGACAATAAATACGAAATAATTTTATTGTCACTGGGACCATGATTGTATTGATTGCTAATAATATGGAAAATTGATTATAGTTCTATTGTATTTTAGCTCGTATCATATAAATCATATATTTATATGTTGGAACTATATGATTTATAACTATATGAGTTGGAACTCGAGCAAAATATCATTGAAAGTTATTGTCATAGGTGATATATACTTTTGTGAAAATTTCTGTAAAAGAAAGAAAATGTTTTATTTATAATTAGGATTTCATTTAGTTACTTGAAATTATTCCATTTAAAAATATTTTCAGTGTGATTCACTTTATTGTATATTCAAACATTATTATTATCCATAATAACTTTCTAAGGATTTATTCAGTGTTTGAATACTTCATTGAAATAAATTTTGTTATTAATTTTTAAAGGAAGTCTTATTAATATCGACGTAACCAATTTACGTATACATTCAGTGAAAGAAAAATTTAATGTTTTCGTATTTCTCTGCAAAAAAAAAGCACCGAGCTTTTAATAAGTATTTGCTATGTGCTAATTTTGATATACATGCACACACACAAACACACACACACACACACACACACACACACACACACATATATATACACATACATATATATATATATATATATATATATATATTTATGTGTGTGTGTGTGTGTGTGTACATATATATTTTTTTGGTTGTGCAATGTGGACTAGACCTTGTAAGTATCGACGACGAGGAACCGAATTATGTTATAAAAACGCTTATATTCACAGTGAATAAGGCAGCGTAGGTAATTTTTCATAATTCATAAGCAGTGTTCATATCCGCATTGGGATAAGTTTCTATAAAAATAATCTTTTCCCATTCTCAAACCCATGTCCGTGTACTAAAACCTTTTTGAAAAAAAATCTTTGTGCAAATGTAATATTGGTTAACGGTGTGTTGTAAAATTATTCAGAGAAAAATGAGACATACATTTTAAACACATTATTGTGAATATTTAAATTGAAGTGTAAAAAGTAAATAAATGCAATATTAGCTTTCAGATATTAAATTGTAATTAACGATTGAAAAAATGTTACCTTGGTTAACCTACAAATTGCGACTTTATGTCGAATATATTGTAAAAAATTCGGAACCTCAAAGAACAAAATTTTAACCTGATATTAAAAAAACAAAGGAAGATATTTCAATAAGAATTTCTAAATTTTACTAATATGACGTGAATTGATCTGATTTGTCTTTGAAATTACATTGTTTTGATGAGTATCACACATTAAACTTAGAACGGGAAGCTTAGAAAGCAAGGTACCGCACTATTAAAAAATCGAACACATGAAACTCTTAAAAACCTAAGCGTTCTTATTTTTCTCACAGTATTCTGATAATGTGATGTAAACATATTAACAAAACTGTACTACTTTTTAAAGAAAATATAAAACATCTCGACTTCTTTCAACGCTATACCTATTCACAATAATTTTATGGCGCTTGAAATATTCTTTAGAGATATTTTTTTAAAACTGATTTAAATCAATACTGAACTTTAATAATAAAAAAACTGTAAACGTACACTTGGCATATTGAAGAAATTACGGTTCCGAGACCCTTTGTTAAATAACATGTCATAGTTGGTTCTTTGCAAAAAAAACAGTGAAAAGTTTTATCAAAATTCCAAAGGGTTTGTGTTTCTTTTGAAGTATCATTTACATTAAAATATGTAAAGTGATATTCGTAGTAGTTTTAAGGTTAAAAGTTAATTCGATACAAATTATTACCATTTTTGGTAAAGTAGTCTTAATAATGTAACGGTATAAAAGATAGTAAAATAAAAATGGAACTTAAATGTATATAAAGTCTATATATAAACGTAATCTTTCTATGTTCAAAATGATTGTATTCATCGAAAACTTAAGCGCCATAGTTACTGTCTACAAAAATTGATTTAG
Source organism: Druceiella hillmani (assembly GCA_039881145.1). Taxonomy (NCBI): domain Eukaryota; kingdom Metazoa; phylum Arthropoda; class Insecta; order Lepidoptera; family Hepialidae; genus Druceiella; species Druceiella hillmani. The sequence goes on from JAYKKI010000014.1 coordinate 25,198,009, forward strand.
AATTTTTATTAAAATATCTAAGTTAAGCAGAGGTCTCAGGCAGATAATTTTATTCTGCTTCAAAAAGTTATGACTAAGGATCTAATCTTATATAAAACGGAAATATTCAAGTCACTAGTCCAACACATGCTGTTGACGGTATATTAATAGCACTCGAAGAAACCCATCTGGAACATCTGAAGTATATACGTAAAAAGATTTAGGTACGACAGTGGGTATTTCGTTATATCTAACATTTTATTTTTGTCCAGTTTATTATCTTTTACATGAGTCGTAAAATATTCGATGTTTGATTTATGGCATTGCAGATTGGACGTTTTCATTATAAACATGTGACTTAGGTGTTTATAATAAAAATATTAATACAAATATGTGACCTAAATGTTATAATGAAAATAAAACTCGATTAGTTAATATATGAATAAGATATAGCTATTTTGCCTTATTCATACATTAACTAATCGAGTTTTATTTAACAGTCAATAGCTCTCACATAAATTATGTTGAAAGAAAACTTAAGACAATAATAAATAACTAGTTAAATGGACAATAAGTATTTTGAATAAAAGTTTATCTATTTTCTTAGTAATTTTATGATGCTAATGAGCACTATTAACGTTCCTACGATGTAATTATGATTCCAAGCATATTTACAATAATAATTAAACACGTGAAACGTGAGATAATAAGAAATAACTAATAGAAATTTACAATAAGTTCTCACGTATTGAAATTGAATATTGTTAGGCATAAAATATTTGAAAACATTGTAATATGAAGTTGAAGATGAGACAATTTCAATCATAAATATTAGTTAAAATTTGAATTTCGTTCGTTTTCAAAGTAGATTAGTTGTAATTAAATTGATTCATATTTCGAATTAATTATATTCGATGAAACATTATTCCAAGTTTTGAGAATAAGAATTAAATGTATAAGAAAGGTAGCCGTCGTAAGAAATACTTACTGAAAATAAAATCTTACCAAGAACTTTACCAAGACTTTAATATAAAAAAATTGATGAGTATCTTTAGACTATCATTTCAGAAAAAAAAATTGAAATCTAAACCAATACCAAGTTTAAAGAATTTTTTAGTGCTATACTTAACATTTAGTGGACATTTAAAATTTCTATGAATTTTATTTTAAACTTTAAAACTTTACGTAAGAAGTCTCTTATTTTCGTATGTTTTCTTTCAATAGCACTTTAGATGAATACTATAAATATAATTGAATAGAGGAAAGTTCAAAATTGGTTACACTAATTCATAAAAATAGTAAGCGCTGTGTTTACAAATTGTTTAAAAGCTTACATCCGCAGAACTTTTGACAATATAACAGTTAATAACCTAATAAACATAGAAATCCTTTAACGGCGAAGTCAACACAATCATTTATTTGAACACAATCCGAACATCGGACTATGAAAATACGTTATGATAATATTTCTGTAATTACGAAATAAAAAAAAAGTTATGCGATGATGAAGTGCCATGCCTGATTGAACAAGATCATTACATGTACAATTTGTATTTATACAGGCGACAGATAGTTAACATGATATGCATTTTGGAACTAATTTAACAGTCGCGAAAGAAAAACGGTAATTACGATACAAAAAATATTTCCATTACTAAAAATCTTTTCCTCTTTACTCATAAATTTGTTACATTAAATTTAAACGAATTAATTAACTTGAATATTTTGACAGTCACGTTATATCAACATTCAGAATTCTGAGTCAACTGTTCATATGCTCAGAATATCTGTTAATTTTCGTGGACAAAATAAACTAATTAAAGCCTATAAACTATATTTTCTCATTCACAACTATCAACATATAGACTGTAACTTTAAATTTAAAATAACACTCCAATTGAATGTGACAATTATGTCCTTTGATTTAGGAAGAGTGCGGTCGATTGAAGCGAAACGCAGCCGTTCGCGCTGTCGATTTATTGTTAAGAATTCCGGCGTAATTTTATTTATTGCACATCCAAATTGGCTGCATATAAACTGGTCTGAACACGTTGCAGCTTTGTAGTTGCAAATTATTCGCTGCTCAGTTTAAGCGAAAGTCGAAGAATGGCCGAGTGATATTGAGCAGGGAGAGGAAGTGTTTTATTTCAAGGATCATGATACGTTAAAGACTCTCCGATCCCGACGATAATTTTGACCTGATTTCGAAACATCAAATATTTTAATTTTGGCTTAGGGAAACCGTATTGTCTAACGTATATAATTGGTTCGTGTAGCACAGTAATTAAATGATTTATAAAACTTAAATTCCACTTTATACACTTATTCTTCGCTTAAATCCATTCAAATGAAATACCATACATTTATCAAAGAGAAGTTTGAGGCTTTAGGTGATTAAGAAGGTAAGTAGGAGAAGAATAGTAGGTTATGGAAAAAAATCACATATTTAAAAATAAGTACAAACATTAACATTAAGGCAAGTATATGAAACTCTGATATGATAATTTATATCTGTACGACTTCATAAACACGTTCATTGAGATAATTCCTAGAATCAATTTTTTAAGAAATGTTTTTTTATCTTTATTTAATTCTTCTTAACTGCAATATTTTGACAAATGCGTTATGGCGCTTTACGTATTTAAAAACTTAATATTTCCTAAATAAATTTATTCCGAAATCAGTGTTTACTTACCAGTACTTGTAAGTTTTCGTATATTAAATTACAAAAGTTTATCCGGTGAAGTTTATCCGGCGAATCATTAAGATGAAATATTATTGATCGCAATAAGTCAGTGTTACCTAGACAATTTTTATCTTAACTCCATACAGTTGGTCTCCATTATATTTTGTATTCGATAATATTTTGAAACTCTGATCTCGAGTAATTAAGTCAAAATCTATAAGATAGGCTATAGTAGATTTCATGACACCTAAATAATAAGTTTGCGGAAACATCGTGCGGTATTCTTTAAAACATCTCCATATAAATAGTGATTGGTAATTGTTGACGCTCCTGATGAGAGAAAAATCAGAAAAAAATTAAATAAAAAAGAATATACTACTCCTGATGTCGATTTGGAAAAGTCTTGATTTTCATTAGCTTATATGAAATGTAGTTGACACATTCCTCATATATTTCTTCGGTTTTCCTAATTGAACGATTCCCGATACTGAATGCCATGATATTAGCGTTTATGGTTTGTACTGTTTCTGTTAGTCTTGTAGTTTCCTTTAGCTTTCAGGTCTCAGGGATTCTTAGAGAATGCAACCAATATTTTAAGATTTGAACTTGACAAGATTTTGTGCAGCATTAAATCAAACTAAAACATGATTATTACACTGAATACTTGGCAAGTTAAAATTTAGTAGAATTTTAATAATATAACTTTCCATATTTTAAGTTTGCTGTACGGAGAACTGCTTTTAAACTTGGCATTACTTTAGATTTCAATAATTCTATTACATTGACAATTTTATTATTCCTCAAAAAGATTTTGTCCTAGTTTATTTAACATTTACCTTTTTGATGGGATCATGTTTCAACTGCATATATACTCAAATTTGTCAAAGGTGAACGTGATTTAACTTGATTTGAAGACTATTTTTGATCATGTTCATAGTGTTATTTTCTTAATGAAGTGAAATTTGAATCACGTCATTAGAGCAAAATTATTCAATAAATTGATTAAATTTTCAGCCAACTGTTTTCAATTTGGATTAGCAGTAAATTTGAAGCGGAATAAATCAAACTATGAAGGCGAGTGCTTTCTGCTCGTGATTTGAACTTTAACTGCGTCTATATAAATTACATGAGCTTTAAGAATGATTCATTAGGCATATCTTAGGATTTAAAATTTCAACTTTTAGAATAGAATACAAATTAAAAAAAGTTAAATAGTTTAAAAACTAGCTGATACCGAAAAGAATTTCCTTTGTAGTTTTTTTAAATGTTCCCCAGAGTTATTTATAAAAAAGTGATATATTTGTGACTTAATTACCCAAGTGAAGTTTTCAAAAATATTGTCATTAACCTTTATCGGCAGTCATCGAGTGTATCGTAAATATTATCTATTATGATTTTTAACCGTTTAAGCGACTTAATACCACAAGGAGATTATTGAAAATATTTACAAACTCTCTAAAACAGTTTGTTACATATTCTCTGCCGAATATTTTTACTCTCTTTTTTTGCCATGTCAAATCCAAAATCTAAACTGGTAGTAAAAGCAAAAGATTCATAATAAATAAAAAAAAATGCGTGCTTAAATTCTTACAGCTTGATACTCCGCAGTTAGATCCAACTAGTAATCCGACACTACAGATCTCCGTTTATGTAAAATTTTAAGAGATAAATGCTGAAATAAATTGATGTAAATTTTCTTCACGTATTTATCACCACATTTAACAAGTATACCTGTAGTGAAATTAAATCGTATAGTTTTTCTTTTCAGGTTTACTTTACATATAAAATGATTTTGTTTAATTAGTTTCGTAACGTGTTTTATATATAATTAGACAGAGGATTTATTTGTATAATTCAATTTTTTTAAAATATTTAACAATCCGAAAAATCTATGAAAAATTCGTTAAAGCTTAGTCCCATATCAACAAAGTCTCGGATAAATTTGTGAATGACAATTTCACTTAAATACCAAAAGGTTATGTCATTTGAATGCCTAAAGCTAAGTTTATAGTATATATAAATGCTACCAATAAGACTGGTAGGATTTTCTAATTCTTGCCGTTAAGGCTGTTGAACCATGTGTGGTAATTACTCATTCAAAATATTTTCCTTTCTAGATAGGAAAGGATTACGTAATTAATTACGTCCCTATTTTTTAATATGTAGCCGAGAATTAGTTTTGAGACGTACATTTCTTATATTACTGGGATCTTAGTATTTTAACCCCGCATATTATTTAATCATAATGATACTTGTGATAATTTATTGCTAGAGTTTAAAATTAGTTTCGGCAGTTATATGTAAGATAAGAAGACTTCGAATTCCATAAAAGATCATATATTGTTAAGACAAAGGGTTTCATATAATGAATATTTTATTAATATCACTTTAGTGATTTATAATCCAATAATAGTTTTAATCGAATTTACGAGTAATGGTTTAAATAAAAATAATTGCTTCTTTGAGATAAGTACTACAAAATTACTTATGGCTGTAGTAATATCTTTTAATTGTTCTTCATAATTTTAATTGCTTAATTTACGTACTAAAACGATTCAATAAAAGAATGAAAACCTCTTTAATTTCGAAGCGAACATAAATATTAAGGATGAAAATGCATTCATCGAAAACATTAAAATTGTCTCGTTTTTTTCCTTGACACATTTAGTGACCGACAGGTTTACCTAAATGTAAGCAAATGTTATTGTCAGATATAGGCTTCAGATTGATTTTAAATTAAACTTAGGTAAAAGTTCAAACAAAGGGAGCTTTATAAAAGCACTTCCATCAAAACATAATTGTAATATTTAAGTAATTTGCGCTCGGATCTTGATGAGCAGTTTACAGTTAATTAGTTCGCCCAAACCGCAGTATCGCGGTGAAATTCGTTGTTCATAAGCTGCCCGAGTTAAGTACGCAACATCTATTGGAATCACTTTCAGTTCACAGCCGTCTCTATTGAGTTCCTTAATAATAAGTTATTTTTAAGTCGCTCGGTGTTATACAAATGAACGGATTAGGGTAAATATATAACAATTATAATATAGTTAATACGAATAAAACAAATAAAACTAGAATACTACGATAATGATAAAAGAGTGAAAAATTAAGAAATAAAAAAGATATACTAAAATGTATTGCGATTACTGTAATGTGATTTCTATAAAGTTTAAAAATGTACAGGTTAAAACTTGAGGATGAGGGAAAAGATGTACATAATTGTATTCAAAAGATATGGTATTTTTAAATTATTTCATAGTCATTTAAACCTTTGATTTTTGGTATGAATATCGATTTAGGTTTTTGGTATGAATAACCGATTATACCGTATTAAGCGAGGATATATTAAGAAATTTAAAACAATCATTGTACGGACTACTAAAAAATTACTACTTTAAAATTGCAAAAAGGATATATCAGTTGAAGATAAAAAAACGTCTAAATTTTAAAACCTGCATATAATTAAGTGATTATGGAGATATAAGAAAAATAATTTAGGAGGTTTCCTAAAATATATATATATATATATATATATATATATATATATATATATATATATATATACATATATTATATTTAAAAACTTTTAAAAGTAACACAACTTCAAGTTTCATGTTTTATTCGAGAATGATTTAATATGATTTGATGAAAGAAAGCGTTTTCTGATTACAAATTATTGACTTTACTTTGGCAACTACTTGATGACTGGCAATTATAAAAAACAATATAGTTTGCAATTATGAATATATTATTGGCTTATATATGAATTGGAGAAAACAAACAATGCGTAACTTATAAAAATAATTTACATCCATAAAAATTTAGTTAAGTAAATGAAAACTTAATATTTTTATTAAGTTTTCAATTACTATTAATATTTTTATTAAGTTTTCATATTCAGCATACAAACGCGTCACATCAGACACTATTCCCACCAGTTGGAACCCGTAATTAATCATCGTCGTCGTCGTCATCGGAAGGCACGAAAAGTTCGTTTTCTTCCAGGAAATTAGCTATATTCTTACTAATAGCGGCACCAATTAAAAGTCCTGGGATGACAGCACAAACCAGTCCTAGCAATCCAAATTGTGTTCTTTCAGGCTCGGGATGAATCGAACCGGAAGGTGTTGTTGTTGCAGAACGCACAATCTGCACATTTTTAGGTTTATTTCTTTTTGTTGTTTGTTTGGAAATGTTTATTAATCTTGATAGTCGCAACAATGACATTGTGAGTTATTTTCTACGTTTATAAATATGGATATATTATGATATACAGACAGATCAATCGAGACTCCCGAGAATAAAAATTCTGACAGCGATAATCCAGAGTCCCATAAAATTTATTTTATTAAAATTTTTATTTTTTTAAAATTTAACTGGCTTAGATAATAATTTGCAGAATGAAAATATTGAAATTTAATTGCTACAAGTCGGTGATATTTATAAAATTAGTGTCTATGTAACGTATACAATTTGTGTGTGGCGTATACAATTTTAACGAAAAATGTATACCCCACATCCGAATCAAATAGTCTTAATAATAAAATTAAATAGTTTAAAATGAATACATTTATATATAATTGGTTAATTAATAAGCAATTTATATGTGATCCTAAAATTTAAATTCGCACTTGTACTGAAATTTTTCAATAACTTGGCATTGAATTTTCATCATATAGGGTGAAAATTAAATTCCGTTCTGCTCTGCTTAGCATACTTAGACCTGCTTGCATTATTAATATAAAATAAACATTTCTACTTCTCTATCTATTTCAATTTTAACAATACGCTGCCAAATTCCTTAAGTACATTGAACACTTTATCATTCTAATTTAAAACTGAAATAAATCAATATTTTTAATAATTCAATTAATTACTACTTTCTTTTAAATTAATAAAATGAATTTAACGATATTGAATTATTTTATTTTTAAATTAGAATGACAAACATTTTTTCTTAATACTAAAACTACATGAGTTTTTCATCTCACCAGTAAATTATTATTATGGCTAGTCTCATTCAATAATTTTCCACATTGATCCTGTAAATCCTTGGTTGGACACAAAATTGTTTTTTTTTCTATTTCACATCTCCATATAATTATATTTTAATATAGTTGATGTTGATATATATGTAAACAATAGTTTCTTGAAAGTTTGTGTAAAAAACCAATTAAAAATGAAAATTATAAAATTAAAATAATAAAAATTATAAAAGGAGATCATAAAAAGGAATTTAATTATGAGTTGAAAGTTTAAAAGTTTTTAGTCAAGATTTCGGAACTTTTCTAGAAAAGTGGTATGAAATTCTCAATTTTTTTATTACAAAGTGTAAATACGACAACACATGCGATAAATGTCAGATGAAAAATTAAATTAAATTGACATCAAGTATATACTCTTCTATTTTATGTCTTCCGCCTAGGTAATGATGGGATTGGTGGATCTATGCCATCTGATGGATCAGTCAAAATATCCCACTGAGTAACAAAAATTTGGTTCCAGAAATTCAGGAAAAAAGACTATTCCCTTGCAAATTAATCCCCATTTCGGATACCTGTTGATATACAATGATTACGGCGTCTAATTGTATGATATTCCTTATTGACTACTCGGTATTGTGTTGCGAAGTTTGAAAAGCGTAATAAAGACGTATTTGTATAAATTAGGGAAAAAATGTTAAATGTGGTATTTGGATGTTCCAAAGAACAATTTTGGGTAAGGGAAGAACACATTTGGGTTCAAAACTTATAAAATAACCGAATATTAATACTTTTAACTTATAAGTATTTTTATGCAAATGATAATATGAAATGTGAACTTCAAATTAACTTCGAAATATAAAAGTTATTAGATACTTTATTATAGCATTACTCTTAAATGAAATTGTTATATTTAAGTGATTGCCGTTTGCGAATGAATTGTTGTCGAGTTTCACAATAAAAGTTGATTTTAATGTCATATTCTTTCACATCGATGAAGTAAATATTTTGTTTGATGATGATAATACATATTGTCAACCTAAATTTTAATAGAAACCTTATCTTTCATGTTATCACTTCCCTCTTAAGGCTCTGTTTTTGTTGTATAAATTTATATTGTAAAACGTTGTTAAATCTTAAATCTAATTCTAGATGCAGCGATATTACAGCGTATAAATTTGCTTTCATATATTTGAGAATATATGTTAGAATATACGGACAACCTACTTTTAATAGATGTTAAATTAGTCACTATGACTTCTGAAAGAAAGAATTTAAATTCACAATAAAAGTCAGGTATATGTAACAACCCAGAATCATTAAATATTTCGTAGATGTAAATCCGGAAACTAATTGGAGTTTGATATCCTTTTTAATTTTTTAATAATTTAAAAGGACATTGAACTGCATTCAATAACTTGGCATTGAATTGATGGTAATGCTTACCTTCAACCCTGTTTTTAACTAAAAAGTTATCTTTCCGTCTCACAATTTTACCCTTAAATTTTTCTTATTGTTTTGTACTGCTATTTGCTGTCTCCTTGGGAATTCCGCCATGGTTACGTTAGTGCCTTGGAATTGAAAGTTTTACATGTAGTTTTACCTCTCGTTAAAAATGTATAACCAATTGAGATATGACCTCTAATGCCATCACTATGTAACAAAGGTCAGTTACATTTCTAATTTAAGTTTCTCTTTGTTAGAGAACGTAAATTGAATCACTCAAATTATATTGAAGTTGATATAACGACTTTCGACAAGAGGCGAAACAAGTTACCGAGAGTTGTTTGAACGTTTGTTCGAATTGTAAGCGCTGTTGCTACGTATTGAAATTGTAATATAAACTTTATGTATAATGCGTTCATGTTATCAAGAATTTATTTCGTATTTAACGAAAATAATACCCTTTTAAAATTATGGACTCTCAACAGTGCTATAAAATGTAACTAATATTTAGTTATTTAACAACAATTTTAATACTGAAATTAAAAAAAATTCATAACTACTAATGAAATGTTCATGAAAGTGTTATAAAGTTTATTAATATCATATGAGATTAATAAACCAATAGATCATTAGTTTGTTTCTTTTCCATTTTTTGTCAAAAATATTTCTATAGTTTTGTTAACGACATCAGAATTCATCCTTGTCATCACATTTAGTATATAAATTAAGATACTATAATTTTTATTATACGCTAAATTATTCATCAGTTTGGCATCATGGGATATCGAAATCAACCATTGTTGTGACTTCCAATACAGACGAAAGCGAACTATAAGTGGGGTCAATAGATTTAGCATCTAATTAGCCACATATGGACGAGCTAAATGCCCGTAATTTGCTCGTGGGAACCTGAGTGCAAATTTCTTAATTATAACAATTACGCTTGAGATTAAAGCTTGTTTGAAGATCATATAGTTCTAGTTTTACGTAAATTAAATTAGATCTCAATTTGGGTTTCATGTCTGACATTAATATTTGCTTAAATTTATATAAGAAGCTTGGTCGATAAAATATAATTTATATTATGCTTAAGAAAAAGAGTTGAAGATTCGATATTTTAATACATCATCATTTAAGATACGATTTATCTTTTTCATCCCTTTATACTTAGTATCAAATTAAAAAGATGTTGTCAATTTTATTACATGACGTCATTTTTATGTTTCCCTACATAACAAGAAAAAAATGGAACCCTCGTAAGATCACTTACGTGTATATCACAGATACTTTTCTCGGAGGGAAATAATGACAAATAAGTACTTGAATTTTTTTTTCATTTCATGCATAAATTTCATGTATTATATGAAAGAGTTATAAACATCCTAAAATTATTTTTTTTCAGAACTTTATATAATTTAATCATATTAGAAAACTATATTCCAGACTTTCCAGTTGTGAACCTATTACATTGAAAATGATGAAAAATATTGCTATGGAAGTTTATTTAAAGCTTATTAGAAGAATGCAGCGTTGAATTTACATTTCAAAGTGTTTAAGATATTCATTATTTTTCTGAAAATAACAAAGTATATATTAGGTGAACATAGTTTCAACAATTGTAAACAGTTTAATAAAAATATTAAATACTCTGACGTAGTTATATATGCCTAAGTGTTTGCAGAAACCTCGTAATGTGAGTTCCATAAACACTTAACAGATTTTTATTTATAAAAAAGGTTCTCATCTACTCAAAAATAAAATTGATTTTTAAAATATTTGCGACGTTAACAGCTAGTAGCTTCTTCATAAAATTTAGTATAAATACGCTTGGTAATATTGCGATGAGTAATGCTTTTGAAATATATTTCGCACTATGTGAAAGGAGTGAGGAAATTCTATGAGGAAATTCGCCATTATTATTGGTGATTTGAAAACTTCGAGGCACGTAGTATTATCGGCGAGAAATTCTGGGGTATAAATTCAGAAGAGAAAAAAAATTGAGACTAGGTTAAATTCTTTCGTTTTTATTGCTTTGCCATTTAATAACATCTATAAAACACGACTACAATTCCCTGTAATGTACAACTATGATTGTCAAAGCAAAAAGTCTTAAAATTGACCACCGCGGTTGAGTTTTAATGTCATCGTATATATATATATATATATATATATATATATATATATATATATATATATATATATATATATATATAATAAATCTTGACACGAAGCTCTAATTCATTCATCTACAAATCCCTAGTAAAACCAGGCAAAAACTCGGTTTCTTTATCTTACAACTTTAACATCTAACTTTCATAAAGTTTTGATGGGAAGTAAAATAATGTTTTTGATGAGATTTTAGATCTCTTTGTAAAGTTCAACAAAGTTGGATTATTAATACAGGTTTTCTCTCTTTTCCACTTTTCTTTTTCTTGGACCCTTCAGAATATTTGATTTTAGCAATATTTATCTATTCACGAACATTAAAGTATTTCATGGTCTAAATTAGGTAACTATTTTTAGATGTCACTGAAATAAACTAAATGGGTGTCATTCCTGCGCACTTAAAACATAATTTGTTACATGCAACTTTCGACATCCCTACGGAAATTCGATACATACTCGAATTCGATATATTTTGAATGTTTAAGATACGTAGCATTTCTAGTTAATTGTTAATATATATCTGTATTATTTTTCACTATATAATCGTGATGTAAATATGTGTCTTTTGAAAGGTGTATGTATTCAATAAAATTAAATCAATGCTATATACATAATTTTTCGAAACTTTCGTATTTCTTGATATGTGTTACCACAGAACATTGAGTGGGCCTATTCGATGTTCTGTGTGTGTTACTATATTACCCATTCGATGTTCTGTGTGTGTTACTATATTACCTATTCGATGTTCTGTGTGTGTTACTATATTACCTATTCGATGTTCTATGTGTTTTACTATATTACCTATTCGATGTTCTGTGTGTATTACTATATTACCTATTCGATGTTCTGTGTGTGTTACTATATTACCTATTCGATGTTCTGTGTGTGTTACTATAAACATTCCTCAAACTTTATTTATTTCTCTTTAAACTTAATTATCTATTGAATAATATACCTATACGGCTTCTCGTTTCTTAATATGAGAGCTTTTTTTATTTAGCCTTGAAATATTTTGAATAAAATATAACAATTTCAAAATTTGTTCCTTCATCACATCTTCAGACTCGGAGCTTAAAATTTTGTTTCTGAGTGCAAAATGTAACTAAATTAATTGTAGAAGAATAATTGGTAATAATTTCGAAACATTTCTATTTCTGCAATGTTTTTAATAAATTGTGAAGTTCTTCAAGAGACTAATTAAACATTTACTACTTGATCTGCTCCAGTAATATGGTAACGAAACGAAGATTTCTTAATTATCTTTAGATGATCTATTATGAACATTGTTATATTAATCATGTGACTGAATTTGATTTTAAATTATTCATAGGTTCCACCAATATTTTCCATTACATAATATGTCCTATATAAAAATCAGTTAAATTTATACATGATTTTTATAGGGTTTCTACAAAAGAAAAAGAAGCAGAAATATGAAGTATTATGCACCGACGTAAATCCATTTGCAAGAAAATGTTAAACGGTATTCTGATTAAAATTAAAAGTTTACAAATATATTATAATTATGATAATTTAATTCAGCTCCGTTTTCATACTTAAATAAGAACCCATCAAGGCTAAGAATGAGTTTCCCAACAGAGTCCATAAAATACATCACGCCATAACTACAAGTATACAAAAAAGCCAGTGACTTATCAAACCTGTATTTGATGTTGGGTTCTCCCGTTGTCTTCTCGCGTGGTCGAATTTCTGTTACATTGTCTCCGATGAAGACATTTAATAAAATTCATTTAATCGATTCAAATTTTTGAATACAACTGTCAGTTTTCTTTTACAGGATTTAAAAAGTGTCGTCTGAAGATACATTAATGGCCGTGAATGAATACTGTGTCTAACTTTTGTCAAAATACAATATGCTGAAGAGTCCGAGACAATGAAAAGGAAAACTGAAAAAGAAAGGGAATTTGTATTTGTCAATAGAATTTCAAGGAACTTGACAAAAAGAATTGAAATTCCATCAGGACATTAGTGTAGAAAAGATAAAGTTCCTCTTAGCTCATTGTGTGAAAACTGTCCGTAAAAAGTTTTTCAGATAAAAGTAGCTAAGTTTTTACAGAGCTTCACTAAAGAAGTGTAAATGATTGAGTTAGACTTTGCATCTAGATTTATTGAATATTATATCTGTCACAACAATGAACTTGCTTTAGTTTTTAGGGCTTTATCTCTTTGACAATCAGAGCCGCCATAGAAGGAAATTCTAATTGCTTTAAAGGTGTGCACGAAAAGTGCCAGAGTGAAAAGAGTTTATTATAATTCACTAATTTTATTTTGTTTCTTTCAAATTTATACTACGAGTGAATGCAATATTGTTTAGTGTATGTTAATTATACACTTTACGTATATTATACACTTTACGTTTATTATGGATAGAAAACACTTGTGTCCCGCAATGAAACCAGTGTATTCAGTGTAAATAGAATAGTAAATAGCATGAAATAAATGCAATCCCCTTAGATGCACACATATGGACACAGTTAATTCATACATGGGCACACAGTCTTTGGGTACACAGCTGATATATGTTTGATAAAACGCATAATAATATTTGGATATCAGGTGAATTCCGCAAATAAATATATCTATTAAAATATTATTACACAAAATTATAGATATTGCTTTAATATGAATTTCTTTCCGTCCCTTATTAGGAAAAAGGTAAAGGATCCTAAATTGCATTTCATAGACCGTTTTATTATTTTGGTAAATAATTCTTTGAAATTATACATTTTACTTTATAATTTACGGCTTTCATAAACGAAAATTTCGCCTGTTAAATAATTAATATTTATTTTTCTGCCATTTCGAGTACGTCCACGTGTGCCATCTAAATTAGATACATAGTCTATGTTAAACGACAAAATTAATCACTTATTTAATTTTAGTCAGAAGATTGAAGAACAATAAAATAAAATTTACATTTTCGTAATTGTAATTTTAACGAAATTTTTTACCTAATCAAAGTGCTAAACTAAAATTGGGATTTTGAATAACTAAATGTAAAGTAATTTTTCCCTAATGCACTGTTTCTCGTGATCATTTTTTTCTCAACAATATATATTATACAGACAATCAAAAACTTCACGAAATTCATGTTTCACTGGCTTTACCTTTCATCATACACAACTAATTTTATTGTGTAAATAACACCAATGTTAAATAACATCAATGTTCAGCAAGGTGAATTACACAGTTTTTGTTTACCCATATTGTTAGCGTCATAAATGAAAATAAAATAATACGAGGAACGAATACAGTGGCAATTTCATTTAAGATATCCAAAAATCCACTTTTAAAATGACAAAGTAATACAGTATAATCTAATTGATTTGAAGTAGAAGCTTAATAAGCTTAATTGATTTTCGTAATAACATTTAAATTTAATTTTATTGTTGTAATAACATAGCTCCATCAGTTTTATATAATATTTTGTTTACAGTTAATTTAATTTTACGCTGTTACCAAATATGTATATATTTGGTTTAGATGGCGTACCTTCATATATGAAATGAGAAAAAATAAATCCAATTAATTAATTAGCAAAATTGTTGCTTAAAAATTACATTGAAATATAGAGTAATAACTCTCTTTTTAACGATGTATCATTAGTGTACTTTTGTCGTAAAATGAATCTCTAACAGTGGATACTGATTACGATAATATTCCGTTTGTTTACACTTGTAACAGGTTAGTACTTTCGCATTTGACGTTTTCATTTTATCAAAATTTGTTTACGATATCGATCTGCCATATTTGCTACTACAAGTGTTAGTATGATCAACATTGCGTTTTTTTGGCTATTTTTTGACGGCGAACGCAGAGCTTCTCTCCAATTCACTCGTTTCTGACATACCCGCTATATCAATCAATTTTGATTGAATGATATTCGCGGTTATTGGAATGCCTGAATATTCGATAGCCATTATCATAGGCATGAAACGATCAGTTAATCCTGCCAAAAGTAAGAAATTGGTCCATTAATCATTAATAGTTAATCCTGTACTATGGAGCATTCGCGCTGATTCCACAATTTGCAGGGTATATAATTCGTCATCGAATCGTATGCTTTCAACCTTATTGAAATAAGATGTCGAAGCAAAGTAATATTCCTTAAAATTCCCGAGACATCGATCATATTTTTCAATTTCAACCATAGCTCATTTGAAGATTTTCTTTCTTTTATATGCACCTATAATGATGGGTATATTCTGAGTACTAAATTAACTTTTGCTTTTGCGTCCTATGCAACTACGATTGCGCCCTGGCTTCACATATTACACAAACGCTAATTCAACGTAATTGTCCGTGGCTAACAGTTTAGGTACATTAGCGACAAAGTTCAATTTAATTCCTGCTGCACAATTACACTTTTATAACTACAACGACCGATGAAAAATGTACAATTGACTCACAAACGAGTCTGGACCTATAACGTGAAGTAAAATAACGTATTTTCTGCAATCAACGGACACAACTCGATAATTTATATACGGAAAGTGTGAATTTTTTTTTTCTTTTCGAATTTAGTAGCATTGTTAAAGTTTAATAAAAAAATAAAAGGTAGTTGTTCATTATTCTATAGTAATAATCAACAACTAACATATAGTAAATAACATCACACGAGAAAATAGCGGACTTGATATCAATTTGAGCATAGATCAGATAATGTCTGTGATTTTTGTATACACTTATGACGCAGAGAATCGTATTTTATAGATATATGCTCTATTGTTAAATTCAAACTTAGTCTACATTCCCATTAAGATTTCATTTGGGCACAAAATAAGATTTTAATTTATTTTTCATTTTTATGGACTTTTATTGTTATCACTATTCCATTTAACATTTTCCTGTAAATGGATTTGTGTTGGTGCATATAAATAATGATGCTAACTAACCTGTTCTTATTTATTCTTTTTTCTTCATTTATATTAACCCTATAAAGTCCATTTTGAATTACGTGTTGAAGAATATTGGTAGAGTTTATGAATAGTTTAAGGTTATTTTTTCAAATTCAGTCACGTGATCAATCATATATATTAATACGCTAAGGTTTTAAGATGTTACTCTCCCTTTTTAGAAAAAACCTCACAACTAATCCACATAAATTATATATCATTTTATAGATAATTGCTTGCTCTACCGGCATCCACAACTATAAAATTTATTATTGCTATTGTTTTTGCAAATTAATTAATTATTAAAATTATATACACAAAACAGCAATGCTGCCATCTAACGGCTCAACGTCAATATGATTGACGGTCGGTAAAATTTTTGTTTAATTTCAAATCCACTCACGTATAAATAAAGTGGCGCTTTAGCTCAATGCTTTTGATACTTGCGCCTCTATATGTCAATTTTAGTAAAATATTTGTTTGATCTGTCATCTAAGCTTCATAATGGAATAAATAATAATGCGAAGACTTCGCACGGGCCACGCTAGTATAACAATATTCAGGAAAGATTTTCTAAAGGTAATTTAGAAATATTGGTTTTGTTACCATATTACGTGACTATATAAAATCGTAAATTTTGAAGTTAGACTCTTAATAATCTTAACATTCCTATTTTATGCGATATTAAAAAATTGCAAAAAATTGAAATTTTCGAATTTATGTTTAGTACTAGTAGTAGTTTCGAGTTATATTTCGTGTTCAGAAATAAAATTTCAAGTTCCGAGTAGTTTATTCAAAATATCTCAGGATTAAATCAAGACAGTTTTTATATTCACAGACGAGAAGCAGTGGAAATATATTGATTGATAGCTAATTAAGTTTAAAGAAGAAGCAATAAAGTTTTGCAGATTGTTTATAGAAACTCATATTGAGAAATACGAAATTTAAAAAAAAAAATTATGTCGTTTTGTGGAAAATATACAATATAAAATATCAAAAGAAATATATTTATGTAGTGGAAAATAACATAAATATTTAAAAACAATTTACTAGAATTACTATATACTTTAAACGTTTAAAACCTTATATGGTCCCGAGTATGTAAAGTCTTTCCGTAGTCCGAGTTCTGCTCGTACATATCAGATTTTTTACATTTTTTCTCGTTACTCTAGCACATATTAACTATTTAGTTAGCATTATTGTGTATACGATGCAAATCAATCGTCGGAGAATGTTAAGTTAAAGTGTGATGACGATAAAATGCCTAGAAAAGTGATGATTAAGTTCAACCCTGGCTAAAAAAGTAATGATTAAGTTCAACCTGTAATAAAATTTAGTCTAAATTTGATTTTGTTAATAAAGCATGAAGCCATGAAATATAATATTCTTCACCATAATTATACAAAAAAGTCAGTCGTAATTGACATTGGATGGCATCTTCTTTTTTATCCTCGCCACATCCTGTTACGTGGGGTCGGCTTTCTTAATTATGAGGTACAATCTGCTTCTTATGTAAGCGTCGTCTTCGGATAGACTTTAATCTTTTATGTCGCGCTTGACGTTTATCGGCCAGATAGCAATAGATCTTTCCCTCTTTTTTTTGATTTCATAGAAAGACACTTTTCGCAACTCGGTTTCCGAATTATGTGATCGTACCATCTGAGTCTCCTGGATTTTATTGGCAATTGGTGCTAATTTAACTCCCCCCCCCCCCGTATATATTCATTTCGTACTTTGTCTTTAAATGTCACTTTACCCGCCCAACGCAGCATGGGCATTTCGTTCACATGCAGTACATCTACGATAAACGAGTTCTCTTTGGTGGTCCAAATTTCACGACCATATAATATAATTAACGTGACTGCCTTTTTTTGCACCTTGTCCTTAATCTCGCCGAGCGTTTTTACATCGCATAAAACGCCACGTGTTCCTTGCTGAGGTTGTTCTATGAATGTGTAACATCTGCCTCGATTGGACCATCTTATGAAATATCTGAACCTAGATATTTAAATCTAGTTACCCGCGGAATATTGCCACCTTACAATGTAATGATAGTATCCGCTGATATTGGTAATGCGTCCAACTATTGCTAAAATGAAATATGATGAAGAGTCAGAGGAAAAGAGAAGAAAAAGTAAAGAAGAGTGGAAATGTGTATTAATAATAAAATTTTGATGAAACCTCATTGTACCTCATCAAAACTTACATAATAAAATACATCTACATATTTAGTTTAGGTAGCATACTTACATATGTCGAATGAGAAAACCAATTAAGTAATGAAATTTTTGGTTAACAAATACACTGAAATATAAAATCATAATTGACTTTTGTAGTAAGAAGAACTTAAGTGAATCTTTTGAGGTTTTAAACCGACATATATATATATGTATATATATATATATATATATATATATATACTAGCTGGCCCAGCGAACTTCGAATCGCCTCAGAATTAATAAATATTGTGTTAACTTATTAGCTAAATTAAATTCAGTTTTTTATTAAGGTAAAATGAATATTCAAAGTGAATAAGTTCAATAAATGTACAAATCAAAATGAAAACTATTTTAATTAAATTAAAATAACATTAAAATCACGACTTTGTAGTCATCACTTGGCATGCGATCCATCGCAGTTATGAACAACCGAACCAATGTATGATATTCATGAAGTTGTTTCTGCAAATCTTGAAGAACTTCTCTTTTTATTGCCGATTCGATCTTTTCACACCGATGAAGTTGTTCCTCCATGTTGCCCATGAAGTAAATTTAGATGAATTAATGCTGTGCATCTTCAAGCGGTTGCGATAATCCGATTCGATTGTGAATTTGGCCTTGGATCCATAAAGTCGAAGGCCAAGTTAGATTTATTAAATTATGATCACTAAAAGAATAAACGTTTATTCTCTCTAGCAGAAACTACCTTTAATGTGAGATTGAATCCGCATTCTTCGATAATGTTTGCTCCAAATGAAGTCATTTGGAAATAACCTTTGTAGCAATGACTCAGGTGGCAGAAGAAAGAATGGAAATTTTATCTTGTCACTGAGAGAGCACAATCCAGGCGTTTCTCCAGCGAAATAATGCAAAACACCGCAAGGTTTGCACATAATATCCATTGGGCCAATTCGAACGAAAGGATGCGAGCTGTAGTCAATTATGCAATCGTATTGAAATGCTACTCGATTCAAATTAACGCTTGAAGCATTTCTTCTTGCGCGTCGAAGATTATTAAGTTGTTGATCTGTGCGATAAGCTCGATGATTTTCGTTGCCAACTGAGCTGTTTATCTTGCTCTTGTATTTGTGAAGAACGAAGTCGGGCCATACTGACACGGCGCTCTTCCCGTGCAATTTCTTATTCATCTGCAGTGGATTGATTCGCAATATTCCTATCGAATTGCATTACGGCTTTGTTGTGAAAGATTAGACTCTCAGCATTATAAATAACACTTTAAAATTAATCAAGTAAATTATAAAATGAAGCAATTATCCATGCCCGCACACAAATATCAATCACAAACAATCACAAATATCATAACCTCACAAAGTGAACATTTTCATAAAACTTAACTATTTAAAATCACTTTTCGCTAATGAATTTCAGAAAAAATAGTTTGAAGAGAATTAATGTAATCGAATTCAAATGAAATAATGGTCAAAAACTGAATAAGAATTATTAAAAACCAATCATCATTTTCGTTCGTGTCTGTCATTAATGACATACTTTTTTCTATTTTTTCTGTTATTTATCACATCCAACGTTTTACACACAATTCAATTATTTGTGATTTTTTTTTAATTTTCCAATGCGCGAGGAAATTTCTCGAAGCAGAGATAAAAAAAATATTCAATAAACACATAAATTTTCAATGAAAAAAAAATCAGTCAATCCTTTCTCGATATGTCATCAAAAAAGCCGTTCCATCCATACATTTTTTTTTCGTGAATTTTTTCAATATTTTCGTATTTATTATCCTATTCCCGACGAAGACAAATCCAAAAACATAAAAATAAAAAAAATTGGTCCAGCCGTTTTTGAGTTATAAAAGGTGTAACTAACACGACTTTGTTTTATATATATATATATATATATATATATATATATATATACATATGTGGCGGTCACAGTGTCCGATAGTGTGATTATGGACTTGGCGGTGCACTACCCAGAACATAGATGTCATTAAAAAATCACACAGTTTTCCCACTAAAAGAACCGCCTGTAAAATTTTATATTTATGAATTAATTATAAGATTTCTTAAAAAAATATTCTACTTCCGTTAGTAATTTGTAGGGTTCCTTGACTGAAAAGCATTATACCCCTTCATAAATTAGTCATTTCCGTTCATCCGTTCGTCTTTAAATGTAATTACGAATGACGTTATATTTTCCGATACGATGTTTCCTTCTGAAGACATGAATTGCCAAAATACTGTACCACGTATACTATCCCTTGAATTTTTGAATTATGCAAACAAGAAATGTGAAAAAATCACAATGAAGCATTTAGTAAGTATTTCAATGCAAAATTATTTCAATTATTATTTAAAGAGGTAAGCTACGAAATCATTTGTCCTTCTTCTATGAAATATATATTAGGTAATATATTTATGTAGCGAAAACTATATTTATAAAGAAATTAATAGGAATTCTCTATATCCTACGGCTATTTAAACGTTTATATATTTTCAAGAGTTTAAAGAATACTCGCTTTGCTTGTTCTATCACACCTCAATGGCATGCACTTTTACAAGGGTTTCGGTAAATTTTCCATAGAAAGTATTTCCTTATAAATTTCATTTTCTCTCTAAAAATGAACTTTCGCTGCTTCTATCTATGAAGACGAACAGCTATCTTAATTTCTTCACGAAGTGATTTTGAATAAATTATCTAAACTTCAAAACTTGAAACCTTATTACAGATTACAAAATGGGACTCAATTAATTGAAGAAGTATAATTGATATGAATTTCTATACATTTTTACTTCTACAACGTTTTTCATTAATTGCGTGTCGAGGTACTAACTTCAGATTCACGGCTCACGTAATACGTAAACGAAACTAATTTACCTCAATTATTTTTAGAAGCAATAGAATCCTTTATAAACATTAATAGAGTATTCACAGACTCACTTAAAATTGTGTCTTTAAGTATTTTGGTTTTTCAAAGGATCTTATATAATAAATTGTATTATAGTAGTACAAGCATTTAATTCACGACCATTACGACGTTCGTTCATATATCAATCAGATCACATAAATATTTTCTCTTATGTGGTAATTTATTGTTTCTTTGAAATTACTTCATTTAACATTTCAAGCCATAAATATTATTATTTTATTTTTCTAATGATTTATTAATATATTAATATTTCTAAATTCCATTAATATGTTAATCTTGTTTATAAGTATGTTAATTAACAATCTAACATTTAATTGAGGGTGAGGTAATTTTTGAGAAAAAATTTTGGAGTTACGGCGTTATAATGAATGACTTCTTTTGTAATTAATTAAATGCTGTTTTTTTTTCTTACAAAACCATGTACATACATATTAAAATACTTAATTTATTTTGATTTATTTTTACATATTTTATAATGCTCATCATATCCCAACGGTAGGATTTCATGTCTGTTATATAGCATTGTTTACCATAAAAGGCAGATGTAGATTTAATTGAATCTTTGTAAGAAAAACTAATTTAAATTTTTTTTGTATTTGTTAGCAAGAAAAGTCGTAAAAAACTTCATATAATAATAAAAACTTCGGAAAGAAAATTTGATAGATAAAAAATAAACGATAAGTTTATTCTCTAGTCTATATTTTATTTCTCACCTACTAAATATAGAACTTATCTATCAGAACCAGATTACACCTTATTATAAATATTGATATGTTGATATGTCTACTATATACACGCATATACTCATAATATATCTTAAAAATGATACTATTTCTAAAAAATAAATTTCTAAACATAACATTTTTTACCGGCACTTGATTTAATAATATAAATTATTTATTTATTTATTAACTTTTATGTATAGTACATATGGCGGACTTATTGCTACATGAGCAATCTCTTCCAGTCAACCATAACAATTTGTATTGAAATTTAAATGGTAGACTGTAAAAGATTTTACAATGAAAATTCTTCATAGCACATTAGACAAAAAAAATACGAAAGTAAATTACAAAATATTGACATGATTTGGGATGGGAAAGAAAGGAATGTACATACAATACCTTACGGATATATAGATAAAGTTAATGTGAAACATGTATTAAATAATGTTGTATTTATACCATATGTATACCGTCAGCAGCATAGAACAATCTTATGTCAACAGGCTTTAACTTTACTCTGAGTTTATAACTCTACGTCTTGCGGCTATCATGTCTTGTCACTCTGGTAATATGGTTTATAAATCCCTTGGGTTTATCATGCATATAAAAAGTTTTAGGGCAGTTTCTTGTAATACGTTAAAAAAAATACATTATAATACAAAGTATCTCGTTGCGTTTTTTTTTGGTCCGTTTGTATATACGTAATTTTCTCATTAAGTGCTAAATAGATTTTATTTCGGTATCCATTAATAGATAGACTAATTCGTAGGGAACGTTTCAATTTATAATTTATAAATATTTTGTGAAAATTACCCGACCTGTCATGATGAATGTAAATGAAATTGGATTTTTGAATTGAAGTTGAATCTAGGCATGCGCTGTTTAAGTCGTTAGAGATACATGGATAAAATATAGGGCTGCCTTTTTAATAAAAACTTAAAGAAATGAAGACCGACATAGCATATGTCATTATATAGCATATGTCATATACAGCATATGTCATAATAATCATTTTACTCTTTAAAAAAACATTGCTTTTATAATAACAAATACTGCCTTAATCTTTATAAATTTCAATTTTATATTGATCTTCTTCGATTTTTAAAATTTCCTTGTATACTGTAGTTTTCTAAGGTGTAAATAAAACTTGTGACTTTTTAAGTAAACAAAATTATATTGACATGAGTTGCGTCAATGGGTGAAAAACCTTTGTTCATATACACAACGCCAGAGAGTTTTAGTAATTTAAAAGACGCAAAGCCTAAAATCGACGTTTGCATAACAAGCTGGATAGGGTAATCTTTATTTACTTATTTGTTGATGTTGTCCTTGATGACAGATATACAAATTTATCTTGCCAGAAATGGAAAGCAAAAATAGCGAAACATGAAGGAAATAAGATACACACGAAAGGAAAGGACAAGGACACAAAGGAAAAGGTTTCAGGAGATGCAGGACTTTTTCACTCAATCTTTGAAAATGTTTCGAGACGTGGTTTTCCTGATGTTAGGACCCAGGTGATTACAAATTTTTGCTGCTTGGACAGTGAAGGATTTTTCGTAAGTAGTAGAGGTATGTTTCGGAATAAGTAGGGTGTGTAAACTTTTAGATCGCAGTCCAAGGCCGTGAGCAGACAAATGTTTAAATTTGCCACTAAGATTATTTAGGCTATGAGGATTTTTTAATATGTTAAAAAGAAGTGTAAGTATGTGAGGTTGGCGTCGATCATGGATTTTCAGCCATTTGAGAAGTTATCTGTATGTAAATGTGATCATATTTTCTTATGTCGAAGATATACCGACTGCATAAATTTTGAAGACGTTCCAACTTGCACAAATATTCTTTATTAAGATCAGGATAGCACACGTGTCCATAATCGATTAATGGTAATAAAAGTGTTTGACAAAGGTAGATTTTCGTTTTAGTCGGTAGAAAATTTTAAAGACGTTTCAAAAGTGTATCCTGTTGAAAACAAGACGACTAACATCATTTACTTAAAGCCGCCAATTAAGATTTTCATCGATCAGTAGGCCCAGGTTTTTAACAGTTGATGTGTATTGTATTATTGTACTATTTAGCACTAATTTCGGTAACCTAGGTAGGTTTACTTCAGAAATCAGTCTTTGACTACCGATGATGATAGCTTGTAACTTACTTGGGTTAACCAAAAGACCCATTTCATGAGCCCACTGACCAATTGATGCGAGATCTCGATTAAGGATGTCAATGGTTTTTGATAAGGAATGGAGGTTCGAGTGCGCATAGATTTGTAGGTCATCAGCATAGAGATGATAATTGCTAGAAATGTTTTTAACAACATCATCAATAAATACTGAGAAGAGGAGAGGAGATAGAACTCCACCTTGAGGTACACCAGCTGTAAGATCAGTCCACTCAGAATACGTATCTGACAATTTAACACATTGCCTGCGTCCATGAAGATATGAACTAAACCACTCAAGTGAACGTTGGGATATATTAAGATATTTCAAGCGGGCAAGAAGAATATCGAAGTCAACAGAGTTGAATGCACTGCTGAAATCAAGAAGCACAAGGATAGTGACTTGTGTATTATCCATAGCCAAGCGTATATCATAAGTAACCTTAATAAGGGCAGTTGAGGTACTGTGGCCAGCTTTAAAGCCAAATTGAAGTGGATTTAGAGACTTATGAGATTGAAGAAAGTAACAAGTTGACCATGAACAATACGTTCAAAGACTTTAGATAGAAGGTAGGATAGATATGGGCCGAAAATCCTTGGGTTGCGTAGGTAATACAATTTTAGGTACGGGCACAATATAGGCTTTTTTATATTCCAAAAAATATAATTATCGCAAGAAGATTAGCTTTAACTTCGGACTCACAGGTATCCCTTAGCGTAAATTGATGTTCATTAGAAACGGATGAAGACGAGATACCGTTCATAGTTGCAGACTTACCAGCTGGTTCAAGTACCATGGGTGGCGTAGAAAAATGTGAATTTAATTGGTCGATATACAATCGCCAGCTCCCCGCAGTGGCAGAAGATTTTCCAATGTCAAAAACTTCCAAATATTATTGGGAGTACAATCACGTAATGATGCAGAAATATAGTGTTTTTTGGCATTTTGGCACATTTGCGAACATTTATTTCTAAGCACTCTAAAATTCTCCCAGTGATTTGGGCTGGGATTAGTCTTATACTTAGTTTAACGTGATCACGTTTGGCCATCATTTTTCTAATAGAATCGTTTAGCCAAGGTGCAGCTCTCCGCTTAATTTTGACGAGTTTTAGGGCAGCATGTTTATCGAGCAGTTTAGTGATACAACTATTGAAAACAGTTAGTTTTTCATCAACAGAGTGATTCATCGCAATTGTATCGCAGTTAATGGATGGTATATGGCATCTTCAAGAAAAGATTGTAGGTCAATACGACTAAAGTCACGGATGAAGATGCTCTTTGAAGAGGCTTTAGGGCTACTTAATTTATAGGAAATATGAAGGAGATCATGATGGGATAGACTGGGTGCTGGAAGTTGACCGTAGAAGGATACACTTTTAGGGCAGGTATGGATAGGATGAGATTGAGGCTAGGATGAGATTGAGAAGGGAGTGATAATTATTGGCATTAAATGTAACAAAGGATGGGAGAATTATGAGGTTACCAGCCTTGACAATATCACAAAGCTTTCCGCTTCTGGTGTTATGATTGTATAGGCAGGTATTAAAATCACCCAAAATCAATGAATGGGGGTATAAAGGTAGGTAGTGATCAACTATACTTTCAAAATCACCGAAATAAGAAAGATCAGAAGGAGAATATACGACATCAAGTAGTAAGTTGGCTTGAAATACAGTTATTTTGACGAATAAGTATTCCATTATGGGCGTGCAACCAGTGGAAGATTTTGCGATAATTTTGAAAGGTAGGTCAGCCCGAAAATATATAGCAACACCACCGCCACGTCTAGAAATACGATCGTTACGTATTAAAACGTAACCTGGCAGTGAGTACACTAAATTATATTATGTACTTTCTACCTATTCAAGAAATATTAAACCAAATTTTTCACAAACCAATAATACATGAAATTTATTTGTTTTATTTCTCAATTTATCCAATGGAATTTCCTGTCGACCAACGATTGAAAGCTACGAAATTTTCAGTCCACGAAAAAATTTTTGGATTGCAACTCGCGATAGGGAGTCAGTAAGTATATTAATTTTTTAGTAAAACTCATTAAGTTATGATATTGTGAATCACACATAAAACGAAAAATTCAAAAATTAACTGAAAAAAGAAAAAACTTGATTTCATCGAGAGATCAAAATGTTTCCTTTTCATAACATATTTGCATGTAAGTATTATCATTAATCTCAAATAAATGCAATACAATATCCGCTCTACCTATGTATAATCAAAAATAATATATATAATATCTAAACGAACATAAAAAAGAAATAAAATTTTTAATGCGAGTAAATAATTTTACTTAAAGAATAATTGATTAAAAAAATAAAACACAAGAACTTTTTACTTTGATAGAGAAAATTAAGAGAAAAGAATATAAATATTGCTTTTAAATGGTAAAACGAATCTAATTAATATTCTTAATGACCAACATTCTTCTATAAATTTACACAGATGGTATTAATTTCGGACGTGGATCTCAGATCGATTACTATTTAAATTTACGTGAAACTGAAAAAAACTAAAGCGTTATTACAACATCACTTTATAATTAAATTGTTATATTTAATGCGTCTCGGTTCCGGTGAACAGTTTTCACACGCGATTAGTTTGCCCACATAGCGGCGAATTCAGCTTCAAACTTGTATTTCATTAAGTTGCCTGAATTCACAACGCAGTCAGAGTTTGCCTTTACACTGAAAGTTACAAAAGGGGTTGATTCTGTCATCACAAACTGTGACATCAATTAATTTTTCAAGGTGAATGATATTTATTACTTTAATAAACCAAATAAGTAATATTTATGCAATTATATTTTATTCGAATTATACAATTGTTCGTAGTAAGAAATGCACATTAATAGTTAAAATTAATAATAAGGCAATTTAATTCTGATTTCATAACACAATCTTATGATTTTTGCAAAATGAATTTTAATTTAAAGTTTCTGGTTTATGGGTTATTTTTATTTGCAAATTACATTTTCTTGACTCATATCTTGTGTTAAGATATTAGATATAGAGATGTTACTTAAAATTTGTGAATGGATAGAAAAAAATATACGTTACAATTGTCAGTGTCTTCGTTCGTTTTCATTAATTATGAATATTCCGTAATAATGAATAGGAAACTGCGTGATATAGTATTATTTCTACTATATTTAAATTCTTTAGCACGACTTAGGTTTCGTTCCAAACTGCCCACCTGAAGGTGTTCTCAACATCTTCAGGTGGGCACTTTGCAAAGATTAATCTTTGCTTTTATCTTTGCTAATTGCTCACCTGAAGATGTTGTAATACAGCGAAACCTAGGTCGTGGTAAAAAATATAAATAAAGTAGAAATAATACTACATCAAGCAGTTTCATTTAACTGTGAATAATGAATTTCTGCAAAATTAACGCAAAATATATTGAACACCCAAATACATAAATACAGTCTGACAAATAAAATACGTTAGCGTGCCGCAGTTAGGTGGATAGATAAGATGTATTGAATATGAAATATGAGTAATTCAAATTAGATTTTAAACAGTATTCAACAATTTCACACTGTCATAAACTGTAATAAAAATTAGTCCAAATTGCAACGATGTTTTTGTTTCATAAACTTTAGATGAAGCTTAAAATTTTGAACCTTGTTTTATTTCTAATTGAAAATTTACTCTGAGATATGAACTTTAATATGTCTTGTAACAAAGATCGGTTTCATTTCTAATTTAAGTTTATCGTTGTTTGAAAACGTAAATTGCATCGTTTGAATTATGCTGAAGTTAATGTGGTAGCTTTCAAACTTGTTGAGAGTTGGTTGTAAATTTATTTGTATTATGAAGGCAGCCGTTACATCAAATACTAATTAATGATTTTAAATAGACTTTGCAAACATTATGTCGTTATTGATGACAGCGAGGTTCTCTTAAGATTTTGAATACCGTTCGTGAAATAATATTTTGGATATATCATTATTTTAGATATAATATTTCAGACATAGATATATTTTAGATATATTAAAATATTCAGAAGAAACTTACATATTTACGAAGATAAATGTCGTCACTTTTCGAATATATGGGAGTGTGTTAATTGTAATTTGAAAATCCCGTTATGTTTTAGTTTTCTTTTTTATTTTAATGCTAAAAAATATTTTTTATGAAATTATTGTACTGTCATCAGAACTGCCAAGTTTCATGATGATGAAATAATTAGAAGTGCACGAAATTTAGTTTCGCGAATTTCATTACATAGTTACAAACAAGTCTACTTAATAAAAGTGTGTTAATAAAATAATAAAAATACAAGTACTTATTATCATATCGTTCCGAACATAAATAAATTTATAAATTATTACAAATTGTCAGATATTTTAGGAAACTATACAAAGTATGAAATGTGGCTTTTACGTGTCTGCAATTTTTTCAAAGGATTCTTGTACCTACACTTATCAGTTATGAAGATATCTAGGAAGTTTTATATCACTGAAGTACATCGTCAGATCCTGACAAAATAACTATCACATTTTGTATTCAAAATTAAATTATGTATAATACACAATCATCAAAATCGGTGCAAGATTATCAAAGTTATGTGCGAACATTGCCAATGTTTGGGTATGTGTGTGTGTGGGTGCGTGCGTGCGATAGTTTGGAAGTTTTTTAGGTTTTAGTGTATTTTTGGCAAAATTCCGGTTTCGCCTAAAGTTTCATCATCTTCGCTAAAATATAATTACCATCCTCGATAAACTAGTAAATCCATTTTTTTTTGTACGGACGTAGTTCAATAAAAGTCGCATTATAAGAAATGACGATTTCCTTTTCGAATATAAAATTATATGGGCAAACATTTTCTTTTTAAAACAAAAGTTGTTCAATA
Source organism: Druceiella hillmani (assembly GCA_039881145.1). Lineage (NCBI taxonomy): Eukaryota > Metazoa > Arthropoda > Insecta > Lepidoptera > Hepialidae > Druceiella > Druceiella hillmani. The sequence continues at coordinate 25,227,073 of JAYKKI010000014.1, forward strand.
AAGAATTATGTCCCAGATTTACAATGATCTAGCTAAAAATAAAAAATGAAGAAAAATTGTGCCACGCATTTTACAAATTTCTAAATTTGTATCAAACACAAAAATTTTAAATCGGCTAATTTCATTACTTTCGGCTAGTCCTATCATATGCTGAAAAGTTTATACAAAGAGAAATAAGGCGGAAAACGTTATCTTTAAGTTTAATGTAAAATTATTTTAAACCCGGATTATATTCTTACGGGTGTTTGAATTACTTCGGTCATTTGAGTCACTAGCAAGGTTGAATGGTGGGACATTTTACAAAGCGTGCTACCCGTCCTCTTGGAAGGTGTTAATGTGAGAATAAAAGGGCGAATTATTTACCAAAATATTAAAGCATCATAGCATTATGCAATAATTGCGAAAATCTATTTAAAACAACATCTTCCAATTATTTGAATTTGCTATAAGTGGAAAAAGAGATTTTCAGTTATTTTTGACTCGTTATTTTGCTTGTTGTCACGCCCTTTCATGCATCAAAAATTCTGCCAAAAAGTAGAGATGGCAATATACAGAACTTGAGACAGTGTACCGTGGCAGAGATGGACGATCGTCGAGGGAGATAGTGCATACCTCGGAAACTCCGCGACCCGCAAAGCAGGTTGAATAAAACGACCCCTGCTGATGGCTTCACAATTCGCTGCCGACCGTTGCAAGATTCTCCGCGCGCCACGCCGGGTGATGGCTCCGCCAATCGAACCGAGGTGTTGCGATGTGCGGGCTGTAGCCATTGTTTACCGCGTGCTGGCGTTGTCCCTGGTTGCTATTATTTGGAATTGTCTTGTTTCCTATTATTTGAGATTATTCTTTGCGCTTTACAATGTGTGATCACCGCCGAGGAATGTGAGGTAAGTACAGCTACACTATCCTTTTTATATTTATTATTTATCTCAGTTAAATTCTTGGTCAACTGAACAATTATTGATAATATTTTCAATAAGTTAATTTTTTTTAAATGTTCATTTTTGGATATATTTAGTAAAATTTTAACATAATTCACTTATAAATACTTTTGAAGCATACTTGCATATTTTACTCCAAGTAGGACATATGTGGGTTTGAACACCAGTGCAATCTTTTCTAACATTAAACTAGTCGAATATAAAACTAAAAATAACTTGGTTGCTGTGGTATCAATATTTCCGCAACGCAAAATTTACACGAATTAATTTCAAACTGTTAAACTCTATTTTCCAATCCCTGCCCATTTGTGCATTCTGTTTACTGCAGATTGAAATTTTTCAACTACCTTTGATTGAGAAAGATCTTTTGCCATAAGAACCATGATTTTATGAAATGTGTTCAGTTTTTTTTATGTAGGCATATAAGCAACGTAGAGTGAGTAAGGTTGTGTTCTCGGAACATTTCCTTGTGAAACTCATACCAAGATCAGATGGAACTCTGTAAGGCTGCTACATAGGATACTCTAAACTTTCTTTTAGGGTGGTATGATTCGAGAAATTGATAGTAGTTCTTCTGCATAAATTTTGTTCATCTTGATATTAAAGTCCTGATGTCAGACTTTATAAAACTTTTGCGAGATATCTAAAAATACTACTAAAAATGACTTATATATGGTAGTTAGCAACCATATTAGTATATACGATGTTACTAGCTCAGCTGGCTTATTAGGCTTGTTTAACATGATTATTTGTGCTATTTTAAAGCATTTAGGAATACAATTAATCAATAACGGGAATTAAATAAGTTTGTCAATATTATATTCGCTTCACGTGGGAGCTATGTTAGTAGACCAGATAAAATTTGGCCAATTCCAAGTGCCTTCTTAGAATTGACCTTTTTACCTATTTTGTGAGCAATTTCAATTGAAATGACTAGCTTTAATGCCGCATCGAGTTGATAATTAGATGTTGTATCTATGTAGATTGAAAATTGTTTGGTTTAAATACGCTAGATAAATGATTTGTGAATACTTCAGCTTTCTCATCATTGTATCTTGTCCATTAATCTTGTGTACTTTTGATAGGTGATATACAGACAATTGGTTGAAGTTGCATTCTATAATAAGTAAACAGTTTCCCGGCTTAGAAGTCAAAAGAAAAGTCATTCTGCATAAATTCTTTAATGTTTTCTTTTGTTTATTTACTTTGTTAACAGCGATTCTGATCCTGTGCTGACTCATTCTTGCTTTTTAATTTTTTTATTGGACATCGCATCTCAAGAAGGAAGTCTGGTACTTTTTTAAGCGTTAGAGTAGCCTCTTTTTCTCTCAGCACCTGTTTGACTATGGCATAGTCATAGATCTTCTTTCGTCATAAGTATTTTATTATATGATTAGGTAATCCAATTTTTCTCTGAGTTTGCCCCAATTAGTGTAGTTGTTCGTAAAATTTGGTTTCTTTGTTTTCTTAATTGTCGTCACACTCATAGTAAGCAAAACTTGTGTTAACTACACACAAGTTTTGCTTACTATGTAAGTACATGATGTAAGTACATATTTTTTCAGTATCTACTTTATTTGGTGAATGACAGTATGTAGGTTCATACGCTAACTAAAAGTTGCAGTTAGAAATATTTATAACACTCCGTAATTTATTGTCTTTACTTGATGATCCCCAGATTGTATGTTTAACGTTATGGACTCCTCCAATTTTAAACTCACTACCTAGTTTTGAAAATAGTTCCACTTATTTTATTTGTGTATATTAAAATTAACAGTTCCACTTATTTTATCATGATATCTTAGCGGGCAATAGATAGTGGGAATATTTATTTCATCTCCATGATAGTAACAATGGAATAAGTCAATGGCAATAAAAAAAATTATATACGAATATAAGACAAATGAACACTACAAAGTTGCGAAGCGAACAACAGAAAACGAGTCGAGGTGGGGTAAAACATTCAAAACTGAGTTCAGCAAATTAAGTGTGTGTTGCAAGAGTTCAGCAAATTAAGCGTGTGTTGTGGATAATCGATGGTTGCAAGTGAAAGTTGGTATGTGCATGCGTAACATAAAATAGTTAATTTATTTATACTCGTACATAATTGTCCAGTACAAAAAACGGTTATAAACCAAACAGCGAAGGGTTATCAATATGACCATGAACATTTGAATTAAAATGCACGGCTAGGCGAAGCTCGTTTTTTAATTGTAGAGAGTTATGTTCATCCATGCCCAAATTAAAAATCGTGGGGAACAAATGAGAACAGCAACCAAAATTTATTTCAAGTTTTTTATTTGCAATAAAGCCCTGTTCAATTCTTTTATTTATTTAAGATATTACACTTTTCAATTATTGAATATATTTGGCGTTAATTTTGTATTTCCATTCTGTTTATTTAGGAGACGAAAAATGATGTAAAGTTTTGTAGAATAACTGCAATGCCGAAATACTTTCCTGAAATATTTGCTGTGAATTTTGAAAATGTGGATCTTTAAAAATATTGCCTTAATCTATTCTTTTATTCGTGGAGTAAATTCACAGTTTTTGTAAATTTGTACTCTTAACAGCAAAAAATTATAATGAAATACATAAAAGGAGTTAAATATATTTAAAATATCATAAAAGTAAAGTAGATATAGTTCACCCCATTGAACATTCAAGTCGATCAAACTTTTCGGTTTTTATACCTACATGCATACATACGTGGAGATATATAAAGATATATAAAGTAAAGAATAAGCTTTTTAATAACATGGAATTAAAATGATAACATTATAATAGGTAATATTACTTGCTACTCTGTTTTTTAGAAAATTTAAGTTATAAAAATGTTAAAATCTGGTACCGCTGAATTGAGATACGAAATTTTTCGGAGAAAAGAGTATCACAGAAAGTTAATACATGATTATATTGTGTACATCCTAAATCAAGTTTAACATATGATATTATAAAATAACCCAAAATAAAGGCTAATTTGTTATCAGATTTATTATTAACTAATTTTTTAACATGCTCTATCAAAAGAGAAGTGTTGCAATTATTATTTTATTGACGATAATCAGGGATAATAATAAGGCGTTCATGGTGATGACATCACCTTAAATACGAAATAAGTAATGTTATTAAATCATTTTTAATGACACATTAATGAAATATATTCAGACCGTTACGAAGGTCATACATCTACGTAAACATAGTATACTAACGTATCACATTTATATTCATTGTGCATACAATAAAAATACATATGTACGTAAAATTTGAACCTTACATTACTACACCGTAACCCTCTAATCTTAGTGAAGACTAATGTGTGCACACATAGGCGGATTTAGGGGGGGGGGGGGGCACAGGAGCACGAGCCCCCCCTAGAAGTCCCAGAATACTCTATTTATTTTGTTTATTTCTCGCAAGTTATAAAACAATATACGTAAAAATTCCATACAAATATCTTTTTTAACGATGAAAAGAGCATTTGCGTGTGCGAAATTATAGAATAAATAATACTGGTACTAGTACCCATAGCTACTACGTATGTAGTCTACAGTTTTGAGTTGCACGCGTGTCTGCGAGCGAGCGATCGGCAAAAGTTTTTTCCTGCTAATTTACTTCAACTGACACTCGTTGTCAACTTGGTTGTGTCCCCCCCCCCCCCCCAAATTCTGTATCCGCCCTTGTATGCACACAACGACTTCCACGTTATGTGTGTTACTGAAATAATTTTACTTAAAAAAATTCTTACATATTACCCGTCAACCAAATGTATATATGTCAACCTTGTACACCACACACATGTACGTGTACGTAACACGCACATATTTAAACGAAAATTACCTGCAACATCTTTTATTTGGGTCTTTATTAGGAGGGAATTCTTTATTTTCCATTAATTTTTTTCAAACTTAACATATTGAATATGAAAAATAAAGATATTAACCAAGCTCCCAATTAGCAATTTAATTACAAAGTTAGCTAATGGTTTCCAGTTATAAGTTAGGACATTTTCTGCAAAGGTGTCGAATTTTCTAGACGCGTCGGAGATAATTTGTTTTTGGAAGTTCAAGGACAAAGATTTGGATATTGAAGATGAATCCTGTTCCAGATACCGGTTAAATTAGATATATAACGTACGATATTACAAAATTAATTATTCCTTAATTATCCATTTGGATTGGATCACATACATCAGGAAAAGATCCTAAATGAGGTAGTTGGGTGACAACGGACAAATCGAGGTTAAAAAGGTATTAGAAAACCCAATGCTAAAGCATTTAACCCACCAAAATTTTTACGTAAATGTAAGCAAAAAATAATATCACATAAATGTATAAACAAACTGAAATAAATATTTTAAAAAAATATTATTAAAGAATTACTCTGAAGTGAAATTGTTATATTTAAGTGACTGTCGCTAGTATCCCGATGGGCAGTTTACAGTCAATTAGTTCGCCCATGTCGCGTCACATTCGGTTTCACAGTTCACTAAGCCACCTGAATTAAATGCAAGGCACCTATTAGGGCCATTTCCAGTTCATTCGCGGCTGTATCGAGATTCGTATTGTGGTTGATTTTAATGTCATGTGGTTTCAAGTTGATGAAATCGATATTTTATTTGAAGATGATGGTGTTTACCTTTAATCTCATTTTTAATTAGGACTTTATTTTTTCATCTCATCCTTATTTTTTCATTTTCCCTTTACGCTTCGGTTGTATTCCATAAATAATTTGGGAAAAACGTTGTCCAACCTTATGTGCACTTCTTCTTGTAACAAAATTATCACGTGTATATTTATGTATATGTACAGGCACATTTTTGTGGTGTGAATGTAAAATTATTGTATATTAAGTTAAAAAAATACTTTGTAATTTTCAGAAACAAAAATTCAAAAACTAAGCCCGGAAAAAAATTGAATTGTTAATTGCAATTTATTTAATAATTTAAAAGATGTTGAAACACTATCATTAAATTGGCATCGACCTTTTTGAGATAGAGTGAGCATCCATTTTGTTTCTCATTTTCTGTGATGATGCTGCTAATTTGGTTCTAATGATTAATTAAAATGTGATCTTTTTTTATGTTTTTTTTTCACGCTTCTCTTTGTGTTCTACTATTATTAATATATTTGATATTCGCCATGGGCCCGCAAATTAAATGTTTTTGTTCTCTCCTTAAAATTGTATTTCGAACTGAGCTTTGAACACACCGCTAGTGAAGTAAAATATATATAAATAAACTAAATATTTTAAATAATGACTGAGAAAGAAACTTCATAAATATTAACCCAGTATAACAAAAAGCATTGCAAAGTTTTATTGTCGATTCAACTAATTCATAAGAAGATAAATGATGTTTCGGTTTATTAATATTTTACGAGAATATAAATGCGAACTATTATAATTTTACTCAATTATCTTTATAAATGTGAGACTCATAAATTAGTTCATTTATTGGGATTTTCATTACTTAGCTCAGACGGAATTGTAAATTATGAAATCTCATGGCACACGGCAGTGCATCTAAATATTGGAGTTACTTACTACTTGCAATAGTTTATAGCGTCATTCTTCCATTATTTTAAAGTATATAGTAACACCGTAATGTTTTACAAATATATATATTTATATATATATATATATATATATATATATATATATATATATATATATATATATGTATATATATATATATATATACATATTTAACCTATTTATATTTTTCGGCATGATATATTACCTCATGATAGTCCCAATTTCCTGGAACAAGATCTGGTGTCCGTGACTCAAATTTTGTCCAGTTTCATCGCAAAAGAATCTCGTCTAGCTAGCATCGCATTGGTTGTAATAAAATGTTCCGAATTTTTTTCGACACTGTGGAACCGTTGTATTGTATTCCGTCATTAGAGTATATTTCTAAAATGTAACCATAAACTTACAGTTAAAATTAAGCAATATAATTAATTCTTCATCGACATTTCTTCATTACTTTACCATAAACCATGTACTTTAAACATCAAAACCTGTAACTCCTAAGATAATAGAGCATATTAACCTAATAAATGTGAGGACCCCAAAATATTGGAAAAGTCAACTAGGCATAAACTCTTGTCAAAGATTAGAATATGACTAATGTGAGAAATAGAGGCGGGGAGGGGGGCATAACGGGGATGTGAGGCACGACAGGACCACCAACACATACAAGTAATTATGCGCACTATATGTGTTTTGTTTACGCTAATCGGTGGCCCTTTTACATCAGTATTAAGTCTGACAGTGACCGGTGGCTAGACTACGCGCGTTTGTTTGTTACGACAGAAAACTTTTTTCGACGTCATTTTATGTGATTTTGAGTTATTACAAAAACACACCTAAAAATGTAAGTGTTACTATTCTTGTATTTTATTGTATTTTTCTAGCGATATTACTTAGTGATATGTTTTGAACAAAATCACTATAAGTATCGATTTGTCTTTTTGCTCATCATTTAAAACATATCACACATGGGGAATAACGGGGGAATGACTATGGGGCATTATGGGTTACCCCATTGTGCCCCGTAACTGCTGCCCCCATTATGCCACTGTCATGTAAGTAGCCTGAAAGTATGATTTGTTCATTTCATAATAGAATTTATTTTGTTTTAGGTATTAAAAATGGTACGAAAGTACGAAAGTAATAGTCGGAGAGGCAATTGGGCTATAGAAAGTATGAAACTGGCAATTGATGCAGTTTTAAGCAAAACAGCAGACTACAGAAAAGCAGCTTAGCTATACGGTATTCTACGGAAAACATTGGAGCGTCACGTCGCCAAAATAAGCAAAGGTGAACTGTCTGTTAACTCAACTCCAGGTAACTTCAAACCCGTGTTTTCCAAACAAAAACAAGAGGACCTTGTGAGCTATATTAAAGACCCGGAGAAACGTTTATTTGGATTTACTACTGTTGTCCTACGAAAGCTAGTGTATCAGCTGACGAAAAAATATGGTAAGACTCACAATTTTAACCATGATAAAAAGATAGCTGGCGTAAATTGATTAAAAGGGTTCATGAAGCATCATCCGGATTTATCCATCTGAAAACCAGAAGTTACATTGGCAGCATAAATTATATCTTTTGCTCGGGGAAATATTTGACAGACATAATCTAACGCTGGATAGAATATATAATTACGATGAGACTGGCATATCATGCATCTTCAAAACAAAGAGCGAAATGGTTGCAGAAAAGGGTAAAAAGCAGGAAAAAACCAGGTAGAGTTTTCTTCAGCAGAACGAGGGCAGATGGTTACGGTTGAGGAATGTTTTGATGCAGCCGGAGATTACATGCCTTCCATGCATTGGATCGAGCTCCTTCTGAGACGGGAGCAGAATGCAACGCTCGAGGCTGGATGACTACTGAGAGGTTTAGGACCTGGTTCGAACGGTTCGTAAAGTTTTCTGCTACGTCAATAATTAACCCAGTCTTGCTTCTTCTAGACGGTCATGTAACGCATACTCAAAACCTGGCGGTCATTGAAATTGTACGCAAGAATGGTGTTGTGATGCTTTGCTTTCCCTCGCACTGCACCCACAGGATTCAACCCTTAGATGTTGGCTTTATGAAACCTTTGAGTGTAAATTATGACCAAGCTTTTACCGGACGTTGACCGGATTTTAACCACTTAGAATAGTGGTTAAAATCCGGTGCGAATAATCACAACTTTCAAATAAGCGAAATCTTTCTACCTAAAGAAAAAAATAAAATTTAATATATGCCATATTTTTATTTTCTTCGGTTGGTATATCTAATAATAACAACACATTATTTATAACATATAATTATGATGGGAAAATTAGTCAACGATAAATACGTCACTCAACATTAACGTTATATTTTTACTGTAGTATGGTAAAGTTCAAAAGCAAGGGTTGTGATTTTAGTAGTAGATGTATGTGGGTATGGAGACCACTGGAATAGTTTTAACAAATGAGGTATCTTTAGATGTCCCCAGATATTCAGAGTATGATATGAAAGGTATATATAACATAAATTATGGCACACACTACCATATCTTCTCATTAAATTAACCCTCTAAATATTAAAATGAATACCCAATATATAAGAAAAATGAGACCTATTATATTTCTCTTGAAGTTACCGGACACCAATAAAAAATAAAAAAAGGAAAAAAAAACTATGTATGTATTAGATGGATTTGGATGTGATTTTCGTGAGTCCGTACATAAATTTTAATTTTTTCCTATTACCCAACTGTGCTCATAAAACTACCTACTAATACGTTTGAAATGAAATAAAAGTTCCAAAATAAAAATCCAACTACGCAAAAATATAAAGCTTGGCTACCTTGTAACATCCGTAATAAAAATGGGCCTCAATTATGAAAAAAAAACAAGATTATAATAAGAAATATGTTTCATTTTAGTATTCTTAGTTCTTCTAAGACGTTTAGGTAGTTTATAGCGCGTAATGCTCTTTTTTCGTAGTCGGAATTTAGTTTTCTAACCTTTTGTTTCATCAGGATTTAGGGGTTTATGACATCTTTGATTGTATACTTTAAACTATATTGTTAAGTTGTATCATGTTCATTTAATTTGGATTGTATGTTTTAATAATAATGTTATAAAAAAATTATTGTGCTAAATTAAAAAAAACAAACGCAAAGTAAAAAAAATTACAAGAACTTCTTTTAAATATAAACTGTCTTTATAGTTTATATTTAAAAAAGTTCTTGTAATTATTATGTCTTGATAGTTTATATTAAAAAGAAGTTAAATAGTAACAAAATACTATGCAAGTGGCTTTGAAGTGAATGCAAGGGACTTTATTTTTCTGCTAATTAATTTTCCCATGAAGCTTTACTTGCCTAATATGGATAAGCTATAATAAACAAAAAAATCTTGTGTGTTTGTTATTTATTAGAAGGAAACAAAAGTTATGTATAACCGATTGGAACTCTGAGCTTGATTTTTTTTAAATTTCCTTTCAAGTAGGGTAAAAGTGGAATAGATGCCGAACTTTTTGAAAAATATTTATATTTTTAAATCAACAAACGTCGTGCAATGATTAATAATTGGTGAAATATGAATGATTGATACAATCATCTTAAATCTTCGAGATGGTAAATGAAAAAAAAATTATTTTTTTTTAGATAAAAAAATAACTTCTTAAGCCTCTAATAGGATATTTGCCTACGGAGTGGGACAGTAACCATATGCAATTTTGATAGTGAAGATATCGCTCTTTGAAATAAAATGACGTTACGGTAACATATTTACCTAAGGTGTTTTTCCAACTTTTTGCTTACATAAGACCTTCTTAAAGTTCTTGTTGGTGTTCCATAACGATGAGCTATTTTATTTATGGTAAGTTCGCCGTTGTCCATGGCATCCATAGCTTTATTAATGAATGTCAATGCTTCTCGGTTCTACTCAACATGCGGTGGAGCATCTCTTTAACTCGTGTACTTATGTGAAATTACCTATTAGAAAAAATAAACACGCATATATTTTCAAGTAAAACGCATTTATCTCTGATAAGGGAGTGGACGTCTTTAGGAGCCCATAAGTACCTAAATATTCACCGAAATTTAGAGAAAAAATAAATTACAATAAATTACTACGAACAAATAATAGACATATAATGTTTTAGTAACTACACAACTAAAAGAAAATATATGTACTTTACTCACCTCCTAAAATAAAAAGTTGCAGGCCGGATATAATAGCAACGATCCGTAATACGCGGTCGCCGTTCCAAATACAAATATCTTTTGGATGGCACCTAGCGACACGTATTGTCCTGTCTGTTGACTCGCTCACGCCGAGGTGTGGGGACTAGTACTTTCCTAATATAGTATTAAACTGGTCAATGTGTGTTCATAAAAGTGTCGGGTTACTATCGAGGAGTCTATCTTCGCATGGTAACCATTCCAATTGTACTATATATGTCATCAATCAAATTGTTGATGAATTTTTTTTGGATTGCAATAAGGAGAATCATGAGAAACGTAAGAAAACAATTCTTTAAATACAACAAGAACATCTAGTAATATTTGTTAATCATCAATATATTGGCAATATATTACACCACCTACCCTCCCATTACCAATCGCTTCTACTACGCTTGCCAAAAAATTGACTGATTAAAAATGACAGTAATAAATTCAATATAAATTTCTTTCGGTCAATTTGCAATAACAATTGAAAAGGATAAAGGCAACTAAGTTACTCGTCATAGACCTACGAAGTATATACATATACACAGTGAAAAATAATATCTATGTTTTTAAACAAATGATTAAAAACTTTATGTACTATGCCTGTTAATGTCTTTATTTGTACCTGAGTGAGTACAGAATTTCCGTTATGCTAGTTCTACTTATACTTATTTCATATTGTTAATGTAGCCATAAATAGAAAGTAATATTAATAGATTGGGTAAAAGATATGCGAAATGTATGTTAGTTAAAATTCTAGCCGTCAATTTTGGAACAATATTGCTTTGAATATAAATATTATATATTTGAGTACAAATATTAATTACAAAATTGTTGTCCCTGTGTTGTTTCGACAAAATTAGATTAATTTTATAATTATACATCTTCGTTTATCTTGATACGAGTTGCTATTGATTTTCTACAAAACATGGCTTACTTTCAGTTTAGTTTAAACTCAATTACTTGCACCGGTTCTTGTCTTTGAAGGTAAGGGTTGTCTAGATTTCTTTCGAACTATTTTTAAATAAATTATATTAACTTTGAAAGTTATTTCTTCACCACATCTCATAACTTAAAATCTTATTTCTGAGTACAAAATTTGATTCAAGTAATTGAAAAACTATAACTGATATAAATTTGCAATTATTGCGGCGTTCTTCAAAGCTTGCCATAAATTTTATAGTTCATTAAGAGCTTATCTTCAGATTTATGGTTTTATATGCTAACGGAGTACGCTAATCAAAGAAAATTGTATTAATTGTCTTCAGAAATATTAGTATTATAGACTTGTTTTGTGACTGACTGAATTTAGAAATAATTAATTCGAAATTATACGCAGACTCTATTGATATCTTATATTAGGCAATTAAAAATAAGTATTTGGTTCTTCTAATGAGTTAAAATCTTTCAGAGAATTCAATAAAACCGAAAAAAAATAATATCTATATTATTGGAGCATGCGCATACGAATCATTATTCATATAGCCTCGGTTCAACAATAAAAACATTAAGATAATAAGTTTATGCTTTGTGTGAACTTATTATTTTTTTATAATATTTAGTTTAACAAATCACTGCAATGCGATGACTGACTATAAGCAGTTAGTCAGACCGTAAGTATTTCGTGTGATTTTAGCATGATCTGGGTGGACACTACACCTTTGACCGAATTTATTCGCAGCTATTATAATGCCTCCACATCTTAGAACTGTAAATTATTTTAAATTTCGTAGCTTACTTACTCCTCTATCAATGATGAGTAAATAAGCTAATAATCTTCATTAAAATGAAGTCACTACGAGAAGAGCTGGAAATTTGTTCTTTGGTATAGAATTTATGACACCAATAAAGGTAAAAATAAACCTAAATATGAAATTATTAGCGGGGATCATTTTTAATATAAAGCGCTACAAGTTAACTTGCCGAAAGATGTTAAATAATATCCAAATTAAAATTAAAAAAAACATAGAAAAGTGATTACTAAATTGAAATATGGTTAGGTGCCTGAATTGGGACCTGCTAAAAGTCAGTTTCAAATTATCAATGGAGCCTTTATTCAAAGAATATAATTCTCTATACATAAAATCGGGCTCGTATTAATAGACAAAATATAAAACTAGATTAAATCGCGATTACGTAAGTCTAAATTAACATGAATCGTCGTATTATGTCTCCGACGTTTCATTAGACGCATATTAATTTAGTGTTAACTAATCGAGTCGGAAAATCAAAGACCAGCCGATCGAAGATTTATGTCTTGATTCAATATTTCCGCCTTGCTCAGAACGTACTGCACATCAATCGTTAACTAACTATAGGCATAGCTTAATTGACATATCGAATTGTTTATTGAGCTATAGTTGCAAGCGTCGTTTTAATAAGCGTTAAAAGCATAGCATTTAACAAGATAATAAAAATACACGGAAAGAGAGAAGGGCCTATTGTTGGAGATATAGGCTTCTTACAAAGATATAATTAAAAATACGCACTGGCGGAGCAAGCGTGAAAACGAAAAAAACGCTTGGGATGCTATTGCCGAGAAATATAATATTATTAATGAAAGGGTGCGTATAGTCAAATGTCCATATTTATAATGAAAATAGAATTCATAATTAATTAGTGTGCATGAACATAATCCCTTTTTTTAAATAATGTGCTAAGAAACGTGTATTTTATTTGTTTCTTTAGGCTACTGGAAGTCAATTGTGCCGACTTTGGCTTAATATAGAAGCCAAGCAGAGGGGAGAGTTGGCAAAGAAAAGGCAGCAATGGGTGGCCACCAACGGAGAACGCGATTAGTGACGTTCAAATTGACCCCGTAGTTTCCTTAGTACCGTCAGGGCAAATTATGGAAGCCCCATGCAATGATTCTGTCCACCAGTTTTATTAAGGTAAACACCGCATAATTCAATAAATGTACAAGCAATCTTTTATTTAGAGTGTTTTTTAGAAACTGTCTAATATAGTAATGCAGCACTGATAGATTTCAGATTGATTTATTTGAAGTAAACTTTATTAGAATTTATATTTAATACTGAAGAAGTAGTATTATAATCGAAAGTAGTTTGTAATTTAATCACCTTTAAATTTTAAAATTATAAAATTTATTTAAAAACCATTCAATTGCACTTTTATTTTCTTTCTAGAAATAAGCAAAATTATGTTGAAATTAAAAGTTTATAAATTTCTAGTATTCATAAATTGGCATTGGATTAATTAAAGTAAATTATCTGCAGATCCGTCTGAGCAACAATCGTTGAGTAGAAGTGAAGTTTTCGCTGGAGCCGTAGAAACTTTAAAACCTAGTGTTCAGGTACAGGTAGTTGGACGTGGATACGAATGCATCAACACTCAGAAGAGTACCAGTAGCCAACACTGAGATAACTGGCCTATTTTCAGCCAACGTTAGTTGCTTCAGACGGAAGAATTGAAAAGAAATTGCATAAGGCATGAAATGGAATAGAGACAACGCAGAGTACACGAGTTCGACGAAATCCGCAATGAAATTTTATGGTATCAAGCACGAGAAGCGAAAGGTCGTTCTGAATTTGCGGAGTGGAAAAAAATATGAAACTACGCTTTAGAATATTAATATTTTGATTTTTTAATCATACATTCAACTTTTATTTTTAGTGCTTAAGTATTATTTTCTTGTTATATCGTTTTAATTTTTGTAATACCACTTATATACTTTCTGTACTATTTTTATTTTTATTTTATTTATATAAATGTTTCCGTTCATATTCTGTTTTATTTTGTATTTTTAAAATTTCATAACAAACAAATTTTTAATAATGAATCATACAGTCATTATTTTGTTGTATGTAAAAAGGTAGAATATTTCTAAAAAATGTTGATGTTTGTTTTTAATCTTACACAAAAATCTGGTGTAAGATTGATAAAATGAATGTTCAAGAAATGGTATATTATCCAATGAAATAGGATTTTCAGATCGAAAATCTAAGCAAAAATGGTTTGATTTACCAAGTCCAAACAAATTTAATGCATGTTTTTGCTCTGGTTATAGGCAGAGTGAAATATGTTGTTACTCACATTCTGTTTCAATAAAATATTTTGTATTAATGTGGCTTCTGTTATAATTTGTATTAAATCCAAATTTAAAATTTAATTTGTTTCAATAATATAAATTCGCTAAATTTTACCATTGTAAGAAGCAACTGATTCAGAAGATGGCCAACATATAGGATTTTCCTACCATAGAATTTAAAAATGACGTCAGAAATCACATCAATTGACATAAATGGGTGGTGCGCCGATCTAGTACTAAAATCCAAGAGCTCGAGATAAATAAAAGAAAATCTAGAAAAGAGGAAATACGTATATTATTCAAAGTAATTTAAGAAACTCGACTAAAAGAAGAGAAATGCTATTAAAAACTTTACTATAAAAAGAGCCAAGTTCCTCTTTATAAAGGTAGCCGTAAAATGTTGTGAGATAAAAGTAGGGAAGTTTATGCAGAGTTTTACTATGGAAGTGTAAATGAGTTAAAACTTTGCGTATAAATTTATTGTATATTACATCTGTCACAACATTGAACTTAGTTTAGTTTTCAGATCTATAAGAAAAGTAAATTGTAATAATTTTATAGGCGTAATCATATGGAAAATCTATAGACAGAGAATAATTTATCATAATTCACGAATTTTATTTATTTTCTCTAAATGTACATCCCGGAATTTCTTGTCGACCATAGTTACGAGCCACAAAGTTTTCAATTACAATGCGTAGAAAATTTATAAAATTGTTCACGAAAAAACAAAATTCTGAGAATAAATTTAGAGAACTGGTTTCATTATCAATTGAGGGAGTTGGTGCATTAACGATAGTGGTTTCACCGAGCCACGGAAATATTTTCTATCCATAACACATATATATGTAAAGTTGTTTGTTTAGTATGTGTTTAAATCTCGTTTTGAGGATTAGATGAACACTTAGGCGTACATAAATAAATAAAGGCTTATAATATTTTTATTAAACTTTTCACAGTTATTATTACTATTTTTCACTACATAAATATATTACCTAGTATACACACTCACAGGCGCTGAAATAAAATGAATATCTCAAAAACTACGAAATTTAGAATCATCGCTACAGTTTTTTGAAAAACTTTAAGTGAATTTCTAGTAACGATGTATTTTCAAAGTTTCAGAAATTTTGGAAAAGTTTCGAAAAGGGTGATTTAATATATATTTCGTAAAAATTTCTAATAATATCTCTAAATGTTCTGAAAAAAAAAGAATTTTTATTGCTAAAGTTTCTATCTTAAACGGTATTGAACAAATGATTGTATACTTTTTCAGCAACGGCATAAGAACTATATTATATTAAATTCTAAAAAAAATCTGAACACTTTCCGAGTCCTTGCAAGTCGCTCTATCAATAGATACCCCAAACGACGCATTTAATAAAAGTATTGAGTGCTTTATTTGCAACCTGTCAAATGTTCAAGTCAATATTTCTGAGTGTTAACTATTGAGATATATATGGTTAAATATTGTTTAATACTTTGCCGAAATTTTAAGTTATTACATTAAACGATTAACACAGGAACAGCCGGGCGGATACGTATGTGCACAAGGGTCTGTTTTTTCCCTTTCTGGTTCGGAACCCTGAAAATGAATCGAAGTAATAAAATTAATGAAAACTTTTTACTTTCATAGTGAACATAAAGGTTTGAAAATATATACCATAGTTTTAATTAATGATTATTAAAAACATCAAAACTTCGACTCTCTTCCATAATACGGATATAAATTATACGCTTAACGACCAAGTTACTTACATAAATTTGTTCCAATTTTAATATTCCACTCTCAGATTGATATCTAACTTAATTCACTTAAAAAACGTGAGTGAAATGAAATTTATTCAAACTTTAGTATCAGGTTTAATTGCTATAATTCGATGTTACATGGTTTCAAACCGATGAATATTTAGTGAAATTAAAGGATGATAATTTAGTTACTTAACATCGTAAATATGAATATGATAAATTATGATATTGTACTAGAATTATGGGTCACAAGAAATGGGAAAACTTTAAAAATTAATAAAGATTGCTATAAAAACATGCGATTCTTTCATATATGTAATCTAACAGAAAAGTTTATGCATTACGAAAAAGGCAAATCTGAACCAAAAGTAAGACCTATGTAGTACTTGATATGTGTGGAAACTTGTATTTGGTATAATTCAGATTGTTTTACATCTGTATCTAATTTACTACTCACCTATCACTAAAACTTTATAAATATAATCGTATTTTGTTTGATTCAATGAACTTTAAAAATATTCTAGAATATACGATTTTCAAACAGTTAATATTATTTTCAATGAATAAATTGGTAAATATATATTCAAGATTTAGATCTAATTCTAGATACAGCGATATACTAATTATATGTATGTATGTGTAAACATACGTGTTCAAACTACTAGTAGTGACTTGAATTTTAAATAAATTGTACTGATTTCAGAAAAAAAAATTGCAAGTTTGCACTACAAGATAGAGATCAATAAGGGTTGATAAATAACTCAAAATCCTTAAAGAAAAAATAGATTATGCATATTTGTGTCTAATATTTAGGCAAATTAATATTTTTGATTTGGGAAATAAATCCTTTCTAAGTTTCGTTGTGTTTTTAAGTAGGTAAATAACAAAAGGTCAAAAACAATTTTTTAAGTAGATATTTAAATATCCATCAAACAACTATCACTAATTTAGCAATTAAAATTCACTTGACTTACTATTTTTTTGACACAATGATGCTGGCTTTCAGTTAAATTTTTAATTGACACCTTATCACAATTTTTAATTAAAACCTTATCAGAAAATTCGTCATGCATATCTCAGTGCTTCCGAATCGACACTCTGTAACTTATATTTACGTCATACTGAAAATTAACTTTTATTTGAGATATTACCTTTGGTAATAAAAATTGATGTCACACCTAATTTAAATTACTTATTGTTAAAAATCGTAAATTAAATCATTCCAATTTTGCTTTCAAAAACTTTCGAACTTGTGAAAAATCAATTGTTTATTAGTACGGTTAATGAAAACAGTTGCATTCAAGTTATCCAAAAAATAACATTTGAATTGGCATTTTCGTTCGCAAAAATATATTACGATAAAATTTAAATTAAACTTTATTACTTAAATAACATAACTTCATCTCCTTTTATTAGTCTTAAATCTTAAAGGGCTTTACTTTTGTTCTTTGCTGTTATCTAGGTATTTAGAGTGGATAATGTACCTACCTATGGCAATCGAAAAAGAAATAAATATTTAGGGAATTCCAGAAATGTACCACTTTCTATATAATCATAATTGATCCACTCTTCCTTCGTTTCCATTTATATTAGTAAATAAAATACCACTAGGCAGATAATTTATAATGAGAGGAATGGAAAAATCGTTGTTTGGGAGAATTTTTGAAATTAATGAATCAGTATGAAAGGTAATGAAGCAATTTATTGTAATATATTGTAATTTAAAATGGTGTTTTCATGCATATAATGTAATTTAAAATGGTATTTTTCGTCTATGAATATATTGAACAATAATAATACAAATGACTTAATATACTAATTCTTTTCCTGTTCTCTATACTTGCTAATATGAATGTCATGTCACCGCAGAACACAAGCTCAGTGTATGCCTCATTAGTGAGGTAGATCTTGCATCAAACGATTGGGGCACGTCGCATTGATTAGTGTGCATTATGAGTGAAAACGATTTTGTTCATTGTAATTTTTAATGAACGATACATTATTTTGGATTAATGGAAATATTGTACGTCTTTATATAGTATTCTTTTCCGTATGATGCATAGTGCAACCTCGCATGTAATTATTAACGAAATAAATAACATAAAGTGCCAAGATTATTTTATTCACAATATTTTTAGGATAGGGGTCGTCTATAACTGCATAATCGATGCCATCTTCGATTTTTCAGATGATCGAGATACCGTGCAATCTAGCGTTGACATTTATATTGAAATAAATTATTCCAATTCGGTAAGGTGTTTTATTAATTATTAAGTGAACTTTTTGTTAAGCAATATATCAACGAAATATACAAATATATAAAATAATGGAGATGCCGTGTGTATCATTGGCGTATATGTCGGAGTAAAGTTTAGAGTGTTTTTATTTTATCAAATAGTTGATGGGAAAAACTTTTACATAGGTTGTAGTATTTTAAAACATATTATATACTTTTCTTGTAGTCAGAAATATATTTAATTCTTGTTTCTACTCAACAATTTCCAGATGTTTGCAGTCCTTTTAGATGTTATTTTGTTACATGTTACATTCCTGAACATTCCAAACGTGCTAAATTTAAAGTTTTTTCCTCTTCCGGAAGTGACCTATAGGTTTTCATGATCTGTCAGTGAGAGTGTGAGTGAGCTATAAAATTTACGAACATTCATATTAAATATATCGATAGTTAAAATAGATACAAACGCTGAAATCTAAATTATAATAAATTATAGCGTTGTATTTCTCTTTCTATATATTAAATTGAAATTTCAGCATTTGCTGGAGTTGAATTATGGAGCTTTGAAATAGTTGGAAAGTGATTTAAAACCGGTTATAATTAAAATGTTAGAAATATTCAGGAAAACGTAATTAATTTGTATGAACCCATGGAAACTTCATTTTACTTTCCATTTTTGAAGTAATTTCTTTTACATCGGACTCCGGGACGAACTGTTTTTCTTATCGGTATCGAATTGAGTTAATAGATCTTTCAAAATACAATCAACGATGTCTAGAACTATCTTTTCACACGATAACTTTTTTGGAAGATATGATTCACCAGAATGCTGTACAATGAATATTTACCCCCCCGGGTTATTAAACTAAATAGTTTAATAATCAAAAGTTGGAAAAGTGAAAAAATCAGAATAACAGCATTTAATTAATAATTCAATCAAAAGTTATTCCAATTAAATTTTACTAATGCATTATTGAAAAGTAGAGAACAAAGTCATTTGTATTAACCCCATAAAGGGCGGAACATATTTACGCAGAGAAAAACAATTTATAAGTACAAACCTAGAAAAGTAAAAAGTTAGAATAACAGCATTTAGTCACTAATTAAATAAAAATTATTCCAATTAACTTATATTAATAAGTTAAGAAAATATAGATAACCAAGTCATTTATTAACCCCATAGAGGTTGCATTTTATTTACATAGGGAATAACAATATTCAAATCCAAAGTTAGAAAAGTAAAATAAAAAAAAATAAATTAGAATAACAGTATATTTTTAATTAAATGCAAAATTAGTCTGGTTGACTTTTACTAATAAATTAAGGAGAAATATGCCGCCAAGTCATTTGTGTTAACCCCATAAACGTGAAATATATTTACATACAGAAAAAAAATGTTTATAAGTAAATCATTAGAAAGAATACATAATATTCAAAAGTCCTTATTTGTGTAAAATCCTCGTTTGGCCAGTTTCATTCGTAAATAACAGGTTAATTTTCACTGCTTGTTAACAAATACTTTGTAAATAAAATATGCAAAATTAAGATAAGTTAAATATTAATTGAAAATTTAAAAATATAATGCTTCAAAGTATAAATACGATACATTTGAATACATTTAGGAAAGATAATTGTTACGAGTGTTATTTCAACAAAATTAGGCCATTTGCTTGATTCATCAGAAGCTCAATGTATCCTGATATGAGTTGCTGTTAATTTTTGAGAAAACTTACTTTCCTACAATTTTTTACCTCTGTGAGAATACAGTTTTGCTGCTACTTATCTGTGAAAATGAGAGCTGTCTTGATTTCATCTTGAAGTACTTTTGAATAAATTACATTATCTTGAAAATTTGTTTATTCATAATATCTCCGAATTCAACAGAACTTTGAAGCTTCATTTCTGAATTCAAAAGTGAGGGACTTACTTTATTGAAGAAGTGTAACTGATATTAATTTCAAACAAACCTATTATTTATTTTGAATACATAAAATTTTCTTTTGGAGATTTTATGTGATGAGGTATAGTAGTAGGTGTCATAAATTTCGTTGTTACGTATGTAAAAGTATAAAAAAATTGGTGAATTGACCTGCCTGTACTTTGTAAGTGTATATATATATATATATATATATATATATATATGTATATATATATATATATATATATATTTATATATAAATATATATATATATATATATATATATATATATATATATATATATATATATATATATATACAAGTCTATAAGTTTTGATTTTGGTTTCCGCTTCACTTCAGTTTTTAATAAATTACGTAGTTTCTTAAAAGCCTAACCTCACATTTATGCTTCGATCCGCTTACGTAATATAATAACAAAATTAATTTTTATTAATTGTTTTTAGAAACATTAAAAACGTTTAACACTATTCTTAAATTAATTGCGGGACTTAATTTGCAAACGAATTGATCCGGAAATATTAACGGGATCTCTCAAAATCGTTTTGCATGTAATTCGAAATAAGTATTACATTCCTTGAACCGAGCCATATACTCCCTTTTCAATTTCTTATATAAGTATGTATCACTGTACCATTGGAGCATTGATTCAGATAACAATCAGATCAGACAATATTTAAATTGCGCGTGCGTGTGCATGCGTGCGTGCGATCGTGCGTGCATGCGTGCGTGCGTGCGTGCCTGTGTGTGTGCGTGCGTGCATGCATGCGTGTGAGCGTGCCTGCGTGCGTTCATGTGTCCGTGCTTACATGTGCGTACGTGTAGGTGTGTGTGGAATTATTCCTAACGACGAGTAATTAAACTTTCGTAGAATTCAAAAAAAAGATGAAACGGGTCAGATGTTAGATTAATTCCCAAAACAAATAATTTTTTCCTAAAGTTACACTCTTAAAAAGAAGAGAAAATGCACTTCAAAATTTCTGTTTAAATCGTCAATCAGATAAACGGGTACGAAAAACTATGAAACTCTTTTGAAGATGAAATGCAAGTTGTGTCCCTTTATATCCAACATAAACAGATGTCGAAAAGCATCACATAAAACTCAAAAGCAAAAAACATACCCTTTGGGAACCGTAAATGAATGTCAATAATGTAATTAACAGCATATTTTTAATTAATTTGGGCAGGGCTTCACATTAAAAGAAAATCTATTGATATTGACTACTTTTTAATCGTTTCTATAAACATTTCGTGTTTTTTAGGTTTTTATTTATGAATATATTAAGAATACAACTGAATCAAATCGTTTGCTCTTTCCTGATTGTCAATTGCTGAATTATTGGTTTTTCATAGTCCAAAATACCAAGTTTTTTAACAATTATATTTTATTCTTGTAATGCCATGCACATTTTACCAGTTCCGTTACACTTCCTTTTTTCTTGTAATTATCTTATGCTTTCGAAGCTCAATGTTGCGATAGAGACTGTGAAGATATGTTTTTTTGATTGTGCCGCGGAAGCAAACATTATTTAATTATTTATTTTTCCTCAAACATAACTTTAACATGCAGAATCAAAGTTAGTAAAACTATCGGTTACCTTAAATCATCTACTATTAATAAATATATACGTACTAACTAACATCACTTATTGTTAGTTTTAGGTAAAACCATGATAAGTAAATAAACAAACTGAGTTGATGAAAGGATTATATTTTTCAATTTTGTTTATCTAATTTTGATGCACAGCAATAATTTATTAACTTAATATTCATGTCTCATATTTCTTTCATATACATCAGAATTGAGATTATCCAATAACTTCCAAATGTCATATTTTTCTAAAATCAACCCTTCTTCTTCGCGCTTGACCTAGTACCATAAATTATGCTGCATATCGACTATATTTTTGTGAAAGTTTAAAAACAATTGTTCATAAACAAATAAATCAACTTACTTTTATTGTTACGTATTTTATTATCTATGAATATGTATGGTATAATAATGTAATACAACTCTAGAATTGACCTACTTTCAAAGTACGTTTACATACTTTTTAAGTATTTATGAAAATAATATTTAGGAGAATATATTGAAAATAATGGAACATAGAAATATAGTTTTAGGAATTGTCATATATTGATCTGTCTCTTTATAAGTCTGGTTATTTGTTCGCGCATCACGTAATAATAGCTAAAAGGGTTTCATTAAAGTTTTCATTGGTGAATTCCAGATAGATCTTGGGTTATATATAGCCTGTTTCATCAAAACATAGCAATCAGAAGTTTCAATGCAAAGTGTACTTACTTAGATAAAAATTTATTTTCGTATTTATTTTAATAGTTGGCATTATATGTTATTATTAATCTTACAGTTAACTTAATAATATTTTTAAAAGGTCCACCCCAACGAAGTAGTGAGTATTGCAAGTATATAAGATTTAAACAACGTATTAAAAAGAAATTAAATTTGTATTGTGAGAAGATTCATTCTTTATAAAGAATAATTAATCCAAGTAATAAAATTGACAAGAACTTTTTACTTTGATAGTGAATATAAAGAGATAAGGATATAAATCTTGCCTTTAATAGGTAATTAAAAGTTTCCAGATTTTAACTGGTTGGTGTAAAACCTTAGATAGATTAATATCTCTAAGTAGTAAGATACTTATATAATATAAGCAAATGATATTAATTTCAGTCGTGGACGTCAAATTACCTTCTAATTAAACTTACGTAAAAACTCAAGTAAATGGATGATTTATTACTGCATTACTCTCAAATTAAATTGTTATATTTAATGTGCTTCGCTTCCGGCGAGCAGTTCACTGCTAATTAGTTCGCCGACATCGCGGCGTTTTCAGTTTTATGCTCCCATGTCATTAAACTGTGTTGAGTTTGAAATCCAGTCAGTTTTCCTTTGCATTGAGAGTTACAATAGGACTTGATTTTGATATCGCACGATGTCACATCAATTACTTATTCAATGTGAGTCAACAGGGGTAAAATATATTGAACTATGGTATTGTACTTGAGCTTTAAAATGTTTCGTAATAAAAAATTAAATATGAATAATTGAAGATTAACTTCAAGGCTGTTTTCTTTTCTTTCCATTTAAAATTTCTCATTTATTGGTCATTCCTATTTACAAGTTACATTTGCAGTTTCCATATTTTTAGTAGGGACATTTGAAGTACCAACATTATGTTTTTATTTTTCCGATAAATTTTAAGATGATCTCAATAAAATGCAATTATTATGCACAGAACTAAGGGAAAAACAACTATTAATTTGTTTTCTAGATGTAAAAAGATATAATCCCATGATCGATGGAAAAGATGTAATCACAACGAGGTTCATAAATTAAAATAAACAATAAAAATAAGTGAAAAAAACAAAGATAATTGATGATGAATGCCCAAGGTCTATAATTTTCTATCTATGCTTTTATATTACTAGGGATATAAATTCTAACTGATGTTACAATTTTGCTTATCAATAACATATCAACAGATAGGAATTACTATCTCCGCACGCTATCTAACAATGGGAGGACAAATCACTCTCTGTCCAATATTGTATAGAAATGACAGATGTTGCTTTCCCATGACAGTTATATTTCATAGCTTACCTCATAAACAGTAAGCGATATGTCACATGTCATTTTCGAGCTACAAACGCCTATCAAGGGTTAGTTTTATGTAAAATTATCCAATTTTTTTATTATATATAGTTATTGAAACTCAGTAGCAAGCATGTCGTTATCTGGTGGCAGCAATTTAGATATTTTGGCTATAGTTATCATACTGGTATGACAAACCCGATAATGAAAGTAATATGGTTCGGGGTATATATCAACATCGGGTAAATTATATGTGTGAGTTCAACGAGCATACTTTCAAAACTAGATTTCGGAATAATAAATGTTCTGTTGAATTCTTACAATATAATAATAATAATAATAACGATTTTTTACATATAACATAACAAGTATTATTGTGGGTTTCA
Organism: Druceiella hillmani; assembly: GCA_039881145.1. NCBI lineage: Eukaryota > Metazoa > Arthropoda > Insecta > Lepidoptera > Hepialidae > Druceiella > Druceiella hillmani. The sequence goes on from JAYKKI010000014.1 coordinate 25,251,703, forward strand.
TAAATTATAATTCTAATTATCCATTTATTATTAAAATTAATTACAATATAATAATAATAATGATTTTTTACACATAACATAACAAGTATTATTGTGGGTTTCATAAATTATAATTCTAATTATCCGTTTATTATTAAAATGTATTATTTCCTTCAATTATAAACATTATGTTAATACTTTCGTCCGATTTACTATTTTACATAAAGAAAAGTAGAGTTTGATTGCGTTCCGTGACTACGCAAAACTGTAAATAATTTTCCGCAATTGACATTATTCATAATTTTGAAATATAAAAAATACTTCCGCTACTTAAAAATTTACGAAATATGTAAATGCCGTTTAATAGTATATAATTAAAATGTTTCTGTTTTATATTGTGCCTTGTAAGGGAGGGCACGCATAGAAAGCTATCAACGATTGTCGATAGACAGTTAAAACATCTATATACTTGTGGGAAACACTCATAGATAGCTAGCTAATTAAAATAGTTTATAACTTTCTATCTATCCTAAGGATAGATAGAATGTTATCAACTAGCTATCTACGCGACGGATAGATGGAATGTAGGTTTTGGGCGGTAGATGGCTTACGTTATTACTTAAATAAAATTAAATGAAATATATATTGATTAAGAGCTTCTAAATTTATCATTTGTATATAAATGTACGAAATGAACATAAAAATCGTTAGGAAAGTCAAAATAAATTATTGATTCTTTAGAAAGCTTAATTTAAAAGACCAAAATAGCTGGTGTGACTTACAAATTAAAATAAACCTTACGTATAAACATAGTACTAACAGCGAACAGAATTCCACACGAAGAGGAAAGATGTTCCGAGAAAAGAGGTAAAACGGCAGGTGAAATAAAAGGAAACTTATTTGGTTAGGATGAAGGAAATTAATTGTAAAAATTCTTTAAATATGCATAATTTTTATTTTCAGTTTTTATCCGTTTAATTAAATATCAATGAATCCGGATGAAAAACTCATATCAATGTGATAAATTACATTTTAATAAAACCTAAAATCTCCGGGCAAAGATATTTATCTAATAATTGAAAACTCTAGCGTTCTAGGAAAATATAGCACCTACGCTTAAAAGTAGTTAAAAGTTATAAAGAATAAGTAAGTAGTCGTAAAATATAAACTTAAATTAAGTTTTAAATTGGAATCAAGTTCATCTCCTGTTGTTTTCATTTCACTGGTAAAAGTTATGATAAATCATTTTCCCCTGTTGAATATAAACTCTGCGAAATTTTCCATTCCAGTAGTAAGAAAATATAATCTAATAATCATTACCCATTTAATAAGTCTGCCCTTTACATGCGAATCATTTGAATCAAAGCATTGATTTATGCCACCCATATTTTAATTCAAATGGTGTTGCAATAGTACGATCAGAAATATTTATTGAAGTCAATGTATACATTTTAACTACACAGCACAGATCGCACTATTATTTTTATGGCTTAAAAAATTTATTGAACAAATTGTTCAATTCGGAAATGATATTAAATTTTTGTCCAGTGCAATTAATTTCAGATTCCAATATTATGTAATTATTTTAGATAGTATTTAAAATGAATATATATGTAATTAAACTAATTATAAAGTGTTCACAAAAATACGTTTCATTTCAAATATATGTCATTTTCCATTGAGTTACGAATAAATAAAATGTTTACCCTCAATTTTCATATTTAACTGCTACGAGTATTTTTACGAGTTATATCTATAACCTACTACAGGTGTTATATAATTAGAGTTGAGAAGCAATTTGAAATATTATAAGAAATTATTCAGAAGAATAGATACTATATAGTTGACTAATTGACAACAATTTTATTAAATTCCCAAAACGTCATAAAAATGAAGTCCCAGATATGAATTGACCAGCCACTTATAGGGGACACAAGAAACTATTTAACAAGAAAAACTTACCAAGAAAAGAAAAGAAAGAAAGTAAATTGGAAAACAATTTTCGTGACTTGTCATTGTAACCAATATTAAAAATGAAAAAAAATTTAAGGATGGATGGATGTGTCATAGATAACATCATAACAATTATATTATATTATCTAAGTAATTTCTATAGATCTATATGAAATTTCATATTCAAATACATAATATTCGGAATAAAAATATTCATATACAATTTATTCTGAAGTTTGAAGTAGTTTTGAGGAATAACATTTATATTTTATGGCGTTTATTAAGTTCCCCCTTATCACGTAGTACTTACTATGTACAAGGAAAATTCTATAAATATTTCTTATATATCGCAAATTCTCAAATTTGAGCAAGATACCCGAAGAATAGCAACTAATCGTGCTATACATTTGTTCTCAATAAATGAGTCACTCCAATTTAATTGCTATTGAAAAATCTTTTTAAGAGATTGATTTATCTTGCCGATACTAGACAGAGTTTCCATGGCTGTAAATACGATGTAGTTTTACAGCATCTCTAGCTACTTTAATTAAGACTTTTTCATGTTGCACAACTGAGGGTATTTACCGAATTTTTCGTTGGATTTCCAAAAATTGACAATATTTAATTTCATTAATTAGACTTTGTTGATTTGGTTTTCGTCTAATGCCAATATGAAAATCTACGAATTGCTAGGTTTAGTACAGCTACTTCATATTTAACTAACTCACAGATCATGAGGGAACATTGAACGTGACAGAGACATATTTATTAATTTTTTATGTTTTCCAAAATATGAATTTTACACGATCTGGCCAAAATTAATAAATATTATAATGTTTGTTATATAGATGAATTGCAGTGACTTATAAATAATAGGAACAAAGAAATTTTTAAAACTTGGACACATAGGCTACATTACAATAGTACACGCTAACCAAGTCGCGGGCAGATGCTTGTAATTCTATAATTTTTTTCTGTTTGTGTCATAGATATTTTCGTATTAAAACTCTTTCTTTAATAGCTTTCATCACGGATTCAGATATATTCATTTATTAAAATTTATGTATGTATATAATACATATATAGATTTATTGAAAAAAACATTGTGTTTGTCAGCCCCGCGTACCACTGGAGTTTACTACTTAATTACGATTGTCTTGGAATGTGTAAAATAAGTAAAGTAGGTTAAAATATCCATATCATCTATCAATTAATCTCTTACCGTTAAGGCAGTGTTCACCAGAAACGCATTCGTTCGACTGTTTTTCGTTTACTTACCTTGCAAAATTGATCTCCATGAAATTTTTTTAACGGTATAATTTACAACATATGTCCATTCTGAAGGTCCTTTCTAAATGTTGGTGAAGGAATTTTTGAAATTGGATAAGTGGTTTTGGAGATTACCTCCTACATCCAAACTTGAAAACTTTACCTCTTTATAATATGTGAAGTTATTGTTTTTAACGCTATAATATACAATCTATGTTCATCCTGAGGTTCTTTCTAAATATTGGTGAAAACATTTTTGAAATCGAATGAGTAGTTTCGGAAATTACTTCCTATATCTTTAGATATATTCGTTTTGTTAGATATCTTCCTATATCTTACAAAATATAAGTTTTTTATAATATATGAATTTTGTTTAACGGGAAACAACCTATGTCTATCCCGAAGGTTCTTTCTAAATATTGGTGAAATAATTACTGAAATCGGATGAGTAATTTCGGAGATTACCTCCTACATCCAAACTTATAAAATTGTTTCTCTTTTTTTAATGCTCTGAATTTCTAATTATGTTCCTAATAAAAACTTTATACGGGGAGTATATGAAAATCAATTTTCAAGGATTCAAAACCCAAAATAAAGTAAGAGTCATTTAATTGAATACTAAATAATATTCAGTAATGTGAATTCTATCATACCACACAAATAAAATTCGGCCGAATTGCATTGATATTTTTAAAATAAAAATGTTTAACACATTTAGACCTCCAATTGAATACTTATTCTGAAATATGAGCTTTAGACTTGTAACAAAGATCTATTTTATTTCTAATTTAAGTTTCTCGTTGTTTGAAAACAGAAATTAGATTATTTTAATTTTGTTGAATTTAATTCGGTGGCTTTTAATCTTATTAAGAATAATTTGTACATTTTTTTTACATTTAAATGTAACGTATATGTATATTATAGATATATACTGATAATTTTAAATATATTTCATGTCAGTTATGTCACTTCTTTTTGAAAGCTATGACCTTTTAAAATATTGCAATGCCATTTACAGACTCGCATCAAACGTTTGGAAAAATATTTAGAAAAAGCTATATTTTTTATGAACGTGGTACAGTTACCTTACATAAAATACTTAATATTTGGTATTCCCTGTAACAGACAAGACTACGTTATTGAATGCATACGCTTTGGCGTATGAATTCAATTATGTATAATAATATTTTTCCTCATAGCTTGAAAACTGGAGATGATTTTATGGAAAACCTTTGAAATTTTAAGTACATACTTTTTGTAAAAAGAAAATGTTACCCCTACCTAATCTATTAATTATTAATCTACCTGTTCTAGAAATCAGAATTGACCTATTAAATTAAATAATTCGAAGTGATAACAAGTTATAGGTAGAATCTTATATTATTGAACTTAGTTTAAAAGATATGTGATGATTGTATATTTCATATATTTAAAAATTATTGAAATTTATTATTATTAATTTAACAATTTTTAATAAGTTAGTTTTAATGAAATAGGGCGAAGGTAATTTTAATTCTTTTTTGTCTATTTTGATTTTTTTGTTTTTCTGTAATAATTATTTCTTAAATTGTCCAATCAACTTTTTCAATAAAATTCCCTGTTATGCTCGTTATTCGCAAGAGAAATAACAGTTAAGAAAATATTTAAAAAATGTACTACGTTTAACATACTCCGTATTATTAATATAAAAAAAGAAATTAGGACTTGAAAATTTAATTTTTTTAAATTTTCAATCTGATAGTATCTTCTTCTGATCTTTAAATTTTTATCTCTTTTTAAGTAACCAAAAGAATTTAGGCAAGATAAGTATAAATTGGTTTTAGAGCTATTCGTTTGTATAAAAAATTATAAAATGTGTAAATTAGATATAATAATCTTGTGGAAACGTGACTTCCGGCGCTAAGATGTAATAACATGGGCACTTCGGAGATAGGCCGAATAACTGAGGCGTGAAATCGAGAAAAATAAGGAAATTCATTTTTGAATGTATAATATTACTAGCTACACCTGGTACGGATATATTTTCTCCCACATTTAAAATGTCCTTGAAGAAATATATGGAAGCGTTTTTTTACATCTTATATTAAAAAATAATCAAACATTCGGTTTCCACGAATAAGTTTGTTATAGTAACTTTATTCAGCTACGTTTCAAAGTATAGATTGAAAATAAACGGCGATATGTCAAAGCCACGATTTACACTGAGTTTCAGTGTACGTTTCATTTATTGTGACACAAACATATGTTTTTATTAGTGTGAGATGAAGAAAATGTTTTTCTCCTCTTTCAATTATACTTTATTTATAAACGAAAAAATAGGGATAGTAATATTGGAATAATTGAAGACGTGAGTGGATGGAGGATACATAAGAATAGACATTATTTGACAAATTCGCATCCAAAGATTTTTTAGTTGTAAGAACTACCACGCAAAAATATTTGATCGCTCGTATTACATATACTAAAATATTTAAAAATGAAAAGTGCGACTTCCCTCCATGTTCCCCTTTCTTCCACTCATATATTCAATTGTTTTATATATAATGAAAATTACAATATAGTTACAATAACTAATAGAAGATTCTCCAGTCATAAAGTATCTTAAAAGGAAACCAAACTGAATTGTTTGGTAACTAAGTGAATACTTAATTTAACATAGATCAATTGATATAATATAATAATAATCGGATGGTTATCGACCATCATGCTTCTGATGATGGCTTTATTTCTAGTCTGTATATAGTGGACATGGTATTTTCAAGAAATATGTGTTGTTAAGAAATTTATTTCATTTTGAAACAATGTGATTGTTTATCTTATGAACTATTAGGACAATCTTTGTCATCTTAAATTGAAATCTATAAAACCTTATTCATTTGTAGACCTTCCTTAAAGTTTCACGAAATATCATAAGATTTTGGGATTATTTAATTTATGCCTCTTTGTTCACGTAGATATTTCATTTATACCACGTGAGCATTAATCATGCATTAAATTACGATTCACTTAAGGTGTATTCTATCAAAACAAAATGTAGTCCATATTTTAAATTAAACCTTAAGCGTTATCACTATGAAGGTCCCATTCAAATCAGTTTACTCGTAGAACTTTTTGCTTAGAGCTTAACAACCAGTCTGTTGTAACAACAGATAAATAGAAAAGTTATGTTGACTTTCATCAAACTCTGGATAAACTCTGTAACAAAAAAATTATTATATATATTTTTTTTTTATATATAAATATATGTATATATATATATATATATATATATATATATATATATATATATATAGTGATTATTGCTTATTGAACAACGTTTTCCAAATGGAAAAAGTTGTAGTATTATTGTTTATATACTCACATGTAAAAAATGTGAAATAAAATATTTTAATACCATAATTTTTTTTAGTTTGCCTTATATTTTTTACTAAAATATTTTTTCATATTTCAGAAAAAAACGAAAGCTAGGGATCCTTTTACAATATGAGTATTCTTTCAATTTTATCATTGAAATCGTTTTATCGATCATTAATTCAAAAAGGAAAACATTAGCATTTGCTCGTAGTATTATAAGTATACTTATATATTTTATCGTACAATGTATACTTATGTATTTTAAACGTTAGTAACTTTCAATACAACTTCAATGAAATACAACACTTGCTTCCTTTCAATTTTATCATTGAAATCGTTTTATCGATCATTAATTCAAAAAGGAATATATTAGCATTTGCTCGTAGTATTATAAGTATACTTATATATTTTATCGTACAATGTATACTTATGTATTTTAAACGTTAGTAACTTTCAATACAACTTCAATAAATTTCAACTGCAATTTAAATAAATTTTTGATTTCAGATTGTTTATTCATTCAATATTAAAAATTATATTTAAAATTGCTTTAATTTAATTTATTTTACTTATGTAGTAATTTTATTCTGAATACAAAGAAGAGCTGTGAAACTAATTTTGGTAAATAACGATATCAATGTTCACACAAATAACATTAGCTGATTAATATTTTATGTAACTACGATGTTTATTGAAGCTATTATGCTAAAGAAAAGCTCTTGCCTAAAAATTTATGTTTTGACGCGTCCAATATTGTTAAAGTATCACAATACAGGTAGTAAGTATCGCCATCTAGTGTCAACTATGAACTAAGTTGTAACAATAAACATGAGTTTATTTGCAATCACGCACGCAGCTTTCTTAGGTTATGGGTCCGGGCTCATATTTTACTTTAAAATATTAGTATCTCGTTATGAAATGACTTATAATTATAGTAAATTTTGAATGTACCGAAAATTAAGAGGTGCAAAAATTACGATCAGTAAGCGTTCGCAACCGAGTCTTTTTTTAATTTTGGAAGGCATTGATATCACGATAACCGAAAACGCTATCGTGTTTGACATCAAAACATATATATTTTTGGGGTGAAAACGTTATTCAAGCAAAGACAAAATTAATATTGGGTTGAATTTAAAATATGCTGCCTAAACTAGGTGAAAGAGGAGTGCAATGTGATTCTACCATTCCATTGATTTAGTTTTAGAGCAAAGTAACTTTGAATATTTCCGTAATCTCCTCTCAAATAACATTTAAAATACTTTTGATATCTGTTCCTACGTGTTATAAAATCTATTTCCCTAGTGTCATAGAATTTTTTTTTCAGCTTTTTTATAAAACAGTCATTAGGTTACGTGATGTTAAGTTAGGTTTAATTACACTGATTCGAGTTATGTTAGGTCTTGTTGAGTTAGGATAGGTTTAGTTATGTCGACCTATGGTGGGTTAGGTTATATCAGATACAATTGTATCGAGCATAGTATATGCATTAAAAAAATATTTGCAGTGAAATACATATTTTCCCTTGATGCGCATGCATGATTTACTAGAAAAAATAATTCATTACCTATGACATGATACTAAACCCCGCCGGTTTCCTCTCTCCTTCCTACACAGATTTTTTCCTCCACTGAACTCGGATAGCACTTTTTAAATGTCATTGGTATTTTTATTTCTGTAAAGGTTATCGTTATTATGAAAATATTATTGTGAGAGAAACGGTTCAGCCCAAAATGAAAAAAAAATAATAGACTGAGCAATGTAAAGAGCAAAAGATTATTAATAAAAATAAAACGATTGTTTGAGAAACCTGTTGGAAGTAATACATAAAACTGAAATTAATTAGTGATTAAAAGAACTATACGGAACAAGTGAAAAGTTTTTGTGTCATATCAATTTAATTTTCAAGTAGAAAGTGTACAACAATGATATACCGAATATTTTCGACATGTTTTTAAATAGTAGCGTCGTGTATTTTCACGCATTTTTGTTCAATTACCACGTTCATTTGTATCCTTATTCTATAATCATTAAAGTTTTTAATACTCTTAACGTAGGATTTATTACTTGATTGCTAGAAGCGAGAAGGGCTATTTGGGAAGCAATGATATTTGTCTTATTATCCAACTTCAAGAAAGGGGGTGATTTTCTATCCTACCCTCATTTATTTTTGCTTCTTTTTTATTATTTACGTACACTCGTTCTTAATCTGTCGTAGATTAGTAGAGATAGAGTATACCTTGTAGACGATAGTATACGTAGTAGAGGTAGAGTATACTTTCCAGGTGATTTTATATAAATATGATCAGGAATTGACGATGAACCAGGGAAATATCACGAGAAAGCTGCAAAAGATAAGACTACAAGGCAATATGAAAATTTTGAGACAATATTTGAACCCATCTGTTCTTTCTTTATAAGTAATTTAGTCATAGATGGTTACCAGGATCTGACGACGAAACCAAAGTGGTGACAATACTCCTCAACTGCGACGGGTATATTCATCGATTTTTTTCTTATCTGACTTAACTCGCTGAGTCCTATGGTGGCCAGGGTACGATGGTAGAGGCGGAAGATGGTGAACAGGACCTCAACGATGTCCAAACTCGAGTTTGAACTCGTAGAACTTGTCTTGTCATAAGCAAGGAAGTAAAAAGAAAACTAAAATATTAAATAAATAAGATACAAAGTGAACTGGTATGGTGAGAAGAAATTAAGATATAAAAATATAGGTAAGTAAGTACAGGTATATATAAGGGCATAAAGCATCAAATACGTTGAAGCCAAAAGAGGGTAATGTTAATATATATATAAATTCTTGTATGTTAGTATATGCGTGAATGAATGTGTACTTCATATATTTTTATATAGATATGTATTAAAATTCTTATAACGATTTCGATTCATCAGGTGTCATAATATTCTTTATAAGTTTTTGATTACGTAGAATAAACCCCAAAATGGAAAAATTAAACTTTTTTAAAAAAATGCTTAAAAACATTGATTTTTATATTTTTCCAACCAATTTTTTTGTAAAAAATTTATTTTCTTTACTTATTCGTATTCTCACATTTGAAAGAATGACAGAATGAAAAATGTTTTCATTGCAAAGCGAATTCTCATTGTATATGTTATTTTTTAAACATAAAAAGTAACAATGTTGTTATTTCAATTTCTAAAATCGTTGCGTATGATTAAGGTTAAGTTAATCGGAATAGTTTTAATTAAATATGCTAATAAAATACCCAAATATATTTATTTTCAAAATCATTGGTCAAATAATTGAAAGACACAATGGATTAAAAGGTCCATACTACTAGTCACTCTAAAACTTAATATTTGAAAAAGGTGTGTGAAAATTAATAAAGGTATAAATATATAAAATTTACTTCAATTCATTATTAATGTTAATAATGTTTTTATAGCATAATATTTATTTATTTTTCTTTCCGGTGGTACCAATTAAATTGCTAGTACTTCATAAGACAAATAATGTGACACAAGCCTTTCCAATTTACAAGAGTGCCTTCACATAGTCAGTAGTAAATCAAGGGCGTTCCTGCAGCCAACAGTGTGAAGGGGTGCAATGGTAAGTAGTTTATAATACATAAATATAACGTGGATCTATCACTTCAACAATAATATTTTTTAACAAACAACAGAAAAGATATTTAAATGATCCGTCCATAGTTGTAAAGAAATGTAGTCATCAAACAGTTTAACAACAAAGCTTTTAATAATATTTGAATATTTTTTGTAAGTTATAATAAGAATAGCAATAGTGGTAATACTGAATATTCACAAAAATGGCCTAAATTATATAAATTGAGAAAAAACGAAAGGCTGAGACATGAAATAAACTGGATATGAACGGAGGAACAATAGAGTGAGCACGTTCGAGGAAACATGACCTTTTGAGAGACCCTATGAAATTTTAATGGACGATGCATTTCTGATGCTGGGATAAAATTTATTTCATAATGGATATTGTGTCAATAATTAATATTGTAATATTGTATGTTAAGTGGTGCATAACTGAATACTTAGCTTAATACGATATGTTAATTGTTAGTTGTTTTAACTCTATGTAGAACCCTGTTCACATTATTAGGAAAATGGGTTGAAATTTTGCTCAAATCACAAATATGGTCTTTATGCCAACATAAACATTATTTCCAAAATTAATTTGTAACATTGCAATGATAAATACAGAGGTCACTTACCTCGACTCGACTAACATTGTTTGAACAGAAGTTTGAGCTTCTTAAATCAGACATAAGGAAACGCTAGATTTATTTAGGGACTATTGCTTAAATAGATACTACCAAAAAATATATGTTATGGATATGGCTACACTAGAAGACAAAAACACAATAAATCTAAAAGATTACACAAAAAACCTAAAAGATGCAGTCACACTATTCACAAGCAACGATACGTATCCTGGATTTAAAAACTTTTAACTCCAGCTAGTAAAGCATAGTGAACTGGAAAATGACCTCGATCGTACCAAACTTATGTAGACTGTAATACTATAAAAAAGGGTTTTAATTCATTGACACCTGTTGTTGCTCAGGAATCGAGCAGTTTAAATCAATTTTTAATTAGTTTTATGAAGCTCATTGAGGATATCAAATTTCGAGTAGTATTACAACAATCATTTAAACCTGCCTTTGTAAAGTTAAGCTGACGCAATGTAAGATATTTTTAAGGTATTTGCAGAAAATAAATAATTAAAAGTTTTAAAAGAATTATTATTTCTCGAAAAGATTTTCCTTCAAGGACTCCTTTGTTCGAAGCTACCTTGCGTAATCACTTGAATATCATTCTGATCCACAACACGAGCAAATTTATAAGTGTCATTCTCATTCTCAGACACTTTTATAAGTGTCATTCTCACTTGGAAAAAATAAGTATACAAAGGCAACCTGCGATTCAATTCAAAAGACGACTATGAAGTAGTTATAGTATAAACTCATCATACTCACTTAAACTCTAAATGAAAAGCAGTGGATAGAAGTGATTTTACTATTTTTTTATAAGAAAGATACACACAAATAATTTAGGTATTTTGACTTTATGAAATAAAGGAAATATTTTTGTTTTTTATATGACTTTAAAAAATAAGGTATCCTCTAGCTTCTTTTCTACATTTATATTTATATAAAATGTGTTTCGTCCAAATTCTACTTGCCGAATGATGAACAAATTATACAAATTATATATATGATACGATACATACAAGAATTGGTCGTTTAATAGTAAAAGATAAATATATATATATATATATATATATATATATATATATATATATATATATATATATTTATATATATATATTTAGGTGTGTGTAAATGGTTTCTCGGAAACGGCTCTAACGATTTTGATGAAATGTATTGCGTGGGTGATTATATTGAACAATTCCAAAGATAAGCCATATCGGTTAATTATTTTGGAAATGGCGGCCATTTAAAACTTTCAAAATTACTATGAACACTGTTATTAAAACTTAATAACTTTTGAATGGAAAACATAAGAGAGAACGGCTTGGGGCAGAGAGAGGGAGAGGGGAAGGGAAAGGGGGAGGGGAGGAAGAGAGGTACGTGAAGGGAGAGGGAGAGGGTAGGCGAGGCGGTTTGGGAGCGGAGGTGAGGGGGAGGGCAATTGTAAAAGGAGGGAGTGAGAGGGATTGGAAGAGGAAGGGATGTGGAAGGGCAAGGGAAGGGCAGGGATAAGGGAGGGGAGGGGGAATGGAGGGGAGTGGGAAGAGAGGGGAGAACAAGTGTGGGTAGGGGTATGGGGAAGGGGTGGGGATGGGAGAGAGGTAGGGAAAGGGAAAGGACGGGGTAGGGATCGGGGAAGGGGAGTAGAGGGTGAGGGGAAGGTGAGTAGAGGTAGAGAGGAAGGGGAAGGGGAGTAGAGGAGGAAGGTGAGGTGAGGGGAAGGGAATGGTGATAGGGGTAGGGAATGGGGATGTGAAGAGGAAGTGAAAGGTAAGGGAAAGGAAAGGTAAGGGGAAGGGGGAGCGGAAGGGGAGGGGAGGTGGAAGGGAAGGGAAGCGTAAGGGAAGGGGAAAAGGGACCGGAAGGGGCTAGAAAGAGGCAGCGGAAAGGAAGGGGAAGGGGGAGCGGAAGGGAAGGGGGCGGGGAAGAGGAGGGTGAGATGGAGGGGAGGGGAAGGTGAAGGGAAAGGGACGGGGAAGGAGAAGGGGAAGAAGGAACGGAGAAGGGTGTGGTGAGGGTGTGAAGGGAGAGGCAAGGGGTAGGTGAGAGGAGGACGGGGAAGGGGTATGTGAAAAGGGATGGGGAGGGGGAGGTGAAGATGAGAAGTGGGGAACGGGAATAAGAAGGTGTAGTGGAAGGCGAAGGGGAAGTGGAAGGTGAACGGAACGCGAAGGTGAACGCCAGAGCGGACGCCAAGGTGAACAGGAAGGCGAGGGGGAAGGCGAGATCGAAAAAGAAAGCAAAGGCAAAGGGTAAGGGAGGGGGAAAGAGAAGAAAATCTAATACTAAATCTAATACCGTGAACCAAGCAATTTCACATTCCTATGGGAAACTTGAAATAAACCGAGCATAGCTCGGTTACCTGGTATTATTATAGAAGTATAAAAAATCTTAAAACTGAAATGAATCTTTTAGATTAAAACTTTTCAGTTTAATAAGCAAACAAGATACATTAATAATATTAATAACTTAATACATAACAGTTAACTACAAACTTTTTCGAGCAATTAAGATACAATTATACTTTCACTGTACAGAAGAAAAAAACTAAAATTAAACTAAGAAATTTTTTAGCAATACACAAAAAGTGGCAAAGAGTTCGCTCAGTTCTGAAACATTGAAAATACAAATTTTTTTCAATATTTCATTCATTGTGACCTGTCATCGAACACAGTCATACAGACAACCAACATCCTGCTGTAATTTGACTTGTGTCAAGTTAACAACTCCACTGTCTCGAACCGTTTAACTGCTCTCTGTATGAACAATCTTTGTTTGAGAGAAACTTTTTGGCGATTGATTCATAAAGGAAAATAATTCATAATTTTTTTATTATTTTGAATTATACTTATTTTTAATATTACTTATTTTGAATATTACTTATTTTGAATTGATACTTCATACTTAAGCATTAATAATAGAAGTAGTGAGACCAGAATGTTGACAAATTTAAGTAATTCTCTATATAATAATGTTTATTTCGGATAATGATAACTTATTTATAGTGAGTAGAGTATTCAAAGTTAACGTAACACTATTTAATTTTAATGAAGTCGATGAAAACATCAGTTAGGTTCTCATTTGAAAGAAGCTATATTTTCAGTGATTGGAAAGTGAATGTTAAATTATTTCATGAATAGTTGCGACTCTATTATTAAGATTGAAATATTTCTCGGTTAAAAAAGGTTGTGTAATAAATACTGATAACAGTAAGTTGAACAAAAATTTGTCAATACATTTGTGCAGATGCACGAGCAACTAATTATAATTTTTAATCTCAATTAATAATTTTTTTTAATTACCATATTCACACAGGACACCATAAAAATATTTTTTGACCACAGCCAGACTCATTTAAAAAGAAGATATGCAGGATTTCAATGTTTTCTTCTGAGGTTTCTGTAGTTTAAAATATTACTTTTCTCCATGGTTAGAAGATTAAAAAGAGCTCGGGGTTATTTTTTTTTCTACTTTATTCGCTTTGGGTGTTTTCAGAAGGAAAATGTTAGAAATATTAAATGATGTTCTCGAATATTGGCAGTCACGTTCTTTGAGCTCGTCCATGCGTGTTCGCAATGGTAATTCAGATGGCGAGTGAGTTAGTACATACTAATAATAAATATGTTTTTTACGTTATGTAACTACCTAATAAGTAGGCACAAATTACGGCATAGAAACTAAATAATAGAAATTGAATTTGGGGTAAAAAGTCTTCATGGACCATAATAATAAATTTATAATTAAGGAAATCCAAACCGCAACGTATCGCTAATTATAACGTAATTTTGTATTCATGTTCCTTTTCAAGTCGCTATGAATTACTATAGCTCCTATTAGACTTATTTATGAAAATTGCCTAATGGTTTTTTCCATCATTGCGATATTCAATTTATGTTCTTAAAATTAATACCTCTACTTCGCTGTACTTACTGACGTATAATAAACAGGAAAATGGCATTCAGAGTTTATCACCAACATGTGCATTTTACCTTTCCTGATCTCAATACCGTGTCAGATATCATAAATATACCATTTCCCTCTTATTTATGAAACTACTGAACCAAAAATCACGAAAAAGTTGAGTTGGTAAAGTCTGATCAAAAGGTTAGAGGAGAATTATGGCAATTATCCTAGATCGTATTATTTTTTAAATATATACCGTGTTTTTACGCCAGTGAAATGTTAAGTAGACAATATATTTACGTTATGAAAAATTAATATTTATTTATATTTTAATGGAAACACTATGTAACCTTAACCGAAATAAGAAATGCTATTTTTCGGAGGAGACATTTTGATATTAAATTCTTAATCAATGTTAACGCATAATCTTATAAAATATTCCAATTTCAAGGTTAACGCGACGCCAGTTATATTATTATGTGATTTTGAAAAGCGCTCGATCAAAAAGAAAGTGTTAATAATTAGTTTGCTGTCATTATCTAGGCATTAATCGTGATGACAACAAATCACATACTAAATTAGTAACTCGACACGTGGAATAAGCTTTAATTTATAGTGTGGAGTTAGTAACACAGTTTAATGATATATGTACATCGCTAAAATATTTCATGCTTACGAAAATAATAAAACTTTTCAGATCGTTACGAAAGTCATAACGCTATGAATACATAATGTGCTATCATATCACATTTACTTTCATCATATATACAAAAAGTATATATTTATCTAAAATTATAATACGCATGGGAGCGCGCGTGCGTGCGAGCGAGCAAGCATGCGAGTGTGCGTGCGTGCGTGTGTGTGTGTGTGCTTGCAAAAGTATAGTTATAGTTAACTCATATAAAAGTTAAGAAAAGCTTTATTAAAAAGTACTCTGAAAGGAAATTAATATATTTAAATTATTGCCGGTAGCGTCACGATGAGCAGTTTGCAATCTATTAGTTCTCTCACATTGTGCCGCTTTCGGCTTCCGAGTTCATTAAACAGCCTAAATAGAGTGCGTAATATCTATTGGAGTCACTTTCAGTGATTTTAGTATCACACGGTTTCATGTCGGTGAAATTGATGTTTTCTTTGGTGATGATTGCTTTTAAACTAATTTTTAGTTAAGAACTTATTTTTTAATTTCATCAATTTCCCTTCACGCTTGTGTTATGTTCCATAAATAAATTGATCAATATAGTATGCAAATTTACATCCAATTCTAGATGTAATAGAACTACCGTGTGCATATGTATGTATACGTCAGCATATTTACACACAAACACACACACACACACACACACACACACACACATATATATATATTTATAAATATATATATATATGTATTTCTTTTCTTTTTTTTTGAATGTATGAATTTAAAACAATAAAAAAAATAAAAATACTAATTTTTTTAAACAAAAATTGTAAGATGAAATGATGAAGAATTTTTGACTCTTTTCAGAATCGTATATTCGGAAACTACGCTTAAAAAAATTTGTTAATTGCAACTTATTTAATAATTTGAAAGGACATCGAGCACCATTTAATAACAATCAAATGAAACTACGTAACGTAGTATTATTTCTACTTTCTTTAAGTTCTTTACCACGCCTCTTTACATTTTGAAGTGTACTGCATTACCAATATTGTCTAACTATATTATGTCTAGAAGATTTTAAATGTGGGTGATTATATTATATTTAGTTGTTCATTTAGTATATTAACGTTAGTGCCTCTTTTAGGTATGTTTATTTCGAATGTTAATATCCTAGAAACATTAGAAATAAATATTTGTATTGAATGAGAAATAACATTTGTATTCTATAAGCTCACAGAATAACATCAATTTAATTAATTACCATCACTAAAATATTTGTATACTGTATAAATTTTGAAAGTATAACAAAAACTGCACCGCTCAAGGGAGCGGTGCAGTTTTTGTACAATAAATTCACTAATGTAAGCAGTGGGAAAACCCGCACAAGCCCGGCTTACGCTATTGTTTTGTTTAATATATAAATGCTGTTGGAAGTTCCTAAGAGTTAATATTTGCTAATAGCCCACCTGAAGATGTTGTAATACAACGAAACCTAGGTCGTGGTAAAGAACTTGAAGAAAGTAGAAACAATACTATATCACTTAGTTTTATTTAATTGTGAATAATAAATTTCCACAAAATTAACACCAAATATATTTAATAAGTGACATCGGCCTTTTAGGATATATAGTGAAAATTCACTTTAAATGTTGTTTTCTGTGATTATGAAATTAACTTCCAATATCATTTTTAAATAAAATCTTTTGTCACAATTTTCATTCATGCTTCCCTTTTTATTCAACTACGATTGGTTAATTACTTGGAAAATCCGCCATGCTTCCTTTAGTGCCTTCGAATAAAAGTTTTTAATTTATTTTCCCCTCCAATTAAACATTTATTTCCAATGGAGATATGACTTTTAATATCCTCACTTGTAACAAAGGTCGGTTTCGTTTCTAATTTAAGTTTCGCTTTGTTAGAGAACGAATTAATTGTGCTTAAATTGTTACGACAATTTTCGAAGTTGTGAAGAGTTGTTTGAATATTTCTTAGTATTGTAAACGTAGTTATTATATATTTAAATTTTATTGTAAATTTTACATATAATGCGTACATGTTATTAAGAGTTGATTTTGTATTCTCACCAAAATAATATTTTTTAAAATGATGGAGTACCGTTGGTTTAATAAAAGAGATATAAATAAACGAACATTTTAAATAATGCCCAAGAAGGAAACATCATGATAATTGATACAATTTTCATAAAAACGCTTGTAATTATTAATATTTAATTGATTCGTGTAAAGAATAATGACTCGTTGGTTTATTACTTTTGTATGAAAATGTTGTTTTGATGGCGAATTATTCTAATTTTCTCATTAATCTTCACGAATTATCTTAGGCTAATGGCGGCAATTAGTTTCGTGCTTGATAATTTGATTACTCATATTACGGAATTGTCCATTACAAAATATTATTGCACCTAAATATTCGTTGTGGCCTATTAAATTCTTCTGCTTGATATAGTACTTGATGACAGTCCCATTTTCTTAAAATAAAATTTGACGCTAGTTGTCCAAATGTTTGCAAGTTTCACCACAGAAAAATACATTTCACCGTTATCACAAATTTTATATTTTTTCAAAAATATTTGACTTTGAAAAATATTTTTTTTTAATTTATTAGCCGAATAATAACATGGACACTTTCAGATTTAAAGCTGTTTTTCTTCCTGGTTATATATTTGTATGCTACATTATGGCAATTTTATCCACTTAAGACCAATTGTGATAACATATTAAGAATTTTAGAAAAAGAACATGGCCATGACACTATAGAACTCGTTCCTCGTATTAGAAGTAGTTTTGTTACAATAAACCTGGTTTATTATGTTATATTCCCTCATTACAGCATAATTCTAAAAGTAAACTACATATGATCGAAGTCAAGCAATGTGATTAATTCTTGACCGACATTTTTGCATTATTATTTAATACGCCATGTAAATAAACCTTAAAACATATAACTTGCAAGTTAAACGAGTATATCAACTAAATAAATGCGAGGCTCTAACGGCAGACGATAACGATAAATTTTTGTGACGGGAGGTGATAACGATAAGTTTAATGTAACGATATTATAAATCAAGGTTGATGACAACGATATATATGAGATTTTTAACGATCAGATAGAACAACTCACATGCCTATGGGCCATTTTATCAATTCAGCGTAAGCTCTTATCAAGGGATTATTTTATTGCTAACGCGAAATTATTATATGATCGGTAGAGAAAATTAAAACAGATTTCTGTAATACGTTTGTTTATTTTCTACATAATAATAAATGAACATTTATTACTATAAAGGGGGTATCAATTTAAAGTAGTTTTTCTGATACTAAATTTTCTCAAGATGTATTACATACATAATATGGGGTAAGTTATAATAAGTAAAAACAAGATCTTTGTATGTGTTGGAAGGAAACAAAAGCTATAAATAATGTATTTATTAGAAGGAGACAAAAGCTGTAAATATCCGAAGGTAACTTTGAGAAAAAAAATTCCTTCCAGAAAATTTGTCATAAAACGAAAACTTCAAAAACAGGAAAGTGCACAAGATAAATTTTCCTATTACTAAATTTTCAACGTATTTTTATACACATAATTTATGGTAAGTTACATTAAATATAAAAACACACATTCAGGCACCGGTTATAAATAACTATTGGCATGCATTCCCTTTAAGTATAACTATTCTCCAAATTTTGTACAATTTACCCTAACTACGAATTCCTTCGGCAACGTTTGTAAAAACCTCACAGTCCAGGATAGCAGTATTTATTATGTATTTCAATGCAAAATTGTTTTCATTATTTTGGTGAGTCGCTGTTAATTTACTACAAATCTGCTTTTTCTTTGAATTTAGTTTTTTTTCAAACACCCCATTTCCGCTGCTACTCGTCTTTAAAGATGAGGTCTGCCTTGATTTTATATTAAAATGCTTTGAATAAATTATATGAAACTCAAAATTTATTCATACGTTACAATTTCTGACTCAACACTTGAAATCTTACTTCTGAGTAAAAATTGTGATATGATTAATTGAAAAAAATGTATGTGAACTTAGAATTTAAATGCTTTCCAGCTTATACAAAGGTTTTCATAAATTGAGTAGTCCATTGAATTCATAATTTCGCACATAGTTTACCAACGAAACGAATCCTCATTAATTGTCTTAAGAAAGGGAAGTAGCAATTACGAGTATTGTACTAATCACTTGAATAAAATGGATCCTAAATTATTCAAAGACTCTACCAATAACTTATATTACGTAATTGGGAATTAATATTTAATTCTTTTAAAGTATAAATTGATTAGCGGGAATCATTACATATTTACTTATATGTAATAATTCCGCTAATCAATTAATGCAAGTCAATTTGCAGGAAAATATTAAATGAAATCTTAATGACATAAACAATTCAGAAAAGGGGCCATTCAATTTTATTCTGGTTTCATACATACACTGAAACCCGTCAAGGTCATGAGAAAGTTAAAATTTATCAATAGAACTTACATCCATAGAATATAATTCTACCCTAACTATTCACGAATACTCTGCCATGATTATTCACAAAAGGCCGGGATTTAATATCACTATCACCTCATTGACATCAAGTTCGTTGTTTTTTCGTATAGTTTTCTCACATTATCTGGAATGAATACATTTAATGGCATCTATTCAATTTATTTCCATCCCATAATATTTATATTAAAGTTTAACAATCGGTTATTGTCGAATAAACCTTACTAAAAAGGAACTAAGTCAATGATTTTTTTTTAATTAAATTTAAAAAAAATGTCATCTGAAAATGTACTAATTACCGTAAATGGGCAATACGTCCAATTATTGCCCAAGTTCAATATGGTGAAGAGTTTTAGAAAAATAGAAAGAAAACTGAATAAGAAAGGGAGAAAGTATCTATATTGGTCATCAAACTTTGAAGAAAGTCGACGAAAAGTAGTGAAATTCTATTCAAACATTACTAAAGTAATGGCCAAGTTCATCTTTGTTAATTTTATAAAAGTTTACCACAAGAAGTTGTGAGATAAAAGCAGCAAAGTTTTTAAAAATCTTTATTGAGTAAGTACAGGTGAGTGAGTTAGAGTTTTGCACCTAGATTTATTGAATGTTTTATCTATCACAACATCGGATATAGCTAAGGTGTATAGTTTTCACATCTTTATTGCTTTGAAAATCAGAGTTATGCAAAAAAATTCTTTATAGATGCTACCATATGACAAACTACAGAAAGATAATAATTTACTATAATTCACGAATTTCATTTAATTCTTTTAAAAGAAAGCCGGAATTTCTTGTCGATCGTAAATATGAATTACAAAGTTTTCAAATCACAAATCATGGACAATGAAGTGTCGTTTACAGAATTTCTAAATATGAACGGAATTTACATTTTTTTTATGAAATTACAAAATTCAAAAAATTAATTGAAATAATACATTTCGTTTATATTTTCATTGTGTATTGCAAAAGATTGTGGTCGTCCAACATATTAACAAAAAAGCCCTTAATTTATTTAAGAATTTTTGTTAAGTTATAATAAGAACGAGAAACAATAGCTGTATACTAAATATTTACTTAAATGGCCTAAATTAGATAAATCGAGAGAAAAAAAGGAAAAGTTGGCACATGAAATAAACTGGATATAAACGGACGAACACCAGAGCGAGTAACATTAGAATAAATATGATCTAAATATGGAAGCTGCTTTTCTGATGCTGGAATCTAATTTGTTTCATATTGGATATAGTTTCAATAATTAATACTACATGTTACTTTAGACACAACTTAATATACAGTTTAATAGAATATGTTTATTGTTAGTCGTTTTAACTTCATGTCGAAATCCGTTCATGACATTAAGAACGTTGAAATTTCACTCATGTCATAAATATATTATCTATGTTAACATAACATTTACTTCTGATATTGGCTGATAAAATTGAAATAATAAAAACATATGTACTTACTTCACTTACCTCGACTGGACTACATTGTTTGAATAGAAGTTTGAACTTCTTAAATCCGCCATTAGAAAGCGCTAAACATCTTTAAGGGCTATTGCTCAAATAGATACTACCAAAAGTAAAACTGGTTATTAGCTGCACTAAAAGACGAAAACACAATAAATCTAAAGGGCTGTGCAAAATACTTAAAAGAAACAGTCGGACGATTCCCAAGCAATGACACGTATCATTTATTTAAAAACTTTTAACTCGGGCAAGCTAGTCATATTGACCAGAAAAACGTTCTCGATCGAATCAAACTCATATAGACTATAAAAAGGGTTTTAAATCGATTACACGTGTTGTCTCAGGCTCAGGAATCGAGTAGTTTAAAGAAAATTTTAATTAATTTTATGAAGCTTATTGAGTACATCAAATTTCGAGTAGCATTTCAAAAGTCATTTAAATCTGCCTTTGTAAGGTAAAGATGGAGTAATTTAAGATTTCTTTAAAGTATTTGCACATAATAACTAATGAATAGTTTTAAAGGAATTTTTTTTTTCAAAGAAATTTCCTTTCGAAAGTTAGCTTGCGTAATCACTTGAATACCGCCCTGATCTACAGCACAAGTAAGTACAGATAAGTGACATTCTGATTTGGAAAAAAAAATAAATGTGCAAAGTAAACCTGCCTTTCAACTCTGAAAATGAACATGAATACAAAGTCATCACACTTAAATTTAAAATCAAAATAAAAATCAGTGGGTAGAAGTGATATCATAAATAACTCTTACCAGCTATTCTGGCTAATGTTGTGACTTTAATAATATTACAATGCAGAGCGTTCCATACGATTTATGGAATCATCTCCTCTTCGCCTTTTTAGTAGTGGAATTAAATAAAAAATAACGATTCATGGTGGGTGGAATATATAATATTTTATATAATAGGGAATTTTAAAAGTGTGAAAAAGTACGTAATGTCAATTGCAATGTCTTTATCATTGACACGATTTGCTGATTAGATTTTTTTACCACATTATCAAGATTACTTATGCTCTATGGTAAGCTCCAATTTATTTGCAGATTATGTTAATGGTTAAAGAATTTTGAATAGCAAAATGTTTACAATATTGTAGCTGAACTTACCGCTACCCACCGACGACTTCAAATAATTATAAATAATTAAATTGCTTAAGTCAAAGCCAAACCACAGCCAGTACGCGGCAAGCAGCGGCTACAACCTGCGCACGCCAACTCTTCAATTCGCACAGTGAAACCATCACCCTGCATGGCACCTTCGGCGGCGAAGTGGAAAGCTTGCAGCCCGCGCATTGGAACGCAGCACCTGAAGAGCCCTTCTCTGTATCATGATCATGATTAATTTCTCTGCATCATGATCATCGACGGCGAACTGTGAGACGCGCCATCGATAGTGGCCGTTTTGTCGACTTTGCGGTGTGAGGCGCGTGGCTCACGGGGTGAGCGCTGCCTCGCTTGGCGATCGTCCGTCTCTGTTTTGCATTTCATATATCGCTCTTTCTCTCTTCTGGTATAGTGTTGGTAGTGTATAAAAGTGCATGTCGCAGAATCGAATTCATTCAGTATTCACTACGTAGACTTCTGTTACATTTCATCGACTTCTACGTCTTACAAGTACTACATTATTACTCGCTTCAAAAATTTTAGACAATGTATTTTTGTACTAATATTTTTCATTTCTTTTTCATTTTACACATAGGTAAGGCAAATAAATTAGTTTTCTATATTTCCTTACTTTGTAAATTGACTGAAATAACTTTTTATTGAAATACTTATAAATATCGATTTTTGGGGAATATTCGAAAGATAATAATTTTTTTTATTTCTACCCACTCACGTGATTGAATTAGATCTTCCCGTAAAATTTTATCATAATCAGTCTTAAACATAGAAATATTTTGACATGTGAACAGACAGAACAGAATTACAAGTATCTCTTCATGCCATTTTGCTATGGAACCCTACAAACGATATGTACGTTTTAATTAAAATGTTATATCACACAATTAAAATATCTTATATTTAACATAAGCAAGGATGAATATTGAAAGAATATGGTCGTGATAATTATGAAAGGAATACTAATATACATATACATCAATATGTATATATATATATATATATATATATATATATATATATATATATATATATATATATATGTATATATATATATATATATATATATATATACATATATATACATATATAAATTTCAAATACAAATTTATTATTGTGCTTCGTCTGTTAAATATTTCAGAAATCATTTTATTTTATTTGAAACTATAATCGCAGAAACTATGTCAAAACTGGTGCAGCCATCATAATTTATTATTCCGGAAATAATTGAAAAAAGTAATATTAATAATTTTCCTTGACTTCCACATTCACAGGTACTGAAAAGCTTAAGTGTACAGGGATTATTTTATTTCGGAATAACTGTTAACCGAGAATTATATAAAATGTAAAAGTTTAATAAATAATTCAAAAGTTTTCATTATCATCATTTAAATAAGCGTAATTATTTGTAGAAAGGATAAATTCGTGTTTTAAAGCGAATATTTGAAGAATTTTTTTTTAATATTCGCTCACAAAAGTTCTCGAAATATATTTAAAAGGCTTAAAATCAAAGATATTTTTAATGTACAAATTTATTAATTCATGTGCACAGTTAACACAGCTATGAATTATTTTTGTAGTAGGATTAAATCATTGATATTTTGGTACTCAAATAAGTTACAAGTTAGCATATTTGGCAGCTTTTTTAGTTAGATTTTCTCATATATTATTTTAGGACTTGAAGTCAGTATAATACTATTCGGACAATTATTTATTAAAAAAAAACTCTGTAATTATTTAATAAACTACTTTTGCAACATAATATTGTCAGTATTATATAAAACCGAAGATACTAAAAATAATTGGTTATAAATAGTCCTAAACTTAAACAAAAGATTTAAAAAATTGCTAGCTCTTTAAAGCATGAATTTTAAACAAACACTTGTCACATTTCAACACAAATTTGTCATATTTCTTATGTCTAAAGTATACATTATTTAAAATATCAATAAGTTACAACTCTTGATATTGAGTTTTATCTTCATCAAATGTAATGCTATAAGACTATCTTTATTGGTATTATTAATTTTCTTAAAAAAATCTTTGTCTAACTTACGGCTTAGTAGCTATGTGTTAAGCAAGACAATGAGAAACAAAAGAAGTATATACAAATAAGACTAATACACAGCTTACAGATAACCGGGGATAGTAAACGAATGTCCGTACGTCCATATATAATATGAAACAGTGGGTGTTTTTGTACTCGTACGTAAATGTTCGTTGCAAAAAACGATTCTAAGCCCAACACTGAAGGGTTATCACGGTAACATTTTAATATTTTGAAAAAACGAGGGCTTAGGTGAATTCTCTCCTTACTTGGAGAAAATTATATTCGATCAGATCCAAACTACAAAGCGTGGATGCGTACAAGAACAATAGTCACAACTTATTTTTATTGTGACATCCTGAGAAGAGTAATGTTTAATTATTTTATTTATGCAAGATATTTGCAATCATTAACTAATATGATGAATTTGTATGTACCTACTAATCGAAAAGTTACTATTTATTTACTTTCTATTTAGACTAGGAAAAATAATGAATATGTTGTTAACAAACGTAATGCTGAAAAACTCATTATCTTGAATATATTCGGTGGGGATTTTTAAAATCTGAACTTTCAAGAAAACAATTTATTTTTCTGTTCCTAGAGTCAATCAGCTGGTTTTATATCAATTTTCATTCGTTTTAAAATTAAAAGTTATGAAACTAATAACAAAATCTATAAAAGTAAAAAATATACTTAATCATCGTTAAAATATGGTGAAGAATGAACATAATTCAACCCATTGCGCTTATGTGATACTAAATTATTTTCTTTTCATTGCTATCCATACTAGCTAGTCTCTCTGATAAGTTTGAGAGAAGATTAATTTTATTATATAAAATCGTTTTTGCGTTTATTAGTAATTATGTAACTTCTGAACAACTTGACCCATTGAGGTAATATTCACGCAATATACATGTTTTGTCAGGATAATGGTTCAAACTATGATAGAATTCGATAGGGGCGCTGTAGTCAAATTGCCAACAAATTCTTTATTTATGGACCAAAATGACTCATGTCTACAATAAATGTTGGTTTAGTGTCAAAAAAAATTACAAAATCTGTACCCTATAGGTGGCACTGTTTTTCAAAGGGCAAAACAAAACCTTCTGGGCCAGCTAATTGTTAAACAAAAATCATACAATAATAACCGGTAATCAGAGGAAGTGTATATAATAGGGGTTGTCTCTAGGTTTCTTTAGGGACCCGTAATATTCCCCCTCCTTCAAAAGACGGGACCTTCGAAGTTCCTATAATATTGTTCCGTATCTACCATTGAGGGTTTCCACACAACTTAAATTGCATTTTAGGGTATTTACAAGGGCCTCAAAATTACTTTCTTTTACAATTTATAGATATTATATCTTCTGATATATACTGAAAAATATGTTAAAAAAATATGTTCCCCATCTTATTTTCGAAACTAGCCGATTAGATCGGATAGTTTATTTTTTCCTGATTTCCGTTGTGAAAAAAAATCGTGTTTTTAGAGACCCACGCAAAGGCCGTAGGGAAACTATAGCGATGATATTAGATGTCTGAATTTTTTAAATATTTGGCATTATTCACGCCTCTAAATGTTATAGCTCTTTTTTTTTCTTTTTTTTTTTTATTGCAATCTGTCATTTGAGACATTCAGCAATTGGTGCGTATGTTAGTATGTCTTGTACTGAGTTCGTCCAATATCTTGTACTGAGTTAGTACAATATTATACTGTTTCGTAATGCTTAATATTATTTTTTATAATTATTGCACTCTCCCCATCTGCAGTTCCATCAGGGTGCAATGTGTGGTAAATCTTATAGTTTTGTATTTGGAAATAACTCTTTTTTGTAAAGTGGCTTCCAGAGACTAGCAAGATATTGTGGCAGCCCATTGGCATTCCATAGAGCTATTTTTAAACAATCTATTTTGAGAGATTCGTCGTGAGTGCTATTATTAGGTTTGTCAATGTAGTCAATTGCTGCATCACTTGTTTCAATAAGTCCATTATTTCATGCATATCATTTGTACGTATGTCGCTATTTTGTGGAAGTTGATGTCCTTTGGTTAATACGTCTCTATATGTTTGTCGTATGGTATTCTGAGAGTTCTCTTTATGAGCCGTTAGTGTTTCTTGTTCATGACTTTCTGTTTTATCAAACTGATTTTTATTCCTGGATCTACGATCTGGTGCTTTTGGGAATTTCAGATTTTGAAGCTCTCGATAGACTCCACAGCCTTTGTAATTTGCAGGATGGTTACCATCGCAGAGTATGCACTTGACTTGGTCGGACCTAGTTTTCCTTGGGCAGTCAATGGAGAGGTGGTCACCAGCGCATTTGATACACTTAGATTGTCGGCGACAATAAGCTTTGGTATGTCCATATTGTTGACATTTCGCACACTGTGGGATTTCCAGTTTTAGTCGTGGAGGTTCAAAGGATACCATACACTGCATTAGGCTTTTAACTTCATATATCCGCTTGTTGTTGTCATTCGGTAATAATTCAATAATGAACCTGGGCAATGGCTTCTTTGTGGTTCTTTGTTTGATATTCCAAACGTTTATGCAGCTGTAGTCCATATCATTTAATGCTTCTTTGATGTCATCAGGGTTAGTAGATGGATGCATATTTTTGGGCACAGCTTCGAACGCTCGATCCTGTTTAGGCTTATAAGTAAAAAAACTCAGTCTGTTTTTGTTCTAATTGTTTGACGATAATTCTGTATGTATCGGGAGATTTGGTCTGGATTTTGACTTGATCATTGTGGAGGACCTTCAAAGCGTACATATTTGGAGCATGTTCATTAAGCATGTTAAGTAGAGGTCGGACATTACCCACTTTGTCAACAAATATTGGAGGAGGTTTTGTTGTCTTTTCTACAGTAGTGGTGTTGTCTACTTCGGTTTCTTCTTCTGCTAGTTGAGTAAAACTATTTGTTGTTGGTATCGGTTGAGTTTGAGATAGCCAGTATGTATCCAGTTTTGTTTGTTTTTGTGTTCCAACATTTTCAGGGCTTGAGTGCGGTCTTTTCTTACCGGTGACTTCCTTCCAGTCATCTTCCTTATTTGTACTTGGTTCTTGGTCAGTATTTTGTTTTGGGTAGGTTGTGGTAGGATAGTTACCCAGAGAATGTGTTCTAGGTCGACTTTCAAATATTACATTATGGCTTATCTGCTGTGGTTGGTTTTTATTAATCTTGGTGCAGTTTTCATTTTTATTATTATTATTTTTATTATTGATTTAATAACTCATTTTTGTTCTCACGAGTATAGGACGATAATACGGTCGCTACCTAGGGTGACGCCTATTCCCGGTAGAGGGCTACATAGATCGACGAGTCGCCTGTTTCGTCGAGTTTGGTCGCTAGTGACTGATCTGTCCTTTCAGCCAAAGAGCCCTGTTGGCACGTACCACACCTTAGGATTTAGGGTTTTTTTATAGAGGTGGCCTTCCTCGCGGTCCAAGTGGCGAAGCTCAGACCACAATTTCTGCGAGACATGACCACAGGATTACGGTCTGGAGCAGCTCGTTTGAGCTACACACTGGTTTTTAATTCAGGGTTGTCTCCCCTAGCTGTATACTAGGTTAAAGCGCCTAGGGCTCGCTTTCGCCCATCATACTTTGCTACTGCAGTCCAGGAGTAAATGGAATGTGCGGGGTCCTAAGGACTGTAGCATTGCCCAGGAAGGACGACTCACTGGTATAGTAGTGAGCCTACCCCCAGCCCGTCACGGCGGTCTGAGGGCAGCGTGGACGTGTATGATGAACTTGTTGGTGACACATAAAATCCAACTCCGCACACTTGGGTGTATGTTCCGGTTTTTGCTCAGCACTTTATAGGTGAGTGTCTTACAGCAAGACAAGCGCCACCGAGACCTACACCAACCTCTCCTCCCCCTATTGCATTGCAAAAGTTATAGTGTGCAATATATTTACGTGTTTTTGAATTTATAGAAATTATGCGACCAAGGAACACAAAAACATCGTTTTTAAATTTTACACATAATTAGAAAAGAGCTTTTGTCATAATTTTAATTAGAATATTATAGAAAATGTGGGATTGGTATAATCTGACCTGAAATGTACAGAAAAAATATGGCAAATATTCTAGATTTTACAATTTATCAAATATGTACCACTCCACTTAAGTCGACAATATATTTACTATTTGAAAAATTAATATGTGTTAATATTTATTTAAAAGTATTATGTTATCTTAATTGTAAATAAGTATCTAAATATTTATAAGTACCCTGACAATGCGAGTTCTACTTGTGCATGACAGGCTTTTTATTTAAGGACATAAATATTGAAAATGGGAAAATCTCATACAACTGAGACAATTGAATTGACACGTGCAATTTTTGGGACAAAAGATTGCCACGGAAAATATTAAGTTGTTACATCGTACAGACATTAATTTTGTCAATTTTATTATTAAGTAATTTTGCAAAGTGCTCTATCAAACGTAAAAGCATTGTAATTATTTCTTGCTGATGATAATCTAGACATTCACCGTGATGACATCATGCCAAATACTGAATTAATAACTCGACACGTGGAGTGAACTTGAAATTAGAGTACGAACTTGGCAACGCTGTGTACGACCATATATATTGATAAAGTATTTCACGTTCTATGAATATAACTATAAAACTTATTAAATGGTTTTTGGAGGCATTAATGATGAGATACATTGAGACCGTAACGAAAGTCTTAAATCTGTGAATACATAGAATACTAATATATAATTTTTACTTCCATTGTGTGTACAAAAAAGTATTTATTAATCTAAAATTAAACCACTGCCTTAATATACTCTAATATGGTAATGCAAGATACAAATGTGTGTATTTAATGTCCCGTAATTTCGATGTTTCGCGCCACAAAATTGACGCGCTAGGATCCCATGGACCGCGCACCGAACCAACGTTTCGATCCTCAAGGAACTTAACATCAAAGAGAGATTAACGTCGACTGTGCAATTGCGAATCCTCCAATTCTTTGGACATGTCACCCGTAACGAGGACTCCATGGAACTGGTGGTGCAAGGCAAAGTCGAAGGCAAACGATCCTGCGGACGCTCTCCGACACGGTGGACAGACCTAATAAAATCTGCGACGCACTCCAGTGTAAATGACTGCTTTCACTCCGCAAAACACCGAACTACATGGCGTCACATCGCGAGGGCGGCAGTGGCGAAGGAACCGGCCGAATCATGATCACGACCACTCTGTCAAGAGTGCACGACTAAGAAGATGAAATTTCCTTGTTACTGGATTGATTTTTGACTGATCTTTGACTAAATATATCTTATCTATGTACATACATATATACATGGATATATATATATATATATATATATATATATATATATATAATATGTGTATGCGGGTGTGCTTATCTGCGTGTGAGCGTATGTGCGTATGTGCGTGCGTGTGTGCTTGTGTGTTAGCGCGCGCGCAAGCCCTTGCACATGCTTGTTTGCATGCGTGTGTGCGTGCGTTCATGCATGCGTGCTTACGCGTTAGTTGGAAACTTATTTTTCTTACAATCTTTAATTGGAAACTTATTTTTTCATCTTTCTGTTTTCGTTCCACTGCTATATCTTGTCTATTTGAAAGTTAGTCGTGCTGGCATTAATATTTCCAAAATTAATACTTTTTTCTTCTCTGTTTACTTGCGTTTGTGAAAACATGGTTACCAGCTGGTAATCAACACCTGGCAGCAAGCTTGCTTAAAGGTGTTGATTATATTACACTTGATAAATAAGGAAATGAATTTAGAAATAGCGTCAACAACATTAAATTATTTTAAATAAAATCCTAATATTTTCTATTACAAATTAAGCTGGCACGAAATATTAGTCTTACAATTAAATTGTTATTGTTGATAATCGTAGCCATGAAGGTTCTGCATTCCAAGAATCGAATAAATGTTTTACAAAAAAAATTATTAAATAAATCGTTAGTTGGACACGCGATTGTTTTTGTATGGTTTGATGTCGTAACATATAATTGTCGGCGTGTTTCACGTCGTCATCGAAATAAATATTGTTACTGCACAGTTTGTGGGTCAACTTATATAAGAAGAAAAGTTCAGTTAATAAATAAGGAGAAAAGAATAAAATACTCAATTGAATGCAATAAGTTACACAATAATTAAGGTTTAAACCTTAAAAATTCCATGGGAGTCATCATCACGACTGAAGAATATATTTTTGAAAAGATAACAAATTAGCTAAACAGAATATATATTTCTATTATACTTCCGCAATAAATGTAAAATATAAGGATATAAATAAAGCTCCTGATAAGTAAATAAATTATCAGTTTGGCTAATAAATGTTTGCTCAAAAGTTAGGTACTTATTTAGAAAATTGGTCCAAATTTTCAAAATATTTTATTATGAAGCCCTAAGTATAACGGTGTATGCGTTTAAAGTTATATAAAACAACGGGTTCATAGACTTCTGTTTATGAGTTTCGTTTAACTAACGTTGTGAAGACTGTAACAAGCAACACACGTCTAATTCAATTAAACTCTGGTTCTCTATTCATTAATTGGTTGTCGAGCATAATAGTAATAAAAACACATTTTTGCATAAATTAGGAAAAGATCTTCTATATTGTATTTGAGTTAAAACTTATTAGCCAACTCAATATTGGGACTTTTAATTCGCCCATATTTTTATGTAAATATGAACAAATAATAAGATTTAAGAGGAATTTAAATTAATTACCAGATAAAATTTTGCAAAAGTTAAACAAAGCTTTAGTGAAGAATTTCTCTGAAATGAAATGGTTTTATTTAAATTATTGTCGCTAGTGTCCTGATGAGCAGTTAGTTCACTTATATTGTGCACTTTTGGCTTTTGAATGAAGTGCCTAACATATTTTGGACTTACTTTCAGTGATTTTAATATCACATGGTTCCAAGACGATGAAATCGATGTTCTCTTGATGTTTGTTCTCAGTTTAATTCTTCATTAAGATCTTACTTATTTATATCATATTCGCACTTCAGTTTTGTCCTGTAAATAAATTTATAAAAACATTATCCAACCTTATATTCAAATCTAAATAAACCGAAATTACTACATGTGTATTTACGTATATGTTAGTATATATGTACAAGCTACTTTTTATAGTATGAATTTAAAGGTGGTAATACTGACAGAAAACAACATTCAATAATTTGGCATCGATCGTTCATGAAGAATAGTGAAAATTCACTTGGACTCTAATTTTCTGTGATGATGGAACTGACTTTGAATGTAATTTTTGAAATAGAACCTTATATTTCCTTTTTACCAATTTCTCTTTAAGCTTCCCTTCTTATTCAAGTACGATTCGCTAATTACTTGTAACATGCGCCATGCTTGCGTTAGTGCTTTCGAATTAAAAGTTTTCAATTTATTTCACCTCCAATTCAAAATTTATTTCCAACGGAGATATGACTTTTAATGTCCTCACTTGTAAAAAAAGTCGGTATCATTTCTAATTTAAGTCTCTCTTTGTTAGAGAACGAATTAATTGTGCTGAAATTGGTATGACAATTTTCAAGTTGTAGAGTCGTAGTTACATTTAGTAGCGCCTTCATTCGCGTAAAACAAGCATTAGTTAAAATAAAAGTTCCTTGAAAATCAAAACTGATTGAATAATTGAGCCATTAATGAGGAAAGAAGCTACTTTAAACGTAAGAAATATGACAATTGTTTTAAGTTTATAAGATGTAATTCATATTTTAAAAAGATTACAATTTTTTCACTACGTTATTTAACGTTACAATTATTTGAAATAAGTTGTTTTTAGTGTCTTCCACCTTTATATGATACTTGTGATATAAAAATGCAAAACGGCAATATATTTTAATAATTAATTATTAAGTTATTTTTTGAAATCATTATCTTGATTTGAAGCATGAAAATAATATATAAGAAGATCTAAGTGACAAAGCAGTAAGATATGTTAATTTGTAACTCATTTGCATATGAAAATATTATAGATTTAATCCTACTACGAAAACAATGCTTAACTGTGTTACTTGAAACAAAATATTTGTACAGATTTGTATTTCGCGAGAATTGCGGAACGTGTACAATAAAAAGAGCTTTGATTTTACGCCTTTTAAATATAATTCGAGAACCTTTGTGGGCGAATATTAAAGGACATTTCTTTAAAAATTCTCTTTGAAATACGAATTAATCCTTTCAACAAATAGTTATTATGAAATATTATATAAATAGTTATTATAGAATTATTTAATTAATGATTATGAAAGCTTTTGAATCATTTGCTTACCTTCTACAATTTACGTAATTCTCGGTTAAAAGTTATTCTGAAATAAAATAATTCCAGTAAAGTTAAGGATAAAGAACTAAAAAATAATTTTCAATAATTTTTTGATAAATAAGTTTGATGGCTGTATTGGTTTGGACTTAGTTTCTACGATTATAGTTACAAGTATAATAAAATTATTTCTGAAATCTGTAATAGTCGAAGCATAGTAATACATCCGTAAGTAATATAAATATTTACATATACGTTAGTATTCCTCTTATAATTATCACTAGCTGACCCGTGCGAAGTCTTCGCACTATATCGCCATCTAGTGTGTTCCAAGTATACAATTTGGCTAAGATATTTGATGTGCCGCCCACAGATGGCGCTCATGCCAATTGTTATAAAAATAATTTTTTTTATTAACAAAAATATTTTTTTCGAATTTTTTTATATTTTTCGCCCAAAGTAGAAAACATAAGCTTTAAGTGGGTATTTTTTTTATTTTTTTGGTGCAGTACTTAAAGAGATCGAGCCGCTCGACCAAAAAACACCTTTTAGAAATAATATATTTAGTGGTCATATTTTTTAAACCTTCCTTATTTATGTTAAATATAAAAGCCTGTAATTATGTTATATAAAATGTAAATTAAAGCGTACGTATAATTTTTAGTGTTCCATAACTAAATGGAAAAAACGGATCCTTGCTATTTCGTTATGTCCATCCATCTCTCTTTTCACATTTCAGCACATTTCTGTTTAAGACTGACTTGTTTGTTTACGGGAAGACCTATTTCAATCACGTGAGTAGATATAAAACAAACAAATATTATATTTTTGAATATTCCCCAAAAATTGAATTTGGCGATTAATTATTTATAGGTAATTCAAAAAAAGTTATTGCAGTCAATTAGTAGATTGCTATTACTAGAAATTATATTTACATATTAAAAAATAATACCAATATTTATAACAAACTAAAGAGAATGTACCTTTAACTATTAAAAAATGTATTTAGCTAAATATATACGGAAACCTTGTAGTGAGATTTATTTTTCACACTAAAGTGCCCTCTACAAGTACACTACACGCGAAGTTACCTCGACGAAGTGCTCGTTGAAGTTTATAGCAGTCTGAAGTACGTTTGAAATACAGTCTAAAGTACGCACAAAGCGCACGAAGTACATATCTACACTATTCTCTTTGCCTAACTTCGATTAACTTCACGAGTATTTCGTCCATCAACTTCACGAGTACTTGTAGTGCAGGTTTTAAAATTTTCTAAAAAAATAAGTGTTGTTAAAATAACATAGGATCATTTATTTGTTACTTCCGATGGCTGGATTTTTTGTCTGTCCGTTACCAACCATAATCTTATGAAATGCAATAGAGAGCTAGATTTTTCTGAACAAAAGATAATGCTTAATTATTATTCGCAAAAAATTACAAATTGCTCATTTTAAGGTGAAATATATATGATTTCAATATAATATTAACCTGTCATATGGTGACTCCAAAAAAGCATAAATGTTGTATTTTAAGCAGCAAATATTTTTATTTTTTTTAGTACATTTTAAGTAATAGTTAAGAAAAAATATTAACTGTAGTTTTACCAATATAACGCATTCTCTTCAGATGTCTTAAAAAAGTCGGCATATTAAGCCAAAGCCAAGCTAGCTCGCCTTAGCCAACACTCCTATTTATTGGATGTATGCGGAGATCTTGCACTGAAAATTATATAAAAAAATTAGAATTCCTTCAATTTATGTATTTGTTAATCGCACCTGAAATATAAAAGATATGAAATCTACGTTTTATTCAAAATAATTATATTTCTATACAGTATCCTAAATCGTCCACAGTAATTTTCTGCTCACTGTAGCAACTGTTTTATAGATCATCACGTAATTGATTTTTATATTTAATTATTTGAAATATTTTGTTATAGATTGTTATTATTATAGATTGTTATTATTATAATGCACATACAGTGAACAATTCAAACAAATTAATCTTAAAAAATTTATATTTGTCACTGCATTTTTTTCTGAGTATCACAATCAGACAGCTGATGTTTTTAGTAGAAATGCTTAAAAATAAATAATTAAAAAAATAAGAAAACTATAAAAAAAATTGTATTTTCAATTATACTTTATTTCGGTATTTAGTCACCAGTCTAATACCTTTTTTATTCTAAAATCTGACTTCTTAACTGAAAATTTTCGTCATTGTGAAGAACAAATATGCCTGTTAGAATCAGGGAATATTTGTAATTATTTTTTAAAATGTATTATTAACAAGTGGCATTTTTTTTTCGTTGATTTTAATTCAGTTTTTTATAGTGCTATAATGTAACTAATTATATTTTTATGAATCTGCTAAAAATTAATATAACTTAATTCGATTTTTGTTTTTATCAAACCAGTTAATTTACTAACATGGTATTGAGATCAGAAAATTAAAATACACATTTCATGTTTATTATACGTAAACACGTCAGTAAGTGCAGCGAAGCAGTGTACTATGAGGCAGATTTCAAAAATAATTTCGGTTTGGAGATTTGCTTAATTATAAATGTATTATCATGGTCCATGAGAACTTTTTATCACCAATTCAATTTCTATTATTTAGTTACTACGCCGTAATTTGTGCATACCTATTAGGTAGTTACATAACGTAAAAACATATTTATTATTAATATGTATTCACTCGCTCACCATCTGAATAATCACAATACAGTAACAATGTATTTAAAGAAACTATTTAATAGTTGATACCGATCAAAATATTTACACCATGTTTGGCAATTTCGGACATTTTACTTTAATATTTCTAAACTTTACTTTTAAACTAAAATTTTACTTTTAAACTTCGTTAGGCATGTTTTGAAAAACTTAAGGAAAAGAGATTTTACAAAATAACAATAATGTTATTTTACATCAATATTTTTATGAAAATAACTCCATTAATCAATGCATCATTGCACATAACACTGATAACATCTTCGCCTCTTTGCATTATGCTTATTGCATTTGCATTATTATCAATCGGCTTGCAGCTATCGAAATAATTGATATTTTTACGATATTAAATAATTTAAAAAATCTTAGTACGAAATATATATTTTATATATTTACGTATTACATAAAATTTAGTATCCAAAATTTCCGTATTACATAAAATTTAGTATTAAACTAATCTGCTAATAATTAAGAGCATTACGTGAAGCTTAAGTTATCTTGATAATATGATCAAAAAAATTTAACCAACACAAGGTGTCAATGATCAAGACACTAGAACTCACATTACATACTTTTGTAAACTTTTAAAATTATCTGTAAGATAAGAAACCTACCCAATATGTATCATTATTTTTTATTTAATTCCACTACTAAGCAAAATGATAATATAAAGTAAATTGAAAGCTTAGAAGTCAGTTTTTAAATCACTTCTACCCACTGCTTTTCACTTTGAGTTTAAGTTAGTATGATGATTTTATACTCTAACTATTTCACGTTCGTCTTTTGAATTGAATCGCAGGTTGACTTTGTATACTTATTTTTTCCAAGTGAGAATGACACTTACGAAAGTGTCTGTATTTACTTGTGTTGTGGATCAGAATGATATTCAAGTGATTACGCAAGGTAGCTTCAAACAAAGAAGTCCTTGAAGGTAAATCTTTTCGAAAATAATAATTTTTTTAAAACTTTTAATTATTTATTTTCTGCAAATATCTTCAAAATATCTTACCTTACGTCAGCTTAATCTTACAAAGGCAGGTTTAAATTACTTTTGTAATACTACTCGAAATTTGATGCACTCAGTAAACTTCATAAAATTAATTAAAAATTTATTTAAACTGCTCGATTCCTAAGCAACAACACGTGTCAATGAATTGAAACCCTTTTTTATAGTATTACAGTCTATATAAGTTTAGTACGATCGAGATAATTTTCTAGTTCATTATGCTTTGCTAGCCCGAGTTAAACAAATTTAAATCGAGGAGACGTATCGGTGCTTGTGAATCGTACGACTGTATCTTTTAGGTTTTTTGTGTAACCTATTAGATTTATTGTGTTTTTGTCTTCTAGTATAGATAATAACATATATTTTTTGGTAGTATCTATTTAAGCATAATAATAGTCATAAGATAAATAATTAAAGCCAATTCATTGTCTCAAAATGAATAATATATCTAGCGTTTTCTTATGACTGATTTAAGAAGCTCAAACTTCTGTTCAAACAATGTTTGTCCAATCGAGGTAAGTGAACTAGGCACCTATGTATTTATCATTGCAATATTACAAATTAATTTTGGAAATAATGTTTATGTTGGCATAAAGAACATATTTGTGATCTAAGCGAAATTTCAACCCATGTTCTTAATATTGTGAACAGGGTTCTACATAGCGTTAAAACGACTAACAATAAACATATCATATTAAGCTAAGTATTCAGTTATGCACCACTTAACATACAATATCAATTATTGACACCATATCCATTATGAAATAAATTGTATCCCAGCATCAGAAATGCATTGTCCATTAAAATTTCATAGGGTCTCTAAAAAGGTCATATTTCTCGCTCTATTGTTCCTCCATTCATATCCAGTATTTCATGTCTCAGCCTTTTGTTTTTTTCAAAATTTATATAATTTAGGCCATTTTTGTGAATAAATTGTTACAACCATTGTTATTCTTATTATAACTTACAAAAAATATTTAAATATTATTAAGAACTTTATTGTTAAATTGTTTGATGACTACATTATTTTACAACCAAATATGGACGGGACATTTAAATATCTTTTTCGTTGTTCGTTAAAAAATATTATTCTCGATGTAATAGATTCGCCTTATATTTATGCTATAAACCACTTACCATTGCACCTCTTCACACTGTTGGCTGTAAGAACGCCCTTAATTTACTTGCTGTTTTTGTGACTGGTACTCTTCTAAATTTTCTTTCTGGAAAGGCTTGTGTCATATTATTTGTCTTATAAAGTACTAGCAATTTAATTGGTACCACCGAGAAGAAAAATAAATAAATATTATGCTATGAAAATGTTATTAATAATGAATTGAATTAAATTTTATATATTTAAACCTTTATAATTTTCACACACGTTTTTCAAATGTTAAGCTTTAGAGTGACTTGTAGTATGAACTTTTAATTCCATTGTGTCTTTAAATTATTTGACCAATGATTTTGAAAAAATGTAAATGAGGGCATTTTATTAGCACTTTTAAATAAAACTATTTCGATTAACTTGCCCTTAATCATGCGCAACGATTTTAGAAATTGAAATAACAAAATAAGAAAAATAAAATAAATTTTTTAACGAAAAAATTGGCTCCAAAAATGTGAAAATCCATGTTTTTTAAGCATTTTTTTTCAAAGTTTCGTTTTTCCATTTTGGGGTTTATCCTACGTAATCAAAAACTTATAAAGAATATTATGTCACCTGATGAATCGAAATCGTTATAAGAATTTTAATATTTATCAAAAAAGTATCCCTAGCTTCCGTTTTTTCTGAAATATGAAAAAATATTCTATTAAAAATATAAGGCAAACGAAAAAAAATTATGTTATTAAAATATTTTATTTCACATTTTTTACATGTGAGTCTATACAAAATTATACTACAACTTTTCCATTTGGGAAACGTTGTTCATTAAGCAATAATCATAATATATATATATATATATATATATATATATATATATATACACAATAATTTTTTTTGGAATTTTTTTTTTATAAAGCTGATACAGAATTTGATTGACGCCAACATAGCTTTTCTATTTAACTGTTGTTAGAACAGACTAATTGTAAATCTGTACGCAAAAAGTTATACGAGTAAACCGAATTAAACGGGACCTTCATTGTGATAACGTTTAAAGTTGAATTTAAAATATGTACTACATTTTATTTTGATAGAATACACCTTAAGTGAATCGTAATTTAATTCATGATTAATGCTCACGTGGTATTAATGAAACATCTACGTGAACAAAGAGGCAGAAATTAAATAATCCAAAAATATTATGATATTTCGCCAAACTTTAAGGAAGCTTTACGAATGAATAAGGTTTTATAGATTTCAATTTAAGATGGCACAGATTATCCTAGCAGTCCTAATAGTCATAGGTAAACAATCACAGCTAATTCATTGTCTCAAAATGAAGTAAATTTCTTAACAATGTATATTTCTTGAAAAATCTGTGTCCACTACATACAGACTAGAAATTAAGCCATCATCAGAAGCATGTTGGTCGTTAACCATCCGATTATCATTATATTATATCAATGTATATATGTTAAATTAAGTGAATAGTTTGGTTTCCTTTTAAGATACTTTATGACTGGAGAATCTTCTCTTAGATATTGTAGCTATATTGTAATTTTCATTATATGTAAAACAGTTGAATATATGAGTGGAAGAAAGAGGAACATGGAAAGAAGTCACACTTTTAATTTTTAAATATTTTTGCATATGTAAAACATGCAATAAAATATTTTTGCGTAGTAGTTCTTACAATTAAAAAAAAGCTTTCGATGCGAATTTCTCAAATAAAAATTTTCTTACGTATCTTTCATCCACACACGTCTTCAATTATTCCAATATTAATATCCCTCTTTTTTCGTTTATAAATGAAGTATAATTGAAAAAGGAGGAAAATATTTTCTTCATGTCACATTAGAAAAACAGATGTTTACGTCACAATAAATGAAACGTACACTGAAACTCAGTGTAACTCGTGGCTTTGACATATCGCCATTTATTTTCAATCTATACTTTGAAACGTTGTTAAATAAAGTTACTATAAGAAATTTATTCATGGACACCGAATGTTTGATTATTTTTTAATATAAGATGTAGAAAAACGCTTCCATATATTTCTTCAAGGACATTTTAAATGTGGGAGAAAATATATCCGTACCAGGTGTAACTGGTAATATTATAAATTCAAAAATGAGTTTCCTTATTTTTCTCGATTTCACGCCTCAGTTATTCGACCGATCTCCGAAGTGCCTATGTCATTACATCTTAGCGTCGGAAGTCACGTTTCCATAAGATTTTATATTTAATTTACACATTTTATAATTTTTTATACAAACGAATAGCTCTAAAACCAATTTTTACTTATCTTGTCTAAATACTTTTGGTTACTTAAAATCAGATCAAAATTTAAAGATCAGAAGAATATACTATTATTCTCTTTTTGATATCAATATTGCGGAGTATGTTAAAAACAGAACATTTTTAAAATATTTCCTTAACTGTTATCTCTCTTGCGTATAATGACTATCATAACAGGGAACTTGATTGAAAAAGTTAATTAGACAATTTAAGTAATTATTACAGAAAAACAAAAAAATCAGAATAGACTAAAATATAACTAAGGTCACCTTCTCCATATTTTATTTAAACATATTACTTATTAAATAATAGTAAATTTTAATACTTTTTAAATATATGAGCAATAATACCATATTCTTTAAACCAAGTTAAATAAAATAAGATTCTACCTAAACATATTTCTTTAAATTAATTAATTTAATAGGTAAATTCTAATTACTGTTCATAAAAAATATAGATTTTTCTAAATATTTTTCCAAATGTATGATACATTAAATAGCATTAAAATATTTTAAAAGGACATCGCTATCATAAAAAAATGACAAAACTGACATGAAATATATTTAAAATGATTAGTATATATCTAAAATACACATATTCTTAC
The DNA here is from genome assembly GCA_039881145.1 of Druceiella hillmani. Lineage (NCBI taxonomy): Eukaryota > Metazoa > Arthropoda > Insecta > Lepidoptera > Hepialidae > Druceiella > Druceiella hillmani. The sequence continues at coordinate 25,292,216 of JAYKKI010000014.1, forward strand.
ATTTAAATATAATGCCACTCAACAAGTTCAAAAGCCACCGCATTGCCTTCAGCAAAATTAAAACGATCCAATGTATGTTTTCAAATAAAGAGAAACTTAAATTAATAATGAAATCGACCTTTTTTACAAGTCATATTAATAAGTAATTAAGTAATTTGAGGTAAAAATGAGTTAAGCATTTTTATTTTAAAAATATCAATGCATTTTGGGTTAATTTCATTTGTGTAGTATGTTAGTTTGAATTCACTTTACTCAATGTTGTTTAGTATTCAATTATATGACACGTAATTTATTTTGGAGTTCAATCCTTGAAAATCGATTTTCGCCGCCATTTCATTTTCCATTGACAGCGCCCCGTATAAAGTTTTTATGAGGAACAAAATGAGAAGTTCAGAGCGTTAAAAAAATTTAACAATTTTGTAAGTTTGGATGTAGGAGGTAATCTCCGAAATTACTCATCCGATTTCAGAAATTCTTTCACCAATATTTAGAAAGGACATTCAAGATGGATGAAGGTTGTAATCCGTTAGAATAAAGATTACCATGTTTTAAAAAATTTACATTTTGTCAGTTTCGACGTACCAGGTATTTTTAGAAATTACTCATCCGATTTCAAAAATGATTTCACTAATATTTAGAAAGGAACTTCATAATGGACATAGATTGTACATTATCCTGTTAAAAAATCAGATATTATAAAAAAGTTAAATTTTGTAAGTTTGGATGTAGGAGGTAATCTCCGAAATAACTCAACGAATTTTAAAAATTATTTCGTCAATATTTAGAAAGAACCTTTAAGATGATCATAGTTTGTATCCGGTTAAAAAAATTTAAATATTATAAAAAAGGTAAAATTTTGTAAGTTAAGATGTAGGAGGTAATCAAAACCACTCATCCAATTTCAAAAATTCCTTCACCAATATTTAGAAAGGATTTTCAAGATGGACTTATGTTGTAAATTATTCCGTTAAAACATTTTTCTTGGAGAACAATTTTGCAACGTAAGTAAACGAAAAAATATAAAAACAGTCGAACAAATGCGTTTCTTGTGAACACTGCCTTAACGGTAAAAGATTGCATGGATTGCAATGATTTATATTGAATTAATTCGTATGAAGAAAAATTACCTGTTGGTTTATTACTTTTGTATGAAAATGTTATTTTGATGGGCAATTATTCTAATTTTCCTCATTAATCTTTAGAAATTATGTTGGACTAATGGTGATAATTAGTTTCGTGCTTGATAATTTGATTACTCATAGTAGACGGAATTGTCCATTACAAAACATTATTGCACCTAAATATTCGAGTTACTGCGTACAGTAGTTGTAAAATTTTTATCCGATTAATATAGTACGTACGTTGTGGCCTATTAAATTCTTCTGCTTGATTTACTACTTGATGACAGTCCCATTTTCTTAAAATAAAATTTGACGCTAGTTATCCAAATGTTTGCCAGTTTCACCACAGAAAAATACGTTTCACAGTTACCACTAATTTTATATTTTTTCAAAAATATTTGACTTTGAAAAAAATTAAGAATTTTAGAAAAAGAACATGGCCATGACACTATAGAACTCGTTCTTCGTATTAGAAGTAGTTTTGTTACAATAAAACTGGTTTATTATGTTATATTCCCTCATTACAGCCTGATTCTAGAAGTTAAATAAATATTTATGATCGAAGTCAAGCAATGTAATTAATTCTTGACCGACATTTTTCCATTATTATTTAATACGCCATGTAAATAAACCTTAAAACATATAACTTACAAGATAATAGAGTATATCAACTAAATAAATACGAGGTTCTAATCGGAGACAATAATGATAAATTTCTTGACAAGAGATGAAAACGATAAGTTTAACGTAACGATATTATAAATCAAGGTTGATGACAACGATGTATATGAGATTTTCAACGGTCAGATAGAACAACTCATACGCCTATGGGCCATTTTATCAATTCAGCGTAAGCTCTTATCAAGGGATTATTTTATTGCTGACGCGAAATTATTATATGATCAGTAGAGAAAATTAAAACAGATTCATGTAATACGTTTGTTTATTTTCTACATTTAGTATTCTTCATAATAAATTCGTACTTGACGAGTACTTGTAGTGCAGGTTTTAAAATTTTCTAAAAAAATAAGTGTTGTTAAAATAACATAGGATAATTTATTTGTTACTTCCGATGGCTGGATTTTATGTCTGTCCGTTACCAACCATAATCTTATGAAATGCAATAGGGGGCTAGATTTTTCTGAACAAAAGATAATGCTTAATTATTATTCGCAAAAAATCACAAATTGGTAAATTTAAGGTGAAATATATATGATTTCGATATAATATTAACCTGTCATATGCTGACTCCAAAAAAGCATACTTGTTGTATTTTAAGCAGCAAATATTTTTTTATTTTTTTTAATACCTTTAAGTAATAGTTAAAAAAAATATTAACTATAGTTTTACCAATATAACGCATTCTCTTCAGATGTTTTAAAAAAGTCGGCATATTAAGCCAAAGCCAAGCTAACTCGCCTTAGCCAACACTCCTATTCATTGGATGTATGCGGAGATCTTGCACTGAAAATTATATAAAAAAATTAGAATTCCTTCAATTTATGTATCTGTTAATCGCACCTGAAATATAAAAGATATGAAATCTACGTTTTATTCAAAATAATTATATTTCTATTCAGTATCCTAAATAGTCCACAGTATTTTTCTGCTCACTGTAGCAACTGTTTTATAGATCATCACGTAATTGATTTTCATATTTAGTTATTAGAAATAAGATTGTTATTATTATAATGCACATACATTGAACAATTCAAACATATTAATCTTAAAAAATGTATATTTGTCACTGCATTTTTTTCTGAGCATCACAATCAGACAACTGATGTTTTTAGTAGAAATGCTTAAAAATAAATAATTCAAAAAATAAGAAAACTATAAAAAAAATTGTATTTTCAATTATACTTTATTTCGGTATTTAGTCACCAGTCTAATACCTTTTTTATTCTAAAATCTGACTTTTTCAGAATTTTCGTCATTGTGAAGAACAAATATGCCTGTTAGAATCAGTGGATATTTGTAATTATTTCTTAAAATGTATTATTAACAAGCGGCATTTTTTTTCGTCGATTTTAATTCAGTTTTTTATAGTGCTTTAATGTAACTAATTATATTTTTATGAATCTGCTGAAAATTAATATAACTTAATTCGATTTTTGTTTTTATCAAACCAGTTAATTTACTGACATCGTATTGAGACAGGAAAATAAAAATACACATTTCCTGTTTATTATACGTAAACACGTCAGGAAGTGCAGCGAAGCAGTGTACTATGAGGCAGGTTTCAAAAATAATTTCGGTTTGAAGATTTGCTTAATTATAAATGTATTATCATGGTCCATGAGAACTTTTTACCACAAATTAAATATCTATTATTTAGTTACTACGCCGTAATTTGTGCATACCTATTAGGTAGTTACATAACGTAAAAAACATATTTATTATTAGTATGTATTCGCTCGCTCACCATCTGAATTATCATTGCGAGCACGCACGGTACGAGCTAAGAGAATGTGACTACCAATATTCCAGAACATCATTTAGTATTTCTAAAATTGTCCTCCTGAAAACACCTAAGGCGTTTAAATTTAAAAAAAAATACCTACCAGGTTTATTAAACCACGGAGAAAATTAAGATTTTAAACCACAGAGACCTTAGAAGAAAACATCGGCACACACAGATAACTTCGAGTCGTATTTTATTTAGCGTGATGATGTTAATCAATATAAATTTAAACTTTTTCTTTTTCTGTTTCCCTTTTTGTTCAACTAATATTCCATACTTGGAAAATTAGTCGCAATTGTATTAGTATTTTTGAATTAAAACTTTTTAACTTATTTTAATTTTTCATTATAAATTGAATTCAAATTGGGATATCGCCTCTGATAGTGCTACCTCGTAACAAAGGTCGGTTCTATTTTAGCTTTTAGTTTCTCATTGTTCATAAACGTAAATGAAATCAAGCAAATTTTGTGGAAGTTTATGCCTTTTTAAATCGATATTTTGAATCATTTAAACTACTTTTAACCATCATTTTGACATTTCCTCTATTTTTACTCATTTATGAACTTAGTCCAGATTTTGATCTAAGCTATTTTTGTGACGCGTTTGATTCCGATCGGATAGCAAACGGGGTTTCAAAAAATTAGTTTTGTCCTACAAATATGTGTTCGTGTGTTCATATATACGTGTGTGTGTTTCATATATCAATGCTTGAAAGCAATGATTCCCTTACGGGAAGTAGATCTTTGTTTAATATAAACTTCTAGTGTAGCTTCTCATGAAATTACAGAATCAGAATATAACAATATCTGTGGGTTGATATAGTTTTTTGCTTTCTTTCTTTTTCACATATTTTTACTATTTCGTTTAAAATTCTATTACTATTATAGCCAATTACATGTCTTTTTAACAATATAATACAGGAGGCAAAAGTTCTACGGAGCTGGTGTGATATTATCTTGATATCCAAAAAAGGAAACTCGAGCTATGTAGCATATTACCTTCATTTCAGCTTGATGCCGTACCTATACAAGTTATTTGCTTCATATACAGAAAGAAGAATCACCTCAGATATGGATGAACATCCATTAGCAGAATAAGCAGTTTTCAGAAGAAAAAAGGGCACTGTGGATTATATTCATGCACTAAACGAAATTATAGACAAATTATAACAAGCAACTCTATTTGGCATAGTTCAACTATGCCAAGGCATTCGACTGTATTTCACAAAAAAGGATGTCGAAACCGAAAATTCAAAACATTCCTGAACTCTACATTTAAATATTGGCAGATATCTACAATAAAAGCACAAGTAGAACCTAGCTAGACCGGGCTCGATAAATATATAGAGAGGCACAAGCCAGGGTGACCTTCTATTTCTAAAATTTTTCAAAGCTGTGTTACAAAATATTATGAAAAAATTACCTTAGTCCAGAAGAGTATCTGGTTATATAGAAAACGACACGGCCACCACCAAAGAGAGCCACCACCGTCGAATCACCAGTCTAACTTTCGTCTATGCTATTAGGTAGTTACATAACGTAAAAAACCATACCTATTAGGTAGTTACATAACGTAAAAAACATATTTATTATTAGTATGTATTCGCTCGCTCACCATCTGAATTATCATTGCGAGCACGCACGGTACGAGCTAAGAGAATGTGACTACCAATATTCCAGAACATCATTTAGTATTTCTAAAATTGTCCTCCTGAAAACACCTAAGGCGTTTAAATTTAAAAAAAAATACCTACCAGGTTTATTAAACCACGGAGAAAATTAAGATTTTAAACCACAGAGACCTTAGAAGAAAACATCGGCACACACAGATAACTTCGAGTCGTATTTTATTTAGCGTGATGATGTTAATCAATATAAATTTAAACTTTTTCTTTTTCTGTTTCCCTTTTTGTTCAACTAATATTCCATACTTGGAAAATTAGTCGCAATTGTATTAGTATTTTTGAATTAAAACTTTTTAACTTATTTTAATTTTTCATTATAAATTGAATTCAAATTGGGATATCGCCTCTGATAGTGCTACCTCGTAACAAAGGTCGGTTCTATTTTAGCTTTTAGTTTCTCATTGTTCATAAACGTAAATGAAATCAAGCAAATTTTGTGGAAGTTTATGCCTTTTTAAATCGATATTTTGAATCATTTAAACTACTTTTAACCATCATTTTGACATTTCCTCTATTTTTACTCATTTATGAACTTAGTCCAGATTTTGATCTAAGCTATTTTTGTGACGCGTTTGATTCCGATCGGATAGCAAACGGGGTTTCAAAAAATTAGTTTTGTCCTACAAATATGTGTTCGTGTGTTCATATATACGTGTGTGTGTGTGTACGCGCGCGCGTGTGTGGATGCGTGTATGGGTACCTTTATATTTTCTTTATATATATATATATATATATATATATATATATATACATACACATATTTATATACATATATATATATATATATATATATATATATATATATATATATATATATATATATGTGTATGTATATAGAAAATATAAAGTCAAAGTAAGGTAAAGAATTTAAATAAAATAGAAATAATACTATATCACGTAGTTACATTTAGTAGCGCCTTCATTCGCGTGAAACTAGCATTAGTTAAAATGAAAGTTCCTTGAAAATCAAAATTGATTGAATAATTGAGCCATTAATGAGGAAAGAAGCTACTTTAAATGTAAGAAATATGACAATTGTTTTAAGTTTAGAAGATATAATTCATATTTTAAAAAGATTATTTTTTGAAGTCATTATCTTGATTTGAAGCATTGAAATAATACATAAGAAGATATAAGTGACAAAGCAGCAAGATATGCTAATTTGTAACTCATTTGAATATGAAAATATTACAGATTTAATCCTACTAGGAAAACAATTCTTAACTGTGTTACTTGAAACAAAATATTTGTACAGATTTGTAGTTCGCTAGAATTGAGGAACGTGTACAATAAAAAGAGCTTTGATTTTACGCCTTTTAAATATAATTCGAGAACCCTTGTGGGCGGATATTAAAGGGAAATTTCTTTAAAGATTCTCTTTGAAATACGAATTAATTCTTTCAACAAATAGTTGGATTATTTAATTAATGACTATGAAAGCTTTTGAATCATTTGTTTACCTTCTACAATTTCCGTAATTCTCGATTAAAAGTTATTCTGAAATAAAATGATTTCAGTAAAGTTAAGGATAAATATTTAAAAACTAATTTTCAATAATTTTTTGATAAATAAGTTTGATGGCTGCAATGGTTTTGACTCAGTTTCTGCGGTTATAGTTACAAATAAAATAAAATAATTTCAGAAATCTGTAATAGGCGCAGCACAATAATACATCCGTATATGATATAAATATTTACATATACGTTAGTATTCTTCTTATAATTATCATGATCATATTCTTTAAACCTTCCTTATTTATGTTAAATATAAAAGCCTATAATTATGTTATATAAAATGTAAATTAAAACGTACGTATAATTTTTAGTGTTCCATAACTAAATGGCAACCGGATCCTTGTTATTTCGTTATGTACATCCATATCTCTGTTCACATGTCAGCATATTTCTGTTTAAGACTGATTGGGATCAAATTTTACGGGAAGACCTATTTCAATCACGTGAGTAGATAAAAACAAACAAATATTATCTTTTTGAATATTCCCCAAAAATCGAATTTGGCAATTAATTATTTATAGGTATTTCAAAAAAAGTTATTGCAGTCAATTAGTAGATTGCTATTACTAGAAATTATATTTACATATTGAAAAATAATACAAATATTTATAACAACCTTTAACTATGCAAAAAAATTTATTTAGCTAAATATATACGGAAACCTCGTAGTGAGATTTATTTTTCACATTAAAGTGTCCTCTACAAGTACACTACATGCGAAGTTAACTCGACGAAGTGCTCGTCGAAGTTTATAGCAGTCTGAAGTACGTCTGAAATACAGTCTAAAGTACATACAAAGCGAATCGAAGTTCATATCTACACTTATCTTTGCCTAACTTCGATTAACTTCACGAGTATATCGTCCATCAACTTCACCAGTACTTGTAGTGTAGGTTTTAAAATTTTCTAAAAAATAAGTGTTGTTAAAATAACATAGGATCATTTATTTGTTACTTCCGATGGCTGGATTTTATGTCTGTCAGTTACCAACCATAATCTTATGAAATGCAATAGGGAGTTAGATTTTTCTGAACAAAAGATAATGCTTAATTATTATTCGCAAAAAATCACAAATTGGTCAATTTAAAGTGAAATATATATGATTTCAATATAATATTAACCTGTCATATGCTTACTCCAAAAAAGCATACTTGTTGTATTTTAAACAGCAAATATTTTTATTTTTTTTAATACCTTTAACTAATAGTTAAAAAAAATATTAACTATAGTTTTAGAAATATAACGCATTCTCTTCAGATGTTCTAAAAAAGTCGGCATATTAAGTAAAAGCCAAGCTAGCTCGCCTTAGCCAACACTCCTATTAATTGGATGTATGCGGAGATCTTGCACTGAAAATTAGATAAAAAAATTAGACTACCTTCAAATTTATGTATCTGTTAATCGCACCTGAAATATAAAAGATATGAAATCTACGTCTTATTCAAAATAATTATATTTCTATTCAGTATCCTAAATAGTCCACAGTATCTCTCTGCTCATTGTAGCAACTGTTTTATAGATCATCACGTAATTGATTTTTATATTTAATTATTAGAAATAAGATTGTTATTATTAGAATGCACATACATTGAACAATTTAAACAAATTAATCTTAAAAAATGTATATTTGTCACTGCATTTTTTTCTGCGCATCACAATCAGACAACTGATGTTTTTAGTAGAAATGCTTAAAACTAAATAATTAAAAAAATAAGAAAACTATAAAAAAAATTGTATTTTCAATTATACTTTATTTCGGTATTTAGTCACCAGTCTAATACCTTTTTTATTCTAAAATCTGACTTTTTAACTGAAAATTTTCGTCATTGTGAAGAACAAATATACCTGTTAGAATCAGTGGATATTTTTAATTATTTCTTAAAATGTATTATTAACAAGCGGCATTTTTTTTCGTTGATTTTAATTCAGTTTTTTATAGTGCTTAAATGTAACTAATTATATTTTTATGAATCTGCTGAAAATTAATATACCTAAATTCGATTTTGGTTTTTATCAAACCAGTTAATTTACTAACATGGTATTGAGATCAGAAAATTAAAATACACATTTCCTGTTTATTATACGTAGTAACTGCAGCGAAGCAGTGTACTACGAGGCAGGTTTCAAAAATAATTTCGGTTTGGAGATTTGCTTAATTATAAATGTATTATCATGGTCCATGAGAACTTTTTATCACAAATTCAATTTCTATTATTTAGTTACTACGCCGTAATTTGTGCATACCAATTAGGTAGTTACATAACGTAAAAAACATATTTATTATTAGTATGTATTCACCCGCTCACCACCTGAATTATCATTGCGAACACGCACGGTACGAGCTAAGAGAACGTGACTACCAATATTCGAGAACAACATTCAGTATTTCTAAAATTGTCAGTGTAAAAAAAATACCCGCGAGGTTTATTAAACCACGGAGAAAAGTAAGATTATAAACCACAGAGACCGTAGAAGAAAACATTTAAATCCTGCATATCTTTTTTTTAAATAAGTCTGGCTCTGGTCAAAAAATATTCTGATGAATATGGTAATTAAAAGAAATTTATCAATTGAAATTAAAAATTATTAATAATAATTTAAAATTAACATTTGCTCGTGTATCTGTATAAATGTGTTGTCTCAAGTGTTAATGATAAATTTTTGTTCAACTTATTGTTATCAGTATTTCTTACATAACTTTTTTAACCGAAAAATATTTCAATCTTGATAATAGAGACGCAACTATTCATGAAATAATTTAACCTTCACTTTCCAATCACGGAAAATATGGCTTCTTTCAAATGAGAAACTAACGGATGTTTTCATTAACTTCATTAAAATGAAATAGTGTTACGTTAATTTTTAATACTCTACTCACTATAAATAAGTTATCATTATCCGAAATAAGCATTATTATATAGAGAATTACATAAATTTGTCATTATTATGGTCTCACTACTTCTGTTATTACTGCTTAAGTATGAAGTATTAAATCAAAATAAGTGCTATAATTTTCCATCTAACGTGAATCTCTAAATCGTCGCAATTACATCAAAAATCATGAATTATTTTCCTTTATGAATCAATCGCCAAAAAGTTTCTCTCAAACATACATGTTCCTACAGAGAGCGGTTAAACGGTTCGAGACAGTGGAGTTGTTAACTTGGCACAAGTCAAATGACAGCACGATATTGGTTGTCTGTCTGACTGTGTTCGATGACAGGTCACAATGAATGAAATATTGAAAAAAAAATTGTATTTTCAATGTTTCAGGACAGAGCGAACTCTTTGCCACTTTTTGTGTATTACTAAAAGATTTCTTAATTACATTTTAGTCTTTTCTTCTGTATGGTGAAAGTATAATTGTATCTTAATTGCTCGAAAAAGTTTGTAGTTAACTGTTGTGTATTTAGTTATTAATATTAAATGCATGGAAAAATGAGATGCCGTTTACGGTGGTATCTTGTTTGCTTATTAAACTGAAAAGTTTTAATCTAAAAGATTCGTTTCAGTTTGAAATTTTTTTATGTTTCCCTATATATATATATATATATATATTTATATATATTTATATATCACACATACATATCTATATATATATATATATATATATATATATATATATATATATATATATATATTATTTTTAATTTGTTCATCATTCAGCAATTAGAATTTGGACGAAACCCATTTTGCTATAATATCAAATCTATAAATGTAGAAAAGAAGCTAGAGGATTCCTTATTTCTTAAAGTCATAGAAAAAACAAGAATATATCTTTTATTTCATAAAGTCGAAATAGCTAAATTATTTGTGTGTAACTTTTCTACAAAAAATTAGTGAAACCTTTATTGAAATCAAATGAAGCAATAAAAACATTAGCGTAAGCGGTTATTACAGTAACATGCGAAAAATAAATTTGTTCGCAATACACATACACAAAACAGTAACAATGTATTTAAAGAAACTATTTAATAGTTGATACCGATCAAAATATTTACACCATATTTGGCAATTTCGTACATTTTACTTAATATTAACTATGCGATATATAATCTATTTTATGCTACTGTGAAATTCTAATGTAATTTTGAAGTGATAATTCTTTAGGTATGTTTTGAAAAAATTAAGGGAAAAAGATTTTACAAAATAACAATAAAGTTATTTTATATTAATATTTTTATGAAAATAACTCCATTAATCAATGCATCATTGCACATAACACTGATAACATCTTCGCCTCTTTACATTATGCTTATTACATTTGCATTATTATCAATCGGCTTGCAGCTATCGAAATAATTGATATCCTTACGATATTAAATAATTTAAAAAATCTTAGTACGAAATATATATTTTAAATATTTACGTATTACAAAAAATTTAGTATTAAACTAATCTGCTAATAATTTAGAGCATTATGTGAAGCTTAAGTTATCTTGATAATATGATCAAAAAAATTTAATCAACACAAGACACTAGAACTCACATTACATAATTTTGTAAACTTTTAAAATTATCTGTAAGATAAGATACTTACCCAATATGTATCATTATTTTTTATTTAATTCCACTACTAAGCAAAATGATCCTATAAAGTAAATTGAAAGCTTAGAAGTCAGTTTTTAAATCACTTCTACCCACTTCTTTTCACGTTGAGTTTAAGTTAGTATGATGATTTTATACTCTAACTATTTCACGTTCGTCTTTTGAATTGAAACGCAGGTTGACTTTGTGTACCTATTTTTTCCAAGCAAGAATGACACTTATGAAAGTGTCTGTATTTACTTGTGCTGTGAATCAGAATGATATTCAAGTGATTACGCAAGGTAGCTTCAAACAAAGAAGTCCTTGAAGGAAAATCTTTTCAAGAAATAATAAGTATTTTAAAACTTTTAATTATTTATTTTCTGCAAATACCTTAAAAATATCTTTCATTACGTCAGCTTAATGTTACAAAGGCAGGTTTGAATGACTTTTGTAATACTACTCGAAATTTGATATATTCACTAAGCTTCATAAAATTAATTAAAAATTTATTTAAATTGCTCGATTCCTGAGCAGCAACACGTGTCAACGAATTGAAATCCTTTTTTATAGTATTACAGTCTATATAAGTTTGGTACGATCGAGGTCGTTTTCTAGTTCACTATGCTTTGCTATAAATACAATAATTTTGGAAATAATGTTTATGTTGGCATAAAGAACATATTTGTGATCTGAGCGAAATTTCAACCCATGTTCTTAATATTGTGAACAGGGTTCTACATAGAGTTAAAACGACTAACAATAAACATATATTAAGCTAAGTATTCAGTTATGCACCACTTAACATACAATATTAATTATTGACACCATATCCATTATGAAATAAATTTTATCCCAGCATCAGAAATGCATTGTCCATTAAAATTTCATAGGGTCTCTCAAAAGGTCATATTTCTCGCTCTATTGTTCCTCCGTTTATATTCAGTATTTCATGTCTCAGCCTTTCGTTTTTTTCAAAATTTATATAATTTAGGCCATTTTTGTGAATAAAGTGTTACAACTATTGTTATTCCTATTATAACTTACAAAAAATATTTAAATATTATTAAGAGCTTTATTGTTAAATTGTTTGATGACTACATTATTTTACGACCAAATATGGACGGGACATTTACAAATCTTTTCCGTTGTTCGTTAAAAAATATTATTCTCGAAGTAATAGTTTCGCCTTTTATTTATGTTATAAATCACTTACCATTGCATCTCTTTATACTGTTGGCTGCAAGGACGCCCTTAATTGACTTGCTGTTTTTGTGACTGGTACTCTTCTAAATTTTCTTTCTGGAAAGGCTTGTGTCATATTATTTGTCTTATAAAGTACTAGCAATTTAATTGGTACCACCGAGAAGAAAAATAAATAAATATTATGCTATGAAAATGTCATTAATAAATGAGTTAAAGTAAATTTTATATATTTAAAACTTTATAATTTTCACATACGTATTTCAAATGTTAAACTTTAGAGTGACTTGTAGTATAGACTTTTAAATCCATTGTGTCCTTCAATTATTTGGCCAATGATTTAAAAAAAAATGTAAATGAGGGCATTTTATTAGCACTTTTAAATAAAAATAATTCGATTAACTTACCCTTAATCATGCGCAAGATTTTAGAAATTGAAATAATAAAATAACAAAAATAAAATAAATATTTTTACGAAAAAATTGGCTCCAAAAATATAAAAAACCATGTTTTTTAAGCATTTTTTTTCAAAGTTTCATTTTTCCATTTTGCGGTTTACCCTACGTAATCAAAAACTTATAAAGAATATTATGTCACCTGATGAATCGAAATCGTTATAAGAATTTTAATATTTATCAAAAAAGTATCCCTAGCTTCCGTTTTTTCTGAAATATGAAAAAATATTATATTAAAAAATATAAAGCAAAGGAAAAAAAATTATGGTATTAAAATATTTTATTTCACATTTTTTACATGTGAGTCTATAGAAAATTATACTACAACTTTTTCTATTTGGAAAACGTTGTTCATTAAGCAATAATCATAATATATATATATATATATATATATATATATATATATATATATATATACGTAATAATTTTTTTATAAAGCTGATACAGAATTTGATTGAAGCCAACATAACTTCTATTTATCTATTGTTACAACAGATTGATTCTAAGGTTGTACGCAAAAAGTTCTACGAGTAAACCGAATTAAACGGGACCTTCATTGAGATAACGCTTAAGATTTAATTTAAAAAACAGACTATATTTTGTTTTGATAGAATACACCTTAAATGAATCGTAATTTAATTCATGACTAATGCTCACATGGTGTTAATAAAACGTCTATATGAACAAAGAGGCAGAAATTAAATAATCCCAAAATATGATATTTCGCCAAATTTTAAGGAAGGTTTACGAATGAATAAGGTTTTATAGATTTCAATTTAAGATGGCACAGATTATCCTAGTAGTCCTAATATTCATAAGATAAACAATCACAGCTAATTCATTGTCTCAAAATGAAGTAAATTTCTTAACAATATATATTTCTTGAAAATTCTGTGTCCACTACATACAGACTAGAAATTAAGCCATCATCAGAAGCATGTTGGTCGTTAACCATCCCATTATCATTATATTATATCAATGTATATAAGTTAAATTAAGTGAATAGTTTGGTTTCCTTTTAAGATACTTTATGACTGGAGAATCTACTCTTAGATATTGTAGCTATATTGTAATTTTCATTATATTATACGTTTTACAAAACAGTTGAATATATGAGTGGAAGAAAGGGAAACATGGAAAGAAGTCGGACTTTTAATCTTTAAATATTTTAGCATATGTAATACATGCAATAAAATATTTTTGCGTAGTAGTTCTTACAATTAAAAAAAGCTTTCGATGCGAATTTCTCAAAAAGACATTTTCTTGCATATGGAGGATATGCAAGAAAATGTCTTTTTGATCCACACACGCCTTCAATTATTCTAATATTAATATCCCTCTTTTTTCGTTTATAAATAAAGTGTAATTGAAAAAGGAGGAAAATAATTTCTTCATGTCACATTAGAAAAACAGATGTTTACGTCACAATAAATGAAACGTACACTGAAACTCAGTGTAACTCGTGGCTTTGACATATCGCCATTTATTTTCAAACTATAGTTTGAAATGTAGCCAAATAAAGTTACTATAAGAAATTTATTCGTGGAAACCGAATGTTTGATTATTTTTTAATATAAGATGTAGAAAAACGCTTCCATATATTTCTTCAAGGACATTTTAAATATGGGAGAAAATATATCCGTACCAGGTGTAACTGGTAATATTATAAATGAGTTTCCTTATTTTTCTCGATTTTACGCCTCAGTTATTCGACCTATCTCCGAAGTGCCCATGTTATTACATCTTAGCGTCGGAAGTCACGTTTCCATAAGATTTTATATTTAATTTACACATTTTATAATTTTTTATACAAACGAATAGCTCTAAAACCAATTTTTACTTATCTTGTCTAAATACTTTTGGTTACTTAAAATCAGATCAAAATTTAAAGATCAGAAGAAGATACTATTATTCTCTTTTTTGATATCAATATTGCGGAGTATGTTAAAAACAGAACATGTCTCTTGCGTATAATGACTATCAGAACAGGGAATTTGATTGAAAAAGTTAATTAGACAATTTAAGTAATTATTATAGAACAACAAAAAAATCAGAATAGATAAAAATAAAACTAAAATCGCCCTCTCCATATTTTATTTAAACATATCACTTATTAAATAAATAATAGTAAATCTTAATACTTTTTAATTATATGAGCAATAATCCCATATTTTTTAAACTAAGTTAAATAATATAAGATTCTACCTAAACTTATTACTTTAAATTAATTAATTTAATAGGTAAATTCTAATTTCTGTTCATAAAAAATATAGTTTTTTCTAAATATTTTTCCAAATGTATGATATATTAAATAGCATTAAAATATTTTAAAAGGACATCGCTATCATAAAAAAATGACATAACTGACACGAAATATATTTAAAATGATTAATATATATCTAAAATACATATATTCTTACATTTAAATATAATGCCTACGTTTACAAATAATGTACAAACTATTCTCAACAAGTTCAAAAGTCACCGCATTGACGTCAGCAAAATTAAAACGATCCAATGTATGTTTTCAAATAACGAGAAACTAAAATTAGAAATGAAATCGACCTTTTTTACAAGTCATATTTCAGAATAACTATTCAATTTGAGGTAAAAATGAGTTAAACATTTTTATTTTAAAAATATCAATGCATTTTGGGCTAATTTCATTTGTGTAGTATGATAGTTTGAATGTTGTTTAGTATTCAATTATATGACACGTAATTTATTTTGGAGTTTAATCCTTGAAAATCGATTTTCGCCGCCATTTCATTTTCCATCGACAGCGCCCGGTATAACATTTTTATGATAAACAAAATCAGAAGTTCAGAGCGTTAAAAAAAGTGTAACAATTTTGTAAGCTTGGATGTAGCAGGTAATCTCCGAAATTACTCATCCGATTTCAGAAATTCTTTCACCAATATTTAGAAAGGACATTCAAGATTATCCCGTTAAAATATTTTTTCATACATTATAGGGAACTGAAATTTTGTAAGTTTGGATGTAGGAGGTAGTCTCCAAAACTACTTATCTGATTTCAAAATTTCTTTCATTAGAACCTACAAAAAACCTTCAGGATGGACATAGGGTGTAATCAGTTAGAATAAAAATTACCATGTTTTAAAAAATTTACATTTTGTAAGTTTCGACGTAGCAGGTATTTTTCGAAATTACTCATCCGATTTCAAAAATGATTTCACTAATATTTAGAAAGGAACTTCATAATGGACATAGGTTGTATATTATCCTGTTAAAAAAATCAAATATTAAATTTTGTAAGTTTGGATGTAGGAGGTAATCTCCGAAATAACTCAACGTATTTTAAAAATTACTTCGTCAATATTTCGAAAGAACCTTTAAGATGATCATAGTTTGTATCCGGTTAAAAAATGTATAAATTATAAAAAGGTAAATTTTGTAAGTTAAGATGAAGGAGGTAATCTCCAAAAACATTCATCCAATTTCAGAAATTCCTTCACCGATATTTAGAAAGGACAATCAAGATGCACGCATGTCGTAAATTATACTGTTAAAACATTTTTCATGGAGGCCAATTTTGCAACGTAAGTAAACGAAAAAAACAGTCGAACAAATGCGTTTCTTGTGAACACTGCTTTAACGGTAAGAGATTGCATAGATTGCAATGATTTATATTGAATTAATCCGTGTGAAGAAAAATTACCTATTGGTTTACTACTTTTGTATGAAAATGTTATTTTGATGGGCAATTATTCTAATTTTCCTCATTAATCTTTAGGAATTATGTTGGACTAATGGTGATAATTAGTTTCGTGCTTGATAATTCGATTACTCACAGTAGACGGAATTGTCCATTACAAAACATTATTGCACCTAAATATTCGAGTTACTGCGTACAGTAGTTATAGATATTTTATTATATTTTTTGAAATAGATTTTTATCCGATTAATATAGTATGTACGTTGTGGCCTATTAAATTCTTCTGCTTGATTTATTACTTGATGACAGTCCCATTTTCCTAAAATAAAATTTGACGCTAGTTATCCAAATGTTTGCCAGTTTCACCACAGAAAAATACGTTTCACCGATATCACTAATTATATATTTTTTCAAAATTATTTGACTTTGAAAAATATTTTTTTTAAATTTATCAGCCGAATAATAACATGGACACTTTCAAATTTAAAGCTGTTCTTCTTCCTGGTTATATATTTGTATGCTACGTCATGGCAATTTTATCAACTTAAGACCAATTGTGATAACATATTAAGTATTTTAGAAAAAGAACATGGCCATGGCAATATAGAACTCGTTCTTCGTATTAGAAGTAGTTTTGTTACAATAAAACTGGTTTATTATGTTATATTCCCTCATTACAGCATGATTCTAGAAGTTAACTAAATATATATGATCGAAGTCAAGCAATGTAATTAATTCTTGACCGACATTTTTCCATTATTATTTAATACGCCATGTAAATAAACCTTAAAACATATAACTTACAAGATAATAGAGTATATCAACTAAATAAATGCGAGGCTCTAACGAGAGACGATAACGATAAATTTTAGTGACAGGAGATGATAACAGTAAGTTTAGCGTAACAATATTATAAATCAGGGTTGATGACAACGATATATACGAGATTTTCAACGGTCAGATAGAACAACTCATACGCCTATGGGCCATTTTTTTTTTATCAATTCAGCGTAAGCTCTTATCAAGGGATTATTTTATTGCAGACGCGATTATTTTATGTAATACGTTTGTTTATTTTCTACATTTAGTATTCCTCACAATTATTCACCCCTAAGTAATACATTTATTACTATACTATAGGCTAACGTTATATTTTTACCCGAATTATATATTTAAAGGAGGCCGAAAAGGAAGAGTTATGATTTAAGTAGTATTTGTAAATGGATACATGGTTCTAGTACGGTATCTATGTATGAATGCTGCAGCAATTTAAATAAATGAGTTGCTCCTGGGCTCACTCTATTGTTGAGTGCGCAATTGTCTATATGCAAGAACGGTGACGCTCACTCGCCGTCATATTGTCTCAGATCAAATAAAAATTGCATTTAAATCTCATCAAAGTGGGTATCAAATTAAAGGTCCGAAAGAGAAAGTAGCAATAATAACTAATCGTTAAAAAGTTCCACCTATTTTTGCCACTGTGGCCAAAATGTTATCACCATAAAATTTGCAGTAATATAACATTTTGAAAAATAGTTTATTATGAATATATACAAAATAAGCTTTAAGAACTTTTGCATGCAATAAGCTAACTAGCTATTTTAAAGTTAAAAGAAATTTATTTGTAGTCGGATTCCAGTTTTTGAACTTATATTTGATTAGATATTTTTTATATTAACAGTTTTATTATAAATAAAACAAAATTTTAAACCAACAAAACATTTACTAGAACAATATTTACAACGAAAACTGTCAAAACATAAAACGTTCATAGTCCCAAAACACACGGTGGTCACCTTGAACTGAACGCGCGGGACTCAACTTATGCATTTGCCTAGTTTTTCTGATATTACATTTTCCCATGATGTTTTACATACATAATATGTGGTAAACATAATTGGAAATAAATATTTCATTCTTTTAAAGGGAGCCTATATACCAATAAAAAAAAACAATAAATATAAATTGATTAGCGGGAATCATTATATATTTACTTATATGTAATAATTTCGCAAATCAATTAACGTAAGTCAATTTGCAGGAAAATATTAAATGAAATCCTAATGACATGAAAAATTCAGAAGAGGTATCATTAAATTTTACTCTGGCTTCATACATACAATGAAACCCGTCAAGGTCATGAGAAAGTTTCATTTTATCAATAGAACTTACGTCCATAGAATATAATTCTACTATAACTATTCACGAATATTCTGTGACAATTATTCATAAAAGGCCGGGATTTAATATCACTATGACCTCATTGACATCAAGGTCATTATTTTCTCGTGTGATTTTCTCACATTATCTTAATGGCATCTATTCAATTTATTTCCATCCTATAATATTAATATTAAGTTTAACAATCGGCTATTGTCGAATAAACCTTATTAAAAAGGATTTACGTCCATGATTTTTCTTTAATAAAATTTTAAAAAATGTGATCTGACGTGAATGTAAGACGTGTGTAATGCGTCCAATTATTGCCAAAATTCAATAAGCTGAAGAGCTTTAGAATAATAGAAAGAAAACTGAATGAGAAAAGGAATAAGAAAGGGAGAAAGGATCTATTTTAGTCATCAAACTTTGAAGAAAGTCGACGAAAAGTAGTGAAATTCTATTCAAACTTTACAGGAGAAATGGCCAAGTTCATCTTTGTTAATTTTATAAAAGTTTACCATAAAAAGTTGTACGATAAAAGCAACAAAGTTTTTGAAAATCTTTATTGGGTAAGTACAGGTGAGTGAGTTAGAGCTTTGAATTTAGATTTATTGAATATTTTATCTACCACATATATTGAACTTAGTTAAGGTGTATAGTTTTCACATTTTTATTGCTTTGAAATCAGAGTTATGCAAAAAAAAATCTAGTCGCTTTATAGATAGCTACCATGTGGCAAACTACAGAAAGAAAATAATTTACCATAATTCACGAATTTCATTTAATTTTTTTTATATTTGTATCCGGAATTTCTTGTCGACAGTAAATATGAATTACAAAGTTTTCAAATCACAAATCAAGAACGATGAAGGAGAAGGAAATTTATATTTTTTTTTCGTGAAAAGATAAAATTCAAAGAATTAATTGAAATAATAGATTTCATTGATATGTTCATACTGTATTGCAAAAAATTTTATTCGTCCAACATATTAACAAAAAAACCCCTTAATTTATGTAAGAACTTTTGGGAACTTATAATGAGAACGAGAAACAATGGCTGTATACTAAATACTTACTTAAATGGCCTAAATTAGGTAAATCGAGAGAAAAAAAGGAAAAGTTGGGACATGAAATAAACTGGATATAAACGGACGAACAACAGAGCGAGTAACTTAAGATTAAATATGATCTAAATATGAAAGATGTATTTCTGATGCTGGGATCTAATTTATTTCATATTGGATATAGTTTCAATAATTAATACTACATGTTACGTTAGACACAACTTAATACACAGCTTAATATAATATGTTTGTTGTTAGTCGTTTTAACTCCATGTCGAACTCCGTTCATGACATTAAGAACGTGGGTTGAAATTTCACTCATGTTACAAATATGTTCTCTATATCAACATAATATTTACTTCTGACATTGATTTGTAATACTGAAATAATAAATACATATGTACTTACCTCACCTACCTTGACTGGACTAACATTGTTTGAATAGAAGTTTGAGCTTCTTAAACCCGTCATTAGAAAGCGCTAAACATCTTTAAGGGCAATTGCTCAAATAGATACTATCAAAAGTAAAACTGGTTATTGGCTACACTAAAAGACGAAAACACATAAATCTAAAGGGCTGTGCAAAAAATTTAAAGGAAGCGGTCGGACTTAAAAACTTTTAACTCGGGCAAGCTTGACATAGTGACTTGAAAAACGATCTCGAACGAACCAAACTCATATAGACTATAAAAAGGGTTTTAAATCGATGGCACGTGTTGTTGTTCGGGAAACGAGCAGTTTAAAGAAAATTTTAATTAATTTTAGGAAGCTTATTGAATATATCAAATTTCGAGTAGCGTTTCAAAAGTAATTTAAATCTGCCTTTGTAAGGTGAAGCCCAAGTAATTTAAGATTTCTTTAAAGTATTTGCAGAAAATAAATAATGAATAGTTTTAAATGAATTATCTTTTCTCGAAAAAATTTCCATTCGAAAGTTAGCTTGCGTAATCACTTGAATACCACCTTGATCTACAGCACAAGTAAGTACAGTCACTTTCATAAGTGTCATTTTGATTTGGAAAAAAAAAATATGCAAAGTAAACCTGTTGAAAAAAAGTCATTACTCTTAAATTAAAACTCAAAATGAATACTACTGGGTAGAAGTGATTTCATAAATAACTATTACCAGCATTTCTGGCTCATGTTGTAACCTTAATAACATTACAATGTAGAGTGTGCAATACGTTTTATGGAATCATTTCATCTTCGCCTTTTTAGTAGTGGAATTAAATAAAAAATAGCAATTTATGGGTGGATATTTTATCTTATAGAGAATTTCGAAATTTTGAAAAAGTATGCAATGTCAATTGCAAAGTCTTGATCATTGACACGATTTGCTGATTAGATTTTTTTACCATATTATCAAGATGACTTATGCTCTATGGTAAGCTCCAATTTATTTACTATTCAAAATTATTAAACTAATAACACACGTACTGCATTAGTACTCGTTTCAACAATTGTAGAGAATATATTTTTGTACTAAGACTTTTCCATTTTTTATTTTCTAGTAAGGACATTTTACACATAGGTAAGGCAAATAAACTAGTTTTCTTTCTTTAATTATTTTGTAAATTGACTGAAATAACTTTTTATGGAAATACTTATAAATTTCGATTTTTGGGGAATATTCAAAAGATAATTCGTTTCTACCCACTCACGTGGATCTTCCCGTAAAATTTTATCATAATCAGTCTTAAACAGAAATAGTTTGATATGTGAACAGACAGATAGATGGACAGAATAAAATTACAAGTATCTGTTTTTGCCATTTTGCTATGGGACCCTAAAAACGATATGTACGCTTTGATTGACATTTTATTTTAGACAATAAAAATCTCTTATATATACCATAAGCAAGGGCGAGTATTGAAATACTATGGTCATTATAATTATGAAATAATACTAACATACATATATATATATATATATATATATATATATATATATATATAAATATCAGGTCCATAGACATCAATGTATATATATGCATATATATATATATATATATATATATATATATATATATATATATATATATATATGTACCAATTTCACATACAAATTTATTATTGTGCTTTTCCTGTTACGTACTTCAGAAATCATTTTATTTTATTTGTGACTATAATCGCAGAAACTAAATTAAAACTGGTGCAGCCATCACAATTTATTAATCCAGAAATTATTGAAAAATAGTAACATTCATTATTTTCCTTCACTTCCACATTCACAGATACTGAAAAAGTGTATGTTTTCAGGAATTATTTTATTTCGGAATAATTGTTAACCGAGAACTATATAAAATGAATAAGTTAAACAAATAATTCGAAAGCTTTCATTATTATCATTCAAATAATCCCAATTATTTGTACAAAGACTAATTCGTATTTCAATGCAAGTTTTTCAAGAAATGTCCTTTTAATATTCGCTAACAAAGGTTCTTTAAATATATTTAAAAGGCCCAAAGTCAAAGATCTTTTTATTGTACAAATTTCTTAATTCTCTTGCACAATTAATACAGCTATGAATTATTTTTGTAGTAGGATTAAATCTATAGTAGTAGTATTAAAAAACTTGTACTCAAATAAGTTACAAGTCTGCAGCATATCTGGCAGCTTTTTTACTTAGATTTTCTTATATATTATTTTAGGGCTTGAAGTCAGTATAATAATTTTCGGCAAATTATTTATTTAAAAAAAAACTATGTTATTATTTAATAAAATAGATAGCCGTTTTGCAACTTAATAGTCTAAAACTTAAATAAAAGATTTAAGAAATAGCTAGCCCTTTAAAGCATGAATTTTAAACAAAGATTTGTCATATTTCAACAAACACTTGTCGTATTTCTTACGTCTAAAGTACAAATTATTTAAAATATAGATAAGTTAAAAAGTTACAACCCTTGGTATTGAGTTTTATCTTATTATCAAATGTAAAATTATAAGACTATCTTTATTACTATTATTAATTTTCTTAGAAACATCTTGGTTTAACTTACAGCTTAGCAGCTATATGTTAAGCAAGATAATGAGAAACAAAATAGGCATATACAAATAAGACTAATATACACTTAGAAATACCGAATCGAATGAAAGAACAAATTGAGATAATTCTTCCGAAACGGAGTTAAACATATTAAGCGTACAGATAACCGCTGATTGCAAACGAATGTCGGTACGTCCATACATGATAAGAAACCGTGGGTGTTTTTGTACTCGTACGTAGCTGTTCGGTGCAAAAAACGATTCTAAGCCCAACATTGAAGGGTTATCATAGAAATATTTTAATACTTTGGCTCTCCTTACTAGCACAAAACTATATTCGTTCAGACCCAAATTCAAAAGCGTGAGATAGATATAAAGATAACAGTCAAATCTTATTTTGATTGTTATATTTTGAGAAGAGTAATGTTTAATTGTTTTATTTATGTAAGATATTCGCTATCATTAAATGATATTATGAATTTTTATGTACCAACTAGTAAAAAAGTTACTATTTATTTACTTTCTAATTAGACTAGGAAAAATAATGAATTTTTTTTTAATAACTGTAAACAAAATCTGAACCCGATAGGTGGCACTGTGTGTCAGAGGGCTGAATAAAATCTTCTGGGTCAACTAATTGCTAATAAAAAATTTACAATAATAACCAGTTATCAAGGGAAGTGTATATAAAGTGAGTTGTTTCTAGGGACACGTAATATCCCTCCTCCTCAAAAGAAGGGACCTTCTCAGTTTCTGTAACATTGATCGTTTTCACCCAAGTGAAATTTTTGTTGCATTTTTGGGGTTACGAGTCTTAAAAAGGAAAACGGAACCCTTATATGATCACTCACTTGTCTATTCATCCGTCTTTTTTTTGGTCCTCGTTTTTTTCAGAACCTACACAACGTGGAAACATGAAATTCGGTACGGTAATAAAACTTATTAACGCGCACATATTTCAATAAAACTCAAGAATATTTCTTTCGAATTTGGAAGGCATACTGAAACTCGACAATAATATTTTGTATTCTTTATATGTGGGGCATCGTTTGAAACGGCTATTTACAAGGGTCTCAAAAATACTTTCTCTTACAATTTATAGATATTATATCTTCTGATATATTCTGAAAAATATGCAAAAAAATAAGTTCCACCAACTTATTTTCGAAACTACCCAAATCTAACCTGATACATCATGCAAACGCTGTAGGAAAACTATAGCAATGATTTTAGCTGTCATAATTTTTTAAATTTCTATAATATTTCACGCCTCTAAAAGTTATAGTGTGCAATATATTTACGTGTTTCTGTATTTACAACTAGTTTTTTCAGAAATCATGCGACCAAGGAACACAAAAATATTATTTTAAATTTTATATTTAATTTATAAAAGAAATTTGTCATCATTTTAATTAGAATATTTTAAAAAATAAGCGAAAATAGAGTATTCCTTCTTTGATTCTGAAACTACAAAGCCAAAGATCACGAAAGAGTAGAATTAGTAAAATCTGACCTGAAAGGAACAGAAAAAATATGTTAATTATCCTACATTCTATAATTTATTAAATAAATACCATGTTTTTACGCCAGTTAAGTCGACAATATATTTACGATTTTAAAAAATAATATGTGTTAATAATAGTGCCCTCTAATAATAATGCCCTCACAGGCCTAGTTCTACTTGTACATGACAGGTTATTGTTTAAGAACATCAATTTTGAAAATGGCAAAATCTCATACAACTGAGACAATTAAACTAACACGTGCAATTTTTTCGACAAAAGAGTGCCGCAGAAAATATTAAGTAGTTACAACGCATAAACCTTAATTTTGTCAGTTTTATTATTAAGTAATTTTGCAAAGTGCTCTATCAAACGTAAAAGCGTTGTAATTATTATATTGCTGATGATAATCTGAGTATTCACCGTGATGACACCGTGTCGAATACCGAATTAATAACTCGACACGTGGAAAAAACTTTCAATTACAGTGCGGACTTGGCAGCGCTCTGTACGACCACATATATTGATAAAGTATTTCATGTTAAATGAATATAACTATAAAACATATTAAATGGTTTAAAGAGGTATTAATAAGTTACATTGAGACCGTAACGAAAGTCTTAAATCTGTGAATACATAGAATACTAATATATCACATTTACATCCATTGTGTGTACAAAAAAGTATTTATTAATCTAAAATTATAACACTGCCTTAATATACCCTAACTTGTTAAGGCAAGATACTAATGTGTGCATTGAATGTCCTGTAATTTCTATGTTACTGGACTGATTTTTGACTGAACTTTGACTCAATATATGTTATCTATATGTTATCATATATATATATATATATATATATATATATATATATAATGTGTGTGTGTGTGTGCGAGCGTGTACACATGCGTGCGTTCCTTGCATTTATTCACGCCTTAAAATTAATAATATATGAGCCACACTATACTAAATGTTAACGTTATATTTTTACGCGGATTACATTTTGAACGAGATCCGAAAATGAAGGGGTATGATTTAAGTAGTATATATATATGGATACGTAGTTATAAGTGTTCGTTTTAGGAACATCTTTATATGAATACTGCAGCAATTTTAAGAAGCGAGTTGACTCTGGGCTCCCTATATTATTGATTGCACAATTGTCTATATAAAAGCAAGGTCGCGCTCACTGTATCGTATTTATACAAGGGGGCTACATTTTAATAATAATATTGTAAAGAAGTTATTGGGCTGAAATAAAACCAAATTCTAAAGCAACGAAATATTTACGAGAACAATATTTACAATACAAACTGTCAAAACATAAAACCGTCATAGTAACAAAACACACGACAGTCACTTTGAAGTGAACGCGTGGGACTTAATTTATGCATTTGTCTATTATTCTGCTATTAAATTTTCTCACGATATTTTACGTATATAGTATGGGGTAAGTTATAATAAGTAAAAATAAGGCCTTTTATATTTATTAGAAAGAGATAAAGGTTGTAAATAACCGATGGTAACTTTTAGAAAAAAATTATTTCGAGATCATTTGTCATTATTGTAAAAAAAAAGTCCAGAAAAGGGATCATTAAATTTTACTCTGGCTTCATGCATAAATTGAAACCTGTCAAGACTATGAGAAAGTTTGAATTTATCAACAGAACTTACATCCACATAATATAATAATACGCCATAACTATTTAAAAACGGCACAGACTTAATATCACTCTGACCTCATTGACTTGATGTCCACCGGTTTCTCGTGTGGCCAAGTTTTTCTCACATAATCTAGGGTGAAGGAACTTAATTGCATCTATTTATTTTATTTCAACCCCAATAATATTCAGGTTAAATCATTGGCTTTTATCGAATACAACTAATTAAAAAGGACTTACGTGCATGATTTTTCTACCAAAATATTTAAAAAATATCATCTGAAAATGTATTAATAGGCGTGAATGGGTAATGCGTCCAACTATTGCTAAAATCGAATACGGCGAAGAGCTTGAGAAAAACAACAAGCAAAACTGAGTGAGAAAGAGAAAAGAGATCTAAATTAGTCATCAACTATGAAGAACCTCGAGAAAAACTAATAAAATTCCATCTGAAACATTACGAGTACTGTAGAAATGGCCAAGTTTCTCTTAGTTAACTTTATAAAAGTTTATCGCAAAAAGTTATGTGATAAAAGCCGCCGAGTTTTTAAAGATCTTTATTAGAGAAGTGTAAATGAGTGAGTTAGAACTTTGTGTCTAGAATATTTTATATATCATAGTGCATAGTTTCTAGATCTCTATCCGAAAATCAGAGTTATGCAAAAAGAAAATTCTGGTCGTTTTATAAATGCTATCATACAGTGAGAAAATAATTTATCATAATTCATGAATTTAATGTTTTCTTTTCCAATTCTTGTTGATTTTCGGAATTTCTTGTCGATCATAAATATGAGTCACGAAGTTTTCAAATCACAAATAAGTAATGATGAAATCTCATTCATATAATTTCTACCTACGAAGGGACTTTAAATTTGTTTGTGGGAAGTGAAAATTCGAAGAATTAATTTAAAGAACAAATTTTGTCATCATATGGGAGAATTGGTATATTTGAGACGTTGGTTTCATTGAGAAACAGAAGCAGAAAATCAGCAATAACAGTCATGTTAAAAATAAAATTTTCAGTGCGGGTAAAATTTTGTTTTATAAAGAAAAATCTAGTATTTGCATAATCAAGTATTTGCAAAATTCTCACCATGAGAATTCTGTAAGCACAGAAATATGTGAAAATTTTCAAGGATATATATTATTTTCAGGGTTCCGTCGTTTAAAAGGAAAAACAGAACCGCAGAAGTTCACTCACGTGTCTGCCCTTATGTCCGTCATAGCTGTTTTTCTCAGAAACTGCTGGACGAAGAAACTTGCAATTTGGCAGAATATTAAAACATATTAACCCACATATTTTAGCAATAGTTCCTTTGGATGTTTTAGGGAGGAAAAATTAAATACTCGAAAAAAAATATTTAATTCCGTATATATATATACACACACAGGTGTCCAGTGGCAGATTTCAATGTTTGAAAAATTGTAAAAAGAAACTACACCTCTAATACAAAGTAGGCTTATTTTAACTTTATAACAACAAATGCGGATTTCATTTTTTAAAAACCACGTTTTCCAAATGGCGGCCATCGAGTCTGACACACTTTTCGAGTTTAGCAGGCATGTTTTCAAAAACGCGTTTGCAGAGCGTCTGGGGTATCTTACTGACTTCGGCTCGAATATTTTCTTTAAATTGTGTCACAGTGCTCGGATTTGTTTTGTAAACAACAGATTTTAAGTATCCCCATAAGAAAAAGTCACATGGGCTTTAATCGGGTGACCTAGGTGGCCACGGTACGGTACCGTACCGTACCGTTTCGGAATATGTTTTTTTCTGGAAATGACTACCGCACTGCATTCATGGACACATTAGCAGTGTGAGCTGTGGCCTCGTCCTGCTGGAACCATGTGTTTCGGTTGAAGGATGGACTATTCTGTAGTTCTCTGAAAAATCATTTAACATCTGGGCATATCTCTCCGAATTCACAGTTACAGTTTGGCTACGTTGATTTTCAAAGAAATAAGGCCCTATGATTGCAGATGCAGACATGGCACACCAGACTGTTACTTTAGGCTTATGTAAAGGCTCTTGATGCATTTGTCTTGGATTGTGGACATCCCAGTAACGAAAGTTCTGCTTATTCACATATCCTCCAATGTGAAAGTGAGCTTCGTCACTAAAGAATATGTTGCCCATCCGGGTAGCAGTACGAAATTTCAACAACAACCCCTCCGCGTAAGTTTTTCTTAATTCAAAGTCGTGTAAATCTTGAACAATTTGAATTTGTATGAATGGAACTTGAGCTTTTTTGCATTATTACCTGTAAAGTTGATTTCGGAATTCCCAATATCGATGAACGTGTACGCAGTGATAAAGCGAGAATTTTCAACGACAGAAACCATAACACGCTCGACCTTTTGCATCCGTGGCTACCAATGGTGTAGGTCCTGGCCTGGGTCTATTTAATGTTGATCCTGTACCTCTGAATCTTGCTACCCATGACTGAATGAGGTTGATAGATGGTCCATCACGTAATCGACGAATACTGTAATGATTATTAAATCGACGGCGTGCTACAAACAGCGAAAATCCACTCGAAAAGTACGCCTCGACGGCAAAAGCGCGGTGCTCTCCACTCCACTCTTCCATGGCTACTAAAACATCCGCACCGCTTGCGCTTTTAACGACGCCCCCCGTGCCCCTCTTATGTGTTGCGTTCAGAAACTATGTTTGTTCAAACTTTGAAATCTGCCACTGGACAACCTGTATATATATATGTATATATATATATATATATATATATATATATTTATATATATATATATATATATATATATATATATATATATATACCCTTACCTTATTTTTAAAACTAAAAAACGAAAATTATGAAAAATAAGTGGGTTTTTAGAAGCCCCGTGCAAAGGTTCTAGAAAAACTACAGCGATGATTCTATATATTACAATTTTTTAATTATTCTCCAAGTTTTACGTCTAGAAATGGTACAGTAGGCAATAGATTTATAATTTTATATTTTCAAAGTCGATTGTCTCAGAAACCACGCGACGAATAAACTCGCAACTTGGCAAAGTAATTCAACTTATTAACCAACTTATTTTGCATTTATTTTACACCATCCACTGCTTTGAAAATATTAGTACGACAATTAACGAACAGGTAACAGGTTTTTCACTATTTTCCATTGCATATTTTAGAAGATATTCTATAATATATGCAATAATATAATATAAAGTCCTCTTATACATATCTAAACTACTGACCCAAAACTATAAAAAATAGGGTTGGCAAGATTGTACTGTATGACTACAGGAGAACTACAGTAATAACTTTAAATCTTTTAATTTAAAAAAAGCCCCGTATTTTTACGTCTGTGAAAGTGGTAATATTTTATACGTTTAATATATATATATATATATATATATATATATATATATATATATATATATATATATATATATATATATATATATATATATATATATATATATATATATATATATATATATATATATATATATTAAATTGTGAAAAATTAATACTATATGAGTATACGATTAAATGTTTATAAGTGTACCCTTGTATTGCGAGTTTTATTCGTGCTTTGGCAGATTTTTCATTAATTTATTTAACTCTATTAACATTATTTTTTGCGGCGTAAATAAGTTGTCTAGCATATTACATTCACATTTATAGAATTACAGTGAATATTCGAAACTATGATATTCGCCGAAAAATGGAATAAACTGAGTAAAATTTTGCTAAAATATTTTTTCATGATTTTTACTTGAACAGTTTCAGAAATAGAGGGCACTGCCTCTGTTAGAACTGGGTCTATATCGTATTTTTGCCGTATCAATTGTCAAAAATGTCTCAAAAACTACCTTTATATAAAGTTCTGAAAAAGTAGTATAACTATAAATCTTTTAAATGATATTCCATATGATATATGAAATAGTAAAAAGAAAATCAATCATTTTACACGACCTCTTTGTCATTTTCATCTGAATATTGTCTTGTTTTAGTCTTTGAGATACATGTGTGTTAAGGTGCTTTATAGCCATACTAAATTCTACTTTAAATAGTGTGGAGGAAATTTTTGTATACTTTTTCAGCAATAACCCAGATAAAATCCTTAAACGTTTAAATAGTCTCGGTATTCTAGGAAGTTTCTCCTTAAATTTATCCGCTACACATATAATTAGAAAAAATCAAGTTTGCACGCTGTAAAATATTCGTGTCAATATTTTTCAGAGTTAGGTGTTCAGATGAAACTGAGTTAATGTGTTTAACCACTTTGACAGATTACTGTCACAACTGGTTTCTAAGAAAATTTTCTGTCAAAGGCAGACAGATGTGCGAACACGTAAATTACATCGCAAGGGTTCCATTTTCGTTCTCTTCACGTAGGGAAAACTAAAATTGAGACCACTAAAGGGAAACGAAGATAAACCTTACATTTAATTGACAATTGATCGAAAACATCAAGACATCAAGTCCTTTCCGTAACGCGAATCTAAATTATATTTTTGACTAACAATTTAAATAAATATTATTGCCAGACGTTGACCTCTGATTCATATCTAGTTTAATTTACTGAAAACTCGGATGAAATATACTTTATTCAAACTTAACTTTTAAATGCAATTGTCATAATTAAGCGATTTTCGCTCAGGCTCTAGTGAGCAGATTAGGGACAATGAGATAGCCCACATCGTGTCGTATTAAGCTTCATTGTTGATTAAAATCACACTTATTAAAATCGCTTTTACTTCGCTTTCGTCTATACCGAGAGTCACATTAAGGATTACTGTGACTCTCGGTATAGACGAAAGCGAAGTAAAAGCGATTTTATTACCTGGCTTTATATCTGTAAAAAAAAATTTCTGCATTGTGAAATACCCAAATCTGAACCGGAGAGAAAACGTGTGTGATTGCTGTGTGGAAAATTATATTTGACAATTTTGAGTTAATGTGTATCTAATTTGCGACTTACCTATAATTAAATTTATATAAATATAATCGTGTTTTTTTAGTGTAATGAACCGTATTTATTCAAAAATATTGAAGAATCTGTACATTCTAATGATGAAAATTATTTTGCTTGAATAAATTTTGTATCTATATCTAGACGTTTAAGGATATATAGTATTTCTCTTACCATATTTGGAAATTGTATTTTTGGCTTTCAAAATGTGTTGCTTAATATATCATGTCGATAGGCGTAAGGCTACTTTGTTGGCTAAATAACTTTACATTATTTAAAAAAAAATTATGGAAATAATTTTGCATCGAATTACTAATTTTATGTCACAATTTCATAGTTTCGGCTGATATAATTTAAAAATTCGGAAGGACAGATACACTGTACTGCATTTCAATGACTCATATCTGCTAAAAGAAACACAATGTAAAAAATCTACTAGACATTATTGTAAGCATTCTAAAATATCTTCTCACTCTATTCGATACCTGTAAGAAAATATATTCAACCTTTGATATATGAGAAGGTAAAGAAAAGTAATTGGGGTGGATTCGCGTAATTCCACTAGGTCTTCCTGAAACTTCCTAAAAGTCCTGAAACTGAATTACGATCAGCCTTAAACGACTTCGCTGCTATATTGATAACTCATAATTCAGCTCCAGAAATGCTGGATACTTATTTCATTATATGGGAAAATTACAATGAATATGAGGTTACAGTACGTCATACTGTAGATTATAATATTAGAATCCACGATAGATACCGAGACACTTGGTATATATAAATAATTAGGAAATAAATCTTATATGGTTTGATTGAAAAAACCTAAACTTCTTTGGTTTCATTAAAGGAAATCTTATTTTTAAGAAGAAATGAGTTCATTTTTAGTAAAATTCTCGTAAAAATACAACAATTATAAAGATTTCCTCGTCGGAATTTTTTTATCTTCATTGGTCAGATGGAGATTTGAATTTATCTTCAACAAACATAATCCACAGATACTCAACTTAAAAGATTATGTGTATACACACACACACACACATACACACACACACGCGTTCCCACAAACACACATGCATACGCCCGTACACACACGCATACACACATGCAACCACACACACACACGTGCGCGTACACACATATATATGAACACACAAACACATTTATTTCTAGGATAAAACAAATGTTTTTGAAACCCCATTTGTTATCTTGTATTAAAATCTAAGTTCTTAAATGAACAAAAATAGTGTAAATGTCAAAATGAGGGTTCAAAGTAGTTTAAATGGTCCATAATATCGACTTTCACAAAAGTTGCATGATTTAATTTACGTTTTTGGACAATGAGAAACTAAAAGTTAAAATAGAACTGACCTTTTTTACGAAGTGGCATCATCAGAGGCAATATCCCGATTTGAATTCAATTTTCAATGGAAAATAAAAATAAATCAAAAACTTTTAATTCGAAAAGACTAATACAAGTGCGTCTAATTTTCCAAGTATAGAATATTAATTGAATAAAAAGGGAAACAAAAAAAAGTTGAGATAAAAAATATAAATTTTAATTAAATTTGTATTTAAAATTAATATTATCACGCTAAATAAAATGTGACTCGAAGTTATCTGTGTGTGCCAAGATATTGAATGTTTTTTAAATAATTTTTAAACGAGTCAGCAAACCGTTTTCGAAAAGTTGAAGAAAACTATATTCGATACGAATTTAATTTCTGAATTTACATTTCAGGGAACATTGATTTTATATGAATTGTAGATTTAAGTTATAATGATACAGTTCTTTTCACTTAAGTACATATAATTTTCAATTATTTGTCAATTTTTCTTTCTTTTTGTCTCCGACTTGAAATCAATATGATTTATTTCACTTTCCGACTGCAAACAGTAAATTGCACATGTTTGTTTACAAATACGTACATATATCTAGCAGAAGATTCAGATAAAATCAGCGACGTCTAGATTTAGATACAAAGCTCAAAATCCCATTAACCAATTTATTACGTATTTGAAATGCGTGGAATATCCTCGTTTTGTGAGTTCTATTCGAAAAACAGGTTTTTTTTCTTGTATTTGAATGTCAGAGTACAAATCGGGGTTAAAATGATTAGTAAATCCATTATAAGATTTAATTCATAGACATTTTTACGTAAATATAAGAAAATAATAATAATAAATTTAGAATTTACATCAATTTATAAATAAACTGAATAAAAAGGTAAAAAAACGTTATGGAAGGATTATTTGAAATGAAACTGTTATATTTAAATGATTGTCGCGAGTGTCCCGATAAGCAGTTTACGAATGTCTAGTTCGCCCATGTCGCATCGCAATCGGTTTCACAGTTTACTTATTAACATGAATTACATTTTTAATATCTATTGGAGCCATTTTCAGACCGTTCGTGATTGTATCGAGTTTCATAATCGGATATTTTCTTTGATGATGGTTACTTTCCGCCTGAATTTTAATTAAGACCTTATTTTTTGATCTCAACATTTTCCCTTTACCCTTCGGTTATGTTCCATGAATAAATTGGTAAAAACCTTGTCCAACTTCTTATGCAATTCTACTTGCAACGAAATTGCCGTAAATTAATGTTCTACATTTTCCGTACATTAATAATTCTACTTGAAACTAAATTGACATACATATGGGCGTAAAATTAACAATACTGATTTTTCGAAGGAAAATTTTAAGTTGAAACAACAGAGTATTAGTAAATTTTTTAGAAACAAAAATTCAGAAACTGAGCATGGAATAAAGTTGAATACTGCAATTTTTTTAATAATTTCAAAGAAGATCAAACTCCATCTTTAACTTGGATGTCCTTTTATAAGATATAGTGAAAATCTACTTTGTATCTTGTTTTTTATGGTGGTGTTACTAATTTTCGATTTAATGTTTAATTAAGACGTGATATTTTTTCTTTCACGGTTCCCTTTGTGTTCTACTATTATTCCTTATCTATTTGGAAAATTCGCCATGTGTTTATGAACTAAAAGTTTTAGATATAGTTTTTAAATTCCGTAAAAATTGATTTTCAATTAAGATTCGAACATCAATGTCCTCACTTTGTAACCGAGGTTGATTACATTTCTATTTGAAATTTATCGTTGTTAGAAAACTTAAATTGAATCATTCGAATTTGATACAATAATTTTTGAAGTTGTTTGAATGTTTGCTTTTATTAGAAATGCAGTTGTTTCGTATTTAGACTGTAATATAAACTTTACACAAAATGTGTTCTTGTTGTCAAGAGCCTTTTTCGTATACAATGAAAATAATATTCTTTTAATGACACGCTCTTAGTGAAACAAAATGCAATTTAAGCACCAACATTTTTAAATAATTGTCGAGAAAGAACGACGCAAATCGTCGCAAAATTTTATTGTCGATTCAATTAATTCATGAGATATATGGTGTTTCGGTTTATTATTAATATTTTTTGAGAATATAATTTTGATAGCGAACTGTTGTAATTATCCTCAATTATCTTTACTAAATTCGTAAACTCACTAATTACGACTCGTAAATAATTTTCTTGCATTAGGATTTTGATTACTTACCTTAGACGGAATTGTACACTATGAATTCCAATGGCATACAGTAGTGGCATACAATACTTGGAGTAGTATTTAGCTTTTATTTTTCCCTTATGTTAAAGTATAAAATAAAACCGTTGTATCCTAGTTTTATTTTTCAGCATGATATATTACCTGATGATAGTCCTAATTTGTTGGAACAAGATCTGGTGCCAATGGCCCAAATTTTGTGAAAAAAACGTCTCGTAAATTTTACCTGCATGTCACAGCATTATAATTCAACCAGCGTAAGTTCGATTGTGATAAAATGTTCCAAATTTTATTAGCGCCCATGATACTGTGGAAACCAATATCGTATCAGAAGTAGTTTTGTCTCAATGGAACTTGTTTCAGTTTGTTGCATTCCTCCTTTATAGTATACTTCTACAAAGGTATCTAAAAATTCTTGGTATTTTTCAAAATACCAAGAGAAATAACGGTGAACTTGCTTTAAACAAAATAGCTCGTCTGTATCGAATACCACTAAGAATTTTAAGAATGTGCTATGCAGGTCAAAGTTCTGAAAAAAAACTTAGGTAAATACTTACCCGCAACGTCGTTTCATTTCAAAGGACAATTATCTCACACTGTAAACTTTTGTTTCCTTCTAATCAGTGTCGTCTCATATATACGTCTGAATATTTAGGTGAATCCAAAGATACCTTATTTATTAAAACTCTTTCAATACTTTGGTGCCTAGGATGGAATATTTGTACCCACATAGCCACACATATAGACTGCTAATATTATAAGTCTTATTTTCCCGTTTCGCCCTACAGGGTAAAAATATATTATTGGTATTTAGAACAATGAGATTCGTTTTTCCAAAATAATTATATGTAATAAACGATATGTTGTTATTTTTAAAAATACCAAAAGAAGAAAATAAACAAAAATATGGTATATATTTGTTTTAATTCTTTTCTGAATTTTTGAAAATAGCTTACGCCTAATTGAGTCAATGGGCCATAACTTTGAAATTTTCTTTAATATTTTGACGGGTTTGCATTTATTAGGTTAATGTGGTCTTTGGAGGTACAGGTTGTAATGCTTACACTACATTGTTTTTGTTATAGTTATGAAGAAATTTGGTGAAGACTGTTTTTTTTTAAATATAATTTTTAGATACCTTTGTAGAAGTATACTATAAAGGAGGAATGTAACAAACTGAAACAAGTTCCATTGAGACAAAACTACTTCTGATACGATATTGGTTTCCACAGTATCATGGGCGCTAATAAAATTTGGAACATTTTATCACAATCGAACTTACGCTGATTGAATTATAATGCTATGACATGCAGGTAAAATTTACGAGACGTATTTTTCTGCGATGAAAACTGGCAAAATTTGGGCCATTGGCACCAGATCTTGTTCCAACAAATTAGGACTATCATCAGGTAATATATCATGCAGAAAAATAAAACTAGGATACAACGGTTTTATTTTATACTTTAACATAAGGGAAAAATAAAAGCTAAATACTACTCCAAGTATTGTATGCCACTACTGAATGCCATTAGAATTCATAGTGTACAATTCCGTCTAAGGTAAGTAATCAAAATCCTAATGCAAGAAAATTATTTACGAGTCGTAATTAGTGAGTTTACGAATTTAGTAAAGATAATTGAGGATAATTACAACAGTTCGCTATCAAAATTATATTCTCAAAAAATATTAATAATAAACCGAAACACCATATATCTCACGAATTAATTGAATCGACAATAAAATTTTGCGACGATTTGCGTCGTTCTTTCTTGACAATTATTTAACAATTTTGGTGCTTAAATTGCATTTTTTTTCACTAAGAGCGTGTCATTAAAAGAATATTATTTACGTTATACACGAAAAAGGCTCTTGACAACAATAACACATTTTGTGTAAAGTTTATATTACAGTTTAAATACGAAACAACTGCATTTCTAATAAAAGCAAACATTCAAACAACTTCAAAAATTATTGTATCAAATTCGAATGATTCAATTTAAGTTTTCTAACAACGAGAAATTTCAAATAGAAATGTAATCAACCTCGGTTACAAAGTGAGGAGATTGATGTTCGAATCTTAATTGAAAATCAATTTTTATGGAATTTAAAAACTATATCTAAAACTTTTAGTTCATAAACACATGACGAATTTTCCAAATAGATCAGGAATAATAGTAGAACACAAAGGGAAGCGTGAAAGAAAAAATATCACGTCTTAATTAAACATTAAATCGAAAGTTAGTAACACCACCATAAAAAACAAGATACAAAGTAGATTTTCACTATATCTTATAAAAGGACATCCAAATTAAAGATAGAGTTTGATCTTCTTTGAAATTATTAAAAAAATTGCAGTATTCAACTTTATTCCATGCTCAGTTTCTGAATTTTTGTTTCTAAAAAAATTACTAATACTCTGTTGATTCAACTTAAAATTTTCCTTCGAAAAATCAGTATTGTTAATTTTACGCCCATATGTATGTCAATTTAGTTTCAAGTAGAATTATTAATGTACGAAAAATGTAGAACATTAATGTACGGCAATTTCGTTGCAAGTAGAATTGCATAAGAAGTTGGACAACGTTTTTACCAATTTATTCATGGAACATAACCGAAGGGTAAAGGGAAAATGTTGAGATCAAAAATTAAGGTCTTAATAAAAATTCAGGCGGAAAGTAACCATCATCAAAGAAAATATCCGATTATGAAACTCGATACAATCACGAACGGTCTGAAAATGGCTCCAATAGATATTAAAAATATAATTCATGTGACTAAGTAAACTGTGAAACCGATTGCGATGCGACATGGGCGAACTAGACGATCGTAAACTGGTTATCGGGACACTCGCGACAATCATTTAAATATAACAGTTTCATTTCAAATAATTCTTCCATAACGTTTTTTTACCTTTTTATTCAGTTTATATATAAATTGATGTAAATTCTAAATTTATTGTTATTATTTTCTTATATTTACGTAAAAGTGTCTGTGAATTAAATGTTATAATATTGGATTTACTAATCATTTTAACACCGATTTGTACTTTGACAGTCAAATAAAAGAAAAAAACCTGTTTTTCGAAAAGAACTTACGAAATCGCATTCGAACTCGCATTTCAAATACGTAATAAATTGGTTAATGGGATTTTGAGCTTTGTATCTAAATCTAGACGTCGCTGCATTGCTAGATATATGTACGTATTTGTAAACAAACATATGCAAATTAATGTTTGCAGTCGGAAAGTGAAATAAATCATATTGATTTCAAGTCGGAGACAAAAAGAAAGAAAAATGGACAAATAACTGAAAATTATATGTTAAGTACATATAATTTTGTGAAAAAAAGTGAAAAGAACTATGTCATTAAAACTTAAATCTACAATTCATATAAAATTAATGTTGTAAGTTTCAAACAAGTCTTGTTTGACTTGTAGTGGACGCTTGAATGTTTTGTGAATGGTTTATGTGTTTGGCATTTGAAATTTTCTTGTTACAGCAAATAAAATATTATATATAAAGGAAAATTGATTTACAGCAGAATTTTCAAAGTATATTCAAATTGTCATATAGATGCTGGCAGTTTTGTAATACTTATAAGATTTCATTTAATTGTAATAGCTTAATTATTAATTATCAAACAAGTAACATAGCAGGTTGAATGGGGAGAAGAAAAGATATTTGACTCAACTATTGTGAGAAGATTCTGCTGCCGAAGATTACGTCTCGGATAGTAACGATGATTATTATATACCCAGAAGGGGGTGTTCAGAATTATTAGAGTGTAGATGATCTGATTAAAACTATTATTTTTTCCCTTCGTGTGATTTCAATATCGAAAAAAAATTAAAATATAATATTTCCATATTTAGTGGAAGATCATGAGAGTGAATTTGAGTTAGACAAGGATGTTTATGAATCGACTGAAAACGTTGCAGATAGTAACAAACCATCACAGGCAACGACAACGTTTATATCCAAAGATGAACTTATTTGATTTAAAACACCACCAATTTAAACTCGTGTTCAAAATATTCTTTGGCAAAATCTGAACCACAGAGAAGTACAGAGACTTTATCGATTAGCAAAATATTCAAAAGAGTTTTCAATGCTAATAGTTAATGTAATGGTTTGTCATACCAATAAAAAATAATAATATCTATAAAGCCCAAACTGGGGGAAATTGTACGAAAAAGTAACTAACGTGAAAAAATTGTGTAATATCACAGTTCCGCGCGATTTTGGGAAATCTCATAATCTCAGGTGTAAATAATACTGTTATACCAAGATGCAGTGGGCACCAGTCGGTTTTGGAGTATAATGAGTTTAATTTGGTTTGGTGATGTGAATACCGTATACTTTGTACTAAAGAAGATAAATCAGCATATATCCGTGATGTATGGACAATGTTGAATGCCAACTTATCAGCGCTTTAGAAATCAATGGAGTGTTTGATAGTCGATGAGTAACTTTATCCATACAGAGGGTGAACCAGATTAACTCAATATATACGATCATAGCCAGCAAAGTATGTAATGAAAGTATGGTGAATATGCAAAGTAAAAAATTCATTTCCATTGACAAATTAATGACTGGCCATAAAATAAATCAAGAAGAAATAGTACTAAAATATTTAGTTGCTCAATTTAAAGGACCTGGCACAAATATTTCGATGGATAACTTGTTTGTTAATCTGTATTTAGCGAGCATTTATTGTCTTGGACAATCACAAGAATTTCACAAAAATAAAAATTGTATTCCAATATTGATGCAAGCATCTAAAGATCGCGAGGAAGTTTCCACGCTATTTGTTTATATCTATAGGAATATACTTTTATGTATAAAAAAACTATTACACTATTAACTACGATGCACTCAGGTGCAGCAGTTTGCGAAAACACAAAGAAAAAACACGTATTGTTCAGTAGTATAATAAAACGAAGATTGGAGTCGATAAAATGGATCAGACGTTAGGACGTTACACACATCACCGGCAGACTGATCGATGGCTCTCGGTTTTTTTATAAATTTTGGATGTCGCCAATCCTGAAAATGAAATAATTAATTATATATATATTAAAAAATAAAAAAGACAACGAGCACCTATTTTTATAATAATTATGTGAAGAACTGTATATGCCAACGATTAAAGATGAATCTTAAAATATTCAAATCTTGCGAAATATTACCACTAAATTTGCCATCGAAAGTATCTATATAAAATCAATGAATGCTGTATGTAGAACGACAATATCAACTGAATATACTCAAGAAAGATATTACACCGCACGGAAAGTTGTTCTAGGAACACGCTACCTCTGTTACCAGAGTATCTACAGAGATAGGGGAAACGCAAAAATTGTGTAATAATTATATTAAACTGGTTTGGGATCAATATTCAACAGCATTAAAAATGTGTCGCTTGTTTTTTCGAATAAATTCCATATGAATAAACTTTGTGCATAATTTAAAACAGTCGTCAAAAGTTAGATGCTTACATTTATTTGTATATCAAGTATAATTTTCTACCCCTAGAGATTACTTAAATTGTTTATTACTCTGAAATTCTCTAGGCATACTAAATTCTTTCGTATGGGTACCCGGGTATCTCGTATATAGATCAAGTGGGTATTCGACTTTAGCTCTTAAGTCAATTTATTTTTTTTTGGTTATTTAAATCTCATAGCGTACATATATGAATAGACGACTCAAATAACAAGGTCTAGAACAAATTTGATGGTCTTTCCTTATATACATTACATTTGTAAGTGAGAACATGGAAAAGGGTACTCTGGTATTGACAGAAGGGCATACGAATTTTTATATATTTATCTATCCGTCTATACATTTCTTTATTTAATCGCTCATCATATAATAATATTTAGAGGAAATTCCTTAAAGTTTTCACTAATGAATGTCATTGGATCTTGTGTAACATAAAGGTTATGTTTCATCAGGATTGAAAAAATAATAAGGAGATAAGGCAAGTTGTTATTTCAATGCAAAGCGCACTTGCCTAAATACAAATTTACTTTTATATTTTTTATATTAGATAGCATTATATACTAACATTAATATAACAGTCAACTTAATAAAACTTAAGGCAAATTTAAATTCTTGAAGTTCCATGCAAACAAAGTTACGAGCACTGCAAGTATGTAAGATTTAAATAACACATTAAAAGGAAATTAAATTTTTAGTGCGAGGAAAATCATTCTTTATAAAGAATAATTAATCCAAGTGACAAAATTTACAAGAACTTTTTACTTTAATAGTGAATATAAAGAGGTAAGGATATAAATTTTGCTTTTAATTGGTAATTAAAATATTCCAAATTTTAAATGCTTGGTGTAAAACGAATCTAATTAGTATCCCTAAAGATTGATACAATATAAATTTAAGCGAATGATGAGTATTTTCAGTCGTGGACGTCAAATTGATTTCTAATTAAACTTACGTAAAAACTCAAATGAATAGAGATTTATTACTGCATTACTCTCAAATTAAAGTGTTATATTTAAAGCGTTTCGCTTCCGGCTAGCAGATTACTGCCAATTAGTTCACCAACAACGCAGCGCTTTCAGTTTAATATTCGTATTTCATTATGCTGCCTGAGCTGAGTTCGTCAGTCCGCGTTTGTATTGAAAGTTACAATAGGACCTGATTTTGACGTCGCGTCACTTCAATTACTTATTCAATGTGAGTCCAACGTAAGTACAATAAATTGGACGAGGATATTGTAGTTGAACTATAAAATGCTTCGTAATAACAAAATAAATATGAATAATTAAAATAAATAACAAGATTATTCCATTTGGCAATATAATTTGGAGCTGCGTATTTTGTTTAACATTTTTATCTTTCAATTTAAAATTTCTTATTTATTGATCATTTCAATAAATAAGAAATTACTTTTGCTGTCTGTTACTTTTGCTGTCTCTATATTTTTAGTTGGAATAAACTGGAAGGTCAGCAGTTGGGATCAAGAAGCAAGGTTTTGTT
Organism: Druceiella hillmani; assembly: GCA_039881145.1. NCBI lineage: Eukaryota > Metazoa > Arthropoda > Insecta > Lepidoptera > Hepialidae > Druceiella > Druceiella hillmani. Next base: position 25,333,758 of record JAYKKI010000014.1, read on the forward strand.
TTTATTTTTCCAACAAATTTTAAGATCTAAATAAAATATACTTATTATGCATAATATTTAGAGAAAAACAACTTTTATTTTGTTTTATAGATTTATAAAGAAATAATGCCAATCAAAAAAAAGTTTTATAGATATATAAGTGATAGAAGAAATGTAATCCCGCTGAATTTCATAAATTATCGAAGTTCCATAAAAAAAGGTAAAAAACAAAAATAATTGATGAACATGCTTAAAACCAATTTTCATTCTATCTATGCTTTTCCAAGTGACATTTCAGTTTTGCGTATTAATAATAAATTAATAAATAGGATTTTTGATCTCTGCACGCTATCTACCAATGGGAGGGCAAATCACTCACTGCCTATCCAATTTTGTACCGATGTGACTGATGTTGCTTTCCAACAACCTTTTGACGATTATCTTTGTTAGATTAAGTTATCAATATTAAGCGACTTGTCTGTAATTTTTGAGTGACTAACGCTTAAAACAGACAAAAATTTGAATAATTTTATATAAAATTATTCAATTTTTTATTGTGAAAAGTTATTGAGAATCAGTAGCAAGCATGTCGTCTTATATCTACAGCAATTTAGAATTTTGAGGTTGTTATCATAATTGGATGATAATTTCATTGATCCAAGGATCAAGATATTGTCAAAGGAACATAAACCAAATCGAAAATGACAAGGTCAATTCACGTACGCCATCTATTGCAATTAAACGAAACTACTTCGTCAGTCATATGGCCGACTGTGTGCGACTGTAGAAGTAATTTTGTCGTGGCGTTATCTTATATTATTATTTTTGAACTAAATTTTAAAAAAATTGGTTTTTAGTTTGCACGCATGTGTATTGTGATATGACAATGCTATATAGCTTGGAATCTATGTAAAGTAATGAAGTTATTATAGAATTATTTTAATATAAGAAAATGCAACTATAATAGATAAATACAACGGCACTATACTACATAGATATGTCAGGAATTATTCAAAATTAAGGTGGCTTACTTATTTCAACTTAATTTTGTGACAATCTCTTTTAATTTATTCCCTATATTGAGAGATTGTCTTCTTCTAGTTGTCCGCGTTAGTTACACGATTATATAAGAACCAATTTATACTACATCATTGATGAAAAAGTTAAGATTTAAAGATATAAAATTTGTCTTAAAGGACTTATAATTTACAATTAAATGAAACTACGTGATGTATTATTATTTCTACTTTCTTTAAGTCCTTTACCACGACCTAGGTTTCGTTGTATTACAATATCTTCAGGTGGGCTATTAGCAAAGATTCCTCTGATAGAATGATATCTTTGCAGATATTCCTCTGATAGAATGATATCTTTATCAGAAAGATATCTTTGCTAATAGTCCACCTGAAGATGTTGTAATACAACGAAACCTGGGTCGTGGTAAAAAACTTAAAACAAAGTAGAAATAATACTATATCACGTAGTTTCATTTAATTGTGAATAATGAATTTCTACAAAATTAACGCCAAATATATTCAATACAAGAAATTATAATGTTATAATACTCACCGTCTACATACTGCTACATGTCTACGAAATGTTTATAATTATTTTTCCCTGTTCTTATATTTTATATTATTTTAGTTTAAAATATTTGTTTATTACTTTAGTGCTAAATTGGTAATATGCAAGGTATATAGAAATATACCAACTATGACCACATAAGAAAAGGCGAATTTTCGACAATTCTGTCACAATAGAATTCAAAGTTTATACCGAATATCATTAAATCATATTCAATTATATTATGCCTTCCTGTTTTACTTACTTTTTCAAAACATCCCTTTCCAATTACTCTTCCCTGCTTTAAAAATTAATCAAATATTTGACACAATAAATATAAATTGGTTTTAGAAAGCGATAAGACAATTTCGAGTTGTTTGCAAATATTTTTGGACTGGCTGTGCTTACGACTTCGTTCGCGTGGAATAATACAAGTTATTATAATGTCTTTGTCTCTTTCATACTTGCTATTGAGAAAAAACTAGTACCATACCCAATTTCATTAAAATCTGTCCAGTAGATTTCGCATGATTTACACACAATATAACAGACAGACAAACAAAAATTCTAAAAAAAACTTTTTCTGGCTTCTGTTATCATTCGATACGTTAAATAAATCACCATTTTTAAAAAAAATTCCATGTACTGAATACACTCTGCTACAATATTATTATTCGTATAGATAATTATTGTTTGGAAGGTTAACTATCTGGAAGATTTGTCTATTCTGTTTTCTAACGAAAAGCAGTAGTATAAATGTGTTTATATATATATATAGAGTAGCATTCTTAAAATTTTCAGCTGATAAGACACCGCTGTTTTCTTTTGTCTGCGAAATTCTTTTTGTTCTACATATATTTAACGAACTTGAAATAGATTTTATTAATATATAACATAATAAAAATTGCCTTTATTAATTAAAAACAAAACGTGTGTGTAAACATGTGTGTCTTTCATGTAAAGGGTTTGTCAAAAAGTATATACGTTGGATATATTTAATCACAAAGCTATGAAAATTTTATAGTTACATTTACAGTTTTAAGTTACAAATACTAATCCTTTTTTTTTCTTCTGCTTTTTCGGCACTGTATTCATCAGTAGATTTTCAAAAATCAAAGCAAAGAAAAATAAAAAGTTAAAAATGTGTGAAAATACGTCCTTACAAAGTCACAACGTCGGAATTCACATAGTTACTGAAAATACATATATTTTTTCAATAAACATATATTATTAACCGAAGGTAACAAACACCAATCCATTTTTAAAATTCTTGAACTGAAATTTAAAATTATTGTTACTACGCAATCCCGTATTGTTTAACTTTTTTTCAGGCTAAATATATTCACGATAATTGAAATGTCAATTGGAACGAAACGCTACTAATTTCGCCTTTTAGTACCGTTTCCAGTGGGATATTTTTCGCTTGCTATGAGCCTGTTATTACTAGGTAATATAAGTCTGTGGATAATTCTGATAATGAATGATAAATGGCGTGTACATAAACACCGGGTAAACTATATGGGTGAGCTCAATGAGCAACATTTTAAAACTAGATTTTGGATTAACAAGGGTTTTGTTAAATTATTACAATATAACAATAATAATATTTTTAAATATACAATAACGGGTGTTATTGTGTATATAATAAATAATACTTGCAATTATCCATTTATTTAATACAGGTTTTTATCCCACTTAGTAGTTGATATAAAGAAAAGCAGAGATCGATTGTATTCCATAACTACGCAAAACTGTGGCTGCTTTTCCTTAACTTTCATTACTTTTAATTCCAAAATAATAATAAATACATCCGCTACTTAAAAATTTACGAAAAATTCGAATTACGTCTAATCGTATATAATTAAAATATTTCTGTTTAATTATATATTTATTTGGTGCATATATATTTTTAGTTTCCAATTTGCCATATGTATTGACGGAACACGTCGCTTGTACGGGAGGGAACGGATATAAAGCTACTTACGACTGTCGATAGACAGTTAAAACATCATAATGTTCATGGGGAGTAAACTAAGGATAGATAGAAAGTTATCAACCATCTTAAATAGTTGTCTACGTCGACGGATAGATAGAATATAGATTTTGGACGTTAAACGACTTAAGTTATTACTTAAGTTTAATTATATGAAGGATATTTTGTTTAAGAAAATATTATAATTAAAAGAATTATTATTCGTGTTTAAATTCAAATCGGTAGAAAATAAAAACAAAGTTTATCCATAGTTGTTTTCATTTCACTCTGGTAAAAGTTATGATAAATGATTTTTCCCTTTTTTTTAATGATAATGAGTGTTCAATATCAACTTTGTGAAAAGTCTGTCCTTTACATGCGAATCATTTGAATCAAAGCGTCACTTTATTCTGTTGTTAAATTCATATGGTGTTTCAATATTATTACTTGCAATATTTTTTGAAGACAATGTAAACATTTGAACTTCAGTGCACAGATCGTACTATTATTTTTATGATTTAAAAATATTTTATTGAACCATTTATTTAATTCGAAAATAATATTAATTTTGTTTCCATTACAAAGAACCTACGCACTTAATTACAAGACCATATGAGTTCAATTAACTTCATATGACAATAATTCAACCATTATTTTAAATCGTGTTTATAATGAATGTACATGTAATTAAACTAATTATACAGTAACATATCAGTCACATAATTAACAGTAAATATATTAGTGTTTTAGGAGAGTACGACTGTAATTTTTATGCAAAGAAAAACCTCTTCCATGAAAATTGACATTTTTGACCTGTAAAATACGATAAACTAATGATTTATGACGAAAATGTGACGGAAGCGAATAGAAGATATTTTTTTGGAAACTCTAGATGAACACACTATTTAAGCTTCTCTAAACCCAAAGGCATTTCGAATTTTTGCCCGTTTACCTTTTTGTACGTCTGTCTGTTCAAGTATTATGTAAAAATTACTGGACCGTTTGAATGATGCTTTCACTGGAATAATCTTTAGAGTTTAAAGTACATTAGTCTTTGTCCCTTTCTAGCGTTTCCTAATAGACATTTTATCTGTCTGACTGTTTTGATTTATCTGTTTGTCGGTATATTTTAGCAGCATGTAAAAATGACGAAATATACTGTTTTTGTTTATCTGTTTGTCCGTATATTCGGGCATCATGTAAAAATGACAAAATAGATTTCAATTAAACATACTCTAAAATAATAGGTCCACATAAAAAATATACAGCATGTTTTTGGTCAAGTGTCAAATAATAATATTAAAATTTAATTATTAACCCTTATCGAGTGAGACCAAGGGCGTGGGTTTAAAACTGATGAATGAAAATGGTCGAGCGAAATTGCTAGAGCGATTTGGATTAAAGTCCATGCTTAAGATAAAAATAAGTTTATTGCGACCACTGTACGTTATGGGATATAAACGTTACTCAAGCTAATATAATTGATTTCGAGTTGAATTTAGAGACGTGCTGCCTAAACCAGGAGAAAAATGAGTGGGGGGAATTTGAGGAGTTATTTTACTATTCCAGCCGTACCAATTTTCTTGTGGAGGGTTTGGTGTTAGAGTTTTTTTCTCAATAAACACTGAAAACATTTTTGAGGTCTGACGAGAAGTGAATGTGGCAGTGTAGGATGGTTGATAAGTACAACTTTTCTATCCTTGATGTCATAAAACTGTTTTTATTTATGTTAATGTTTTTTACGAAATTAAATTGGGTAAAGTTAGATTGAGTGGGGTTATCTTAATTTAAATTGGCTCTGTTTTTATTAGATTGGGCTTGGATGGGTTGGTTGGGTTAAGTTGAGATAGATCAGGTTATCTTGTATCCAGTATGTTGAGTTAGGATTGGTTACTTTTTAAGTAAAGTTTACATTATTTTTGGTTATTTCGAGAAAGGTTTCATAGTTTTAATTTAGGCTAGGTTGACTTAGGTTTAGGTTAGGTTGACTTGACTCATGCTAGGTTAGGTTGGATTAGGTTCAGTTACGTAAAGTTGGATTCGATTAAGGTAGGTAAGATTAGATTAGGTAGGGTTAGGTCTTGTCGAGTTAGGATAGGTTAGATTGCGAGTTATGATGAATTAGGCTAGACTCTGTTAGATTATGTTAAATAAAATTGTTATCGAGCGCAGTATTGTTATCCATCATAGTGTTTTATCAAGTACAGTACAGATATTTAAATAACGTTTTTTTTAGTGCAATACATATTTTTGCGTGGTTTGTATGTATAATTTACTAGAAAAAATTAATTATTAACTGTGTACTGATATGGAACCTTTCCGGTTTCCTTTTTTCTTTAGCACGTGTTAAATGTTATTGATATCTTTATTTTTCGAGACTTTCTTTGTAATGAAAATGTTATTTTGAGAAAACTTCATTTAAAAAAAATACACATATGGCAAGTTCAAGAACAAAAGTTCATTAACAAAAATAAAAAAGAATTCATTAATAAAAATAGATGACGCATTTCTGATACCGGGATCTAATTTATTTAATATTCAATCTAATTTCAATAATTATTACTATATCTTAAGTTAGATACAACTTAATATACAACTTAATATGATATGTCTATTGTTAGTCATTTTAACTCTATTTAGAACTCCGTTCACAATATTAAGAACGTTGGTGGAAATGACACTTTCACAAATATGTTCACTATGTCAACATAACCTTCACTTCTGACATTAATTTGTCATGTTGCAATTATGAATACATATGAACCTACTTCACTTACCTCAATTGGACTAACACTGTTTGTATGGAAGTTGGGGCTACTTAAATCCGTCATTGGAAAGCGATAAATATATTTAAGGGCTATTGTTCAAACCGATACTACCAAAAAATGCGACTGGTTATTGGCTACACTAAAGCATAAAAACACAAAAAGTTTAGATAGCTACCAAAAAACCTAAAAGAAGCGATTGGGCGATTTTCAAGCAACGCCATACGTCCTACATTTAAAAACTTTTTCCTCGGGCGAGCAACGGCCGGGCGAGTGACTTAAAAAATTATCTCGATCGAACTGAACTCAGATGGACTGTAATATTATAAAAAAGAGTTTCAAATCGATGACACGTGTTGTTGCTTAAGAATTGAGTAGTTTAAATACATTTTTAATTAGTTTTATAAAGCTTATTGAGTATATCAAATTTCAAGTAGCATTTGAAAAGCAATTTAATTCTGCCTTTGTAAGGTGAAAATGACGTAAAATAAGATTTTGTGAGATATTTGCATAAAATAATTAATGAATAGTTTTAAAAGAATTATTGTTTCTCGAAGAGACTTCTCTTTAAGGACTTGTTTAGTTCAAAGCTAGCTTGAATAATTACTTGAATACCACTCTAATCCACAACACAAGTAAATTTTTTAAGTTCAAAATTTTCCTAAGTGTCATTGTGACTTGGAAAAATAAATAATAATATTGTAAAGTGCCATTAAACTCAAAAAAATGAACACGAAACTGTTGAATACAAAATCACCACACCATATTAAACTGAAAATGAAAACTAGTGGTTACATGTGATTTTAAAAGCAATATTTACCAGTGTTCTTTTGGTTAATATAAATAAATATTAGAGTGTCGAGCTTTCTATTTATTTGATAGGATCATTTCCTTTTCGGTCCCTTAGCAGTCGAATTAAATAAAAAATAATTGCTCATAATGGCTGGGTATTTTATCTGACAGATAACTTAAAGTTAAAAAAGTATGTACTTTCAGTTCCATTGCCTTGATACTTGATATCTTGTGCTGATTAGATTTTTTAAACCATATTATCAAGAAAACTTGAGCTCCAGGTTAAGCTCCAAGTTATTAGCGGATTAGGTTAATAACTTAACCTCACTTAGAGGATTACGCTTAAATAATTTTTTAAAAAGTTCATAAGCACTATTTCTACCGCGAATATTCACAATAAATATGTTTTTTATTATTATTCGGGCCACTATTAAATTTCTATTATTGAAAAATATCATATAAAAGCATATATATAGCTTAGACTTGTATGAATATAAAACACATGTTCTGTATTTACAAATACGTTAATACCTATCATAAATATATTATCAGTCACTACACTCATGCAATATATATTTAGTGACCAACTTCATCTTGTCGATTTTTGTTGCCGCACGATGCAACAAAATTTATTTCTCCTCATTTTTTCATAACGCGCCTAAGGAGTGTAACTTCAAAATTACATTAGAATTTTACAGTAGCATAAAATAGTTTATATATGGCATACTTAATAATAAAGTGGCATAGCTCAAAATGTCTTCGCAGTAGGAGTATAATCAGGTCATAAAATGTTTAGAATTGTCAAATATGGTGTAAATATTCTTATCGGTATCGATATTTAAAGTGTTTAATTAAATGCATTGTGCCTAATTTTGTGTATGTGTATTGTGAACAAATTTATTTAACGCATGTTACTGTAATATTTATTACGCAAATATTTTATCTAATTTCTCATATTTTTTGTAGGAAAGTTACGCACAAATAATATCGATATTTTACCATTATAAAATAAAAGAAGACTCCTTGCTTTTACTATGATTTTAAGAAATAAGATATCCCCAACTTTTTTTTCTATATTTGTAGATTTTATATTTTAGTAAAATGTGTTTCGTCCAAATTTTACTTGCGGAATGATTGATAGGTTATAAATCTGATATATATATATATATATATATATATATATATATATATATATATATATATATATACAAAAAAAATTAAAAATTATCCTAAAAAATTTTTTAATAATACAGAAAAAGTGGCAAATAGTTCGTTTTATCCTGGGACCTTGGAAATTAATAACAATGAGGATTTAATATTTCCTCCATTGTGAGCTGTCACAGAATACAAACGGGAAATGTGCGGAAATTGAGACGGAGGGACGTACGGAAATGTCAGAGAGACAACGAACATCGTGCTGTAACTTGACTTGTGCCAAATTAACAACTCGACTCTCTCGAACCGTTTAACTGCTCTCTGCATGAACATGTATGTTCGAGAGAAACTTTTTGGTAATTTATTCATAAAGAGAGATAATTCATGGTTAATTGCAACGATTTAAAGACTTACGTTTGATGGAATTACTTATTTTAAGCTGATACTTTATACTTAAGCAGTAATAGTACCAGCAGTGAGACGAGAGTGTTGAGATATTCATGTTATACTTTGTGCAATAGGTTTTATATCAGATGACGATAACTATTGAACTATTGAATGAATAGAAGCGACTCCATTATGAAAATAGAAATACTTCTCGGTTAAAAGAAGTCATGGAATAAATTCAGCAACTAGTCAGTCATAATACTGACAAATAATAAGATGAAAAAAAATACTATTAAGACTTAAAACAATACATTTATATTGATACATGGACATTGTAATAGAAATATTTTTTGATAGCAAACAGACTCATTTGAAAAAAAAGAATATGCAGGATATGAATGTTTTCTTTTAATACCTCCGTAGTTTAAAATATAATTTTTCTCCGTGGTTTAAAAACCTCGTGGATGTATTTTTTCTCATCTAATCGCTCTGAATGTTTTCAGAAAAAAAACTTTAGACATACTAAATTTTGTTGCCGAATATTGGCAGTCACGTTCTCCGAACATGTACCGTGCGTGCTGGCAGTGATATGGCAGATGATGAGCGAGTCAGTACATACTAGTAATAAATATGTTTTTCATGTTAGGTAAATGTAATAAAATTATGCAGAAATTACGGCAGTGATTAAATTATAGAAATTGAATTTGTGTTAAATCCTCATAATTTAGGATAATAAAATTATAATAAAACATACCTCCAATTGCCAATTATATTGTAATTATGTATTCATATTTGCTTTCAAGTTACCATACGTTACTATAGCTCCTTTTAGACTTATTTTTGAAAATTGCCTCATATTTTTTTATCATTACGATACTAATTTTTACTACACTACTGCTCTGCACTTACTGACGTATAATAAATAGAAAAATGGAATCCAGAATTTATTACCAGTATTTGTATTTTATTTTTCTAATCTCAATAGTCTAATTAGTCTTCTCTCAATAGTCTAATCTCAATAGCTGGTTTGATAAGAATAGAAATTTTAATCGAAATAAGTTATATTAATTTTCAGCAGGTTCAAAAAATGTAATTAGTTACATTAACGCACTATATAAAACCTAGTTAAAATTAACGAAAAAATTGCAGCTTTGAAGTTTAATTACACGTTTTAAGAAATAAATACAAAATTCAACTGATTCGTGCAGGTATACTTGTTTCTCATAATGAAGAAAATTTTCAGTTAATTAGTCAGATTTTACAATATAAAATTTATCGGTCACCACTAATTATCGAAATATAGTTTAATTAAAATGATAACATTTCCTATAATTTTCTTAATGTTTTACAATTATTTATTTTTAAGCTTTTTTCTAGGAACACCAATTATATGATTAATGACAAGAAAAAATGGAGTAACAGATATAATTTTTTAAGATTTATTTGTCTGAATTTTTAAACGTATACACATAATAATAGCTATCTTTTCTTTCAGTAATTAAATCTAAAAATCTATTACGTGATAGACCATAAAATATTTGGTACAGGTTACCAGGCAATTAGGAAAATTGTAGTGAAAATGATAAAATAAATAACATTACGAAAGTGCCTGTACATTGCTCGAGAAAAACTCAGTGAAAATACTTTGAATTTAGATTTATAATATTGACAATATAGGAAAAAAAATGCAACGGATTAAAAGAAGTTATGAGTCACAACATTTTTTTCAATCGACATTTGAAGACATTAAATGAGGATAAGTTCCGTTTCTTTAAGTCAAGTTGTTTTAAAAGTTTGTGTAGTGGGCCATGAATTTTATTTTTAATAAGATATAGATTTAGAAAGAATGTGAGTAAAGTTTTAATGCCTAAATAAAGGCGATGAGCAGAAAAATGCTGTGGACAATTTGCGATATTGAACAGAAATTTTAATATGTAGAAAGAGGCGTCGATCTTGTATCTTTTATACTTCAGATGCGATTAATGTTTAGAAATGGGCACAAAATTGAATCTAAAAGCATTAACAGATATATAAATTTGAAGGCATTCTAAATTGTTTATATAATTTTCATTGCAAAATCTCCGATAGGAGCGTTGGCTAAGGCGAGCTAGCTTTGGCTTTAGTTTAATATGCGGAAATGTTTAAAGAATCTGAAGAAAATGTGTTCTATTGATAGTACCATAGTTAATATTTTATGAACTATTACTTAAAAGGTAATTAAATAAATATAAAAATATTTGCTTCTTAAATTACAAGAAGTATACTTTTTGGAGTCAGCATGTGACAGGTTAATATTATGTCGACATCATACATATTTCACCCTAAAATTGCCAATTCGTAATTTTTTGGGAATAATGATTAAGTAATATATTTTGTTTAGAAAAACTTAGCTCCTTATCGGATGTAATAACATTATGATTGTTAACGGGTCGACGTACAATCCATACATTGGATGTAACAAAAACTATTTTAAATTTTGATTTTTACAGCATTCATTTTTTTAGTAAATCTTTAAGTGAATTTTAATTGTGAATTGATGTCTAACCACGGGACTTCCGCACACATTTAACTAAAGAAACATTTTTGAATAATTAAAGACATATTCTTTTAAATTTGTTGTATATATTAGTATTGTTTAATTATGAGAGGAAGACTAATGTATATATATATATATATATATATATATATATATATATATATATGATATATATACATGTATATATATATATATATATATATATATATATATATATATATATAGATTTATTATTATGCTTCGTCTGTTGTAGATTTCAGAAGTGATTTTATTTTATTTGGAGATTACTGAAGATTAGTTTTTAATTATTTGTCGTTCACTCCAGCATTTATAGATACTTTTATTTTGGAATGACTTTAACCGTAGACTATGTAATTTGTGAAAGTTAAATAAATTATTCAAAAGGTTTCGTTAAAATTAATTAAATAATCGTAACTATTTGTTGAAAGGAGTAATTCGTATTTCAAAGAAAATCTTTTATGAAATGCCCTTTTATTATTCGCTCAAATAGGTTGTCGAAATATATTTAGAAGGCGTTAAATCAAAGCTCTTTTTAATTTAAAAATTCCTTAATTCTCGTGTACTACAAATTTATGGCAATATTTTGCTCAGTTAAGAATTGTCCCCGTGGTGGGGTTTAATCTGTGGCATTTTCGCATTCAAACGAGTTACAAATTGAAATATCTGGCATTTTTTATTATTTTTATTAACGTTCCTAGTAAAAGTCTTGTTTATCTCAGAGCTTAATGGCTATATGATGTCAAGACAACGGGAAACAAAAGAAGTACGCAAATAAGACGAATACGCACTTTGAACTAGCGATTCTGATATATACTGAAACATATGCTGAAAAATATCTAAATTAAAAATTATGAAAAAAATCCTGTCTTTAGAGGCGCACGCAAAGGTTGTAGGGAAACTGTCGCGATGATATTAGATATCCTAATGTTTTAAATATGTACTATTTTTAACGCCTGTGGAAGTTATTTACAAGTTTCTATATTCACAACTAGTTTTCTTGGAAATCATACGATCAAGGAGCTCAATAACTTTTTTTTGATTTGTTATATAATTTAGGAAAGAGATTTTTTCATCATTTTAATTAGCATATTTTAAAATGTATTTAAAAAATAAGCGAAAACAGAGTATTCATCCCTCATTTTTAAAACTACTAAGTCAAGAATCACGAAAAAGTAGGATTGGTAAAATCTGACCTTCATTGAATCTACCTTCCAGGTAAAGGAAAACTATAGAAAACATCCTAGGTTTTATAATTTTTCAACTATGTACCTTGTTTTTAGCCAGTTAAGTAGACAATATATTTACGATTTGAAAAGTTCATTTGTGTTAACTGTTTATTAAAAGTATTATGTAATCTTAATTATTTATAAATATCTATACATTTACAAGTACCCTCAAAATGCGAATTTTATTCGTGCATTATTCAAGATTTTTAACAACATTACACAAGTTATTATTCAAGAACATGAATTTTGAAAATGGAAAAATCTTGTACAACTGAGACAATTGAATCAAGACACGCAGTTTTTCGGACAAGAGAATGCCACAGAAAGTGATAAATAGTTACGACCTATAGATATTAAATTCTAAATCAATATTAACACGCAATTCTATAAGAAATCCCAAATTCAATGCTAACGCATCGTGTTTTATTATAAAGTAATTTTAGAATAAAGTGCTCCATCAAATGTAAAAGTGTTGTAATTATTTCTTGCTGATGGTAATCTGAGCTTTCATCGTCATGACACCATGTCAAATACGGAATTAATAACTCAACACGTGAAATAAACTTTAACTTACAGTGTAAACTTGGCAATGCTGTGTACGACGATATAAATTGATAAAGTATTTCAAGTTACGTGAACTTATTAAATGGTTTGTAGAGACATTAATGACTGTAACGAAAGGTTTAAATCTGTGAATATACAACATGCTAATATATCATTTTCTTTCATTGTGTATAAAAAAGTGCTTACTAACAAAATTAAAACACTGCATTAAGATATTCTAATTTGGTAATGTAAAAGACACTAATCATAATGTGTGTATTTAATGTCCCGTAATTTCTGTTACTGGATGACACACACACACACACACACACACACACACACACACACACACACACATATATATATATATATATATATATAATGACTTAAGGAATATTTATTTGAGTGCTACAATTCCAGAAAAGACAAGGATTCAAATTATTGAAATCTATCATTAATTTGCATTGATACGTTATCTATTATTTCTCTTAGTATCCTGCTATAATACTCTTGGGACTCAAATTAGTTCGCCTCTTTCTTGGAATCTCGGTTACTTTCGATACGTGCACAAATACTGGATCGAAACTCTTGGTAAATTTTGTGTTTAACCAAATTTTGGAATCTTCCAAGAGAAAATGCTACATTTATTGGTTTACTTTGGATTTTTCAAAGCCGCCTAAGTGAATATTATAATGTGTATGTAGTGATTCTCAACGTATTTGTTTGGTTAACAAAAGATTCGCATCAATACATGTTGTTATGCGGTTTTGTTTTTGGCTTTTGTTCATAAAAAATATAAGAAAATGAAGCAAGAAACCCAACATTGGCAAATACTAGATTGGTAAGAGCTTTGATAAGAATATTTTTTATAAGTATAAAATAAAAACATGAAATAAATAATATTTATACATTTTGATATATTATACGTATATATACATATATATATATATATATATATATATATATATATATATATATATATGCACGGTGTCCGGGAGTAAATGTCGGACAAAGAAAGGCGTTATTCATTGGCTGTAATAAATAATTGTTGAAATAAAAAGTAAAATACACCCTTTTTCTAATTGAGTGCAAAAAAAATATTACACATAACTCTTTTTAACACACCCAATACTTGTCCGGGGAGTCTGGTACTTACCCGCACTTGACGATTTGGTGATCCGATATGCACGCACACAAGCTCACGCTAGTCGTACGTAACCTCTACATTTGGATTATTTTTTATTAAATTTACCGAACAGCTGAGAATCAACATAATAATAGCGCCATTTCGATCACTTGAAAGAATATCGTTATTCCACTACACCTACGCGATTAAGTCCCTAAATATTGAATTTAATTTATTTGTTAAATGACATGAAACATGATTATTAAAAACAAAATAAATTAAAATACTAATGTACTCATGTTGTAGTTGTAAAATACAGAGAAAAAATGTTTCAATTACATTTTATTCTCTTAACATTAATCATCTTGTTGTAATCAGAATCTCATCCTCCATTATCGATTTAATCACATTATCAATTATTTGAGTATTTCTCTTAATCCTATTACAATTTTGCTACTCCTTTCGCGTGAAGTCTCTTCATAAGTCAATATCGATATCGAGTCGATAGGTAAAATAAAATTAAAATCTGAATTATAAAACGAGTTAAAATATTTATCTCCAATTAACTTCTCACCTACACATGGTAATCTATAATATCATTAAAACCATAATTTCAAATTCGTTTAATTTTGTGTAACAGACGGAGCTATTTAAACTTCTACATATTAGTTCTGTAGTTTATTTTACCGATTAAAAGGTTTCCGTACTTCAAATTTAGAACCTAAATAACTCAAAGTGAACACTATTAATCCACATCAAATCTGTAACTCGGCTTGGCATTATTTTTTCTGTCTTGCAATTCACCCAACTTCGCTGTCTTACGTTTCACAATTTTAAGAATAGAAAAAGGTTTTCTCTTTTAACTGGCTCAACTACGCGATACACAAAAAACAATAATAAAAATGCATGCGTTCGTACAAAAATGTTTTCGACAGTTACCGATGTTACTAATTGAAAGACGTTCACCTTGAAATGCATCGTACGGTAGGAAGAGGCGGGGCATGATCACAACGCCAAAGATTTTTATTGGAAAACTCCACGTTAACACAATGTTGACTATATTTATACCTTGCTAGATTAGCTTACGTAATTTCTTTTATATATACCAACATATCAGAAATGATTCCTTGTTTCTTAACATAATATTTTTAAAACAGATGCTACAAAACTGCGTTACATTATTTATTTTTTAGCAATAGTACTGTGTCGCAATCCCTCTTCTTTTTGAATATTATATGGAGATACCTTAGATTTAGAACAAGATTCCTGTATCGAACGTAGTCTTGAATGTTACATAAAACAATTTTAAGAACATATCTCCATAGTATTCAACATTTAGTTCGGAAAATTTTGTAACTCTCTTATTGATTTCAAGAAAAACTATAAAGTTGAGAAAAGAATAATTTTATGTCTGTTGTATTTTCTTTTTGCTGATAGAGACATTTTTTTGCTAATCAAAATCGTAATCGATAATTTTACATCGGTAAAAATTTCGTAAAACATAAATCTTCTCTATAAGTCTATTGAATGTGTATTTAGCATTACTTTCAAATGTTCTATTTCCATCTTACTAACTACAATAACATAATATTTTTATAACAAATTAATTGAATTAAAAATAAACATAGTGAATACCCAATAATTAGAGTAACAATAACAGCTGAATGTATTCAGACAAAACGAAGTTCTAGTTATAAAGTTAGCGATTCATCTGACAAAACATTGGGCAGTATAAGTCATTTTTCCTCAATTGTTTTTATGTCGCGAGCCATGATAAAAGACAACAAGTTATGTAAAAAGCCTTGCGACCTCTTTACTATATTATACAATTAAAATAAAGTTTCATTTTGTTTAACGTTAATAATTTTAAAGAAATTAAGGCTTAATTATTAAGTTGAAAGCTTATTTTTTCATGTTGTTATTACCTGGTCATTTTTAATTTTATAACACTTCATTCATAAAAATTGTAATAAACGAATGTTTTGTATGCAGGTCTTATTTTTTGGACAAATTGCAACCCCCTTTAATAATATACGTGACCCCTAGGTTGAGAAAGAATGATCTAAGCTATAGATGCTGGCGCAGATTATATATATTACATCTTTTTGTAAACAAAAATCATTCAAGCGCCATGCTTTGAATATATCGTGTCGTCGTTAAATTTATATTCAACGTAATTCGATTTTCTGGAATATTACAGTTGGTTTTTCTCAATTTATGTTTTGATAACTGTTACAGTGTCGAATGTGCGCTATTCTCATTCGGAGTATTATGACATGCAGATGTGTTCAGATGCATGCGATTGCAATGCTCGTCAGGCGAGTATAAGGTATTCGGCTATTTACCCAAAATCCAAATGAATGAACCATCGCAAGTTTGGCTAGTCAGGTTCACAGTACTGATCAGGTAATGCCCTCGTTTGATAGAAGACACTCAGTTGATAGAAGTTGTCACGTGACTGAAGATGCTATACTCGATATATTTGCCGAAGATCTTACTCGCATCGTAAGTTCGACAGCCATAGGTCTTAGCTTACCGAAATGCTTGATACGCTCAAAAAAATGGACAACGTCCTTTTCATTATCGTGCTGTACAACAATTGACCGAAGAAGATTTCGCTCGTCGCCGTAATTTTTGTCAGACGCGTGAATGACGATTCGCCATCATTTGACCGACGTATTTTATCGTCAGATAAAAGCACATTTACGTGGAATGGTATACTTAATGCTTATAAGGAATATTACTGGATTAATTAAATAATTATATTGGTTAATAAATTCGGAGCTTGTCTTGAAAATTTGCTGAAATATTCATAATAATTTATTATGTACCATAAGAAGGACGATGTGAGCGTACAATATTACGCGGATTAGAGAATAAGACAGCGGATTTACGGACTCTTCTGTTTTATGAGTTTTGCTTAAGTAACGATGCGACAAATTATAACACATACCATGTAATCACATTCAGCACAATCAGTCAAGAGTATGCTATGGGACGGCGAAAATTTAGTTCTGGAAGTTAAAAAGAATCAGTAGAAGAAGAAAAAATGAATCTAAGATGAATTCCGTTCCGAATACGTCTTGAATTAGATGCACATGGATTATGACATCCAATTAAATAAAATCTCCGGCTGACTATTCGTTAATTGGCTAAGGAGTGTAATAGCAATATAAGTACATATGTGCAAAATTAGGAAAAGGTACTGTTTATGGTAATTTA
The DNA here is from genome assembly GCA_039881145.1 of Druceiella hillmani. Taxonomy (NCBI): domain Eukaryota; kingdom Metazoa; phylum Arthropoda; class Insecta; order Lepidoptera; family Hepialidae; genus Druceiella; species Druceiella hillmani. Next base: position 25,351,045 of record JAYKKI010000014.1, read on the forward strand.
GTTTAAAACTTATTAACCTCCCCAATATTGAGACTTTTAACTTTTAAATTTTTATGTAACCATAAGTAAATAATAAGATCCGGAGTGGACTTTTAATTAATTAACAAATAAACGTATGCCAAAGTTAAACCAGTTTTACTAAAGAATTACCTTCAAATGCATTTTTATATTTAAATGATTGCCGTTAGTATCCCGATCAATTAGTTCGCTTATTAAACCGCTTGAATAGAGTGCGTAACATCTATGAGACTTACTTTTAGTAATTTTAATATCACACGGTTTCCAATAGATGAAATCGATGTTTTTATTGACGATTATTACATTTGCTTTCAATCTATTTTTTAATTGAAATTTTAATTTTTCATCTCATCTGTTTTCCTTGGCGCATCGGTTTTTTTCCATTAATGAATTGATAAAAACATTATCCAACCTTATATCCAAATCTACATATAATGCATGTACGTGTATATATATATGTATATATATATATATATATATATACATATATATATGTATGTGCTGGCGTATATATATATATATATATATATATATATACATATATATATATATATATATATATATATATATATATACTATGATTTTTTAATGAATACATTTTTAGAAACGTAAATAGAACACTAAATTTGAAAAAATTTGTTAATTGTAATGTATTTAATAATTTTAAAGGACGAAAAAATCTATACATTAATTGGGCATCGATTTTTCATGAGGTATAGTGAAAATTCACTTTGGCACTTGTTTTCTGTGATGATGAAACTAACTTTGAATTTAATTTTTTAATGAATCCTTGTATTTCCTTTCAGCCATTTTCCCTTTATGCTTTCCTTTTTATTCAACTACGTTTCACTAATTGCTTGGAAAATTTGCCATGCTTGCATTAGTGCTTTCGAATTAAAAGTTTTTAATTTATTTTCACCCCAATTAAAAATTTATTTCCAATTCAGATATGACTTTTAATATCCTCACTTGTAACAAAGGGCGGTTTCATTTCTAATTTAAGTTTATCTTTGTTAGAGAACGAATTAATTGTGCTGAATTTGATACGACAATTTTCGAAGTTGTGGAGAGTTGTTTGAATATTTGTTAGTATTGTAAACGTAGTTGTTGTATATTTAAATTATAATGTAAATTTTACATATAATGCGTACAGGTTATTAAGAGTCTAAATAATATTTTATAAAATGATGAGGTACCATTGGTTTAATAAAAGATATATAAAAAGAACGGAAAATTTTAAATAATGATCAAAATATAAATATAATAATTGATACAATTTTCATAAAAACGCTTGCGATGGTTTATATTGCATTAATTCGTATAAAGAAAAATGCGGTATGAGTTTATTACTTTTGTATGAAAATATTACTTTGGTGGCGAACTATTCTAATCTTTCTCGTTAATCTTTATGAATTATGTTATACCAAAGAATTAGTTTCATCCTTGATAATTATATTAGTCATCGTAGATCAAATTATCAATTACAAAACATTATGGCGCCTAATTATTTGAGTTAGGTTAACGCTTTTCTTTCAAATAAGTTTAAGTATGTAGTATGTACGTAACGTTGTGCCCTATTAAATTCTTCTGCTAAAGATACTACTTGATGATAGACCCACTTTCTTAAAACATTGATATATATGGCGCACTCATTGCCACAAGAGCGTTCTCTTACTGCCAATAAGAACACCAGTAAAGCTACGCTCGACGAACGGCAGGGAATCGTACCTGTGTCCCCACGGTGCGTCTCGCAGTTAAAGGCCGATGAATTCAACACACCACCGTGACGATATCCAAATGTTGTCACCCAAATGTTGTCCAGTTTCACTATAGAATAATAGATCTTGTAAGATTTCTACGTTAGGCATTAGTTTTATATTTTTTCAAACATATTTGGCTTTGAAAAATAGTTTTTGAAGTTTAGCAGCCGAATAATAACACTGATATTTTTATATTTATAGATATTCATCTTTCTGGTTACCTATTTTTCTGTTACATCATAATAATTTTATCAACTTAAGATCAATTGTGACAAAATGTTAAGAATTTCAGAAAAAAGCCCATGACACTATCGAAGTCGATATCGTGTTAGAAATAGTTTTGTTACAATGAAACTTGTTTATTTTGTTATTAAATTATATTAAATGGTAACGTTATATTTTTACTCTAATTATATTTTTAACGAGAGTCGAAAAGGAGTGGTTATGATTTCAGTAGTATGTGTATAGTTATGTAGTTATAGATGTTCCATTTTAGGAGCTTCTATATATGCCTTTGGGCTCACTCCATATATGCCTCTGGGCTTACCCTGTATATGCCTCTGGTGCTCACTCGCCGCAATATTGTCTCAGATGACATAAAAGTTGCATTTAAGTTACATCAAAGTGCGTATCAAATTAAATGTTCAAAAAAGAAAGTTGCAATGACAACTAATCTTTAAAAATTCCACCCATTTTTTCTTTTAACCGGCCACTATGGCAAAAACATTTTCACTATAAAATTAGAAGCAATATAAAAGTTTAAAAACTATAATATAATTATGAACAAATACAAAACAAGCTTTAAGAGCTTTTGCATGCAATGAGCTAGCTAGCTATTTTAAAATTAAAAGCAATTTAACTCGAAATATTTTCACAATATTTTAATAAATATTTTAATGTTATTTTATTTTCCATGTCGTTTGTAATTAACTTTCGTTTCGAACATTGAATCTTTCGATAAGTAAAGAAAAATCCAAAAAAGGAGTGTTCTTGAATTTTTTGTAGTCTGATCTATTCTAGTTCTATTTTCGGAACTTTTATTTTATTAGCGGTTCGTTTTATAATGATAGATTTAGCTGTTTCCTTTAGACTCTATATTGTTACGTATAACGAATCGTATTTATACCAGGAGGACTACAGTTTTTAATAACAATATTATAAAGAAATTATTATGCTGAATTAAAACAAAACTCTACAGCAACTAAACATATACAAGAGCAATACACAGAAACTTCATAGAAGTGAACACGTGGGACTAAATTTATGCATTTGCCTAGTTTTTCCGTTATTAAGTTTTCTCATAACATTTTATGAGAAAATTTAACCGATAACAACTTTGAGAAAAAAATCACTTCGAAATCATTTACCATTATTGTCATGAAACGGAATCTCCGAAGACATAAAATTGCAGGAGATACATTTTCATATTATTAAATTTTCCACATATTTTTATATTGCTATAAATTTTTCACAAATCTTCTTTTTCTTTGAACTTAATTTTTTTTTCTAACCCCCCACTTTCGGTATTTCTGGTTTTGAAGATGAGTGATGAGTCTTGATTTTATCTTGAAATGCTTTGAATAAATTATATAAATTTCAAAATTTATTCATTCGACGCATTTCCGAATTCAACACTTGAAATCTTATTTCTGAGCATGAATTGTGTTTTAATTAATTAAAAAAAGGGAACTAAACTTAAAATTTATATAAATTTGTATAAAGCCTTCTACCTTGTGCAAAGTTTTTCGTAAATTGAGGAGTGCTTTAAATTCATAATTCCGAATTTAATCGTTTATCTACGCAGTTTAGTACATCAACGAAACTAAACCTTTTTTCTTAAAAAAGAGAGGGACCAATTACGAATATTGCTGTACTAATCATGTGACTGAATATGGAAATATATTTATCCTAAATTATTCACAGATCCTACCAATATATTATATTATAAAATCCGTAATAACTTATGTTACATAATTCCAACGCAATTTGCAGGAAAATATTAAATGAAATCCAGATGGCATAAAAGTCGAGAAAAGGGATCATTAAATTTCACTTTGGCTTCATGCATATATTGAAACCTGTCAAGGCCACGAGAAAGTTTGAATTTATTAATGGAACTTACATCCATAGAATATAATTCTGCGCCCGAACTATTCATAAAAGGCCGGGATTTAATATCACCCTCATTGGCATCAAGTCTGCCGTTTTCTCATATTGTCTAGTGTGAAGACATTTAATGGCATTTATTTAATTTATTTCGATCTCAATAATATTAAAGCTTAACAATCGAAGTAACTGGATTATAAAGGACTTAGTACATGATTTTTTTCTATGAAATTTAAAAAATGTCATCTGAAAATATATTAATGGACGTGAATGGGTAATGCGTCCAATTATTGCTAAAATTCAATATCCTGAAACGCTTTGGAAAAACAAAAAGGAAAACTGAAAAAGAAAAGAAGTAAGAAAAAGAGAACGGACCTACATTAGTCATTAAACTTTGAGGAAATTTTTGAAAACATTGAGTTAGAGTTTTGCGTCTCGATTTACTGAATATTTTATCAACATCATGATGTTTAGTTTTCACATATTTATCGCTTTGAAAATCAGTCATGTAAAAAAAAAATTCAAGTCTTATCATAAATGATATTATAGGGAAAACTACAGTTTTTTTTTCTTTTATTTTTCTTCAAATCATTTGTTTTTCTTTTAAATTTGTACCCGGAATTTCTCGTCGACCATAAATATGAGCCACAAAGTTTTCAAATCACAAATGAAGGTTGGCGGAGTCTCGTTTACAGAATTTCTACACATAAACATAATTTATATTTCTTTTTGTGGAAAGATAAAATGCAAATAGTTCATTTAAATCTATTATAGGTTTCATCATCAGTTGAGAACGAGAAATTGGTGCATTGGAGATGTTGGTTTCATCGAGGGACGAAAGTGTTTTCTATCGTGCACATCCGTAAATATAAAAGCTATAATTAATATCGCGCTAAGTAATATCACATTTACTCATCATAAATATTACCAAGCATGTTTAAAAGAAAAGCAGGAAACCAGCTATAATAATCATAAATATATCAATAATAGATATTTCAGTGATGGTAAAGTTTTCTTTTATAAAGAAAAATCTATTTTTTATGAAATTTTCACTATGAGAGTTCTGTACACAGGCATGTAAACATTTTTAAGGATATATAATATTTTCAGTAAGCATGTTAACTCACTTATGTAAGATAATATCCTTAATCACTTTGGCACATTTCGATTTGGTAGACGGACAAACAAACGGACATATAAATTATATTATAAAGACCACGTTTTTTTGATGAGAAGATAATTCTTTCTTTTAATTAATGGTTAATTGAAAACATCAAAACTTCAACTCCTTTCCGTAAAGCGAATTTAATTAAATTTTTAACGCCCAAGATTCTTAGACAAAATTAATCATAATAATGCCAAACCTGGACCACAGATTGATATCTAATTTAAATTACTCAAAAATTCGAACAAAATGTACTTTATTCAAACTTTACTTTCAAATGTAATTGTTATAATTAAGCGATTTTCACTTTACGGCGAGAAGATTAGTGACAATTAGACAGCCCATATCGTGCCGATCGGTTACGGCGAGGTTCGGCGTTACGGCGAGAAGAGTAGTGTCAATTAGACAGCCCATATCGTGCCGAATTAAGCTTCATTATTTATTAAGCCGCTTAAGTTGAGTCCTCTACACATATTGAAGCAAATTTTAGTTAGTTAAGTCTATACCGAGAATCACATCAAGGATCGCTTACAATGTCACGTGGCTTCATAAAAAAAATTTCCGCATTGTGAAATACGTAAATCTGAATCGAAGACCTGTATAGATGTGATTGCTATATGTGGAAAATTATATTTGACACATTTGAGATAGTCTGCATCTAATTTGTGACTTATCTATGATCAAGGCTATATAAATTTAATCGTGTTTTTTTGTAACGTGTTTTTTTTTTAATTTTTAAAAATATTGAAGAATATGAACTTTTTAATTATGAAAATTATTTTGCTTGAATAATTTGACTTATATAAAAACTCATATATAATTCTAGACGTTGGGATATTGCTAGATATATGTATGTACATGTACACACTACTATTAGTAATCCGAATATAAAATAAATCATATCGATTTCAAGCCAGAGCCAGGAATCAAATAAAAATAATAAAAAAAAACTGAAATTATGTATGTTTAAGGAAAACTATCATTCAAGCTTGGATTTGAAGTTCATGTAAAATTAATATTTCTTAAAATGTAAGTTCAAAAATTAAACCTTACCGAATTTAGTTTTCTTCAATTTTTCAAAAACGATTTGCTTAATCAATTTAACATTTTTCAAAAAATATACAATGTTTTGGTACTGAAAATTAAGTACTTCTTATTTTATTTGGCGTGGTTATTTTCAATCTAATTTTTAATAAAAATCTTATTTTTTCATTTAATTTTTTTTGTTTTTGCTTCCTTCTTTGTTCAAGTATAGTCCAGTCATCTTAGTGAAAATAGGGTATGAATCTCGGAATGAAAGATAACCGGTTGTAAAATGGTATAAACCTTTATTTTAACATCCTAAAATTTGACTCAAAACCTACTTACGATAGCGTGTACGCGACTTGTAGATAACACAAAGGTCAATAAATCGATTTTTTGCGCATTTTTTGCAAATATCTCATTCCCTGTTAAATTTACGCTATATGTATTTATTATAAATATTGTAGGGGATAAAATTCTCTACAACTTTTGTTTCAAAATTTTTTTTATACCTCAAATCGTGTTTGAGAAAGAGGGCGGTGAACGCGCAGTCTTTCACTATGTACGGTATCATTCAAGTTTAACCTGTAGTCTCGGTCAAAAACACGAGGTATAAAGCCCGTTAATTGTTGAAATATATATATATTTATAAATAATTTACGTTTTTTCATTAAATATCACATTTAATATAAATTTTTTTTTCATTATTGAAGTATATTTTTATTTAATAACACTTACCTCTTCGTACAATCAGAAAATTATTAACAGAAATACCTTAACTACATTTTAATTATAGTCAAATATATACTAATTACATACTAAGTAAATAAAAAGACAATAAATACATTTTTAATTTATATTATTGTTAAAAAAATCGATTTCATACAGTTTTCACATAAACTTGTAAGTTAACCATGGATTGGGTTTCTGGGTATGATGATCGTGGAAGATAAAGTAAAATCTTGAAATTTGTGATCTTCGCAATATCTGTATATAAAATTGTATATTTACGAACTACTAAAAATTAATTCACTGTTTCTTAAAAACAAAATTCCGTTTAATAAAACCAAAAAGTTCAGGTTTTTTCACGCAAACCACATAATATCCATTTCCTATTTATTTATATACACCAAGTATCTGGGTATCTACCTTAGATTCAAACATTATTATCTACAATGTAATATACTGTAACCTCATATTCATTGTAATCTCCCGATACCCTAAATCAGATTTCCAGAATTTGTTAGAGCTGAATAATAAAGTATCGATATGGCTGCGAAGCCGCTTGAAGTCGATCGTAATTAAGTTTCAGGAATTTTAGAAAGTTTCAGAGAGACCTAGTTGAATTTTGCGAATTCATCCCAATTACTGTTTTTACCTTCTCTTGTATCGGATTGGGTTTTTTCGATTTTCTTACAGGTATATATGAATAGAATGATAATATATTTTAAATTGCATTTAGTAATGTCTAGCATATTTTATGATACTGTGTTTCTTTTTGTAGATATGAGAAACAGAAATGCAATACAGCGTATCTCTCCCTCTGAAATTTTAAACTTTGCAGGTCGAAAATGTTTAAATGTGACATAAAATTAGTAATTCATTGCAAAATTCTTTCAATTAATTTTTATACATAAACTGAAGATATTTAGGGGACCAAGTCTTATACCAGTCAAGTATATTTTAGACAACGTATTTCAAAGCCAAAAATATCCTTTTTAAATCGTCCAATATCAATGTTACTGGCTCCCAGTAATTTTTTTAAAAAATTCATATTAATTCAGCTTCTCTGTCATTTTAATAAAAATGGGATTTCATATAATTTACAGTTTGGATTTATCAGAGGAAGATTTATGCAAGATGCTGATTTTTTTCTAATTAAGGTTATCTATATAGCCTACAAAAACTCACAGGATACTATAGGGGTGTACAGTGATCTCTCCAAGTTTTTAATTTCTTGGATCATGATACACTTAGCAATAAGCTAAACTATTACAGTATTGAGAAAATGACAATCGATCTCATCAAGTCCTATTTGTCAAATAGGAAATAACGAGTTGAAATTATTGGTATTAATTCAAAAGGATCTACTGTGAAATTGGAATTATCTAAGGGCTCTGTATTGGGCCCATTTTTGATCCTTGTTTATTTTAAAGACTTATATTTGGCGTTAAGAATTTAAAGAGAATAGAAATAATACTACATCATGTAATTCCATTTAATTGTGAAAACAAATTGTGTTAATTTTTTGCCGCCTAAGGTAACCTAAGTTAAAAGCAGTGTAATTTTGAATAACGAAGTAATAGAATTCGTGATTACTGTTACATTCCTAGGTATCACTCTAGATCCTAAGTTACAAAGGGCTATTCAGATACTGAACTTAATCTACAAGTTAGTGAATACTAACTTGTAGATTAAGTTGAACTGCGTTTTGAGTTGGAAAATTAGGCAGCTAATTGAAGCAGCGACGGCCAGTTTAATTTATTGGAACGAAGTTCTTTTACGCAACTTACAGTAGAGCGAACTAGCAGAAATCATCACGTAAGAGCTTATGTTACTTCCACCTTTGGCCACCTTTCCCTCTCTTTATCTCTGTCTCTATATATTATATACAGTTGTATGTGTGTGTGTTCATGCAAGTATCGACATTCGAGCAGCAAGCATTGTGCGCGGCAGCTGTATAACCTCAATTCTAAACACGTGTAAATATTATATAAACCTATTTTTTTTATTCTACTGGCTTTCTATTGTAATCATCTGACAGAGCGTTTCCAATTCGGTATGTATTTATTCGCATTATAAATTATAAATTATGATCATATCATTTATAAAATACTTAAAATTAACAAAATAACAATAAATTGTCAGCAAATTCATTTATTTTCATTAATTAAATAAATTTTATTTAGATAGTTTCAGTAAATGTAACAATTCATTACATTCATTTAAATTTTTGAAATATTTAAATTTAAAATAAGATAATTGAAATAAAAATAAATAAGTTTTAATTTTTAAGATAAGTAAATTTAATTGCAAAAGTAATTTTAAATTTAATTAATTCATTAAAAAATTAGAATAACTAGCCTCAAAAATTGTAAATAATGTTGACGATAAAGATCATTATACTGTACATGTAAAATGCACATTTTGGCCCTCATTAAGAGGGTCTAATTGATTATTTGAGGATATAGACTACAAGGATGTTTAATCATAATGATTGGGAGTTAAATCGTGACAAACGAGACTTTAATAGTTCTACTTGAAAGAAAAATAAAATAAAAAAAAGGCAGGGGAAAAATTATACATCAAAAATAACACTTGCTTTATTTCTAACCCATTACACATAGAACCAATCTATGCAGTTCATAGCCAAATAATAAATATTTTATTCCAAATATTAAAAATATTAATGTATTGATATGTGTACTGATATATGCGAGTACTCTTAACTTAAAAATGATCGATAATAACAAATAATGAAACTTTCATGTGACATAATGAAGATAAAACGATTTAAGTGCTAGAGCAACTCAAGATAAGCAACTTGCACTTAAATTTAATACTTAAATGAGACTGACAAATGTTCAAACAGTGTTGGACTGCGGTTTTAAAGGAAAAAATGCCTCTTATATAGAGAAAATGAAACAATTATTTCCTTTTTCTTTCTAAATTGTATTTAAATCATGAGTCGGACCATAAATCTTGTATTATTTCAGGAAGTCCGGTTACTTTCGAGTGCTGTTTCTGCAGAACTAAGAATCGAAACGATGGAACAAATTGCAAGTTGCGCGCCATCGACTTCCGTGCGACAGCTGTTAAAAATTGTATCACATAATGGTCGGAATAACTCTCTTTAACTCCCTCCAAAGCGCTGGGTCTAGAATAACCCCCCAGCGCGTCCGGAGTTAAGTTTAGTTGTAAAAGAACTAAGAGTGTACAAGGTGCCACGCAGTTTTTTTTACAGCCGAATTGTATGGTTTTTATGATAGCATAATATCTAATTTTATTTCAAATTTTGATCGAGAAATTTCTTATGGTTATCACTATTATGAAAAGTAAGTACGGAGGACATTTTCGTACACGAAACTAGCAACCTCGACGAGTTGTCGAAAAAAGAACACATTCATATTGACAACACGGAACGAATGTTAATGTGTGTTACGGGTTTATTTTTAATTAACTTAGGCAAAGACCACATATTGGAAAAATGATACAGTTATTGATTACTTTTTGGAATCGTTTCGAATAATTAGTCATTTAATTCATTGGATTTTTGTTGTCACTTTTTTTCACTATTAATTATTACTTATGTATTCAAAATATAATATATGGGCGTTCATGAAATTATTTTCTTTCTATTTTGGGGTTAAAAATTCTATATTATTTTTGCCTTTTCGGATGGTTAATAGCTTAATTATTTAGTTTTTTCATATTCCTAAAATACCAAATACTTTTATAAATAGTATTTCTATAGTGCTAGGCTCATTTTCGATGATCTCCTTTACTCTTTACGTTTTCTTTTTGTGCGATTAACTAATACTTTAATAAGATTATGTATGTACAATGACTTTCATAATGTTTTTAGAAAATACGTAATTTTTTATGCAAAATGTGGCTTGGAAGGAAACAATAGTTGATTATTTATTTTACTTCAAAAATTAGCTTTCGAACGTGAAATTAAGCTAATATTAACACACGAGCATGACAAATACAATTATCTACATAATAACTACCCGCCTCTGAACTAATAAAAAAAAATATTTTTTAGGGTTCTCTCCCCAAAATTGGATGAATGGAACGGAACGGATTGCTGTAAAAATGTCAAGTTCCTTGGTTTACGCAACAGAAAGACATGGACTTTAAAAGTTATTTGTTTTATTCATACAATAGTGTTACTCACTGATCATCAAAATCGATCAGGAAGTTCCGGTCGACCCACGGTTTGAAAGACAGCGCAATGAGAGATGATATGGTCAAAAATCATTTGTTTTCTATTCTTTGTGAAATTATAAATATATTTATAATTAGTTTGTTTTTACGCATGTGAAAGATATTGTAGGCAATATATTTACGTTGCGAAAAATTAATAATTTTAAAGTTTAATTCGGAATACTATGTAATATGTATGTAATGTTTATAAGTACCTAAATGTTTACGAAGCCTTGCAGTACGAGTTCTGCTCGTGCTGGAGAGGTTTTTAAAATATTTTTGCCGACTTCAATATATAACGCCAATTTCATAAGTTAATTCCATATTGCTATGAAATAATTAAAAAATCAGGATACACTATAAATTTACAGATGTCTCCCACTTCTAAAAGCCATCTTTTTTACCTGTAGTTGAACTAGTTCCGTATATAAAGTTGCGTATTGACTAATTTTTTACGAAAGTTTAAAACCAATTAACAATAAATAAGTATTTCGCGAAATTTATTTTTTGACTAAAAATACCACAAATCGATCACGACTCTCAAATTCACGGAAACATATGGTAACAATAAATTTAATAAATTATTGACACTCATTTATTTAATCATAATACGTGAAAACCTAAATTCAAAAAAACGAATTGTGAAAAAGAAAATGAAATGCTTGATTTTGCCTAGAGACCAATGTGTTTTTTTCTCATTCCACGTACTTACGTAAGTACTATTAATAATCTCTTATAAGGTAATGTGATATTCAGACTTCCTATAACTAAGCTTTAAATCTGTATATACAACAAAACTGTAAACTTTATCTATCTGCACATTGACAATATTTACAAAAAATAGTGATTTGGAAGACGAAGAATAAGTGATAAAATATATTAAGACGAAGGATAAATGATAGAATATATTATGAAATTTATGTCTGTTTGCATATTTGTCTGTTTATATATGCATTAATTAAAAATTTATGATAGAATTTAGACGAAGTATTCGGAAAAAATATAGGTGTTAATTTGAGTCAACATTTAGTTTTTATTTATCTAAATCAATTCACTTAATCAGAAGATTATTCCAAAACAATAATTTCATTGTATTAGTTTAACAAAGAAATGTCTAGCTGCTCGACGCGTAGAAATTACACAAAGCTACTTTAAATCGGGCAATGAAGTTTTCGAATGGCGATTTATTTATTGGCGAAATAGACTTGAACAGAGGTGAATGCAATGGCGTAGAGGGGGAGGGATAGGTGCTTAAATGAGTAACCTTAATGTGGGCAGACACAATAGGGCAGACATCGTTCTTGGTCGTCTTTGGGTCATAATATTTTTCGACGTTGCATATATTCAGTACAAGCTTACCGTGTTTTCTCACTTTGGATCAAATTTGAATCTGTTGTCAAAATTTGTAATTTAGTTAGGAGTGAGGTAACTTTTGGTAGGCATAGTATTAGGTTGCATATATTTGTTGTATTGTATTTTATTGTCTGTACATAAATGTATAATAAAATTATAGAATTGGCCTGTATGTATATTGGAAGTATTCGTGAAAAATTATTTAGGGGAACATAATAAAAGTAATAGAACAAAACTATATTGTTCTTGGAATTGTTGTAGGTTTGTCTGGGAGGATTAGTTCGCGCATCACGCAAGAATAGCAAAAGGGAATAACATTTTCATTGGTTAATTTTATCGGGTCTTAAATTATATTTTACATTTCAATACAAAGCGCACTTACTTAAAAAAGCTTTACTTTTTTATTTGTGTAATAGATTGCATTACGTTTATTAATCCTATAGTTAACTTAGTAATATTTTTAATGATGCCCGCAAACAAAACCGCAAGCACTGTCTATATATATATATATATATATATATATATATATATATATATATAATATTTAAACGACTTTAGTGCGACGAAAATAATCCTTCATAAAATATAATTAATCCAACTAATAAAAGTGACCAGGATTTTTACTTTGTTAGTGAATATAAAGAGACAAGGATACAAATATTGCCTTTGATGAGTAATTTAAACATTTTGACTATTACTGGGCTAACGAATCTATTTAATGTCCTTAATTGCCAATATTCTAACATAAATTGCAGCAAATAAATAAATATTAATTTCGGACATGCACCTTCGATTAATTTCTAATTAAACTTCCGTCAAAATTCGAACAAATGGAAGCTTTATTACAGTTTTACTATTAAATAAATTGTTTTATTTAATTCGTTCCGGTTTCTGGGCGCAGTTCACTGCCAATTAGTTCGTTCACATAGCGGCGCTTTCAGCTTCATACTAGTATTTCATTAAGCTTGAGTTGAGATTGCATCAGGCAGTTTACGTTTGTATTGAGAGTTACAATAGGGCTTGATTTTGATGACACATGATGCTATGTCAATTAATTATTTAGTGTGAAAAATATTTATCTATTTATTAAATAATTACATGTTAAATAAATTGAAATATCGCACATCCATATATTTTTTAATATGACATTAAAAGATTCATAAAAAAAGCAATTTAAAATTGTTTGCTTGTGGGTCAATTTTATTTTCAAGTTATGTTTACTGTACCCTATTTTGAGGTGAGATATATCAATAAGACATATTTTGTTTTCATTTTTATAACAATTTTAAGTTTATTTCAATTTAATCTAATTACTGTGCACAAAAATAAAACAACTTTTGATTATGTTTTCAGATAGATGGAAAAGAAAAACAGTAAGTGTCAATGTGTTTTTTTCGTTATTTATAAATGTGCCGTAATAAAAATAGCTAAAAAGATATGAGTGCGTGAAATCTTTACATGCGGTTCAATTAAAACTTTTTTGGAGGTTGTGGCAGACATTCCTGAAAAGATTAAAATTAAAATTTAAAAAAAGTAATAACTACGAGTAGCAAATATCTCAAATTATGTTTGATTTACCACCATTCATCAAGGAATTCCATTGTTGATCTCCAGAACTCGTTATCAGACCCTATCCTGGTTGATGGTAAATTTATTTCGCAACGTTATAACTACCAGTAACAAATATCTTGAATCACATTTCATTTATGATAGCATTAAGAAGTTACGTTATTCATCGTAGATCATATAATATATATACATACGTAGATCATATAATCAGACTCTAACCTGGTCGATGGTGAAATTATTTTGCAAAGTATAAACTACCTGTAGCAAACATATTGAATCATGGTTAATTTACTACCGTCTATTAAGAGTTACATCATTCATATCCAGAACTCATAATCAGACCCTGATCTGGTCGATGGTGAAACTATTTTGCAAAGTTTTAAATATCCGTTGCAAACATCTTGAATCACGGTTGATTTACTATCATCCGTTAAGGAGTTACATTGTTCAAATCTAGAACTCATCATCAGGCCCTGACCTGGTCAATGGTGTACAAAACAAAGTGATAACTACAAGTAGAAAATATTTTGAATCACATTTGTTTTCCTATATTCTATTAAGCAGTTCCATTCTTCATTTAGGAATCTCATCATCATATCATCGCTATATTTATAAGGAACCATGTGGTTCCTTGCTGCTATACAATTTAAAACCACAAAAATCTGAATAGCTCTCGACTCACGCCTGAAGGAATTTCACTTCAAAAGTGTATAATTAAATTTTATAAAAATGTAATAGGAATAAATTAAATTATACACGTGTATATAACATATATACTCACGATTCCATAGTAAGCCGATTCTTTCAAATACAGGAAACTGCATAAATTAACTATTTACTCGACTGTATGTTATTTTTGCCCGAAACGATTGAAGTTAACATTCGACCGAAATTGTACGACATGACATTTATTTTTAAGTTTTTGATTTTGAAATTTATTCATAAATTCATGAAATAAACTGAAAAATCTTCAACAAAGTAAATTCTAATCATTCCTTTTTGAGACAGTTCAAAATAAATTAAATCATTAAGGGACCAAATTTAAATCAATTGCTCTCATATACAAAATACTTGTCTGAAAAACGTTCGGAAATACACACAAAATGGAAAAAAATGCCTAGAAATAAAGAATAAAATGAATTTTGTAGCCAAAAGTGTAGTATTGTATATATTTGACGTTAATTTTGTAGAAATTCATTATTCGCAATTAAATGAAACTACGTGATGTAGTATTATTTCTACTATCTTTAATTTCTTTACCACGACCTAGGTTTCGTTGTATTACAACATCTTCAGGTGGGATATTAGCAAAGATTTCAATCTTAATAAGGGTTACAAAATCAGTACGAAAGAGAAACCATATCTAAATGATAATATTTTTATGGTTCCACAAGTGTAAGTGCTGCAAATAATTGAAAACTTTACGTCTTTCAGGAAAACATCGTGAAGTAAAAACCTGAAGCAGAAATAAAATTTCAAATAGAGACTGAATTTGACGGGGAGATGTTTTGTCTGGCACAGTATTCATTTCGTTATCTTTAAAATTATGATAAATGGTGTTTCCGACTTCACTACCAGCTTGATACGTTTTGTATTGAAATTAAGCGTGATTCCCGAGATATAGCAACTACTTATATGATTCCTTCTCGATAAATGAAACAAAATTATGTATTTGTTGATGAAAAATACTTTTAAGATATTAATACATCTCATTACCAACAGATAAAGCTGCTATCGTTTTAAAATGCACTATAGTTTTGCAGCGCCCATACTACATTAGTTATGACTTCCAGATGTTCCAGAAAGTGTATTTATGTCGTTTTGGTACCTAATACTTCTAATTCGATCTCTCGTGCAATAAATGTCATAATACTGTTAATAACGAATAGATTCTTGCAACACTACTAGAGAGTAGTGTTGCAAAAGTCTATTCGTTATTATAAGTTTAGACTGCACATAGCATCAATATCAAAAGCCTAAATGTGTGTAGTTCACGCGGACGAAGTCACGGGCAGAACCTAGGAGTTACATAATTTTATCGGAATTTTTAAATGTGTTTTTTAAAATTCTTTCATTGATACTCTTCATATATGTTATTTAATTTTATTTCATTATTATGCATCATTTATATGCGAGGCATACAAATTTTGAAGTGGTATTTTAAAAGGCTTCTTCTGCTCATCAAGACCTTTAATTTGATATACATAATGAGAGTGTTCTTGTTTTTTTACAAGCCGCAATTCTCAACCGCTATGTTGCAAGGATCATGACATCACTGGAAGATGAAGACGAAAATTGTATCGCGTAATCCGTTCTGCCTCTGAAGAGTGATATCTGGAGACACCTAAATAAATAAATACATAGTCTGATAAATACAATACCTTCTTAGCATGCCGCAGTTGGGTTAAAAAATAGATAGAACTTAATAAAAATGAAATGAGAGTAATCTAACTGGATACTTAACAAAGTTCAATAACTTGCTTTCAAACTTTCTACAATACGACAAAAATTAGCCCCCATTGAACTTATGTTTTTTAGAATAAAAGTTTTTAACCAATTTTCCTCGCTAACTGAAAATTAACTCTGAAATATGACCATTAATTGACTTCTAACAAAGCCCCGGTTTCATTAATAATTTAAGTTTCTGGTTGTTTAAAAATATAAAAGTGTCATTAGCATTATATTGAAGTTAATTTGCTTGTATTATAAATGCAGTCGTCACACTTTTAAACCTAATATTTATGTACACTTTAGAAACAGACAGTAGACTTTATATTCAATATGTCGCTTTTGAGGAAAGTTATGTTCCCTTAAGATGTTTGACATCCGTTCATGGTAAAAAGAGTAGATAAAAAGAAAATAATATCATCACCTTATTTAAAATATTTAAGACATGGTACTTTCTGTAATAGAACACATCATAGTAATATAATAATTTATCATCGTCCTAAAGCATTGGGTAATATATCCAGCAACATAAACAACTATTTATTGTCATACTTTTAAACCTAAAGACTATTTTATGAAAAACCTGTGGGATTGTAAATACCTCATTTCATAAAAAAAGGCAAAGGACTTTATTTTAATTGAATTTGAATAACAGTACTGCTTTTTGTGTTATTTATTTTATTAGATTAAGTAACATAAAATGATGACATAAGATAACAACAAAATCTTCATCATGAAACTTCAACAGAAAAACAATTGGTAATAACTCAGAAAATTCAAAACTTATTAACTATTTTCGGATTTTTCGTATCCTTTTAACAAAAAATGCTTTTTTTGCAGATACTCCGCGTTTTGACTCTATACATATAATAAAATCGTAAAAATCTGAGTCTCTACATTGCATATTTTTAAGTAAAATTAGTGCTACTTACTAAAGACATGCTACTAAGCCTAAAACAATAGTTTTTAGAATTCTTGTCTGTTTGTTAGTTTGTGTGTTCGTGCGCACCTTCGTTGTATACGCTTATGCTGCAACGGCTGAACCGATTTGGATGCGGTACGATCAGTGATGTATTTATATTAGCTTAGGCATTTTTATTTCATTTCAATTGGTTCAAAAATAAAAGATATTTAAGGTAATTAAGATGAGTTAATCGTTAGTTTATGTTCGTTGTGCACGCTAATATCAAAATCGGCATCTATTAGCGTTTTTATTAAAATAATTTTTTAGTATTTATGTTCATATAGTCCTAAGACAAGAAAAGAAAACAAACACAAATAAATGCTAATAATTGTTTTCTTATTTCGAATTTCACTCGAACGAAGTTGCGCGTACACGTTATATTAAAATAAAAGTGGATTTGGAAATTTTTTTACTAAGATTCTTAGTACAGTGGTATAAATTTGAATCTATAAATTCTTACTTCATCTTAAGTACCAAAAATATTAAGAATGGTATATGACATAGTCTATTTAAAATATTATAGTTCTACTGATTTAGATAAAAAAAATGTTAAATAAACCCGTCGAATGCCATAATATTTTTTGTCTTTGATTTTGTAAGTTAAGATGCTAATTCACGAATTAATATCTTTTACAATACAGGTTTTTTTATTGTATACTCGTATTTTTTGCATATGTATTAAAAATCACAAAAAAACTTCTTTTTAATTCAAGGGTTTATGTGTAATTATATTTGTTTTGCTTGCATTTTAGCAATAACCTTGCTGGAAAGTTGAATTTGAGTCGCAAAGTTGAATTCGAAAGGTAAAATATACCTAGTTGGCTTAATGCAAATTTATTTTCATTTATTCCAAAGGTTACCGACTTTTTAAAAAATACTCTTTTCAGTATTTTTCTTTTATAAAGGGAAGACATTTTTTTTAGAAATATTTTGTTTAGAAAATTATTATTATATCTTTATTTAAGTTTTTGGGAACGATGTATGTGAAATTTGTCGCGCTCAGGGTAAAAACAATTTCAATAATTTTTTGTTTATACATAGATTGTTTACACAAAATTTTGCGGTTTATACTTCTGTAATTTTTACTTTTATGACCTTACGCATGTATTTAGATTAATTTTATCCCAGCGTTGAAATAATCACACTAATTTTGGTAGTTAAGATATAAATATAGTTCTATCAGTAGCACAAGTAACACTAACTATAATGACTTGACTTGTCAGATTTGGTAATCCATACTCTTTATTGCAAAAATGTGAGAGAGGCGTATACGTAAATCAAAGGATTTTTGAAAATTTTAGAGGAATACAATTGTAAATCCAAAATTAATGTTTTTTAGGATTTTTGCCTTTCTGTCGGTTTATGCGAGTATCACCCAAAAACTACTTGACCTATTTCAATGAAACTTTGAGTATTAGGTAAATATAACTAAACCGACTTGAATTAACTTTTCACCGAGGTCTCTATTATACCTATATTGGCCAAATTTCTTCTAATTATATTTAAATTTTATTATTAGCACTTAAGCTGTAGTCTGTGAGCTTAAAATTTGTGAATATAATTTTTTGAGACTATAATAAAGATTCTGTTTAAAGTTCATGTTTACGTTACGATTCTGCTTAAAGGTTATGCTTACGTTACTTTAAGACTAAAGTGGTAATAAAGCTAAGTTATAATTAATTTAGGATTATATTTAGAAACCTCGTATCGGAAGTTGAGAGAAGAGGAGTATGGGTGGGAAAGGGGGTTATTCTGTCATCTCAACACACCGTGATTCATATGTCAAAAATTGAAAAATCAATACCTTAAATTCTTATTTCTAACCACACAAAGTATTATAAACAAAGTACCCGAAAACATGTAAATATCACCTCTAATAATTGTTTCTCATTTACATTTTAACCTCTGAGCTGAGCGCGTTGCGTTTTGTTTACTTCAACCCTTTACCGCGGGCTTATCAGTGATTCGTCTTTGCAATTACATTTTGCGACATTTCCTGATGTTCGTTTGTTTATTTGTGTTTGTGACATGGAAATCCAAAGTCAAGGTATGCATTGCAGTATTTAATGTATTTTATATGTTTTCTGGTATTTGAAATATTTTAGTGCCACGAAAGTTATTGTTTTGTTATTAAGTTGGGATATTAGCAAAGAGTCTTTGCTAATATCCCACCTGAAGATGTTGTACTACAACGAAACCTAGGTCGTGGTAAAGAAATTAAAGAAAGTAGAAATAATACTACATCACGTAGTTTCATTTAATTGTGAATAATGAATTTCTACAAAATTAACGCCAAATATATTCAATATTTCTCTTGTTCTTACAATTTTTAAAACTGATGTGTACTTGTTATAATATATTTTTAAATATTAGTATAAGTGTAGTATAACGTAAACTACATGAGCCAACATGTCCTGTGGACACTATGGCTCTTTATGTTAACTAGTAGCACATCGACGAGATTGTTACAAAGTTAATTAAACTGTATTTTTTTCAAGTAATTCACAGAAGTACTTCTTTAATAGGACGTATTTTTTAAAAGGGCATACTAAAGAAAAACTGGAATATATTTTGTCAATGCTGTTAGAAAACTAAATAGGAAAAGTTGAGGATGTAGACATCAGCACTTTAGATAAACCTGTGCTTAATTTCACTAAAAGTGTTATCAAATACTGTAAACTTGTAAATTGTAATAGATTAAAAATATTCAAAAAGTGTGTTGACTGGTATAATGCTGTTGAGTGTATTCAATTAGCAACAACTGATAAGCAATATAAATCTAAATTTGATTTAGCTCAACCTAGGACGTCTCGCTCTGATTGCGGGCGATCCAAGAAAGATTTTAGTGCTCTTAGCAAAAGATCAAAATGAAGACTGTTAACAGAATTATCTTAAGTTGACGAAACGGCTGTTAGTGCGTTACTCAACATTTGGAATGCCTCAAAATTAAGTAAGATCGATGCGGATCTTATCATCATATCATCAATATCTTTTGATAATGAACTTTGTTGATAGTGGCCCGTATCTACCGTTAAAACTTTATAGCTTTTTTAGCCTTCTAGTGAAGTTTTACCATCGTAACAGTGTTTTGAAAGCTAAAAGAAAAATGAGATCCTAGCAATACGGTAGTGATGGAATGAAAAACCGAGACCGAGTTGCGAAGTTTGTTAGGTGACACAGCTTCGCGGATCGTAGAGTCCGCGAAATTTGTTTTAAACAGGATCCCCGTGAGTCAGTTAATTTAACTTTAATTAAGAAATAAGGTTTTGATGATAGTTACAGGTCACAGTTAGTACAAATAGTCTTTTGCAGATTCTAGTTTAGATGACGATAGAAATTTATTTGTAACTTCTTACATTTCTTCGCAATTATGCGGTAACAAATTAAGATATTGAAGCCAATAATTTGTGAAAAAATTTCCGCCTTTCTTCTACGAGATACTGTAATTTGTTTCCAATTTATGAAGAAAAGCTCTACTGTACCTAAGCATTTGGAATCTTATTTTAAAGAAAATATGACTTCCTTTTGTCTGACAACATTCAAATTAGATGAACGCGTTTTCAACATCCAGCATTTTTTGAAACTGACCATGGTCGATAACAAAATTTGTAGTGTGTTAAGCGGAATATAATCTGCTAGATATTATAATTGTGAAGCCATATCCCGAAATGTGTGACATAGATATGTGCTTGCAAAAGGAAAGCGATAAAAATTGTTCGATCTGTCATCTGTATTCGTGGATTTATTTCTTTGTGTACTTCCTTCACCTTTCTTGTGGAATATGAGCTGATAAGAAATTGTACGTCCGAAATCAGGTTAGGACACGATTGAGCTTAATTGTGTATTAACCACGAAGAGGCGAAAGCGGGACATGGAACAACAGAAATACCGTAAGAAAATTCTTTTAGGTGTTTCAGTCAAAGTCACAGGCTTAAATAGAGATGTAATTGACAGTTGTTCTGCAATGTTGCAAGTTTTATCTTCGGGATATAATATCAATATAGACATATAGTAAATTTGGTAACCGCACGATTTGTGGTACAAGGATATCAATGGTCAGGAATATCAATCTGCCAGCTTCCATTCAAAAAGTAATAATACGTGGCTCATAAATTATAAAGAATGCATTAATGTCTATCAAGAAATTATTTGATGAGGCTGACGAAACTAATAGAAAAAGGCTAGGGTACTTACTAATACCGATTTAATGAATACACTCAGGTTACAGTCAGACCCCTTCATTACAAGCATAGGGAAGCTTCCCCAAAAGAAAAAGGGTTTTTTGAATAGTCAGGTATTAAGTGCGTAGCAGTTTAGAAAATATTGTAATCATTTTTATGAGAATATCTGTAGTAATATTATTTTGCTTAAAAAAATCAGAGGTTTCCCCCAATTTCGATGTCGTTTCTTTCTTAATTATTTATGTGTTTTTTTAATGTAATTTTTGTTTAAAAATAGTAGATATGACTATCAATTTAATTAAGGCTAAATCTTGCAATTAGTTTTGCTTAATATTAATTAATATTATTAACATTGAAATTATAATTAATATTATTAACATGTATTTTACATTTACTTCATTTCTCTTTCTCTGGTCATTGGTAATCAAATTATTAATAAATATTGTGTTTAATGTCATAAATTAAGTAAATAACACTCAGTTATAAGATTTAAAATTATTTTAACACAAATTTAATACTTTATTTCCTAAGTATCTATTTTTGACCGCCAGCTTTAGAACTGTGTACCAATGTGTAACGGCACCGCTTTCCCTCTCATGTGAGGACATCGTTTTTATTTTAATCATTATGTTAAATTATATTAGCTAAGGTTAGATTGGATTTTGTTAAATTAATTGATATTAAGTGGGATTATGATGGATTTGTTGGGTTATGTCGGATTAAGTAATCTTAAATTACGTCAGATAAGAAGAAGTTGGACTGGTTTAGGTGAGTTTTTATAGGATTAGCATAGGTCTGGATAAGTTCTTAATATATATCGTTTTGTTAAATAAGATTACGTTAGGTTATGTTAGGTTGGGTTAGAATAACTTAGGTAAGTTTGGGCCATGTTGATTAAGAATGGATTATGGTGGGCTGGAATAAGTTATGTCGATTGTAGAAATTTATGCGAAGTAATATTTAAAATAAAAAGCAATCAGTTATTGTCAAAAAAAAACTAAAACCTATGATTAATAATTGAAGCGTTTTTGGTTCATATTGATTTATTCTTCAAACGTAAAGTGCAGAAAAAATGTTATAAAATTGTTTAAACCTTTTTCTTTATTACTCCAGTAGAATGTCTTAATGAAAGTGTATATCAAATTAATCTTCTTACTTGTCATAATCCGTTCTATTAAATGAAAGTGTATTTCAAATTAATGAAAGTGTATTTGAAATTAATCCTCTTACTTATCATAATCCGTTCTTAAGGAAAGTGTATTTCAAATTAATCCTCTTACTTATCATGATCCGTTATTAATGAAAGTATATTTCAAATTAATCCGTTCATAAATCATAATCCGTTCTTAATGAAATCATAATCCGTTCTTAATGAATCATAATCCGTTCTTAATAAATCATAATCCATTCTTAATGAAAGTGTATTTCAAATTAATCCGTAAATAATCATAATCCGTTCTTAATGACAGTGTATTTCAAATTAATCCTCTTACTTATCATAATCCGTTCTATTAAATCATTTACAAATTTACATTCTATTATAGTTTCAAGCAAGATTAAATATTGCTGTAATGTTTAGAAAAGTTATATTGTAACGCTTATAAAAGCACGTAGAGTGAAGAATAGGGTTCTGCTGATTGTTTGTTAAATTGTCATATTTACTTGGTTAATTCATCCGTAGTCATTAATGCTCCTCAATCTTTTAATGGTAGCTTTAAGACACGTTTGCGACAAGTGAGGGAGAAAATGTGGGTAGTTGTGAGATTAGTCTTATTTACTTATTTGTATTTCCGTATCTGTATGTAGTTCTAGTAGTATCTAGTAGTAGACAATTTGGCAATATGTAAAATATTTTCACTGTACAGTGAATTCTTATACTTTTGTTTGTTTTTATACATAAAAATACGATTGTTATATCTAAAATCATGATTGTTATATCTAAAATCATAGCTAATAGTTACAATGTGAATGTTCTACACTGGCGTCTAGCTATTTTTTCTAACCCAATGTTACATAACGAAAGGAGGTTGTTGATTACAGTAGTAGAGGAATTAGACGCGCATATTGCATTTCACGTTGAAGCTTAACATTCTAAAAAGGGAACTAAAAATTAATAAAAGTTTAAAATTCTTCGTTATTTCGACTCTCCTAATAAAGTGGTTGTGATTATCAAGTGGTGCTATCAGGGGCTGGTGTAACTCACTTGCCTCGCCATCTCTCTGCTTACCATCAGTCTGGTGCTCCCGTTAAAGTGACAATCCACAGCAGATTTCATATGGTTGTTTCACCGCATGTGCGGCCGTCTACGCGCTCTGTTACCCTATACTGTACCCTAATACTACTTCTCTCACAACAAGATAAGAGCCTTACAGAACTCTTGTCGTCTGTGAGATATGAGGACCCAAGATTGTACTAATTTTGATAGACACTTCTTGTTGCTGAGATTTTGGATTATGAAGACGTCTTGGAGTATTGTTTAAATGTTTACTAATATAAATATAAAGTTCATTACGTCCATATATATTCTATTAGTAATTTGTTTTTCTTTACACTGCTAAAAATAAAATTATTAGCACTTTGTATAACAAATAACATGCAATAAGACTTTCTCGGAAAAAACTGATGAGGGTGTCTATGACACAAATTTGCATGTTCGTGCAGCCATGGTGGAGCATGGCTGGGTATTTGCTACATTGCGATATACTTTATAAAATAGAATTAATTCATAATTTTAAAATAGAATTACTTCATAAGCTTAAGAATAAAATACTAGTGAGATATTAGGGGTACACAAAAAGTGGCTTATGTCTTGAGGAAGTATGGAAAACGCATTTGTCGTTTGTTTCCTTTTATTTGTGAAATATCTGTTGTTAAAATAATTTCTCATGCATGTTTATTAATATTTCTTATAAAAATACTTTCGATCTTCCAAAGTGCAGTCATTATAAAATATTTTTTTATGGCAATATGTCGAGAGCGAAGTAAAAATAAATTAAATTGGCACTTTTATAAAATTCACGTATAAACATGTTTTACTCGAGACGACCATATAAGAATTATTCCTCGAGATCTGGGTTTTTAGCGGGTGAAGTTATTTTTGTAGCACTTTTATGTAATATATAGGAATGTGATATGTGGCATTTTTCTACTAAAATGCTAAATGTAACATAAAAGAACCTGTTACATAAAGGATAACATTTTTCAGTCAACAATTGTAAAGTAATTCAAATAAAAATTTTAAGATAGTTACTGGTATTAAAACGATCTTCCCTTTACTATCAAAAAAACGTAGGCAGAGAAAAGATTAAGATCACTCCAAAGATTATGATCCATCAAATAATTCTTAGGAACTTAGGTTACAATGTTTGGAAGCGATTAGTTAATTTTAAAATTTGCCGTAGATTTACAAAATAATTGACACCAGAATTTAATAAGCTACCCGTTGTTTTGGTAGGTAATAAAAAAATTGAAACGATGCGTTCGGGAAATTCCTGAGCAATGATACATATCATCGAGTTGAAACTGTTAATTCGGTCGGGTAAAGCATAGTCACCTGAAAAATTATTTCGAATGAACAAAACTCTAATAGATATATCAAATTTGAAGTAGCATTAAAATACAATATTTATATTTAAAATTATTGTATTCTCATCAGTACTTGATACGAGTGCATTTTTTTTTAATAATCCTGATGCGTTGAAGCGGTCGAAAATTCAATTGAAAGATTCCGTTTCAATCATATATACATACATACAAAAATGCATAAAAGTGCAATACATAAAAGTGCAGTTAATAAAAACGTGTTAAAAATAAACATGCAATAGTTTGAGCACAAAATCACTATAATAAATTAAATTCAAAATGAAAACTTGTGGGTACAAGCGATTTAAAAAGTAACTCTTATCGGTATCTCTAGTCAATGCTGTTATCTTGGTAACAATGCAGTGTAAAGCTTTCAATTTATTTCATGAAATTATCTCGTCTTAGATCCGTAGGTGGTGGAATTAAATAAAAAAGTAATTCACGGAGGATGGGTATTATACCCTATAGGGGAATATAAATTTAAAAGAAAAACATATGATGCCAGGTCCAGCCCCTTTCTTGATCCTGGCATCATGCTTATTTATTAAGCTTTTTTATTCATACTATCTACTTAAGTTTCATGTTGAGTACCACATTATCAGTAGAATGAGTTAATAGTTAAAGAATCTTGCACAGCTTGTAATTTATTATCAGACTGAGATATTTCATATTGTATAATATCATAAACTTATAGTTTTGTTTTCGATATCAATTAATTAGAAAGTTGCGATTCGATAGATAATAATCTAAGTACGATGGGCGTACAGTAAAAAATCAAATATATTGTGAGCAATTTTGTACTGATTGCTTTGGACTTCTTTGAATTTTACTTGGAACTTCAAATAAATAACTAGAAGAATGTGCTCGATTAATAGATAATGAAATATATGGCAGTGGTAAAATTTACAAACGATTGCTAAAGACTACATTAGGTTTTTTGTCTTTAGCAATCGTTTGTAAATTTTAGGCCCATATTAGTTTTGGAGATTATTTGATAAATTACTTAAACTATATTATGGCTACACTATATTATGGCACATATATATATATATACACATATATATATATATATATATATATATGTATATATATATATATATATATATATATATATTTGGGTTAAGTATCTGTGAATTTAAATATAAGTTGAAATGAAAATTATGGTGTTTAAAGTCAGAATAGAATTTTATGATAGCATACTCTATTTTATATATCGTGTGCCTAAAACTAAATTAATATAACCTGAAAAAATGTCGTTGAATCGCCAGTACAATTTGCAAAATATCATAAAATGTAAGGAAATACGAAATGAGTCGTAATAAAATTGTTCTAAAATTTAAAACGTTTCAAATAATTTTCATTAAAGAAACTATGCCTGATTTTATTAACGTGCATTTTAAACAATTTTATTTAATAAATATTATTGTCATGAAACCTCAAACACCATTTTAAAATGTATCTATTAATTTTAAACTTTTCATTTAATAAACAAATATGATCCAACTATTTATTAAACAAATATGACAACAACATTTAATATTAATTGCTAAATATGCAACCGTAAATTTGTTGAAGCCAATTAAACGTAATTTTATTTACACTATATACAAAACGACAATATTTAAATAAAACTCACAGTTTTGTTAGTAATATGAAAAAGTTGCAAAGAGTTTGCTTTGCCCATAGACATAAAAATCAATGTCAATAAGGCTGTGGTATATTCTACTTTCACTTTAACCTGTCACCGAACGTATACGAGGAATATGCGGAAATTGAGATGGAGGGAAGGACGAAAATGTCAGAGAGACAATGAACGTCGAGCTGTTAACTTGACATGTGCCAAGTTAGCAACTTGACCGTCACGAACCGTCTAACTACCCTCTGCACGCAGGCGTATGTTTGAAAGAAAATTTTTTGCAGTTTTTTCATGTGGAGTGGTTTTTAATAGTTTTGTTCGATATAATTACAGCACTTATTTCGATCTGGTACTTTATTCATAAGCAGTAATAATAAGAGTAACGAGACCGTAATGTTGAGGAAATTATATATTTCTTAATAATAAAAATAATGCCAAATTTTCATCACAGGTTTTATACACTAGATTGACACTATATATTGTTCCCCGTCACAAAATATAAGTCACTGAATGGTCTCCAAATAGAAAAACTTGATTATTCCAAGCAAACATGGAGGGTACCATGCAATGCTAGATAGCAGCTGTCGTAAATTGCGTCCCACGCTTTTTGAAATTAAAATCTATTTTTTTGTCCATCACTCTATTTTTATTTTCAGCTTATACAAAAAATTAAGTTATGATGAGTTGTGAGACATTGTAATTGTTTGAATGTACAAAGATTTCAACTTTGATGAAAAATATTCCTCATATTATGTAATTATATGTATTTTATATGTATATATATGTAAAATATATGTGTGTATTTATAATTTCTCGAAACATGGATAATTGTAATTTAAAAGCTCACATTACCTTCGTTTTAACATGTTATAACAAATTGCTATAATTCGTTTTAGCTTCAGTTATGAAAAGCTCGTCGTCGTTTTTATTCATCGTTAATTTTATGAATACAATTTCGCTGTGTTTATTGAGGTGTAAGAACATGAGCGTTGCATCTAGAACCAGTCGTCGGTAAACACATTTCAACTTTTTCCGATCTTAATAACATATTAGCACTTTAACCGGAAATAATTTATCTGAACTTTCAGCAGGTATAAAACAAATGTTATTAATTGCGTTGACATAATGTAAAAGCTGAATTCAAATCAACAAACAAAGAAGAAACAAATGCAATAATCAGCTGATTCGCACTTTAGATCTTCATACTTATTCGTTGTAATATGTAAATATAACTTTCAATTTTTTAGGATTAATTTATAATTAAAAAGTTGGTTTAGTATTTACCACATAAGACCGTAAAAAATAATATAAAATGCAAGAACTTTTCTCAACATTTTTTTCATTTTTTGAACTATTTACATTTTTGATTCTTTTATTCAAATGTCAAATTATATGATTTTTAAAATCGGAAAACCTAGAGTTGAAAATGTAAATATTTGTTTTATATATTTACATAAATTCTTTCATATATTTGCCAATAATAACAACCCTATCATTTCCATTATAGTTAAAATTCTAAAGATGTAATAAATAACGACATAATACGAGTGATAAGTGACAGGATTGAGACGATAGAAGACATAATAAGAAAATAATATGATAAAGACTACGATGTTAGTACAGATTACGTGATAATAAAAAAAATTAACAAAAAAATAAAGCCAATAAAAATTAAGAATATGCACAGTTAAAAATAAATGAGTGTATGTAAATATATTATATTGAAACGGTCAGTTGAAAATAGAAACTGAGTAGAAGAGGTTAAGAGATATAAATTTTTTTCAACTGACCTATAAAGACATTTATTGAAGATAAGTTTCGAATGTTAGGGTTAAGTCGATATTAAAGTTTTGTGTAGAGGACAGTGAATTTTACTTTGGGTATTATACAGGTTTAGAAAGAAAGTAAGCGGAGAAAAGAAAAAGTCCATATAATGTTGGGTTCTGTTGTTACAAGATTATATAGAGAAAATGCAAAAAAAATGACTTCCTGCAATGTTATATTTAAATTACAAATCGAGTATTTTATGAAGTTAGGTTATTTTTTATAAAAGTTTATAAATATTATTTCTACAAAACTCTTTGAACTAGCAAATTTATTTCATACAAAATGCATTTTCCATGTGCAGGTGTGCCATGAATCTCATTGGCTCGACCGGGTCCTCTAAGAAAAGTCACATAAAACTCGAAAAGAGCGAAGAAAATAAAAACATGACGTTTATAGAATCATAATCAACAGTTAACCCTTTATTATCAATCCATTTAGCCAATGACTACACATTAAAAAAAGTAAACGATATTGATGAATTTTTTGTTATTGTTTTTAAGAAATTGTTGTAAATTGTATTATGTTTTTTTCATTTTTTTATATAATAAATGCGCATTTATGCAATTACCTTTTTGTTTTGTATTATTTTTAATCACAACTTGTATTTTATATCGTTTTTGTCATTTTGGCACAGTGTATACTATAATTAACGTCTTACATTATTTCACTACAGGCCCTCATATTTAATATAAATTAAAAATGATTATGTTTCTAATAATTATGATCATACAGCCGACATACGGATATAAAAATCACATACATAATTTTTGTATTGTTTCGCCTGTTACAGGTTTTTAGACATTTTATTTGTAACTCAAAATAAAATAAAATACCTTGAAAATAGTTGAAAATTAATTATTAATTATTTTGTCTGTTGCTTATGTATTTAAATATTTATAGGTACTTAACAAGTTTAAATTTGGCAAAATTATTTAATTCCGGCATAACTATTTATTCTGGAACCATGTAAATAGTGAACATTAAATAAAGTATTCCGAAACTTTCGTTGTTATTAATTAAATAGTCGCAAATATTTGGTGAAAAAATTAATTCGCATCTCAAAGGGGGTACATACATAACGACGTGTCCCATTAATGCCCGCTCACATGCGTTGTCAAAATATATTTTAAAATCGAAACTTTTTTATTACTGAAATTTCTTAATTTTCATACCCTGCAAAATTCCGCCAACATTCTTTCCACTAATACAATTCCCCTATATTTATGTACATTTTTTAACTGAGGTTTAATCTCGCCATCTCGACATCTTCTTTCCCGCCCTCGTTGAATTTTTCTTTAGCTGCTATTCGCTGTTCACTTGGAAAATTAACCGTTATCTGTATTAGCCTATCGGTATCCAATAATAAAAGTTTTGTAATTATCATTATGTCTTTTCAAGGGTTGCTTCCATGGTAGGGTTGAATCTTTAAGATTTTTAAATTCAAATTGCTTTTAAACATAGAATATTTTGCAGCTTTTTACTTAGTTCCTTTTACGTATCTTGGAATCTTGGAGTGTTTTAATTCAAGATATTGATTTTGGGTCAATTATTTCTATTCAAAGATAATTTAACATATGATTTAACATTACGTTGTCGTTTTGCAACCTTACATCACAAATATATAATAATTGAAGACATTCAAATTAATCGGTTTCAGTAATTATAGTGTCAAAAAAAATTATATTAAATTTTTGGGCTTTTTAAATTATGAATTATATTAAAACAATTGCAATATTTAATTATTTCCTCTAAAGTACATATCATTTAAAATGTCTATACAAATTGTTACATTATTTACCTACTGCTTTTAACAATGATTTCAACCAATGTGATTGCGTATATGAAGATTTAACTTTCTATCAGCTATTATTTTGAAATAAAATTTTTCTCACTTATTATTTTCAAAGAGTTTCAACCATGCTCAAAAAGATAAGCATGGTAAACATATGAGGACAAGAAATACTTTGATTTTCCCGTGTTAAAAAAGTAATGTATAAATATATTTAAAACATCTTTGATGAAAACGAATCTAGTTCAACCCATTGTTCCTACTTCCATTTCATTCCATTTTTATCTCTATATAAAAATGTAGCTAGTCACACAGTTAACGTTGGGTACCTAATTTAAATAGACCTAATTCTTTAGATTACCGTTTTTCTACGTAGTTTAAATAAATAATACAATTTTTTATAATATGAATGGAAAAAATGATAATGTTTACAGAAAATTATAACAATATTATTCATCAATAGAAAACAATCGTCAAAAAATATAACCACTATTTATTTTTTAGTTTCAGTTACATTGTAAAACAATAAAAAAACGTTAATATTATATTTTCCATAATGTCAAAAACTTACACAAATGATACCTTTGGTATTTGATAGAAGTTACGATGTCTAGACCCTAAATTCTAAATCTAGATTAACGCTCGGTACTATAAAATAATCCAAATTCTAGGCTAATGCTTAGTCACTTTCATTAATAAGTAATTTTGTAATGTGCTGGATCAAAAGTGAAAGTGTCGTAATTAGTATTCTGATGATGATAATCTAGGCCTCCATCGTGATAACACCATGTCAAATTATGACTCCATGTTGAATTAATGACTCGATACGTGGAATGAATTTTAAATTATTTTGCGGGGTTGGCAACAAAATGTAATGATATATGGCCATGTATATTGCTAAAGTATTTCATGTTTACAAAATAAATATAAAACTTATTATTTGGTTTTTAGTGACATGTAAATTAAATATACTCAGACCGTTACGAAAGCCGTAAATCAACGAATATACATATAACGTGATAACGTATCACATTTACACAAAAGTAGTATTTATCATTTAAAATTATAACCATGTCTATGAAAGCCCAACCTGGTAATTCGGAAGAAGACAAACATGACCTACCTGTTCCCTCTGTGTTACTGATTTTCGTTTCATTATTTTACTTCCACCCTTCCGTCTCCTCTCTGCTGTTGTGCGTTGTCCAATAAGAACATTTATCTTCTTTGTTTTTTCTACTCTGTCTATGTATTTGTACAAATACTGTGACCACTTTGCTTAAATAAGAAAACAAACTAGAAATATAGTTTTACTGAAAATAAATTACATTTATATAAAACATGACATATTCTGCTGAAAATGTGTGTATAATGAGCTTTGCGTTTAATCATTATTGTGGCTAATCTCAGGATTCTACTATATTTTGTAAAAAAAAAATTATTTGCTGAATTGTTATTTGTATACAACATTATTTTTTGTATTGTAATTCAACTGTACACGATTTAACGTCGACATCCAAATAACTACTTGCTACTCCGCAGCTTGCGAATTAGCAAATATAGAGAAGAAAGTTCAGTTGAGAAGAGAAAAAAAAATACGCAATTTAATTGAGAGACTTACATAACAATTAACCATGCAAATGAAAAAAAAATATCATATGATATACCATCATTATCAAAAAAATATTTTTCTATAAATATTAACGAATTCTTTTAAAAACAATAACAACATTTTATATTTTAGTAGTGAATATAAAACACAAGGATATAAATAACGCTCATAATTAGCAATTAAATTCTAATAAATGTTTTGTCCAGGGTTATGTTTTTTTTAGAAAGGTTGTCGAAAGTTCTAAGCGTTCGCTTTCAGAGTTAAAAAAAAAAAGAAATTACGCACTCTTCTGTTTTATAAGTTTCACCTAGTTAATAATGGGAATAAAAAGAAAAATAAATTATAAATATACCATTTGATAGGCTAGTTGACGGTTTACTACTGAACAGCGAAAATTTGCTTCTGGAAGTTCAAGAACAAAGTATATGATCTTGAAGATGAATCCCGCTCCAGATATCTGTTGAATTATGTGTACAACGATTACGACATCTAATTGAAGAAGATATTAGGCTAAAATATTGTCAATTGGCTATAGAACTCAATAGAAGGACAGAAAGGTTCTTGCGTAGGAAAAGATTCTAAATACGAAATTTGGATATCTCCAAAGAACAAATCAGGGTTTAGAATTTATTATCTACTCCGATATTAAAAGTTTTAACCCACTGATATTTTTATATATTAGCAATGTTAGTTAGTTTATATCAAATGTGATTTTCAAATAAGCTTTAAAAAATAACAGTGTTAATGAATTACTATCAAATGTATTATTAAATTTTGAGTAATTACCGCTAGTGTCCCTCTGAACAGTTTACGATCAATCAGTTCGCCTGCATCGTGCCGCATTCGGTTTCGCCGCCTATTTTAAGGTATATCCGTAATATATATCGGAGTTACTTTCCGTCTGTTGGCGATTTTATAATAGAAGTTGGTTTTAATGTTACGTGATTTGAACTCGAAAAAAACGATGTTTCCTTTAATGATGATGAGGATGCTCACTTTCGGTCTAATTTTTATTTGAAAATGATTTTTTTTCATCTTACCATTTTCCCTATGTGCTTCAGTTTTAGCTTCATTTGTAAATTAGTGTAAAACGTCGTCAAACTTTATAAGTATTTCTAAACTTAGCGAATAATATATATACACACATTATTCGCTAAGTTTAGAACTACTTATAAAGTTTGACGACGTTTTACACTAATTTATTAGATGCCATGACATATATTTAGATGCCATGACATTTGCGTTTTACACACATACTACGTATGTGTGTAAAACGTAAATGTCATGGCATCTAAATATATGAGTTACTACTTACAGGAGTATATCTAAATATCTTAGTTACTACTACAGAAGTGCATATAAATATTTGAGTTACTATCTACAGAAGTGCATATAAATATTTGAATTAATACCTACAGAAGTGCATCAAAACATATGAATTACTGCATATAGATGCGCATCTAAATATTTGATTTACATAAATGTTTGAGTCGTTACTTATAGAAATGCATCTAAATATTTGAGCTACTGCCTACAGAAATGTATATAAATATTTGAGCTACTATCTATAGAAGCGCATCTAAATATTTGTGTTAGTACCTACAGAACTGCATCAAATACAAGAGTTACTAACTATAGCAGTTCATCTAAATATTTGAATTACTATGTATGTAGAAATGTATCTAAATGTTTGAGTTACTACTTATAGAAGTGAACATAAATGTCTGAGTTTCTACCTACAAAAGCACATCTAAATATGCGTTATTATCTAGAGAAGTGCATCTAAATATTGATGTTACTATCTCAAGAAGTGCATCTAAAGATATGAGTTACTGCCTACAGAAATTCATCTAAATATTTGAGTTACTACCTATAGAAGTGTACCTAAATATTTGAGTTACTACCTATAGAAGTGTACCTAAATATTTTAGTTACTACTTATAGAAGTGTATCTAAATATTTGATTCAGTATTTATAAAATTGCATCTAAATATGTGAGTTACTATATACCCAAGTGTATTTAAATATGTGAGTTACTATCTACAGAAGTGAATCTAAATATTTGCGTTACTATCAAAAGAGATTTCAAAACCATATTAACCTAGAAGCGTTCAGACTCTTAAATGGGCAAAACATTATTAGACGATTCAAAAGACTAAAATTATTTGAACTTGCTAGACATTAAAACACTAAGTGACTTAATGGAAAAGTCTTAGTTTAGACAGTTCTAAGGGTATTAATTTAGAAACAAATTAATCGTTTGTTATTTAACTAGTTTTAATCAAAATTGTAAAAAAAACTACCTACAGAAATACATCGAAATATTTGAATCACTACTTGAAATAATTTCCAGCAATAAAATTAAGTTGAAACATAATGCAAAGCTTTAACATTTTACCTCAATTATATGCTTATGTACGATAACATGATGAAAGTTCACTTTCTTAAAAGAAGTTCTGATATTATTCGCTCAAGTATATCCCAGCATCATCACAGAGAAATTGTTCTCTTAAGATTTCTCCGATATGTTAGTTTAGTTTTAAATTACGTTAGTTTTACAAATTTTCTAAACATTTTAGCTATGAAAAGTGACTTTTAGATTTTCCCAACCAAATGTCAATAAACAGCCCTTAAAATTTAATGATGTCTATCGGTCTACTATTATTCGTATGTTAACGTATCATGAATATTAGGATTGGTTATGTTGATATTTTAGGAATTCGAGAAAAGAAGAACACTTACATCACTTTGGATCCCAATATCGTATCAAAGATTTTGTCGTAATGAAACTGACATTACTTCATTGTACTTGCAGGGTAATTCTGGTGGATAACTAAAATTTCACTAAAATCAATGCAGGTAATTAATGGTCATTGGTATTTTTTTTTATTATCGTTTGATATACCAAGTTGTGCAAATCTTGAAACTTCAAGTTCCGACACAATGGAGCAAGTCGGCCTAATATACATGAGATTCTCAACAATACGAACAACTCATACGACTATGGTCCGTTTACTTAATTCGTTTGAAAGGTTTCTGTATGGCTGATATTAGGAACACCAATTGAAAAAATTCAAACAAACATATGCAAAAGAAGATTTTTTTTTATATTCCTCTATGGGCATACATTACAAGAATGATATTTTAATTATCAGTTAATAAATGACCATAAATGGATCACACCATGCTCAGTAATAATGTCACATCTTTACCCGAGTACCGCAAAGCCAAAAATAAAGGATTATCATTTTAGTAGTATATACTTGAGGATATGTAGATATAGATAATCCACCATAGACACCAAATTTCTGGAGAAATTTTAATAAATTGCACAAGAGGCTTTTTCCTTTTATTGAATTCTTTGCAAATATGTATCTTAACTACATAATGTGAAATAAGTTATATTAAATACAACAACTCTCTCAAATAGCATTGTTGGCGTTACGAGGGTGCTGTGCATACTTATACACTTATAAAAATTATGGTACATACTCGTAGTATTTCAATTCATTTACTTGAAAATATTAATTTTTTCAACATAAATATATTGCCTACTATATCTTTCATAGCCGTAAAACATGGTGCTAATTACCGAACGTTTAAGAAAATCGGTATACTTTCTTACAACCTTTGCGTGGGCTCTTACATACCCTATTTTTCACAATTTTACTTTTAGTAGTTTCAAAAATAAGGGAAGGAACATATCTTTCTTTCATATTTGTCAGTATATCTCTGAGTATATAACTACATAAATTCCAAAGATAAATATTTTTTAAACCCTTATTCTTAGCCTTTTCGAATGATACCACAACCACTTGTTACAACACACTTTAAATTAAATTAAAGAAATCTTGAGTACTTAAGTTCTCATTCCCCCTAAAATTTCCATTTAATTTTTGATTATTAGCTATTTGCTTATTGAGATATGTGCCAATTAATATGTTGTCTTATTATGCCAAATTTTAAGTCACTGTATAAAGTGGCTTCTGAGAAAAACGGCTGTGATAGAGATGCAGACAGAAACGTCAGTTATTATATAATGATTCTATTTTTTTCTTTTGAGATGCGAAACCCTAAAACCGAAACCCTGTGTTGAGACACCGGTCATGAATAATCGATTTCGTGGGGAGACATTTCCCTTTCGGGAAGACCAAAATGTGCAATTTGCCTTAATCACGAATTGCTTCTACTAAGCTAATCAAAAATCTGTAAAAGTTTAAGATAAGCAGTATTCAGTAATTCAATGTAAAATTGTTTCGATTATTTTTTTTTGTCTTAAGCTTTGTTTTAAGTTTTTTGAGTAAGCAAATTTTTTGTGTTACCCATAAAAGATATACATAGCAAACAGTATATTTGGATATTGAAAAATAATTTTAATATTTATAAAAAATTCATTGCAAATATTATTTGTTTTAAATGTTTAAACATTTTATAATTTTTCTTTTTAATATGACTTTAATGGTTTGAGAAAAAAGTGTAAATGACTTGCAATTTAATTTAAGTTGTCAATTTTAAAATAAAATTACTTTAAATATGAGTATGAGATATATATATATATATATATATATATATATATATGAATGATTAAAAGGAATTTTTTAATCGTATTATTTCAACAAAATTAGATCACTTTTACGTCTATGAGTTTTTCATAGTCTTCGTATATTTTAAAGCATGTCACCATAAATTTTCAACAAAACTTGGCTTATTTCCGTCTGAATTTAATTTTCTCGTGAATAGCACACTTACGCCGCTTCACGCATTTGATTTATTCAAAATGAGATCTGTCTTGACATCATGTTGAAATGTTTTGAATAAATTATATGTACTTCAAAACTTATTCATTCATCACATCTCTTATAACTTGACATTATATTTCTGAGAACAAATTAAGGAAAGGTGAATGATATGAATTTTAAAATATTTCGTGTCTCTTCAAATGGTTTTATAAAATTTCGCAGTTCATTCAACCTTACTTCTTATTTACGGCCTGCCCATATAATACAGTAACGAAACCAACATTTATGTATCATCTCAAAAACATTTGTATCTGTTATGAGTACCATTATGATAATCATAAGAATTAATTTAGATACAAATTTATCGTAAAATATTCACAGGTTCTACCAATATCCTATTTCATGCATATCTAAATACAAAGAAAGAAGAAAGATTCCGTTCAAAGTATAAGGTTCTTCAAAGTAACCGAAGAAGACAGACTGAACTATACGAAATATATATCCTAGTGGTAAAATAATTCAAATCATGATCAATACGTTGGTGGCTCAAAAATAAATCAGATCAGATAAATACTTCGTATTGTGTAATAATTTATTATTTAGGTTTAACGTTTATTTCAGCAAACCATTGCCTTGCGATAACTGTCCATAAGTAGTTAGTCAGACCGCAAGTATTATACCACTTGTGTTACGAGTACATTCATTTCTATACTTCTAGTATAATTTAGAAACAATTTAGTAACTTCCAACAAATTTCGACCCACATTTTAGTACATTACACTCTTCCCCGAAGAATTCTGTAGCTATTTCGATGATATATAATTTAGTTTACCTAGGAAAGAACATGATACTGCAATAAATTCTAAACTTCGTTTTTAGCTATGGTAGTTTCCTTCACTTTTGACATAAAACTGTCAATTTCTAAATATACTCTCATTGGCATATCAAAACCTCTAAGTCACTTTGACCAGAGCAATAAATTTCAAATGTACATACAACACACTAATTAAGGAAAAAAGCATAAATATAAACGAATTAACTAGCGTTATGATGGAAATATAGCGGCACCTAACATTATTAATTTGAAAAATAAATGCAATTCTGATGAAAAGACTAGAAAAGTAATCATTAAATATGGTTTGTAAAATAAAATACATTAATATTAAATTTGAGTTTATCAATAGAGCCAACATATCGATAAAAAATCATTTTCTACGCCATAACTATAGAAAAAAACCAAGCGTTTAATCTCAATTATGCCTTATTTGACATTGTGTACTCAAGCTTACCAGACTGAGAATAAACTAACCAGAGTAAGAATATTTAATGATGCCCATTTCGTTTATTTTGATGCTTATGACGAATACGATTGATTAAGAAAAACCTAAAACAAGGACTTAACTTCCATAGAATTTAAAAATTATCATCTCAAAGTAATTACAAGCCGCGAATGGCTAATACGTCCAACTAATATTAACATCCACTAAAGACAATAAGAAAAAGAAAAGAAAAACCGAAAAAAAGAATATTTTGTTTGTCATTAGACTTCAAAGAAACTCAACAAAAAAGTGAAAATTCAAAGATATTGTTACATAAAAGTCAAGTTTGTCTTTGTAAACTGTAAAAAGTAGTAACGTAAAAGCCAAGTTTTTGTGGAGCTTTACGTGTAGTATAAACGAGGGAGTTAGAGCTTTGCGTCTAAATTTATAGAATACTATATCTATCGCAACATTGAATTTGTTCGACCGCGGTGGATAATTTTCAGATATTTATTCATTGACAATCAAAGTTACGCGAAAAAGAATAGCTAGTAGTTTTATAGATGCTATCACATGAAAAAGCGATAGAGAAATAATAGTTTATAATAATTTATGAATTTTATTTACTTTTTTAAAACATTTATACTACAAAATTTTTTGCTGGCCTTAATTAGGAGCCACGAAGTTTTCAAATCACATATTAAAAGTTTATTCGTTTTCAAAATTATCTCCGTGGTACTCGATACATGCTTGCATTCAATGGAAACACTAAGAAAAGCATTGTATCCACTGTTAATTAGAAGACCCTTCCGCATCCTTTTCAAAGGTAATCACCATTTCTTCTTTGTCTGGGAATCGTAATCCTCGTAGTTTATATATTATTATCGAGTAGGAATAAAAATCGTGAGGTCGAGGTGTAATGATGGATGAAACAAAATGTATACACTCAACATAGTCAAGTTTTCAATTGTTCATCAGGATTAATGAGCAAAGGCATTGTCGTGATTAAAGTGGATCCTATTTCGAGGGTGTTGTTCTCAAACCTTTTATAAAATAAGAGGCAAAAAATCGCTGGTATCAGTCTGTGGTAATTATTCTTTCGCTATCCAGAACAATCGTTGCACTATAAGCCGTCCTCCGAAGAACGAGGCAACTGTCTTTTTCCAACACTTCGTCCTGTGTGCCTACTACTTCTCACACCGGAATACCAAATGCGCAGATTGCCTTTTAGTTTCGGGTGCATAACAGTCTTACTGGTTTTCTTCCTCAGAGACGATGTTAAATACAGCATTTGCGTGACTTCCGTCAAATTTTTGTAACATTCCGCAATACCAATCAACGGCATAGTGATTTAGAACTTAAGTGAAATCATGGGGTACCCACCCAACTAGCAATAATATTTCTGACACACAAATGTTTATGCTAAATTTTTTTGTCCTTGACTCATGCCGATGCATAAACTTATCCGAATCCATGTAATAAAATTGATATGAACTTCTTACTTTGGTATTTAATATAAAGTGACAAGAACTTATATCGTGCTTTCTCTATAAGTATTTTTTAACGACCAAGCTTTTCATATCATTTAAACAAATAAGAATGTCCGACGTGGATCTCAGATTGATATATGGACGGTAGTGTCCAAAAGTTTGGAATTTGCAAGGTAAAATGAAATAAAATATAATTAAGCAATTTTCAATTATTTTAATTAAATATAATGATTGCGTGATTTGCTTGCGTTCTGCCATTTTCAGAAGAAGAATTATGGGAATAGTAGTAGTTAACAAATTTCGAATACAGATCATGTTTTTGTTACAACTTTTGTGTACCAATGCTCAAGTGCGACTAAATAGGACCGATGAAAACAATAAATACTACCAATATCAATACGTCAAAGTACAAAACAAAGCGACTTTAGGATTAAGTCATAAAACACGTGTTTGGTCAAAATCAAGGAATTTGTTAAAACTTGTTCAATGTGAGTAGATAATCCCTTAGTGTTTGTGTAAATAATAGTAAAAGGCCATAAAGATAATATTTATTATGATTTTTTACCGCACATAGTAGCTAATAATTTGTTTTGGTCAAAAAGAGATGTGCTTCCAAACTTTGGACGGTAGTGTATATTTAATTAACTGAAAGTTCAAACAAAATTAATTTTATTTAAGCTTTAGTCTAAAATGTAGTTGTTATAACTAAGTGATTTACGCTCTGATTCGGCGAGCAGATTATGGTCAATTAGTTCGTCCATATCCCTCCGCATTAATATTCATAATTGATTAAGCGACCTGAGTTGAGTCAGGCCTTCACCTTCAGTTTCCTTTCACCTGCATTGAGAATAACAACATGGGTTGATTTAGATTGCATGTTTTCAAACTGATAAATTATTTAGTGTAATTTAAGAAATATAATTTATTAGTTTAAATAGTAAATACGAATAGTACTTAGTTAATTAAAATGTAGTTAATGGGATTATTAATTGCAAGAATGAATAAAAAACAATGAAAATTAATTATGACTGCCATAAAAAAGTACGATTTTTCAAGACGGCTGTGGTTCTGTTTCATTTATTGTCCAACAGAAAAAGTGTATGCATTGTGAAAAATGTAAATCCGAACCGAAGGAAAGATTTTAGTGGGTTTTTCCCTATATGTATGCATTATATGTGTGGAAAATTACATACGAAAAACTAAGATGATCTCACATCCGTAACTAAGTTACCATTTACTTATCATTATATAAATAGATTCGTATTTTGTTGAATTTAGTGAACCGTAATTATGCAAACGTATCGGAGGATATACAATGTTTAATGACAAATATTCTCTTCCGTCAATTAACTGATAAATTCATTTTTGAGACTTAAATTTGATTCTAGATATAGTAATGTTATTAGATTTGTTTATTTATTCGTCAATATATATGTTAAAATGCTTTTAGAGGCCTAAATTTAAAATAAATTATGAGTATTTAAGGAAATATATAACATACAAAATCTAGCTGCAAATCATATAAAATTTTCATTATTTTGAAACGTAAATTTGGAAATTAAACTCGTTCCTAGTTTAGTTCGTTTAAATTTTCAAACACATTTTTCTTAATTATTGAATCTAAAGTTGTGAATCGATTCTCAATTATTTGACAAGGTAAATTATTCAGCGCCTTATTTTTTTTGACGTGATGATGATAATCTTTAATGTATTATTTAAAACATTATATTTCCATTTAATTATTTTTGTTTACCCTTAGCCTTTTGTTTCAGTACTACTCGTTACTTATCTGAAAAATTCACCGTGCTTCGAATTGTGCTTTTGAATTAAAATTTACTTTATTGTAAATTCTCATTAAAAATTGATCCGACTGATTTATAGCATTTAATACCTCCACTTAATAATAAACGTCGGTGTCTTTTGTTATTTAAATATCCACTATTTAAAAACTTAAACCATATAAAGTTCTCGTAACAACTTTCGAATTTGTGGAAAGTTGATTTGGTGCTTGTGTGTTTTGTAAATACAATTGCTACGTACCTACTTGAATTGTAGTTATTAATCCTTATGTTTTTAAAACCTCTTTTTTACCTCACGAAAATTACGTTTTCTTATATTGGGGGGTCTTTGGCAAATAGATCAAAATTACGAGGTAATGACTAAAAAAATCAAACGAAAATAAAATGAAACAATTTTTAAGAACAAAGGTTTCTTAAATTTATATTTCATTTACTTGATTAGATAATGAATATATTTGGCGTTAATTTTGTAGAAATTCATTATTCACAATTAAATGAAACTACGTGATGTAGTATTATTTCTATTTTCTTTAATTTCCTTACCACGACCTAGGTTTCGTTGTATTACATCTTCAGGTGGGA
The DNA here is from genome assembly GCA_039881145.1 of Druceiella hillmani. NCBI lineage: Eukaryota > Metazoa > Arthropoda > Insecta > Lepidoptera > Hepialidae > Druceiella > Druceiella hillmani. The sequence goes on from JAYKKI010000014.1 coordinate 25,392,873, forward strand.
TATTAGCAAAGATCTTTGCTAATATCCCACCTGAAGATGTTGTAATACAATGAAACCTAGGTCGCGGTAAAGAAATTAAAGAAAGTAGAAATAATACTACATCACGTAGTTTCATTTAATTGTTGATTAGATAAGTTAAATAAATTAGTTTTATATATATATATATATATATATATATATATATGTATTTATATATATATATATATATATATACATATTGATAGGAAAATAATTTCTATCATATATTAATTTTTTATGTTTTGAAATCAGGTTAAACTCGTAAATAAGTTTCGTATATTAAAAGCTTGGTTGCTTCCTGCTAATCGAATTCATTACGGAATGTCATAAACATATGGTAATTCAAACGGTCAGATGCATCTAAACTTTATTCATTACCATTTCATTACAGACTTATATTTTAACTAATGTAAGTAATATTTATTTATATTTTCAAACTTATATATAAACTATCTTCAGTATTATTCCTACTAAGTTAAAAAAAGAAGCAAGGCCTTAATGTCAATATATGTCTAGATAGTCTACCATCTGATGAAAGTTCTATTTTATTGGAGAGAATTCACATCAAACATTTACTGTAAAAGCGACCTTCCTGTTTAAAAAGTTGGCCGTTAAAAGTAGCTAGATAAAAGCAGTCCAGTCCTTGCAGAGTTTTGCTAGAGAAATAGAGACGAGCGAGTTAAAGTTTTGTGTCTAGATTTTTTTAATATTAAATTTAACTGGGCCGCCATGAACGTTTTCTGATGTTGATCGTTAAAATTCTTCATAGTTTAACCAGAATGGTTATGTAAAGAGATCTATTGGTTTGAAACGTTTTATACGATAAAGCTGTAGAAACAAAAGTTTATCGGGTCTTTATGGAAAAATATTTTTCATGGTATTTCACTTCTTGTTGTCGAATTTCCTTAAGGTTCGGTAACTGACACAGGTGTAATATTAATCTTTCATCTGGATTTAAATTTTCCTTTTTGTTTATTAATTTATATTTCTCCGGTCATTACCCATTTTCCAGTCATTACTTTTAACTATTTTTAGTAGACCGAATTAAATTCTATGGAAGTTAAATCAAGTCTGTAATAAGGGTATTGATTGTAAGCCAGTTTAATCGGAGATCTATTAATCCAAAATAATAAAATCGAATCGTAGATGATTCGATATTTTAAAACTGATCCACGACTCGATTCTTACTTTCTGAGGATCGCCGTAACGATTCTTTTTATTTTCCCCTGTGATCTGTAATGGATAAATAATATATAAGATAAATTACAATTAATACCTTAACACTACTATATTAATTCACTGCCTTAGGTATTATTTAAGAAGAAAGTGTTATTTGGAAAATGAGAAGCAAAATAAATCCATCAATTCTCAGTCTTTGTAAAATAAAAATTACAGCTGGAGATTCCAGAAAGGGATTGTTATAAAGGTATTTCATAATTAAAAAAAAATTTGTGGAATCAAAATATGAAATAAATGGAGAAAAATTCTTTAATTTTATAGACACGAAATAAATCGTTTTTAAAAAACAGTAAATATAACAAATAATATTTACGGTTAATTAAATGTTTGTGGATAGTATTGGTAACAAGTGAAGATTTTGTAATAAAAATACTTCATCTCATATTTATTTATGTTTATACGTTATGTTTTTATTTATAATTATTTTAAGGTTTGCTTACGACCGTTTATAATGTTTGCGTGTATGTGTGCAAATTTTAGCTTAGTTATTACTTTTAAAATTGTCTTCTTCAAATTTAATAACACTAATTAAATATACAAAAACTACTATTTTTACAGAGAAATAAGGTTTCCGTAGTTATTGACACAGCTTTTTTAAATCAATTTCATGACATTGATTCCTAACATACTCGTTATTTTACAGAATTATTTCTTTATTAGTGTTTCAGATCGATCTAAAATAATTTTTTTAACGTTATTCCTAGTCTGTACATACTTCTTGAACGTCTTAATATCACCGGGAAGCGACATTGTTTAAATGGACACCGTTAAGCGTCTTTATCCTCGACAAAGCTACGTAAATGCTGTTACACGAGGATACAGTGAATCAGTTTCACGAGGATACAGTGAATATATGTCAGTGAGGATACAGTGTTACACGAGGATACAGTGAATATATGTCTCAAAGCGTGTGAAAAATCCTCGTTTTGCAAGTTTTGCTCGTGAATAATCTGTTCATATTTTCTTCTTATTGATCTTATTCACTATTAACGATTTGGAAATAATATACGTAAAGTTAAGTTAAGGTTAGTTAACTTTAAATTAAATTATATCTAAGTATAAATAAGATAAATTTGGGTGTTATCTAATGTAAAAACGTGTTAAGGATAATTCATACTCATATTATTTCAACAAGATTAGGTCAATTATTATCTTAACAATTCTTTAGAATCTGCATGTAGGATAGAAGTAGCCACACATTTTCTGCAAAACTTGACTTATTTCCTTTTAAACTTAATTATCCTTTTTTCATCTATAAATATGAGAGCTCTCTTGATGAGTTTTTGAACACATTACCTCAACTTAAAAATTTATTCATTAATCATATCTCTGGTTGAAGAACTTGAAACATTATTTGTGAGTACAAATATCAACTCAATAAATTGAAGAAACGTAACTGAAATGAATTTAGAAATATTTTTTGGAATAAATTACACGTTTTTAATAAATTACATAGTTTGTTAAGAGCCTAACTTTAGATGTGAGGTTCGATCTGGTGACGGAATACTTGAAAGAAACTTTAATTACTTATTTATGGAAGCAATAGATTCTTTCTTGAACATTAGGTATCTAGTTTTTTCACGTAAATTAATTAGGAAACGATTAATCGGAGATTTTACACAGGCTCTCTCTTAATGGCATTGCACGTAATTCCAAGTAAGTATTTGTTTTGGAGGATCTTATACAAAAAATCTGTAGCACTGTAGTACAAGCATTTGACTCACGACCATTAAGGTGGTGGTTCAAATGTTAATCAGATCAGATAACTATTTCCTCTCGTGGGTTAATTTATTACTGAAATTATTTACACTACTTCACTTACAAAAACATAATTGCATAAGCTTTAACGTTATTTTACTTACAAGTAAATTTATTCAACATTTCAATTTGATTGTCGCATGTAAAGTAATTTTTGAGAAGAAAAACTTTGATACACGCCATTGTATTGAATAGAGCTGTTGTGATGCTTAAAGTGCTCATTTTGATTATTTTTTTTTCTTATGCGACATTGTACACGTATTACTTTTTATTTTTTCTTTAATTAGACGTGAAAACCTTGTTTACAACATCACCGCTGGGTCACCATTTTCCTGCTTTTTAAGCAGTGTTTACTATAAAATATACGTGTAAACTTAATTCACTTCTGTATGAAATAATTAAAAGTAGTTAAATAGATTATTTTTAAATCTGTCCTATATTAAAAATAGTACATAATAAAAGGTAAAAATAAAAATGTCCAAAATGTTTTTATTATGTTTTAAAAAGAAACGACAGGCTTATTCATAACCGCTGTGTTAGAACCCGGTAATATATATTTAATACTAAATATTGATGCATTATTATATTTACTTACGTCTATAACGTTAAAAGATTCCACAACGACCGGTATCGCAATTTTCATAGAACTTAAAAAGGTAAAAGAATTCAAATACACACAACAACTCGCGAGATAAGTAATTTGTTTCAAATCTAATCTATGAAGAATACCGCCACAAATTCGTACAGTGCCTGGTATTACAGAAGTAAAAATGACAGTCTTAAATAGAGAAAATGTGAAAAATATTTATTTCAATAGTTTGTAAAGGCTACTTGTGTACTAATTAGATGAAACAAGTGCAGATAGTGTCTCATTGTATTTTCTATACAGAATGTTCTCAGATTCGATGGGATCAACGAGAAAAGGCACGTAAGACTAGAAAAAAGAGGAAAAGACATTATTTTTGACACCAAAAAACGAATGTAAATGTCAGTTAACAGTCTAATTTATTAAGGCAATGGCTTCATGTTAAAAAGGGGTTTGGTATTGCTTGCCTTTTGCAATCCTTTCAGGAAAGTAATACTTCTTTAGATTTTTATAGTTTTCTTTATTTCTCATTAACAATTGTTTACATATCAAAACTATAATATATGCACGTACGTGAAGAAAAGTTTTAATATTATGATAACAAATTACTGAATATATTTGGCGTTAAGTTTGGCGAAAATTCACTATAACTTAATTTTTATTCACAACTAAATGAAACTACGTGATGTAATATCATTTCTACTTTATTTAAATACTGCGCTCTGCAAACGCGTTTTTGAAAACATGCGTGCTAGACTCGAAGAGTGTGTCAGACTCGATGGCCGCCATTTGGAAAAAATGGAATGTGTTTTTAAAAACTACTACTTTACTAATACTTTATATTAGAGGTGTAGTTTTTTTTACAATTTTTCAAACATTGAAATCTGCCACTGGACACTCTGTACTTCATCATAACCTAGGTTTCGTTGTATAAGAACTTCAGATGGGTAATTTTTAAGGATAGATCTTTATAGATACATTTTTATTTATACATCTTAATTTGTAAAGATAGATCTTTACAAATCGCCCACCAGAAGGTGTTCTCATACGACGGAATCTAGGCCATAGTTAAGAATTTAAATAAAGTAAAAATAATACTACATTACGTAGTTTTATTTAGTTTTGCCTGATTGTTAATCGCTGAATTGTTTAGTTTCTTATATCCAAAATAAAATATTATACAAAAGGAATTGAACTTACTTCAAATTACCACCGAATAAGATGTGCGCTTAAAAGCATAAAATAATGCAATACTCAGTTGGCATTTTTATGGTACAATATTATTTCCGAATATTAATAAATATATATAATACTGCTACAGCCAGAGAATAGGCTATTGCTATAGATTTTTAGGATTGGTGCGAATTGAAATAATTTTATATAAATCTACATACATATATACACATATATATATAACATATACACATACATATATATATATATATATATATATATAATATTTAAACAAACAAAAATGTCATTTTTGGTACGAGAATGTCATTATTTATAAAAAATAATGAATACAAGTAATAAAACTACCAAGAACTTTTTATTTTGAAGACGAAGATATAAAAAACAAATATCTTGTTTTTAATCGGTAATCAAAACCTTTAGACTTTAAGTGGTTTGTTTAAAGCAAATCTAGTTAAAATTAATAATACATTTAAGCAAATGGTGTTCATTTCAAACGTTGACCTCAGATTCATTTCTAATTAAACTTACACAAAAACTCGACCAAACGGAAGCTTTATTACAGCATTACTCTCAAAATAAATTGTTATATTTAATGCACTCCGATTCCGACGACCAGTCCATTGGCGATTAATTAGGTCACATCGCGGCGCATTCAGTTTCATACTCGAATTTCATAAAACTCCCTGAATTGAGTTCGCAAATCGGCTTTCGTTGCATTGCTTGTTGTGGTATAAAATACTTCGGTTTATTTAATAAAGTAATAATTTTGATAACACGCGATTTTATACCAATCCATTATTATGTGTGAATGATATTTATTATTTTATTAAATATATGTAATTATTTTACTTATGTTTGTTAAACTGAACGATAAAATCATAAATTTAATTATTCGAAATTAGTATTACGTCTATTTAATTTTTATTTCAATGAATTATAAATAAAAAAGGGTAGTCTTACGATTTTTTTAATGATTTTGATTTGTAAGTTGCATTGCTATCAAAATGTAAATATTTTAAGTTGAAATACTTCAAGAACCATTGCTTTTTATTTCAATATTTCTAACCGTTTTTAGATTCAACTTAATAAAATTCAAATATTGTGTACAAAAGTTCAAAGTATAACAACTTTTAATAGTTTTTAGTTGGTTAGAAGAAATAAGCTTTTGTAAATATCACGTTACTCGAATTGTCATTAATTATGAATGTTTCGAAATGAAAATAGGTAAAAAAACAAAGAGGATTGTAGACGGAAGTGACTCTTGAGAAAACTGTATAAAGATATAATTGGTTTTGAAGCTTTTAATTTTTCCATTTATGTATACATTCTTGGCATGAGTATAAAAATTATTAAAAAGTTAAAAACAAATTATAGATTCTTGATGTAGCTTAAATTGAAGGATAAAAGAGAACATATAACTTAGAAATGAAAATGAGCCTTATGTATAAATACGGTATGAAAAGTGAGCAGGAACTTAAGAACAGTAGAAAAAAAATGAGATGTGACCCCAAAATTGTAGGTCTCAGTGGACGCTAAGGACTTTATAGAATTTTCTATATTTTGCATTTGTAATTTGAATTAAAAGAATCATATTTGATTAGATGCATGGAAATTCATTTAAAAAATACTATAAGGATGTATAATTTTCTATATTTATTTTATTTTCATTTTTATTTGAAGATTAAAGAATCCATACGAAAGAAACCAACCGGAGTGATAATGTTTTTATTCTGTTAAAGGCTAAAAGTAAAGAATTTGTCTAAATAATTAAAAACTGTATGCACGGATATATATATATATATATATATATATATATACTTATATATATATATATATATATATATATATATATATATATATATACTTATATATATATATATATATATATATATATTTTTTTTTTTTTTTTAAGTTATAAAGAATTAATAAATCATCGTAAAGCATAAATATAAAATAAATGGTGAGACATTTAATCACTTATTATTTTCATTTCATTCTGTTCAGAATTGTGATTATTGTTTTTTTTCGTTTTCAATAAAAATTCGATGACATTTTTCAATTCCATTAATAAGGAACAATAATACTTTACCTATCACCCATTTCTCAAGTTTCCCGTTTACATCCAGTTGTGAACCGATTGAAACATAGTGAGCGTAACGAGAGCATTAAAGTACTTATTTGGAAATAAAATATATTTTCTATATATTATTCTTATAACTGATCATTTTTCGATGAAATTTCCAGAAACAATATCAATTTTTATTTATTCATTGCAGATAATCCATTTATTTAATTATAATACTATATGAGAAGGGTTAACTTCGCATGACAATAATTATATTAAAATTTTCATAGAGTAATTAAACTAATTATAAATAAATCGTTTACGAAAAATACGTATCACCTCTTCTTGTCATACACATGTTTATTAACTATCGATAGTTTAATTTTTAAGCTTAAACTGTGCATTCGAACTATTCGAAGTTTGATGCTACGAGTCCACAATTACTATTATAATATAATTACTATTACATTATTATATAATTTATGATTAGTTGACTTGAGATATTATTAGAATTTCAGGACAATACAAAAAAAAACTATTTATCTATTAATAACAATCTACAAAATTTCCACAAAATCCATTGGCAACAAAGCCATAAATATAAATTGATCAGGCACTTACATAGAGGGCAAAACAAACTACTTACCAAATTATGCCCCTTAACAGTAAAAAAATCCTACTTTGATAACATAGAAGTTTAGAAATTTAATTAGAAACATTTTTCTCTCATAAAATTTGGCTTGCAATTAAGTTATAGTTGGATTTAACACATAGGCTTATGATTTATTGTATATTAATCTGTAGTATTTTCCGAGGGATAACATCCATTTTGTGTGATATTCATTAAATTCATACTTAATCACTTATTATTATTTGAAATAAAAATTATACAAATTTTATTTTAGTTTGTGTGAACTGCTATCATGCATTTCAGCTTCGAGCATGAACTCCGTGGGATAGAAGTTAATCGTACTATTTGTTCTCAATAAATTAATCACTGCAATTTAAAAGCTATTGATAAATAATTTTAAGATATTGAATAACCTTGCTAACGCTAAACGAAGTTGCCAACTGTAGTTGCAGCAACTATAATTACATCAATACGATATTCTGATATTCCACAATATAGCGTTTTTACTTCGTTTTCAATAATACCTGACGTTGAATCTTTCAAATAAACAAGACTTAATTTCATTAATTGAACTCCGTTGATTTGTTTTTTTCAGGTGGTACTAAAACGAGAATTCATTGATCAGTACGGTTAGTACCATCACTTGAGGACAAGTAAAGTCACAGGTCGCATAGCTAAACACAAAAAGTGGCAGGGATTATCTTTCAGCATTCCGTATTTTCCAGATAATCATGTATACGCATTCTGATATGATAATATTGTTATATGATAATATTGTTTACAGAAATGTATTGCAGTGATTTGTTAATGATAGGGACGAATGGATTTTTGAAAAATTTAAAATTAAATAAGGTATACCCTGGTCCTATCGCTTTGAATTTGGCTTTAAAACTTTTTCATTTACACTTTAGTGATGAGTTCAGATATACTATTTCATTTAAATTTTTCTTATATTTCTTCAACACTTTCATAGGAAGTGTGTAAATTTTTGAATTTACCTAACAAAGTCTTTTCATGGATGTTGTTGGAAAGAATTTCCTTTTAAAATGTTTCCTGCATTTATTGTGGAATGCCAAGCAATAATTTAAGGTTGAAAATCACATTATTATGTTTATTTTATTCTATAGTGTTCGTTTTATCTATATAGTACCTTTACCAGTGTCAAGTTTAGGAGCAACACTGACTAAATCTTTTACAAGATATCTGTCATTTTTACTTATGTATTTACAATATACATATAACAACCACGAAACAAAACAAAAATTAAATAAGAAATGAAATATAAAAAAAGAAAAAAGACAAATTAAATGAAAATAGAAAAGCAACTACAATATACAGAAACTCAAAAAACAAGGATAAATATATGCACAAAAAATTAAAATGAAGATGTACATATAAACGAATTTACTAGGTTCTAAATTTTGATGCAGCAGCAAGAATGCACAGTCTTTCAGGGTTTTGATGCGTCTGTATATATTTGCTTTAATTCTATTCAAAATGGAATTGAGTAGCGAATCGACATTCACGGACTCCGTAAAAACTCCAAAATACAAATTTGTATTTGGCCTGTGAATTACGTAATGAAATGGAAATCTATAGATGGGAAGTTAGGAACTTTAATGAACTGAAAAAAAATGGCAAAGTGACGATGAAGCTTAGAATAACAAAGGGATTGTTATAAATAAATTCGAAAAAAAGAGTTAGTTTTGGGAAGAATCAATACACTTTATTTTTAGGGCATTTACGGGGTTGGATTTTATCGTATCCGCCACGATCCTCAGAGCTTGAGATTAAATGCGAATCAATTTAGTGATATTAGATTTGAAAACAGTATCAGATAAAAATTAACCATAAGGCGGCTGAGAATAAAATAATTATCTATAAATTTTGGAATGATGAAATACCGATATACTCCAGAAAAAGCGCGAAGAATGTTAATGTTAACTTGAAAAGGTATAATTATATGCTTAATATCAGCGTTTAAGGATAGTTCCGAGGCCAGTTAATTAATATTGGAGAGAGATCGAGGAATTGAGGGAGATGGGAAAAAGTGGAATAATTATATTTCACAACATAAATCTTTGACGGAGAAAAATCTTTACCTTGAGAATTTACCCATTTACTCAAGTTAATGAGGGCAAAATTTAAAGCATTTCCTGAAACTGCAATTGATTTTTCACAGGTATATAAAATCAGATCATCATCGTACTGAGTATGTGACAGAAAGCATTTACAGAATTTTATGTGAATATATATTGAAGAGGATGGAGCTTAAGACTGAGCCCTACAGAAGGCCACTCCAGATCGATCTCGTTAAGGGAGGGAGAGGGGATTTCGGGTAATCGAAAGAAGACTGGTCAGTCTAAAATAAAGTTAAGAAAGTAATTAGAAATATTTTCTGGAATCCTCGGTTCTTGGAATATTTGTCTGAATATAGAAGATTTACATTGTTATGCGTTGCTATTAATTATATATTGATTATATATATTATATGGTATTCTGAAAACCAATCCAACCGATTCTTGATCGATTCGATCATTTGATGTTTAGTGATCTTAGCTTAAACAGATAATGGGGATATGGGTTCTGCAGGATGAACGTACATAAAGGCCTTTTTTTAATTTAAGACTGGGGTTAATAATAAGATATTTTCTAGATTGCGGGACGTACCGCGAATTATATACCTTATTAATAAGTGAAAGAAAGTATCAATGAATAGCCGGTGGAGAATTTTTAATATTGTACATGACATACCTTCGATAGTGAATATAACAGCCAGGGGCAGAATATTGAAGGTGATATGAGGATAACTTTAACTTTTAAAGTTATTTTTTTCAAAACCGTCATTGGAATTTAACATGAAATCATCTAGATTAGGGATGGAAGGAAAAGAGGGAGAAGCTTATTGAAAAAATGATCTACCCAATTTCCGGAAATTGGGTTGGATAGCTAAGGCTAAAAAATAGAAGTTATTAAAATCGTTGGATGTTTATCCAAACGACAGAAGGAGGTGTAGAAGCAGAGACGGAGAGACAGAATTTCTTCCTTTTTTTAAGAAATATGCGTTTTGTATAGGCTTGGAATTTAAGGAACAAGAGGAAGTACCTTCGGACTTAATAGATTTGCAACAAGTTTCAGCCTTTTACGGGTTTTGACAGCTACCAAGTATTCTCTATCCCACCAAAGAAGAAAGTTCCTATAGCGCTAAGAAATCATCTTCAATGGGATGGAGTTAGTAGTGGCGAGGTCAGTAAACTTAAGAAAGTGATTGTAGCAAGATTCTATTGCACCCTGGTTAGAGAGAGTTCAGCTTAGCATTAAGGAATAAGCGAAAACCCTCCCAATCCCTACGCAGGTTCTATTTTCGAAGAGGGGTTTTTTTGTTCGATTTAGTCACTTGCAAAATATTCAAGTAGGATGTTCCACGTGACAAGCGATGCTAGTAATGAGGAACAGAAGGAAATATCGCCTATGTTAGGATATTGTGATGGAACCGGAACTCTTGTGGAAGAACTGTCGTTCAGCAAACATAAGCTTAAGTCATCTTAAAGCTATCACAAGGCGTTCCCTAGGAGGCTGATATGGATGAAGCTTAATAACAGGTAATGAGCATTGAAGTCCCTCAAGTATGGAATACAGATGGAGAAAAAATATTTCGTTGCTTAAGAGCAATAGAACAGGACAGGTGGGAGATGTATAAAGAATGTATGGTGATATTCTTGATACTCGCGGCAATAACATTGTGTTCAAACCACGAGAACCAAAGTACCTATGAAAGAAAGGATGTAAAGGACAAGGAAGGAAAGGACTATCAAGCAGCGAGGCGGATCCGCCCCAATCATCCGCTTTGTCATCCTGCAGGCAGGCACAGCCCTGGATCCTAAAGTGGTACATAAGTCTTACCCATGTCTCCGAAATGGCAGCTACGTGTGGAGCGTCCCTGACAAGAAGATGACGAAGATCTACCTTTTTCGATATAGCGCTGCGAATATTCTATGGCAGGACCCTTGCAACTAATGGCGGAGCCACTTAGGAAATTACTTGCTTTTTTCAACCCATTTAGCTGAGAAAAGCAAGTAATGATGAAACAACGTCAGGCGGTATTTGGATAGAAAATATTGGAGTAGTGACTAATGTGGTCAAAATAAGGTCAATGGTAGATAGTGGAGAAGTGTTATTAACTGATGATTGATGGTTAAGCCCAGTTATTCTTCTGGTAAACATGAACCATTTCTGGGCGATCATAGCCCTGAGTGGGCGATGATGAAAGAACTATAAGGTTTGCATAGTAGTAATTTTTTTGTATGACGAACTAGTTGGACGAGAAGGAGTCAATGAAAAGAAGGAAGAGAAGAAAGAGAGGAAGAATGAGCAGTGATTGAAGCATATGATTTCTTAATAGACGGACCCATATTGACGGCTTTGGCATACAAAATATGTCCTTCAGACATTTTCCGTTTGTAGCGCCATTATTTTCCAAGAAATGCAATTCACCTTGTAGAAAGTTAGAGCGTAGTTCTTCATGCAGTAACCTTTGCCACATCGGAAGCGACTTTCGGAAGAGCGATATTTCTCAGCTAAGTGGCTAAACCTAGAGGCATTTAAAGCACCAAATTATAGGCTATTCTTAGCTGGACACGGTAGCGATGAGTAAGATAAAATAGATACAGAATTGACCATCAAAAATGATGACCTCATTATGAAGTAAAGTATTGTAGGTGGCCATTAATAATTTTTTTTTAAATAAAGACAGCAAGTTTTGCAACTTTGATTTTAGATTTTTTAACAGTCAATTGGAACATTGCAAACGATGCTCTTACGAGAAATGTTAAACTAACGGATGAACAATTTGTAACAGACTATAAAGGTAAGGTGATTAACAAATCGATTTGGCAGTGTCCAGAAGAGAACTTTACCAAAATTCTAATTTGGCCAATTTGTTATACCACATCTTAAGTTACGCCATCCACGCGAAATTATTTTAGAGCTAATCCGATTTCGAATTCTAAGCAAAAAATCGAAATGAGGCTGGGGTTCTTTTCTTTCGACGTGAACTATTAAAGGTTCAACGTCCCGGCAACATATAAGTGGCCTTCAAGATAAGTAGAAGAGAGAGGGGGTTGGGGGTATTTATGTGGATGTAGATTGGTGTGGGAAAAAGTCTTTTATCGAACAATTATTGGAGGACGGACATTATTAGGACAGGAATTGGAATTTTCTTGGGATCGATTTCTAATCTCTAATCGTAACAAAACTAATTGGGGATGACGGTTGAAGAAAGAGATATTTATGACGAACAAGACCGGTGCGGGAGCTTAAGGGGAGTACGAGCCATGGATTGATGGTACTAGAAAAAAATAGAAAAGATCATTGAAATATAAAATAACTAGTGATGAGGCACAAACACCGAGAAGATTAATGATTGGTACGAGATAGTAGATTGATGATTAGATTGCATATTTTATGTAGTAAATATTTAAAATGTTACCAATTTAATTAATAAACCATTTATTGCTACATAACAGATATAAGGCTATGAAAATCTTAATGAAATAATCAGGCAGAGTGAAAAAAATTAATTTAGTTTGACAGTTTCTACGCAGTCCGTCAGATTTTCAATTCGAAAATTATACAATATCCTAAAACCAAGTTCTAAATAGGGTTGCTTGACGAGACATAAACACTGGATATATAAACACCTTAAAATATAAAGATTTTGGTCAAGAGCGAAAGGATGTCTCACAATGGATTCAAACTTAATTTTTGTTAAAAGTTAGTCACAAAAAAATTAAGGTAAAAAAAGCGTAGGATGCTTGTTATGAAAATACGATTAGAGAGCACCAGAGGCAACTTTTATTACAATTTTAAGTTTAATTTTTAAATAATTTTTTAGTATTTCCAAAAAACTTAAGTTACACCGAGCTGAGAGAGTTTTTAAAACTATAAATTTAGTTTCAAAATTTTTAGTTATGAAATTATAAAAAATTTGTATTGTCGTTGGTTGTTGAGACATTGCTTGATGCAATTTCAAATTATTCAGTGCAGTTTTAATAATTAGGACCTCTGGAAATGGGTGAAAATTTAATTGAAAAATTCTGTTACATTCGAGTGACGCTAATATAAATAGTGTTAAATTATAAAATTATCTACATATTGTCTTACTAGTTTTCGTGCAGAATACCAAATTTCGTTCCGTAGCCTATACAAATTGATAGATATAGATCTAAACCAATACTAAATTTGGCAATCGGAACTAACTCATTAATTAAACATTTCTAAATACGCGACAACCTGCCAACAGTATTTTATATAATTCCAAAATTTGTAGTTGTTGTATGGAGAAGTGGTTTTAGAATTTGGTATTGCTTTGGATATCAATAATTTGGTTACTTCCACCATTTTATTATTCCTCAAAAAGTATTTGTCTAGCTTTTCACGATTCAAATTTTTGGTGAGATTTGCCTTATTTGAACACCGAGTGGAACTGAAATATTTGAAATTATTTTAATAATCACATATCAATATAATCCTCTCAGTTACATAAATAACTCTAATTATATTAGTATTTAACGTAAATACGACGGCAATAAATGAATTTTATCATAAATTTTGCTCAGAAAAATCTCTTGCTTTTTTGACTTGTTTTTACAAAAATGTGACAGAGGTTAATCTGTATATAGATAATGTTTCTGGAAACTTTGGAGAAATATGCTTTTTAGGCTTCTCCAAACTTATTTTCCTTCTTGTTACTTAGCTGCCAATCCGCTCTTTTGAGCATTACGTAAAATTTATCAAATCGATTTCAATTCAAGTTTCATTAAAATATTCTACATATTGAAATCAAGTATCTTCTATTTTATCAAAGTATCTTTAACTTCAAATATTACCACTCAGATAGTAGCTAAGTTTAAATTAATGATTAGAAATTGTCGAGTTGGGGGAGGGTGGGAGTTACTCTATATTCCATTATTGCCTATACTTGGCCACGGAAATAAATGTATTTAAATTTTATTGAATTTTCAGGACAGAAGTTGAGTTAAAGAATTATGCTTTCTATCCGTCCGAAGGAACGAAGGGAGAAGTTTATTTGTAATTTTAGAATACTGGAAATTCTGCAAATATTCTTAGCAAGAGAGCTTGGAATTGTAAAAAATGTAGCCTCATATCTTAATTTACGGTGGATTTGGGTTGGAATAATTTGGACTGTTGTCACCTAATTTTATAACCTGTAGTAAAACCTCTTAGAAGGTACAATAATCTGTTTAGAGGAGTCCCAAAGTTGTGGTTAAAAACTTATTAGCCAACCTAATATTTTCACTGTGTAGCGAGTTATTATATTTTAGTAATTTTTTAAATATAGAAATAATATTTATTATTTTCTTATATCTAAAATCATTGTTAATGTTTATCAGCAAGTTAATTGAAATAATTGTTATTGAATTTTCTAATGAAAGTTTAGAGAAATGTTTATAACCTATACTGTACTGTAAGGATTAGATATATACAAATTGCACGAGACTTTAAGGTTTAAAATTTTGAAACCGAGCTAAAACATTAATAAAAGTGTAATATATAAAGTTATAAAAAGGTTAAATTTTTTTTAATACATATATATATATATATATATATATATATATATATATATATTATATGCATATATATATATATAAATATATATATATATATATATATATATATATATATAGTCTATTGTTTGTTTATTTTTCTTTATAGTAATAATAACAACAATTTTCAGATAAATAACATACAATAGCCTTTCTGTAGAAAGAAAAGGATATTGTCAGCAAATACTCGCGTTCTTGCAGTTAAAGTAGGGACGTCTGTGACGTTTATACCTTTTTATTTGAGGAATAACAAAAAAATGTTTTATTTTAATTCCCCTTTTATTTAAACTAATTCATTTTGTGTCCATCTATTAAAATTTCATACGTAAATAGATTTAATTCACCAAAGCATAAATATTTAAATTTATTTTTATTATGAATGACAAGCAAAAAGAAAAAATTAAATGAACGTAACTTAAAATGTTTGAATCAACATTATTTACTAGACGCAACTAGGTAAGGTTTACCTCTTATAATTCAAGTTTTTGGCTGCTAAGAGTTTTTTTTATGGAATATACACAAAAAAAGAACCCATTACTTCAGAAATTATATTTTTCTATTGTCGACGGCAAAAAAATTAAATAATCAGTTCATGGTGGAGTAAAAAAAATCGTGGTAACATTCGTATTAACAAAAAAGTTCTTAATTTATTGAAGGAATGTTTTATAAGTTATAATAAGAAGAAAAACAATTGCTATGATACTAAATATTCACCAAAAGTGGTATTTAGATTAGAGAAATCTAACTGCGATGGCTGCTTTTAAGTTATGGCCAGCTTAGTATGACATGTTTGGTGTTAGTTGCCAATTTTCCCGAATGTAGACCAAATATTAGCCACAATATATTTTGAAACTAGCGCTAAAACTACTTGTCAAATTTAAAAGTTATCTTCAAAATAAATAGTTGTGCCCAATAATTTGGATTAGTCTAGAAACTCTTAATTCCAATGACGAAGAGCCCTACAACTCTATAACCATTAGTATCGTTTCCACCACTTCTTACATAGCTTATATTCACTCATGAACAATACAGTCATATTGTTTTTAAATAACTATAAACCGTTCAACAATATGGTTATATATAATATAGTTCGAGTGTGTAAAAACTACAGTAAAATATCTAATGACAGACTTCCTGGAATATGTAGTGCTTTAAATATAGATAATATTTGGAACACCACTAGGATTCACAATTAAATCAAACTAGTTGATGTAGTATTATTTCTACTTTCTTTTAGTTCTTTACCACTAGCTAGGTTTCGTTGTATTACATCTTCATGTGGGCTATTAGCAAAGAAGAAAAAAATCTTTGCTATAATAATGAATTTATACAAAATTAACGCCAAATATATTCAATAAACCCCTAGAATTTCAGGCCTTCTAGTGGTAAGGGTCCTCTCGAAAAATTAGTGTTGAAAAGAAAAAGTCTAAAAAGCGAACTAATGCTGAGCAACAAGTAGAAAATGTTGGCGATTTATGCCATCACGATATTGATTGAGATAACGATGGACTTAATTTTGATGATGATGAGCCTTCTGGAAAGAAACTGGATTTATCACAATTAGATTTTTTAAATACGGGTTTTGTAGGAAACGTTACTGACAACATGGTTAACATATGTAATCCACTTCTCATCGCCAGTTACTACCTGATTCAATCAGTAAAAGTTACGTTTCAATGTCAATAACTGTTGACGAGTATTAACTCTGCACTGAAGGTGATATGATGACAGCTCGTGGGGTATCCAGACACCGCATTTTGATACTTTTCCCAATTTGTGCTCTGTGGGCCATGACTGCAGAGTAGCTCATCTGCCAGTTGACGATTCGTCAGTCGTGGATTTTCCTCAATATTTACTATTTCCTAATAATTTCCCAACCTAATATATATATATATATATATATATATATATATGTGTGTGTGTGTGTGTATGTGGGTGTAGGTGTAGGTGTGTAGGTAATAATTATAATCCAAGTGCAAATTTTCCAGCATTTTTCAAGAATTAACATGTGGCGATAATGCACGTATTCGATATAAACTTACCTACTTTGTTTTTTCAATTATATTTGCACTTTACAGGAAAACGAGACTAAAATTAAATTAATAAATTTATTAATGATACTCAAAAAGTTACAAAAAGTTTGTTTGGCCCCTTGAA
This sequence comes from Druceiella hillmani, assembly GCA_039881145.1. Classification (NCBI taxonomy): domain Eukaryota; kingdom Metazoa; phylum Arthropoda; class Insecta; order Lepidoptera; family Hepialidae; genus Druceiella; species Druceiella hillmani. Next base: position 25,410,146 of record JAYKKI010000014.1, read on the forward strand.
TACGATAAAGCAATGTCAATAAACGTGAGTTATTTTTTACTTTCACTGTAACCTGTCACCGAACACATACGAGGAATGTGCGGAAATTATGACGGAGGGAATGACGAAATGTCAGAGACGGTGAACGTCGCCTTGTTAATTTGACGTGTACCAAATTAACAAATCGATCATCTCTAACCGTCTTACTGCTCTCTGCCTATATGAAGTAAAAGTGGATAAGTTGTATTATCATGTATCTCAACGTGGTCCATAAATTATAAAGGATCTGAATCTTGATTGGAGGTATCCGATTTAGTTAATTTTTTGTAGGAACATTTTCTTTTTCCGCAAAAATTAGAAATTCGTAAAAATGAAGTTAATAATAAATTATGACATTTAAAAAAAAAAATGTTTTCCTTTAATATCGGGTAAAAGAATTAGTGTAGTAAATTTGGTCACTAAATCATTTATAATAATTGAAGTTATTATTAATAACTTCAACAAAAGATTAAATCATAAAAAACGAATACAGTAATTCGGTACTGATAATTAAAAAAATAAATATTAACTCTAAATTATTAAAACTTTAGTTAGTTCATTAGAACTCTATATAATATTAATTCACAATATGGTTCATATAATTATTTTAGTGTTTCCATTAAGAAAAAATTATGCGGGATTTGAATGTTTTCTTTTAATCTCCTTGTTAATTTGAAAACATCGCACTTAAAAAAACTTGCAATTTTTTTTCTCTAACCCAAACTCTTTGGAGATTGTAGTAAATGTAATTATAATTCTCTTATATTTTAATCAAATATTGGTAATCTCAAGTCTTCTTCCCAGTGTTAATTCCGATGGTGAGCGGAAGTAATATATATATATATATATATATATATATATATATATATATATATATATATATATATATATATATATATATATATATATATATATATATATATATATATATATATATGTATTTTTTACGTTATAGTGATTGCTGTAATTATCTAAAGAGTGTGTAAAAACTATGACATAGAACTTAAATTACATAACTTTTAACTGTGATTAAAAAACACTCACATTTCATAACTATAAGTTTGCAACGAATCGATATTTCTATGCATAGAAAATTGTAATTTTTAATCCATATTTTCTTCGACGTAATATGACACAATGAATCGCTACAGCTCGTTTTAGCCTTCGTTATGAAAAGCACTTAATCGTTTTTATTTATCATTAAAACAATAATTTTATGAATATTATTATTCGCTGCCTTTTATGAATATTAAAATTCGCTATATTTAGTGACATGAAATTAAATATAATTACACATCGTAGAAAGAAAAAAAAATTGTTACATTATGGATATCAATTAAACATTTAATAAATAAATACAAAAATAATCTAATTTACGTATTAAGATCCTCGTAATAAAAATTTTGGAATAGAAAAAATTAATTACCGCTCAAGATTAAAAAAAATAAAATTAAAATTACAAACTTTTCTTGCAGCTTTCTTATCTTTTTAACCGCCTTCAAAATAGGATTGGTTCTCAAATCAACTGTATTTTTCTGCACATATTGCCAAAAATCTGATACATAAACAGGAACTCTTTAGGAATGAGGGGTAAAATTGTTGAGTTTGGACTAGTTTGTCTTGTTTGACGTAAGTTGTTTTTTCCAAATTTGTTTATGTTCGGAAATGTTATTGTACCGCAAAATATACGAATTTTTATCATTCCATATCTTTCAATGCGCTTTTATTCCATGATTATTTGCAGTATTTTTTATAAAAAAGTAAAAATTAAAGGATTTTGAGGTCAGCAAAGCTAAAGTAGCAAATTAAATTTATTGTCTAATTTATTTGTGTATTTATTTTAATATGAATATTATTTTTAATAATAACTGCTTTACCTTTTCCATAACAGTTAAAGAGAATGGCTTCAAAGGAGTTTATAAAGATAACAGATCATAGAATTGTGAAGAAAAAACACACAGTTCGAAAAAATAGTAAAAATACGCGAAATATGAATTTCTAGTACTGATAAAGTAAGGCGAAAATATTTACCAGGGGAAAAGAAGTTAAGGTACATAACATTTTTAGTCACTTTTGAAGATTCATATGTTTGGGACGTACGAAACAATTTATGAGCTTATATCTCCCTAAAACAATTTATGGGTATATATCTCCCAAAAAAACAGTTCGCATCAAAAATATTTTAAGACATTTCCGATTGAATTTCAAAATGTTAATTGAATTTTTTATGAAATTGTATCACGATCAGTCTTAAGTTGAAAGATGCTGTCACATACAGACGGACAAACGGTATGCGTATGGTGATTAATATTTTACATGATGTTGCAACAGGCCTTTATATATAAAAATAAATAAAAAGGTTAAACAAAATTAGTCCTAATAATTATTGTAGGAATATTAACACAGGTTTAATCTCATATACAGATTTGTTATTGGCTTCGTTGGTTGCAGATTTTAGAAGCCATTTTATTTTTTTGCTCCCAGTAACTCTGTTAAAGTTCGTGTAGCCAACATAATTTTTTCTTTTTACCTAAAAAATTGTTTAAAATTAATTATCAATTATTTTCTCTTTCACTTCAGTATATAAGATTTAATATATACTTAGTAACATATATTTGAAGGAATTATATTATTTCATATTCATTAACGAATGTTAACCAAATAACCTTTTGTTACAGATAACTAATTTATTTATATAAACAATAAATGTAAACGTGATACGTGAGCTCAATAAATACTCCTACACTTATAAAACTTTCGTAACGATTTGAATATATTTAATTAATGTTTCACTAAAAATGATTTAATCAGTTTTATACACCTTTCAGTAAACATAAAATAAGCAATGTACATGGTCATAAATCATTACACTGTGTTATCAACGCCGCACTATAATTTAAAGTTTAAAGTTTATTCCACGTGTCGAGTCATTAATTTAGTATTTGACGTGGTGTCATCGCGGTAAACGCTTAGATTATCATCAGCAAAATAATAATTAAAACACTTTCTCTTAATAACAAAACTGACAAGCAATTAGCCTTGAATTCGGACTATTTCATAGAACCACGTGTTAATATTTATTTAGAATTTTGGGATAACATCTTGTAACCACGCAAACTTTTTAAAGGCTCGTTAATATTTTGAATGACTTGTGCTTTAGTATTAAGAAATATAATAATTGTTTTTAGTTTAAAAGATATAATTAAAATGTTAAAAAAACACACCAATTCATGCTACATTATTTGACATTATAATTATTGAAATAAATTCTTTTTAGTATTTTCCATTAATATACGATATTCATTACATTAATAAAATGAAAAATATCACGTACATAACAAAAAATTAAACTTATTTTTAAAAAGGAATAATTAACCAAAAATCATTATTTTAAATTAAAACACTAGTTTCCAAAATACATATTACATTCTCGGTAAAAAAGCTGCAAGATATACTAAATTTGTAACTTATTTGAATATAAAAATGTCAAAGATTTAACCCTACCACGAAAGCAACCCTTAAAAAGACATAATGATAATTTAAAAAGTTTTCTTATTTGATATCAGTTGGTTAAAACAGACACTGGCTAATTTTCCGAGTGAATAGCGAATAGCGGCTGAAAAAAAAATCAACGGAGGCGGAAAAAGAAAATGTCGGGATGGCAAGATAAGATCTCAATTAAAAAATTAAACACGGAGATAGGAAAACTGCGTCAGTGGAAACAAAATGTTGGCCGAGATTTGTAGTGTGCAAAAATTTAGGAATTTGCACAAGAAAAATGCTTTAGATTTTACGCCATTTAAATATATTTCAACAACCTTTGTGAGCGGACATTAAATGGACTCGTTGTTGTAAAATATTCCCTTTGAAATATGGATTACTCCTTCCAACAAATAGTTGAGATTATTTGATTAATAACAAAGAAAACTTTTGAAGCATTTGCATAACATTCAGAATTTAAATAGTCCTAGAATAATTTTTTTCCCGAAATATTTCCCGCAAGCTTAATCTTTTAAAGAACATGTAGATGTTTAAATACTAATTGAAGCACGAAATACTTAATAATTAATTTGTAATACTTTTCTAAGTGAAAAAAATGTATACTACACGCGTTTTAACTAAATTTCTGCAATCAACAAAACTAAAAGAAAATATCTTCTGAAATTTGCACCAGATGAAGAACGGTAAAAAATACGTACGTAATATTAATAATTATATTCACGTCTTTTAGTGTTCCTATCATAATTATAAGGATAATATTTTTTTAAGTTTTTATTCATATTAAATATGAAAGTATATAGCGATATAAAATAAAACCTTAATCGCAGTAACCATACCGTTTTAAGAGTTCCGTAGCAAAATATTAAAAACGGATATAGTAATTTTTAGTCTGGTTATGCTACCAGTTTAAGACTGAGTGGGAAACAAAAAACGACATTTTTAAGTATAGTTTCATAAATAGAACTTGAAAAGAGGTTTTTCACAATGGAATTGAAAATGTCTTGCTATATTATTGACATATATATATATATATATATATATATATATATATATATATATATATATATATATATATATATATATTGACAACCACCATGAATAATCAGTCTTACGTGAAAAGTGCATCAAGAAAAAATAGTAAAATTCACATAGCGAAAAACGATACCAACATTTAGGAAATTTTTAGCAGAGTTGTACCTTTAAATATTTTAATTTTATATGTAACTAAATATGTATAGAATCTCTGAGATAGAGTTCGTAATTGATATATTTAGAGGGGATATTGTTATTGAATAATTGTCGAAAAAATAAAAATGGAAATTTTATTTCGTGTGCATCGTGACCGATCATGACGTTATTAAAATTGCTACAGAGGTAGATCATTGCAAGTAAAAAGCATTATTTCTAAACAGAAAACAATGCTTTTTACTTGTAATGAATATTTATTAGCAAAAAGTGACAAACTTCTCATTGGTGTAATAAATATGATCCAAGTATTACATTAACACCTGTCATGTATTGGCATCAAAAATTATAGTTATTGTCTTCTTTTTAGCTTATATATGGACTACCTTTAACCTTGACAGCTTCTTCCTACTTTGCAAATTGAATAAGTGTGTAGCAGATGAATGATGACTCTTCTTGGGTTGTAAATGTGGCAAAATTCCCTATTCCTTGCAAATAAATACTTTTCATTTCACTTGTAATTGAAGTGAAATTGTGGCCTTAGCGATATGGCCAAATTTCGAGTCACCGTTATGCTTGACATATATATGACGATAATTTACATTGCAATAATGTTTTGTTCTATGAATACTGTATACAGTTATATGTATTCAAAACCGTATATGACAATTATGTAACAAATTACTTCATAACTATTTGCTTCAGACTTGTACACATTTCTAAACACAGATGAAGCATCTGGAACAGTGATGCTCGAGATCAGTGTCGTATTCAGATATGTTTCTTTTCAAACATAATTTGTAGTATTTTTCTCTTCATCGCGTTATAGGTGGAAATTTTATTAAGTTTTTTTTTAAACTTACATTACAAAAAGTAGAATTCATTGTTCAGTATACGAAACTTTTCATTCAACTTGATTCTAACATTCATATCTTATGCACAATCAAAAGCTTCAATAGTCGACCGAATTCCTATTTCTTCTAACTTCTACCCGGTTGATATTTTCGTCTTTTCTTGTCAATATTGTAAATCTATACTCTATGTATTTTAACCGATCTTTTTCTTGTTTTTTGAATTATGTCTGTCTGTAACGTTAACTCGCTTGGTTTTTTGTTTACCATTTTTATAATTATCTGGTAATTTAACCAAATCTTTTATTTTTTTTGGAACCGATGATATAGTTACTATTATTATATATCCTAAAGGATTTACTTGAATAAATTAAATAAAAACTTATATTTGTCAATAAATTTTTTCTGATCTTCCAAATCATTTAGTTTTTTTTGTATTTTGAATAAAAGTTGTCGAAAAATAAATAATTTGACCAGAAAATTAAACTGTGAGAAAAAATTTTCATTTTAAATGATCGTTTTTTCTGTCGCAAACGGTATCTAATAAACTAGATTTTTAGTAAATTATTTTTAATAAAATAAAAGTTGAATGATATCTATAATTATAAATAGTAAGAGTGAATGATATCTATAATTTTTTTTCTGTGATTTTAATTAACTTTCTACGGTGCGTTAATGTAACTAATAATATTTTTTTAAAACCTGCTAAAAATTTAGATAATTTTTTTGGATCAAAATTTATATTCTTATCAAAATAGTTACAATAGTAACACCGTGTTATGATAGAAACAAGTTAATATAAACATATTGACGATAAAATCTAGATGTCATGTTCTTGGTTATTTCAGGTCAGTAAGTACAACTAATTAATAGTCTTAAAATTAGTATCGTAATTAAGAATAAAAACGATGGGGCGATTTTCATAAATAGGTATAATACAAGCTATTGCAACTTATATTTATGTAAAAGGGAATATGAATATATAATTGCAACACAATTAGCCTTATGTCACAGTTTCGAGGTTTCCTCGATAATTATAATTGATAATCATGGAATACTCTGAATACTATTATCACAAATTTTACTACTATAATTTTTACGATCTTAATAAAATAATAGAAATCAACTTTATATCAGTATGTATAGACTCTCTCGTCATCTGAATTACCCCTGCAAACAAGGCACGACATAAGCGCAGAGAACGGGATTTTTAGTATTTTAGAACATATCAATTATTCCTAAAAATTTCCGAAGAAAAATAAATGCAATAATATAATGACTGTGATTAAAAATAACAAGGATACAAGAAGAAAACTTTTAAATTCTGCATATTTTTTTTTATTACGTTAGTTGTATTCGATAAAATATTGTGTGTGAATATGGTGACTCGCAAAAATCTTAATAATTTAGAACAAATATTTAGTCGTGTAATTATCTGCGCAAAGGTACTGTCTTACTTCTTTATTCTTAAAATTATTATTGGAGTTATTATAGTAAATTTATACTAATAAGTAACCCAATTTATCATATATCTTTGAACTAATTTTACTCAGGTAAACCTTGCGTAAAAACCTTGCGTAAAAACGTGATCGCGCAGATCAAATTAGGTACTGTTATTTTCTGTATAACAAAAATGTGGAAATCGTCATAAGTACAACAAAATTCACGAAATATTCGTGAATAAATTGTCAAAAAGTTTCTCTCAAACCTTCACCTACATGCACAGGGCAGTTAGATAGTTCAAGAAGTTGGATTAGTGAATTTGGCACATGTCAAGTTAATAACTTGGCATTCGTTGTCTATGACATTTTTTTACTTCTCACCGTCTCAATTTCCGCAAATTCGTCGTTTGTGTTCGTCAACTGGTAACATTAAACGTATAAACTCTAAAATCCTTATTGACTTTGATTTTTACGTCTAAGAGCAAATCAAATTATTTGTAAGTTTTTCTTTCATTTTGACTAATAAATTTTTAATTTGTCTTCCTGCATAATATAATATAATTATATTTTAATCGTTTCACAAAGTTTGCAGTTTCACAAAGTATTTAGCTAAAGATATCAACATTCCAAAGGTTTATGCTGCTATCGTGATGAGTGATCGTCTCTGTTTATTATCTAAAACCTTTAAAACTATTGGGTAAATTTTAAAACTGAATTTGAAGTTTCATTACACAAGCATGCCTCTTTTTATTTCTTTAAAACAGATCAGAGGATATGGTTTAAGACACGTACATGAGAGCCACCTTCCATTTGGTGCAGATTCCTAAAATTCCAATGAGAGTATTTTGCATTTTGGGTATTTGAAGAATATTTTTGTATTACTTTTGTTTGAAAACGATATTATACCGCAAATTTTGAACTATGTACTCATAATTTTACTATTATTTACTTTTTAGTGCGTTTTTAGTCAGTGGTTATTTGAAGAGAATTTAATTTTTTTTTTATTCGTAGTCATAACCTCGAGATTATTTGAATATAAATTTCTGTTTTTAAAAAAAGCAATTTTTTTAATGAAATGAGATTACGTAATTAGGATACATTTTATATGAAAGCTGAGATATTAGGAGTAACGAAATTACAATAACATATCAAAACATTTTTTTTAGCAGACACATAAATAAAATCGGGTACGGATTCTTTATATGTCTATAACTATATTTAACTTACATTATATTTCATGAGCACTTAGCTCATAATAAAAATTAAATATAGTTAATGAAAGTTATGGAATTAAAAACAATTAGAATTACCCAGGATAATAATCTAAAACACCAACCCACATAAATAATCTAAAATTACACATACTATAATTATTATAATAATGATAGTATATATCATTATTATAATAATTGTAGTATGTTTTCCATTATTTATAAAATACTCTATAATTTCAAGGATAATGTAATATTTACGAACGTTTGCTGGTAAAATAAAAAATCACTATCATAATCTGCTAATCTAACGCTTTCCATTTCCATTGTTTTTCATTTCGAGTTTTAGTAATTGTAGTGATTTTGTATACAAATTATTTCGTATTGTCTTTTGTGAGTAAAATTACAGGTTTACTTTTCATACTTGTTTTTTTTTTCAAAATCATTATGACACCTAGGAAAACATCACTGTTTACTTGTGCTGAGTGGTATTCAACGGCAGCTTCTCGCTAAATAAATCTTTAAAAGAAAGCCTCATCGAAAATATGATAAATTCTAAAACTATTTATTATTTAATTTCTGACAATACATAAAAGAAATCTTATGACGATTTATTTGTCTAAGTAGCCTTAAAAAGGCAAATTAAAATAACTTGAAATGCGATTTGAAGTTTTTATATACGCCCTATTCCTAAGCAACGACAAGTGTCATTGATTTAAAAACTATTTTTTTATAGTATTATAGTCTTTTCGCGCTTGGCTGAATAGAGACCATTTTTCAGGCGACATGCTTTGCCCACCCGAGTTAAGTTATTAAATTGGCGACACGTGTTGTCGCTTTAAGGAAAACTCGAGTGCTTTTTTAAGTTTTTTTTGTTTTTTTACCTACTAATACGTGATGTCTTACCAAATTCTAATCCCAATTATTGTGTAAGATTGCAATAACTGTAATCAACGACAAATCGTATTAGAATATTACAATTTTAGCAGCTGAAAGCCACTGGGAAAGACTGGTCTAGTATTATCGCTTTCTAGCTTTTTTGTTAGTGTAACAAAAGGAACCTGGAGAGGACTAATCTTATACTTTCCTCTACCTAATTGTTTAGTACTATCGATTCGACCAATAAAGACCTTTAGTGCTTTAAATGACAGATTTAAGAGATTCAAACTTCTAAATAAATATCTTTCTAGTAAAAATTATCCTAATCTAGCTAAGTGAAGTTTAGTTTAAAAGATTTATCACGTCAAAGTTACAAATGAATGTTAGAAGTACAGATTATTTTAATATAGAGAACATATTTGTGATATGAATTAAATTCCAACCCATATTCTAAATGCTATATACGACGTCTGATATCGAATTGAAGTGACTAAGCCATTGATGCTAAACATATTATATTAAGCTGGACACAACATAACGTCCAGTATTTATTATTGAAACTAGATCAATTATTATATAAATTAAATCCCAATGTAAGAAATCAATCATCCATTGTAAATGATGTTCAGAACAACTGCTCACACAATTGTTTCTCCGTTTATAGCCACCTTACTTCATGTCCCAAGACATAAAGTAAACTGGCTATATCCCAGGTATGAAATAAACCCTTTCCTATTTTTCACCCATTTTGTCTAATTTAGGCCATTTTTACTAATATTTATTTAGCTATTGTATCACATCCTTTTTATAACTTAAAGAAAAGTATAAAAAGTAAGGAAATTTAATCTTCTTTTCATCAAATAAATTAAAGAATTTTCTGTGATTTTTATGATTACCACAGATTTTTACAATCTACCACGGACTGATTATTTCGATTTTTTGTCTTGTTGATTGAAAAATATTATTGTTACAGGAATCATTTCGTGTATGTGTAAGTCAAATTATACATATATATATATATATATATATATATATATATATATATATATGTATATATGTATATATATTACTTTGCACTCGATCTATTCTTATCCTTTGTGGTAAATAAATATTATATAAATTGATTTCAACAAGAGGTAGGTTAAGAATAATGCGATTGTTATTTATTCCAGAAATAAAAAAAATAAAAAGAAGCTTCGATGAACGGTGGCAGAAATAAACCACACACTTTCTCACGAAATATTTGTATATATCCACGTTCTATATAATGTCTTACTAACATTTTATTGTTACGTTTATAAAATATTTGTATTCTTGGGCTTTATTGCACCATCATAGTGGCGCGTGTACCTCACCACACCCCGTCTTTTTTATATATGTGAAAAAAGCTCTAGTGACAAGGATTTGATTAGAATATTTTATTAAAATAATTTCAGTTTACTTGCTATTGACTATGTTTTTAGTTATAAAAATATTAATAACTATTACTGCTATACTGCAGCCTACAGTTATAAGTTTCGAATAAGTAAATGAGGAAAATATCATTGCTCCCCAATTATCCTCACTAACTTATCGAAGTCGAATTGTTATATTCATTGAAAGTATATTTCTTGCTTGAAGTGCTTTTGTAACTTTCATAGGCTTCACAGCTTATTAGGTCTCAAAAGTGTTTTAAGTGTCATCAGCGAGCAGAGAATGAGTATTTTCAAAATAATTATTTTTATACCACATTCTTGGTTAGGATATCCGTTGGAATGATGGAATAACCCCTATCTCCCTTAATTCGGGTGGGAAGTTTGAAAATCCAACCCAAAATTAATTGTATTTCAACTTGAATAACACTTTTACTTCAAAGGTGCCCTTGATCGGAATTAAAGTACATTATATCTAAGCATAAACTTTAAGCCGAATAGCCGTAACTGTCTCGACAATTTTCATATATCAATTTTAAGCCTGCGCGTTTAATCTCACTGCCTACCTGCCAATAATTAATTTGATGATAATTATGACTGTAGATTTTGATATGTTTGCATTATATTTATTAAACTTTAATTCAAATCGGTTTAGTCATTTTTACGTAATGTTCAAGCAAAGAGACAAACACGTATATACAAACGAATAAAACGTTCGTTAGGAAGTATTAATTATACGAAATTTAATTTGGTCTCTTATGTAAAAATTATCTTGAAAATATTATATATAAATCGGTCTAGTACCTTTTACGTTATTCTTACACAAGGTAGAGGCTGAAGAAGAGAGAGGTTGCCGCTAGTAGGGTTAAGGAAAATAACATTTTAATACTTGTGTTAAAAGAAAATTTTGTTGCAATTTCCTGTGATATATGCAAAAATGTACCAGTAAAAAGCGAATAACTGTGTAATAAAAGATGTAAATTTCTGCATTAGCATTTCTTTTACGATATAAAGCAAAAAAAGCCTCAGAATTGAAATGGCTTAAATTTTTTTCACAAAAAAATTTTGTATTAAAATTGCTGTGTCTGCGTCTTTGCTCATGTAAATTTTCGAATTTGTTTAAAGAGTTGTATTATTGCAACATAGATTGCACACTAGAAAATTCATCAAAAAAGCTTTTTTTAACTGAGTGTTCTGTACTACAACGTAGATGGCGCCATATGGAATTAGTTTTGCTACTGCACCACAGATGGCTCTCCGTGGAATATAATCGAAAATACAGCTATTCTTTAAAAATATATTAGATGATGGTCAATTATTCTATACAAGAAGATTTGTATATTCTCCTATAATTAAATGAATATTTGAACTGCATTACAATATGGGCTGCGCAACGCGCATGTGTAGGTAACCCCCTCAAAACCTTTCGAGTTATGATGCTGTAATACATACTAAAAATTACAAGTAAATAGGTTTTTTTTTAAAATTACATTAGTTTCAGTGATAGAATATTCAGAGGCAAAAGTATCTAAAAAATGAAAATTCGAATATTAAACTTGCATTTTATTTACCTGTACGTCTACTGCGATGTGGTTAGTTTTTTCCTCTACTGAGAAATTTACATATTATCAGTGAAAAATCGCGTATTCATCGCTGATCATTAAAATTTAAACTAGTTACAACTAATACGAAATTAGTGGAATCAATTTAAATAGTTTTTAGATACTTGTATTGTTAACATATTTGTTGTTTAATGTTCTATAAAGATTATAATTTGCAGTTACTTAAGATAACATATATAGACATGAAAACAAGTTTCTTACTCGATTATAATTCTAACAAATTGTTGTGCAAATTAATAATTAACAAAACCATTAATTATTAACTTAAGATTAATGGACCATCATTTAAATCACGTTTTGGAAATTTCGCACATTTTCATAAAAACCTCTTATTTTATGGCTACGGTGGCATACATTTTAATTTAAATACATTATTAAATACATTACTCTACGCTTTATTAGTATGGTAATCAACCATGAATTATTATACATATGTTAAGATTTTACATGAGGTTGCGATATCCCGTTCATAAAAAATAACTTCTCCTGAAGATTTTTGCAAAGGATTATGCTATCTACATACACGTTATTGGATGAACCCCGTTTAATTATTATGTAATGGATATAAATATATTTAAAATTGTTAGTATCCAAATACATATATAAAATACATTTAAAAATGAAATGGTTGCATCGATAATACATATCAAGGTACAATCAACTCTTAACAAGTTTAAAAGCACTGTATTCATTTCAGCACAATTCAATTGATCGAATTTTCATTTTCAAACAACAAGAAACTTAAATTAGAAAGGAAACCGACTTCAGTTACAAATAATTTAAATATCATATTTCAGAACAATTATTCAATTCGAGGTAGAAATGGGTTAATAACTTTTATTTCAAACACATCAATGCAATTTGGAATAACTTTCATTGGGTTTATGAAAGTTTGAAGTCAAATAATTGGGTTGTTAAATATTCAATTATGTTACACTTATATATACATATTCAGTAAGTCTTATGTATTTTTCTACTCGACAATGGTACGCCTAGATTCTGAATTTATAAGACTATATATGTATGTGCGTTCAGATGTTACATGCTAGATGCGGAACAGATTCTATTAGACAACATCTAAATCGGATAATCCTGAATCGGATAATCGGCACAATCCTGGTTATCAAATCTAGGTGACGTCAGGATTCACGTAATATGACGGCTGAGAGTTGCCACTTTATCAAATATTAAAAAAAATAGAAACAAATACTCGAAAAGGCGAACAAAGTAAACGTCCAATTAAAGGTCTTGATAAGAAGGTTTAAAACATATATTAAATCTTTTGTAAACATACAAGATATTAAATAAAAAAAAATATTGAACACTTCTAAAGTAACAATATTCAGATTTTGGGTTTAGGCTATTCTGACTAATAATGCTGACTTATAATACAATGTTGTCAACCTTAAATTATTAATATTTTGTAATAAATCCCGAGAAAGTGGAGAATGACATTCATTATGGAGTAAAGAATGTCCAGATATACAAATGAAATAGCTTTGAATATCTATATAATAAATTTATATATGTTAAGGAAAATATTGGAAAATAATAAAAAAAACAAAATAAAATAATATATCTGAGTGTCTGATGAAAAGTTATAATTAAAAGTGTCTTAAAAACAAATTGAAAAGTATCTCTAGTATGTGCAGAATAAAATTACTCAATTATTTTCATCTTCCCACTACTTCCTTTGCGTGGACTAAAATAAATACAGTCCATAATTTACCATTCTTCTAACTATTTCGAAATCTGTTCATCACTATTACTAAGTAGATCACTGGAACATATTTCAATACATATTATGAGATTTATTATTATTAACTGGAATATACAAAGTTTCCGCCACCCACGGGAAAATCACGGGCTGTCCTAATATATCCCCATCACTTTTAAAGAATTTACTCTGTGGCTTGGGTCTTAGCTTATCATTAAGGATAAATTAATTATACTAATCCATAGATTTTCAATTTAGTACGTAGGTAATACGTTTTACAATCAAAATTCGTAATTTTTCCTTACAGACAACACTGCGTGATCAAATAGAAATCCTATTGAATATCATAAAAATTATCAAGCATAAATAGAACCCTTACTTATAAATATTTAAGTGTAAATAGTGTTCCTAAATAAACTATTTACAAATGTTAATTTTGCTTACTATGTGTTTAAGAGACGTAAAAACAATCAAAGTGTAAAAATTTATAATTCAACACTTAATTATTACTTTTATGCCAGTTTGCAAAATTGTAGGTCAACCGAAAGTATCCTACAATGAAATTATAACAATATCTGATAAATCGTCTTCATACCGAATTCAGTTCCCATTTGATATTTAATTTTCTTTTAAGTTTATGTTTTAGGATAACTTACTAATTCGTTGTAACTTTTAGACCAAAATACGTATAATATGTTTTTACAAAACGCGTAATTTTCAATTATAAAGAGAAATTTTTTTGTCCGTGCTTTAAATTGCAGTAGAATGTAAATTTTATCATTTCGGTATTATTTTCTTTTTATAAGGATTCTTTAAAATAGGAAATTATATATCCTTGTTGAACTTTTAAAATTAATTTACTTCCATCTAATAAAGTAAGATTCCTTTTAATATAAATTACCAATAAAATATATGGACAATTTCACAAAGTTCTTTCTTCCACCGGGACCGACATTTATAACTTGAAAATTAATTTCATTCTTAATTTCTGAGCATTGTCTCGCTTTATAAATTTCTGTTTTTTTTACTCATATGTTAAATATGTGGGTCATTTTTATTTAAAAGTTACATATACTGCCCCGCATATTTTGAAATAATGTATTTCAAGAAGAAATAATTCATTCTAATTTTTCTCATGATTTTTAATTCTTTTTCATAGAATTATATGTGAATGTTATAATTATAAACTTTAAAATACAAATATCGCTTTGCACGATTTGACTTAAAGGTTAACATAAGCCATTTCCGTCGTCAATTACTTCTGTTATTTTTTTTGCCAGTTTTTAATGCGGAACCTTCATAAATGTTAAATTAGCTGGGATCCAAATCAAAAGTTATTTTTCTTTTGTGCGCAATAATTGCATTTTACTAAAGATGAACATCAAAATCGTTAGGAAAAAAAAGGAATTGGTTCTTTAGATATCTCAACTGGACGTATTTGTCCAACGGAATTGTGAGTTGAAATTAAAAGTAACCCAAAAACAACAAATTTTAAATTAAATAGTCATATAAAAATAACATGGCTTTATGATTTCCTTATTTATTGAAATCAAGGCTGAGTAGCCCTGTTAATAATTTCTTGCCACAAACGATTGTTTAACTTTACTTGAATATTATGTTCCAACGTATTTTATTCACTATTATTTAATAAATTAATAAATGTGATTCACACTGAACTATCGCTTCGTTGAACTCTCAAAACAAATGCAAATTGACTGAGTTGCGAACTCACATCAGTCAGTTTAACGGTACACAAACATGAAATTGAATGCGCCGCGATGTGAGCGAACTAATTGGCAGTGAACTGCATTTAATATTATGAATTAATTTAATACAAAATAGTTAATTAAAAACCAATCTGAGATTTACGTTTGAAATTAATACTATTTGCTTTAGTTTATGTAAAAATGTCTATCATTGGAAATGTTAATTAGATTCGCTCTACGCAAACCAGTTAAAGTCTGAATATTTTAATTATGGTTAAAAACAAAATTTATGTTCTTATTACTATTAAAATAAAAAGCTTTTGTCAATTTTATAATTAGTTTAATTTTATTTTTCCAACATTAACATTTTATTTTCTTTTTAATATTTCTTTAAGCAACATTGATTATGAACAGGATGAGTAACCACTATATTGCTTTACATGAAATAACAACGTAATAAGTAGATTTTATGGGAAGAAAATACTTAAATCTCTCGATGAAATCGAATATTTTTTCCTTTTTTTGAATAAGTTTTTAAATTTTTCTCTTAATGTGCCATTCACAAAATGACAGACTTAAAAGTGTTAGTAAGTAATGTAGTAATTCCACTAATAACATATCGTGTCTCCATGATTTAGTTAGGAGCTGAAAATTTCGCAGATCATAGAAGTCGAAGGAAAATTTCAAGGTACAAATTTAGTAGTAAAATATATAAAATTCGTGAACCTACAGTCTAATTTCTGGTACGACTTCAGGTGAAAAGATTATCTTTATAAAGTGAAGGTATGTGGAACTTAATTTTTTATCGAAATTTTTAGATATTTGGTAAGAACGTGATCGAGAACTCAATGCATTTATTTACTCATTACTTTTTTCCAGAAACTGACATAAAATGATAATAATTAGTACGTATATAGGCGTTATTATAAAATAATTGAACGTAGCGGTGACTTTGTTTCGCATCATAAAACTCATTTTTGAGAAAAAGTAAAAAAAAAATTGTTTCCGAGCGACGATTTTTAAAAAAAAATTGAATATTGTTTCCAAAAACGTTTTCAGATTTATTGTCCCAACATTGTCCAAAAAAGAAAACAAACCCAAAGGAGATCAGCAAAAATGGGCCCGGCCTTACAGAAATAAATTATGATTTAAAATAATCTGAAATTTTTTAAAATATCGAAAACTGAACACTTTCAGCGATTTACATTAATGTTATAAATCAAAAATTGTTTTTTGTACAAAAGTGCATATGCTGTACTTTGTATATATGAATAATTGTAAAAATAACAATAAAAATCTAATGAGGCATGCTAACATTTTACAAACGGTTACAAGTAATAAATATCGATTGCCGTTTTTTAAATATCTAGTCATTGTCCAAATTAATTGAAAATAAAAAGTTACTGACTTTCTCATTCAAACTGTGTTGCCAAAATTATCTTTTTCACTTTCATAGAATATAATGTGGTTTTTTGACAACCCTTGCGGGTCTGAGAGTTTCGTGTGTGAAGAATACAACGGGACCCAAAACTGTATTTTGTTTTATATACATATATATATATATATATATGTGTGTGTGTGTGTGTGTGTGTGTATACATATCAACAAAACAAAGTGCAGTTTCGGTCCCGTCGTATTCTCCAAACAGAACTCTCAGACCCGGAAGGTTTGTCAACAAAGCCACATAAACCTGTACATATCCATAGGTTAGGATTAAATCTAGTATTTATTTTTAATGTTCAAAATTTCATTTTCAGAACTTTTTTAATGTAAAACATTTTACTATTTTTACTGCACAAAATCGGCAAGAGAAACATAAGAGAATATTATGAATTTTTACGCATTATTGAAAATAAATAAAAACCTGGAAAAAACACGATCAAAATCAACATTTAATTTATTACAAAAGCGGTTATTTAAAAGCATACCTAAATATACTGATATTGTTGTTAATAATTATCTTAGACGCGATTATAAAAATTGATCTTCGAGTTTGAGATAACTTACTTATAAAGTAAGATTATGCTAGAGCATACACAATAGTGTCTCATTTCTTTTGAATAGAAATAAAATATTAATTTTTCAAACGTTCAGTTCCATAGTTTCCATTGGTTAATACCTGAACCAGCGTTGTAATCGTCGTGACCTAAGTGCTTATACTACTTTGATATAGATATTATATGTAAGATCCTTTGAAAAGACGAAATGCTTACTTCAAATTAAGTGAGATAAGATTTTGAGAGAGCTTATGAATACTTTCATATCAATTTGTTTTCAAATTAAGTTACGTGAACAGTTTAATAATAAGAGAGGAGATTCTGATATTCGTAAAAATAATTGACTACAGTTTTTTTTTCAATAAACTACGTGAGCCGTAAGTAAATTGGGTTAGGCTTTTTATTGTAGAATTGAAGAAGGCAAAAATATTTTGAATTTAATTTCAGTTATACTTCTTCAATTAATTGAGTCCCATTTTGTATGTAGAAATATATCAAATTTTGAGTTCAAAGATGTGGAAATTGAATACATTTTGAAGTTGATATAATTTATTCCTAAGCACTTCAAGATGAAAACAAAGCGGCTCTCGTTTTTGTAAAGAAAATAAATACGGAAATAAGTTTTGTAGAAAAGTTATAGCAACTCTTGTGAAAATACAGGCGGATTTAATTTAATTTATAAAAAAATTATAATTTACCTAATTTTGTTTAGATATGAAGCATAATATCAGTAAAAATTATTTCTAATTAATTTTCATGGGTTATATACATTTACTTGTATCGTATTTAAACTTAGAACAATTTTATATTAAAATGAACACTTAGAATTTTAAGTGATCTATATTTTACGTATCATGTATAAAAATTAGTAACAATAAGGAAATTAACAAAGGGAAAAATAAAGCTGTTAATTACCAGCAAAACTCTTAAAAACACATAAATGTTTAAATATTTATACTTACGTATATGCAGTTTTTCGATTAACTTATTTGTGAACATTATTTTTTTCTCTATAAATATATTTCCAAATATATATTTTATAAGAGTAAGGCAAAAATTACTTAGTTGTTTAGATTTGTTAAATTATTAGGAAAAATTAACCAAACAAATTTTCCATTAAAATAGAGTCCATCTGTTTTTTTTACAATCGGACTTAAATAGTCAACAAATTGTAGAGATACCTGTACAAATTTTTGGGTATTCATATTTCTCAAAGAAGACCTCATATCAATTAGTATAACTAGATATTCTGAAAGACAAAAACTATTCGCTAAAAGCTATTATTATTAAAAAATAATTCCTGAAAGAAAAAAAAAAGAAAATTTCTAAGTTTGGTGTTTGAAAGCGTACTTAAAAAAATGTCAAACATTTAAATAACGACTTCCCTATTTTCTTAATAATATTCTAAAATTCTAAAATAAAATTAAACCTGTGCTAAAGTGATAGAGTTATTATTTATTTCTTAAAAACAATATACTCAATACACAGATTGTTCCAAAGCGTCGGGCATGTGAAAGTACCTTAAGAATAAATGATTATAGCATACAAATAGGTAATATAAAAAGTCCATACTTATAAAAGAAAATGTAGAATTGGCTTACCAATGTATAGAATATATTTATAAAAAAATGTTTAAGGAGTATAATAAAATTCGAACAGATCTTTTGGAGAAACATAGAGGTCAATTAGAAGTAAAATTTAGTTTTGAATTCATCACTTTATCCGAAGACGTGCGAATTTAATAATTTCAAAAACTTATTTACGTAGCACTAGTATTACAACACAAAGAAATACCTAACTTCTCGACGCGTAGCAAAACATGAATAGAAGGCGCTACGTGTGTTTCAAGTGAAGTTTTCCATTCGAATGTTAGCGAAGAGGGCATGACCCAAGGATTTACCTTGGGTGTGGAGTAGCGTGGGAGATGTAAGTGCTTGGTAAGGAACCCAAATATGTCAACTTTTTCGCTGTCGTATGTATTCGTAATAAGCTTAATTTGTTTCATTAATTTGTTAAACAATTGAATGTGTTGCCAGTATCTGTTTTCATCGCTTTTATTAGTTCAGTAACCGGTCATGCAAATTTTGTTACGAATTTATAATTATCCTGTATGTGGATAGTGCAAGAGTTAATTATAATTATCCTGTATGTGGGGAGTGAAATTTCCCTAGGTGGATTTTGTTGGATCTGGGGTAACACCTAAGTTATATTTCATCGCAGTAAATCTAGTACAATATATGACTAGAACAATATATGGAAAGTAGACGTTCTAATATACAGTACATTTAGTTTTCTAGTCTTTACTGTCAACTCCGCTCACACGTTTATAATTAAAAATTTATAGGGAGAAATTATCGACAAATTGTCATTAGATAAACATGAACATGAACCCAGAACAAAACAAAATTTTGGAATGTTAAAATGTTGTAGGTCTATAAACGATGTCGTTGGTGTTTCCATTTCGCTCTAATACTTTGGGCATTGGATACACGCGAACGTATGACATAAAGCTGATTATATGAAAAGTACAATTTTTTCAAGTATACATAACATGTATTTTGTCCTTGCGCTTTGCTGATAATAGCAAATCTGAGATTAAAAGTGCAGTCTTATTGAATTAAGAGAAAAGTCGATGGGTACTCTAAGGATCCCGAGAATGGAAATGTTTTCTTCCTTTCCAACCCCTGTTTTAATTCTGGCACAACTATATTCCACTCAAGTACTGCAAAGCCCTGTCCAATTAAATAATCGCGGTGTATCTTAATTTGGCAAAAGCATGTCCAGAATTAATCATTTTAATTTTAGTTTATGTTATGGCTCACCTGACAACCTTAGCGAATTCAGAAACTCTATAAGGTATGAAGGGCTCTGTTCCTTGTCCATAACTGTGTTAACTAATAAATAATTCGTAATTTCTCCTTGAAACTCTTTCAAAATATTACTATTAATTTTGTTTACGATGTCATTTTTGTGCCAGATTTGTTCTTAGACATAGTGACTGGTCAACATTTATATGATTTTGGTGATCTGGGTAAACCTAGAAATCAGTTCTGTTTAACTCTGCACCGAATTAGAAATATCCTTCTTAGTAACCCAAAGTCCTCGTTATCTGTTTTCAACCACCGATCTACAATTTTTTAGCTTATCCGTATAACATCCTGTGTTAAAGTCATAGTAGAAATATACTTTCATATTTGTTGTCTAGCTGAATTTCTTGATATTTTCTCAATGAGCTTTAACAACTTGAGATCTGCTTTAATTTTATTTGTTAGTTTGCTCTTTTGAATCGCCGGTCAAGTTTGACGGAAGTCTCCGTCTAGTAACACAACCATTTCTCCTACAATGTCTCTATTATTTTTACATCCAGTAGATTTTGGTTTAGGATCTTCCTCGCTTTTTGTGAGACTTAGTGCTTTCATTCTACACTAATAACTTACATTGACGCATCATACACGGATCGCTATTTTACTTTTATTAAAATATTAAAGAGAGTGATTTTGTTGCTCTTTTGTATTATACTTTTCGCTTATGTTTTTCATTTTCCAATAAGATTTTTTCCTAAAGATATGAAATTTCCTGAATCAAGAAATAGTGTATATCATTTCCCGGTACGCCAACTTTTATTTTACGATAATAAAATTTCGACGCGCGAGAAGGAAAAACAAACACAGTCCCAAATTTGTAATATTTCTAAAGAAATGACATTCCTAAAGGCATGAGAATTCCCGGAATAAGAAATTGTCTATGTCATTTCCCGGCCCGATCAATATCCCTGTGCCGAAAATCAAATAGATCTGTTGTTCCGTTGTTACCTTGAAGAATGACAATGAAATACACTTTTGCATTTATAAAATTAGATAGTATTAGTTAGGATAACGGGAATAGAACGTGTTAAAACCTTACAGTTAACTTAATAATCTTTTCTAAAATGTTACACGAACGAACTTGCAGGTAAATCAAAAATATACGCCAATTTGAAGAAACATGACGCTAATTAGCATTAATCGTTAATCTTGGTGATTGAACAATTCCATCTCATTCCTGAAATTATTAATTGAGCAGAAAAAAGTCGCAGATGCAGGTAGAGAGATGTCTCGTGATATTATATTAAAATGTGAGTACACGAAAGGCAACTGAAAGCTGCAAAGACCAAATAAACTATGGTATCATCTTTTCATACAACAGCTAGGAGCATAGAGCACCACTAAACCCAATATCGAAGAGCGTAATGATTTAATAACTTTTGAACAGAATTACATACGACCGCGCTCATTATAAAATCTGAGGGAAATAAATAAGATAATATGAAATACGAACTGATAAGCGAACAAGTCTAATCTATAAGGACTTGTTATTGCCATTCAGTAAGGGAATTCTGTGAATTATTGACCAAAGTAAATTATTTCTTTAAGAAATCTGGTGATTAATGAATAAAGGTGAATTTGTACAATTGGTAAATTTTATAGCGAATATTGCTACTAGGTTCCGAGCTAGATGTTGGTCATCGCGTCCTTTTTTCAAAGCGGTTCCCAACTACTTTGATACTACGTAATCTAGCTCCAGTAAATGCTGGAAGTCTGGTTGTAATATTTAGGAGATTACACCGTATTCCATATTTCAACTTCCGTATCAAATGACAGTCTATCAATTTATAGGTCACTTCCAGAAGGGCTCAAAACTAGGAATCGTGGATTATAAAGAGAGATATAATTTATTTCAGTGTATCTTTAAATTTTCATACACATATTTATACGTGGTATGACTTCATATACGTATTATAAAAATAACTGTAATTCTAGAGAATATTAAATAAGTAAATAAACTATACATTTAGATTTTCAAGACTATAGATTTACTTAGTACTTCTATGACTATATAAACTCGGAATAGTCGGAATAGTTTCAATTTATCGAAGTACACATATGCCTATGCTTTATATACATTAACCTTCTTATAACTTACGACGATTTGCATCTGATATAATAATTTGATTTTCAAAGTTTTTTAACACTTTGGGTTGGGTGATCAAAATTTTGCCTTTAATAAAACCATTAGTATACGGTGTATTCCATATATATTGGACATAACAATATGTAGACATTCTGACTTATATTATTAGGATAAAACTTGAAACAGAAACAACTTAGATCAAAATCTCTGGAAATTTTTAGGCGGACAGAAGTAATCGCCTAGTGTCAAATTGGTGGCAGTTCGAAACACAAAATCTTGCAACATAAGTACATAAATATACATCGCTAAAAATAGCTTTTAAGAATATTAACTTTTGTCTAAATTTTATTGCTCACCTAACTTCTGTCTAAATTTTATTGGAAAAAGAGACGCGCTCCAAACTTTATTTCAATATAAACAGCGACGATATTTATAGCGTCTGTACATAAGGTCATTTCTTTTTTGCAAATATTTCTTCGAGAAATGGTACGTTTCATTCTATATTTTAGTATATTCTTAAATAAATCTCAAATCCAGACGATGACTCGTATTTATTACATGCAATTTCTTATTCTGAAGGGCATAAGAATAAATTTAACCTAATGCCAAAATTCATAATCGCTTGATATTTCAGATGTCTGTTATGAGCAGGTATGATAATGGATTACATGTGTCTGAAATATATGAGAGTCGAATACTAAGAGCGGATTTCATATTTATACTGACAGTCTTGTAAGACGCTTATGTTTTACGGAGATTGGTGTTAAAAAGAATTATGATCTTTATTTAATAAGAAATTTTTATGAAGTATTGGGGCAGTTTATTTTCGTAAGAATGTTAATAAAACGTTAACGTAACGCTAAGGCAATAAAACGTTGGAAAATATGTGGACATTCTGTCTTTTTTATTAGGATAAAAATTATATGTTAAAGTTGTATCATGGTTTGGTACATGAATGAAATCTGTTAAGACTAGATTCGTGTTTACCAATAGAACTTAAACCCACTAAACCCGACATATATATATATATATATATATATATATATATATATATATATATATATATGTATATATATATAAATTGGTATTATTAAGAAGAACCTGTAAATATTTCAATTGATTTCAAGAAATTAATCAAAGATGCTAAAACGTAGATATTTTTAAAAATTTTAAGTGAAAAAAGCTGTTAAATTTAGAAAAGTAAAAATATAAATAACACTGCTTCCAGCTTTAATAAACTCTAATAGTAGAATGTTAAATATTACACAATTATAGCCTATTTTGTAGACCAAACCCTTATTAAAAATGTTATACTTGAGAAAAATTTTAGTTATATTATATTGAACTATTTAAATTGAAATTTATATTTGTTAAATAATTAAAATATTTTTAGGAATAAAAAAATTTAGAAATATTTTAAACAAAGTTTTGAAAGTAATAATAAAATTAAAATATATTAAAATAATTTATTTAAGAATTAGAAATTTGTATAAACCTCTTTAATAAAAAACTAAGATAATATGGTATAAACATATGGAAATATGTACATATTTTAAAATAATAATAAATAAGTATAAACCATAGCAAAATTACAATTAATTAATAAAAATATTTTTAGGCCGTATAATAGAAAATGAAGCATTTTATTAAAAAAAATATCGTTGCCAACATTATACGCAAATTAAATAAAAGATAAATATAAAGAGAACACTGTGAATAAATGGTATTTTTACTGATTGTTCATTAAAAACTTGTAAAATCGGTAAAATAAATTAATTTTCTGTTTTATTTTATCATACGGATAAAATTTATTTATCCATATGATAAAATAAAATTGATTAAAAATACTTTTTGAAACTTCGCATCTTAATTCCCATCTCATTCGTTGAAGAAAAAACGCAACCTTTACAGATTTATTTCACTTCTCTTTTTTCCCCAGAACGCTAAGTTGCTAAATAATATCGTATATATGGTTTTAAACCTGAAAATATTAATTTATTTTCTATAAATTTTTCCATTACAAATGACATAGTAAAATAGAAAGAATCGTTATGGCCATTCGCAGAAAATAAGAATCGAGCAATGAATCGATTTTAAAAAAAAGAGTCATCTCCGATCGATTTTATTATTTTTAACGAGTCAATTTTCAATAATATCGATTTAAAATTCAGATTCCTGATATAAACAAGTTTTTCCTTCCATATACATATATATATATATATATATATATATATATATAGCGATATTATTATATCCAGAATTAGATATGAAACTCGAAATCCTCTTTGCTAATTCATTAATGAAAAATAATATTCTTGAATAAATGGGCATATTTTCCATTTTTGAAAAATTGAGGAAACAAAATGTGATTTAATTTATATAGACTTAATTATAGGTATGTTGTATGACTTATATGTTGATGAGAGACCACCTCAATTAAATAAAATATAATTTTTCGTACACTCATCTATATTAAGTCTATGTTAAGTCCCATCTATATTAAGTCTTACCTTCGTTTTAGATTTGCATGTTCCCTAAAGTGAACTTTTTTTCTGTTAGACTATTTATGAAGGAAAATTATGGGCGCTTTAACGAAACGTATCTTTCATTACAATTATTATTAGGTTTGGTTATTCCTTTTCCATTTATTGTCACTCATAGTTCTAAAGTTCTATTAAAGCTTACTACTTCGTTCTATTCATATTCACTGTGTAATTATTAATTCTTATATCACAATGAATAATTCATCTGTTTGAAACGAGACGACATCAAAATCAACTTCTGTTTTGACCCTCAATACAAAGGGAAGCGAACTAAAATTGGCTTCAGTAGATATTGCGGACTCAAGTCAGGTAGCTTAGTCATTAATCAAGCTTATTGCGGCGCAATATGGCGAACTAATTGTCTGTAATCTGCTCGCCGGAATCTGAGCGCAAGTCTTTCAATTGTAACGAAAACATTTGATACCAAAACTTGAATAAGTTTATTTTGTTACAATTTCTACCTAAATTGATTTAAATATGAATCTGAGATCCACTTGCTTCACAACTAAAGCTTTGTTGTTTAAGATATAATTTAGATTCACCTTACAGTGAGTTAATACTTTTTGTATTACATGCGTAGTTTAGGGTATTGACTGTAAGAGCGAGTTATAAGGATTCCGGTAGTGTTCCAGTTAAAAATAGATAAATGATGTTGCTGAAAATTTCAAAACCGTTTAAGGTAGAAACTTGAAATTTCGTATAGCGATTATGTATATTAATTAACGTATATTTGACTAGTTAAAACTTAAAAATATTTTAATAGAAATTATAAAGAGACAAAGTAAGTTACTACTCACATACGCACGCACGTACGCTCGCACGCACGTACGCACGCACCCACGCAAGCACGCTCGCACGCACGCACATATGCACGCCAGAACGCACGCACGCGTGGAAGCAACCACGCACCAACCCTCGCACGCACGAACGCACGCACGAAAGTACGCAAGCAAGCACGCGCACTCCCACGCACAACTGCATATATATATATATATATATATATATATATATATATATATATGTATATTTATATATATATATATATATATATATATATATATACATGTATGTATATATATATATGTATATGATTTTCACTTCATCTTTTTTTATTTTGAACCTTTCTGTAATACTACCATATAATTATAGTTTTATTCATTTTATTCATCTTAACTCAATATATTAATCATTTAAAATTGTTATAACTTTATGTTACAATGTTCATTTACTTACGCCGTACGTAAAAATAACTCCTTTTTGAGGATCTCAATACTGCCGGTAGGTGATTGAAAGTGACTCCAATCGACCTTGCGGATTTAACTGGGGCAATTTATGACCAACGAAAATGATTTTACCGCGATGCGAGATATATGCAAACTAATTGACAGTAAACTGCTCGTCGAGACCCGAGCCCAAATCACTTAAGTAAAAGAAATTCCTTTTGAGGGAAACACTTTAATAAAATTCGGTTTGTTCGAGCTTTTACATAAGTTTAATTGAAAATCAATCGAAAGTCCACATCAGACAATAATAATTGCTTTCGTTTTCGTAAAGTCGGTCATAAAGTATATTACGAAAAGAAACGAGACGTTTGTGATGTTTTAAGTGCTAATTACAGGACACATTTATGTTCCTAATACTTTTGGGGTGAACACTTCGAATTAAAAAGTTGTCAGTTTTATTACTTGGGTTCATCGTTATTTGCAAAGAATGATTTTACCGTCAATGGAGTTTAGAATGTGTCAAGAACTGCATTTATATTTATTTTATTTAATATTGTTAACACCATTTCAATGAGTAAAAATTTGCTACGAAAATGTTTTTGAACATTTTAATGGGTTTTTCTTCTAATTTTGGTTCTTAATTAAACCAAATATTTTTCTATTTCTCTCATTTAATCCGTTAATTTCTCATTTTTATATTTTAATATACAATCCTAGGTATAGATAAAAAAAATATATCAGGCAAAACATATTTTACAAAAACTATGGTTTTTAATATTAGTTAAATTATTTCCTTAATAATTTTATGGATATAGTTTGTGTCTGGATGGTCTATTTTGTGATATTGTTGCAAACACGAGTATAAAATTTAAAAAAAATTATGTTAATTATGAGATGCTGAGATATTCGTACTATTCGTAGTTTATTTAAGCAGTAGGAATATAATTAAAAACATAATTAAGCTAGTATCTCTTATACTAGCAAACATTTCACACTCGTAATTTTTTTAATAATATTTTTATTGTAATAAGAATCCTTATGTCGTAAGATACCAGTAAGGTGGAAAATAAATAAAAATATGGAGACATCTACAACACATATTATGAATTCCATATTACGGAAGTGAAACCTGAAAAGAAATATTTAATTTATAGATTAAGTTTATTTTCATTGTATGATTTTTGCATTCATTGATGAAGATATTGGCATACAAATAACGTGTAATACGATGTTAACTGTAATACTTACTGTCCGACTCCAACTTAAGTAAGTTAGAGTCGGGCAGTAAGATTTGTCATTTATATAATAGTGTACGATTAATATTGTTTATATAAGTAGATACTTTTTTTATATTAAAGAACAAAAGATGAATTCTATGGTAGTGGAAATTCATAATTTGATCTGAAAAAAGGAATTATGAAAATTCCGTAAATGATATTGAAAAAATAATTAGGTAATGTAAAATTAGTTTAACTTCTCTCTCTCGAGGTTTAAGAAAATAAAATTTTCAATTACATTTCCTTTTTGTATTTCTTTTTCGACTTGGTATCTAGTCTTTCCCAATGTAGAATTCAATTTTTCGTCATATGTATGTATTAATTCCTTTACACTTTATTACACCTAAACGTTTGGAGGACTTTTAGCAATGTAACGATTTGCATTAATTAACAGAAATAATGAAACAATTATTAACCAAGCAAACGCAAAGATCGTTAAATAATCAAATAGACGATTTTTTTTAGTTGAACATAATTCAGATCGCGAATTACACAAACATGCTATTGTAATATTTCTGAAATTATAAATTAAGTAAAAAAAATCAGGTGAAAATAAGGCATAATGCCCGATAGAGAATTGAACAAGTTGATTAGTCTGTATAAACGCAGCTGATAGATATCGCATAATATAAACATTTGAACTAACGTAACAATTTAAAAATAAAAACGCTGCTTGCAATATAGTATATATATACTTTATCAGTTGAATTTATTATTAATCTAAAAATATGTTTCCATCCCTAAAAAGTATAGCTGACATAGCATAATTGACATAAGTTTTTTTTCATTAAATTAAAATTAATTTCTACATTTAAATAGTATGATTCACTACAGCTGCTCACGTGCTTAGAATATTTGTTAAATTTCATGGATAAAATGAAAAAATAGAAATCCTATTCATTAAACAAAATCAGATAAAATAAACATATTAAAATATATTATCATTAAATTTAAAATACCACTTCAATTTGATGTGACAATTATGTTTGATTTAAGAAGAGTGCACTCGACTGGAGCGAACCACAAATGTTCGCGTTGTAGATTTATTGTTAAAAATTCCCGCATAATTTTTTTTATTGCACATTCAAATTGGTCGCATTTAAACTGATCTAAATATGTTGCAGATTTGTAGTTGCAAATTATTCGATCCTCAGTTTAAGCGAAAGTGGACGAGCGGTTCTTGGATCCCGAAGATATGTTTACCAATTGCTAATCATTAAAAATGATAGATAAAAAAATAAATTACAAAACTTTGGCTTACAGTTGTAACATTTGAACTAAAGCTTTATATAATATCCCTTCATTGAATGAGAAAACGAATACTGTTTAGGTCGATATTACTCACGACAATCCTTTTGAAAATGTAAACATTCTTCTGATCTACCCTAGTTCCAAATAGCGGCCGAGCATCTCTGGGACGCTAGATGTAAATATCCAATATTAACCGATCTCTGATATTCTAACATAAATTTTTGCTTCTAATTCATATTCCGAGATTTTGAGTATGCACTTTCTATTAATTTAATACTAACCCGGTATTCTGACTGCTTACAGTAATACAATTTATGGCAATTTTATTATCTTAGGGGTTGGATGATAATTCAATTAAACCACTATCTTGTATTAAGTAATGTAGAACTGGTTTGAAATACATGATATGTTGTGTGTGATAACTTATTGGTCAAGTTTAAAATTATTTTCAATAGTTGCTTGTAAGATCATTCTTGAGACTTCGAATTCCATGAAAGACCAAGGACTATCACTTCAGTGATGGATCATTCAATATTGTTTCAATAGAATTTACGAAAAATGGTGTCGATATTTCCTAAAAGGTAATGGGCCATAAAGTTAAACTTTATACGTATTACTTTTAACGCTACCTTTGAATTGTCCTTCACAACTTTATTTGTTTAATTACAAATAGAAAAGTTTCGGTTTCCTTGTAAGACTTAACGCTATATAACACGCTAAAAATTAAAGCTTCTGGTAACAAAATCAAATTTAAAATAATATTAAATTGTTGTAAAATAATATTAATAGGAATTAATACATACATAAAACAAAGAATTGAATTCTACATTGGGAAAGTCTAGACACCAAGTCACTAGTCCAATGGAATAAAATATTTTTCGAACAATTTTAACAAATATGCATGACGAAAATTTGCAAATGAAGAGCTGGAAGCACTGCGCGTACTATTCAAATGAATTACTTCTAGTCGCTTTCAAATTTCCTCCAACTTTGTGCCTATTAGATGCGTTGAGTTTTAATGATAGTATTCAATTATAAATCAAGTTGCTAAAGAAAGAAAATCTATGAATACCAAAACTTTCACAATAAAATTGTTCAGTTGTGTTGTTGTAAAATAATATTAAATTGCTTGTTATTATTAATCAATATTATAAATAGCTCCATATTGGTTGGAATTTCTCTGGTTAAAATCTTAGTATAAATATTCTCGTCTAATTTTTTTACATAAATTTTTTTCCTTGAATTATACTAACAGCACGTTTTCCTTACGTATTTAATTTCCATGTTTCATTGAATATAGCTCATTTAAAATATGGATCAATTAATTTTTATTTATTCTACTTTGAAAACAAACAAAATTCGGAACTCAAGTAATTTTTATAATTAAACTTTTCTCATTTTTAACCTCATGTCATATTGTTTTCAACCATTTTGGACCACCAATATTAAGTTTCAAAGTATTCGTGTCCTAATATTAAAAAAATATATTGGGGTTTCTAATTACTTAGTTCTTAACATCGGAAGTTTTGCTTATATATTTGTTTTTCTAAGTCTTCTTGGAGTCATTATTTGGCCGCAGAAATATTAAAAACTCTCATTATGATCATATAATGAATAAACATAAATACTAAGGATATATATATATAAAGTTCTTCTTAAAATACTCATTATCAATTAAACATTTTAATATTTTTGTATCATTTCTCAATTTCCACATGAACTCACTTTTTTAGAATTCAATTTTTCGTCATACGTGAGAACAACCGATTGATTATATTATGAATAACGAGAAATAATTATAAATATATCATAGTGGAATAAATATTACGTAGAAATAAATTTAACCTAATAGAGATAGGTCAAGTGTTTTTAAGGAAAACGTTGTAACACTAATACCATAAATTCAGCACGAATATTTCATGAGTTTTGCAAAAGATCACAAAATATCCATTGACTTTCGTAGCAAGTTTTGTTTTTCACATGGATACTTAATATATCCTACGGTTTCCTCAGCTGCTAGTAATACATTGGCAGTATTCATTGGACTAGTGACTTGAATATCTACTCTTTGTATAAGATTACATTCTTTGTCAAAACTGTTTAATGTAGAATAGGATTATGTCTGTGAAATATTTCTTTAAATTAATTTTTTAATAAATTCTGAATCAATTCTTACAGATAGTATCTATTTTGAGCACAGAGAACTTAATTAGGAGGTTGACTTAATTTAGGAGGTTTAATAAAAAAAAGAAAAATTGATGGAGCCCGACATGGACTTATTTGTAATTAATTAAAACTGTTGGCCGTAACATGAGCGCAATTCACTCAATTATAACAATTTTATTTGAGGCTAAAGCATTAATAAAGTTTATTTTGCTTGATCGTTTGGTAAACTAAATTAGATACTAATCTGAAATTCATGTCTGACATAAATTTTCCTTTAAAATTTTAGGACAAGTTTGGTCATTATAAATGTAATTTACACTCGAGTTACGAAAACGAGTTCAGGTTTAATTCATTATCAATTAAAAGCTGATTTATATTCATGTTCCATAATGCTTCCTATCAAAGTAAAAAGTGGCTATTCATTTTAGTATATGGATTAATATTTAGTATTACTTACATGAAAATAAAAAAATTGAGCCCATGTAAGATCACTTACGAGCTTGCCCGTCTGTTCCTCGGTCACAGATATTTTTCACAGTAACCCTTTAATGTAGAAACTGAATTTAGCAAATTAATAAAGAATATTAAACACATTAATGAATTGAATATTAATCTCAATAGATATCACATAGATATTTAGATATTTTAGTGTTGTGAATAAAATACTCGACATTTTTATTGCATGAATCGTATCAATTGACTGAAATGAGAAATAAGCGACTTGCAAGAATTCTGAAACTACTTATTTATATTTTATTTAATGTGAGGTAGTTCCAATATATTACTGAAAAAGTCCATAAAAGTCCAAAAATTGTTTAGAAACCGTTTGAGATAGAAAATTGAAATTTGGAAAAGCGATAAAGTATATTAACTCGCATATATCTCAATAATGAAATCTCATAAATGCTTTTACGGAAATCATAAAGGGACTAGTAAAATACTTGATATTTTCAGTTTCATGTATCTTATGATATTTCATTAGAGGGAGTTACGAGGATTCCAAAACTTTTTTTTTTGGAATAAAATGTAAATTAATTCTAGAGACATTCTCGTCTCTAAAACTACTCTCTCCCAGTATTTTAAAAACTGCTAAACCAAAAAACTGCAAAAAAACATTGTTATTTGAAGTTAAATTTATTTAAATTTATCGCATAAGTATGACGGTGATTCTACATTACATAGTTTCTGAAACCTTCTCAATATTTCTGTACTGGTAAATATATATTATGCAATATAATTGCTTGTTGAAAAATAGTATTAATAAATGAAAGTAGTTATATGAAAATATCATATACTCCTAAATTGTAGTGAAAATTCTACACACAGTTACACTTTTTTTCTTTCGAGGGAAAGTTCTCCCCACACTAGAAAGTTAAATTTATTTTTAATGTATTTGCGACTATTATAGCTGATAGTTCCTTCATGATATTCTGTAAAAATATACTTAGTAAAATTTACGGTGAGAGAATATTTTATTCAATGTAATATTAATTACAACTTTAACATATGTAATTGCTAGAAAATACTTTCTATTGCCATGAAATTAATGTCTCTAATGTAATCCATTCATAATAAATGAAGTCTCTCAATTAAGTCTTCGAATTTTGTCCTATCATTAAAAAAAAAGTATTATTTCTCTGCACGTGTAGAAGTTCTGTGAACGAGACTTTACCTTTATTTATTTGCCATTTTGAAACTTTGTGGCTCGTAGTCATTGTCTACAAGAAATTCCATATATGAATTTAAAAGTAAACAAATCAAATCGTGAGCTATGATAAAATCTGTTTTTTATCTATGAAACGACCAGAATTTTTTTTGCCTACTCCTGTGATAAAGATATAAATATATAAAGGTCAATAAATCTAGACGCAAGGCACAAGGTTAACTTATTCATCTATACTTTTCCAACAAAACTCTACAAAATTCACCTGCTTTTATCTTACAACTTTTCACGGCTAAGTTTTATAATGTTTACTAAGAACAACTTAACCCTTTATACAGTAATGTTTTTTTTTGGGTTATTACTTTTTCATCAAGTTTTTTTAAAATCTGTACTCTAATAATACATATTCCATCACTTTTTTACTTTTCCGTTTCTTTACTTGAGCTCTAGAACAAACTTGATTTCAGCAATGATTAGATGAATTATCCGTTTAAAGCCATTGATATAATTTCAGATGACATGTTTTAAATCCTGTGGAAGGAAAATTCTCTATATGGAAGAAAATCCCTTTTAATTATTTATATTCAACAACAACCGATTTTGCCCCCTTATTCTATTGGAATAAAAATAAATTTAATGGACGTCATTAAGTGTGAAAACATGAGAAAATGTGACATAATACAAAATAATACAAAATAATATATTCGTAACGAAAGTGGGACACTACTGACGATCAGTATAAACGCTTGTGGCTAGTCATCGCATGGCCGTGGTTTTTTTTAATTCCATATTACACCATAATTTTATTTTAACACATACCATAACGGTCACGATTCGTATGAATATAATTTATATATATATATTTTTTAATGTGATTAGGCTCTTACAGAGGTCTTAACTCTGTAAGGAAATCAAACATTTATTTAGTGAGATCAGTTTTCAACCCTATTAGATTAGATGAACCCATAAAAAAATGGTTTCATTTGCATATTACGTGGTCAGATCAAACCGTAAATGGGAAGGTAATTTGAATTTACTACACAATTCAGGAGAAAGTTTAAAGAATGCAGAAATATTTTGAAATTTATAGCCATGAGCAATCAATAATTATAATAAAATCTAATAATGCAAAACGATTAAATGGAAATCTGAAAATTTCACCCCATTTGCGACGTTGATTCAAATAATTATAGCTAGTCTAATATTTCCTACAGGTATGAATATTATTTATTCTGAGTATTTTACTACGAAACTTTTTTAACAAAATACATGTTTCTAAATTAATTGACGTTGAACAACAACTTCTGTCTAGTTGAGAAGAGCTAAACGAGATTCTTTCAGATCTATTCTAGGTATATTCCATAATATAGAAACCATATTACTGTATACGTAAATAAAAGTGTGCATCATGCACGTGTGTACATACTGACGTATGAAGTTTATTTAAGCTTTAGTTTAGACGAGTAGCTCACGAACAATTTGTTAATCCAGATTTACCTTCGAAGTTCATTAAGCCGACTGCGTCGAGTTCGGCGAAAATGTTGCAGCTCGCCAGTTTGCACACTCTGGCGTCTTTATGTAGATTGCGACACAAGTGGAGCATATCAAGTCGAATATCCCGTGATGAAACTGGCTGATGAAATAAGTCAAGTATTCAGTCTCACAGCTACTGTAGATATTATGCATTTATGGAGACAAAGTACATATGTACGTACTTATTTCATCAGAAAGCTGTTTTTAAAGTGAAAATTTTCATATGGTTTATTGCGTTATTTTTATTATATTTATTATAAATATAAAAACTTTTTAATACTGTAATTTTTTATTGATTGTGTTTTAATATTAATAATTTGTTTTATTTCTACTCAAGAATTAACTACCAGGAAGAGAATAAATGAAACAAAGGATTATGGAAAAAATTATGATAATACAAACAAAACTCTCAAATTTTTAAGATTACTATTTATTACAGTTACAAATACTGTAATAAATAAAGAAATATAGGTTAAATTAAATTTAATGTTCGTTTATATAACTAATTATTTGGTACTAAAAGTTTTGAAATCAGACAAAGGAATTCGAAGAAAAATTACTTATACACAAATATTTGTCACCGCGGTGTGTTGGGTTGATCACAAGGCATACGGTCTTTGACTGCGAAGAGCACCACGGGGACTCGGGTTAGATTCCCGGCCGCCTGTTGAGCGGGGCTGGACTGGTGTTCTGGTTGGCTGTAAAAGATTGCTCTTGTAGCAATACGTCCGCCGTAAGTATCAATTAGATGCATTGAAGTACAGAAATAAATAAATTTATAAAGATCAGTATCTATAGTAGAATTTACGAGTATATATCAATTTATTTAGGTTTAAACGCTTTTTCAAAGTGTTAATATTTAAATGATTACATTTTTCCTGTCAAAATGCCATTTTAAATTATTTTATATGAAACTGAGTTTGTGGGTTAAATTTAATGCAAGTTTTATTTTTTGTTATATTAATAATATAATTTTGATAACTTTTCTCGGTTTCTATTTTATATTTTTTAAAAATTTATTTTATATTCAAAATCATTTACTTTTCAAGAGGTGATGGTGTCAATTTCCAAAGGTTAGGCGTTTTTCTTTTATAATTTTCAATGACAATACTAGGACCATCTCTCTACTAGCGACTGAATACTGCTAAACCTGCCACCGTTTCATAAAGGTTTTTTTTGCTTCACGATATATTCTGGAGCATATCTCATTCAAAGCACAGACCATGTGTATGACCATCTCATACAGTTACATCTTATACAGACTAATGTTGTAGTCTAAATTACACATAACCTTTGGAACTTAGAGCACTTTTCGATTAACCAGTTTCTGCTCTCTTGTACAGAGGCCTTTTAAGAAACTATTTTCGAATCTTTTTATGTAACAGAAACAGAACAAAATCCTTCCAGTCTTTGAGTCCCTCACATTTTCTTCAGACTTGATTGCGTCGTGATGGAACAAAATTTTATACCTCGTCGCGTAGCACAAGTATTTCAGCAGTTAGCTTACGACGGTATCACTGCACGCCGATTTGTGATATTAATGTTTTTTGATATAGTCTTCCCTTTTAGACTTAGAAATCTCTTGTCCTCTTTATTATAATAATTGAGAAGTGGTGTTTTAACCGATTCTTTCTCCTAGTAAACGTTTCCAGGACACGCCTTCCACCCGTTTATCACTAGATTATCTCTAATAAAAGTTGACTGTCGTTATTTTAAATAATCTAGATTTTCAACTTGAATTGCTTCATTCATGCAAAACATGATTCGACTAGATAGGTATCTAGTATTAGCTCATTCTTATTTATGGTCATACTAAAAGTATTAATACCCATGGCGGCCGTGTACTTTATGTCAATCAAAAATATTACGATAGGTAACTTCAAATTAATCTGCAATTAGGTAAGCCAAGTTCATACAATTTATAATATGACTGACCAGGCCCAACTTCGCATGGGTAATAGAAAGGAAAATGTACGGATTTTTCCAGCTACTGCAAAACCTACACCATTACACCCCAAAGTTACACAAAATCTACATTTATTATATACCCATGGGGTGGCATTAAGTATCTATGTCCGGATCGTTGTCTGGCATAATGAAGTAATAAGTGTTTCTACCGGAACACGTTAAAGACCCACGAATACCACCAAAAACAAATTTAGAATCTCCAACCTTATAGATCTGTTTAATATCATCATACTTTAAATACATCTAACATAATTAAAGCAAATTGACTCTATTGGTGCAATTATTTTTGAAAAATAGAGAAAACGGAAAGACAGACGCATATGCATGCCGTAAATTGATTGACCTTGAAAATTTTAGCTGCACAAAGTAAAAATTGTCGAGAACCCTTACGATATGCGGCTAAAATATATAGAACTGAAATGACAAAACTATTTAAAATGCAAATTTAGAAGTTAAAGAAAGGATTACCGGTGTAATACATGTACAAAATGCCAAAAAAAGCGTTAACTGTAAAAAGAAAATAAATAAATGGAGAATATTATAAAAAGTCTCAAAGATATTCCTGTGCCTCCTAAAAATAAGAGCAAATCCGGTGATAACTGATAGACAATAGTTCTGTTAAGAGGAAGATAGATTCGAAATAATCTGCCAATTGCGAAAAAACTACCTATATGAATGAAATTTTTATATAGGTAGCGATAACTATTACGTAACAGCAGAAATAAAATAGAATTAAACGTTATTAGAAAAATTAAAAGTTTATAATTTTTCAGATTGTTATGTGAAAACTCTATTCATTATTTCCTCTTACCATAATAATGGAAAATCAATAATTAAATAACATTATTCGCCCATTAAGATTTAAAAACAAAATGTCCTCACTATGTGACTTCAAATTCAAAACTTAAAAGAAACATCACTAAGTGGATTTCGAAATGACATATACATTATAAGTAAATATATTTTGAAAATTTCAGAATTTTTTTTATTCTTATTAATACCTCTAATAACAGAAAAAAATACATAGAACTTGTTTTGCTTTAGATTAATACATAATTTATAATATCTCTGGCTAATTCAGATATATACAAAAACATCATGTATAAAGTTTTAAATAACGACTTGAAATATTAGCTCATAAATAGAATCGTACTATTATATGGAAGTATAATAAATATATATTTTAACATTTCTAAAAATCTAATTTGGTATGACACGAGGCAGCGTCTTCAGTTAAACGTGAATGGAATCTGAAGTTAATCTTGAAAATATATTTCGCTACCACATCATTTCTAAAACTAATCTTATGTAACCTAAAAATTAAATGTAGCCATATCTTTGTATATTCAGTCAGTCATGAATAAGATCAGAATAGGGTATTATCAAAAATCAAATTGATTTTAATTGTACACACCGCAAATATAAAAACTGCCTGTTGCATTGTACTAAATTAACGGGAATAATAAAATGAAAACCATAATCCATGATAAAACGGAATAATTTTTCTCACAATTTTTTTTAAAAAGTCTACAAATGCAAGTTGAAACATTCCAAGATTTAGATATCAACTGCTAGATGTATTCAATTATTAAAACAAGTTAACATGTATTATGTTGTGTATTACATCTGTATTTTTCATAAAATATTAGTATCGAGTTTCATTGAAGAAGTATGGTTAAACAATACCTCTAAGGATCGTGACGTTGGGTTGACGTTGGTTTGTTTTTCCAGTATTAAAGAGTCGTTTATGGTCAATTGATTCGCGGTGATTTCAGTCTTATAGTTCATTAAACCGTAAGAGTTAAGTCGAGTGGGGAGGACCGTATGTTGTGTTCCAGTTCGAACAGATGTTGAAAAGTTAAAACGAATTAGGTCGCAAGCACTCATATCTGAACAAAGAAAATTGTGGGGTTCATTTTATGTCCGTTGCGGCAACGGCGATATACAGTAGTCAATATGCTGGAAAATATAAATTTGATATTATCTATCTTTTTATCAAGCCGACATATTTTAAAAATAAGTTAAAATTTTGAAATCACATCTAAGGGACTATTTTTGAAATTAGATCTTTTGTTTCTATAATTGAAACATATACATTGAAAGTAAATTATTAGAGAGTATTAATCAAATATTGGTATGAATTAGGAAATATTAACATAATTGAGATTTCTAGAATAATTGCAAGAAATATAATATCAAATATTTATTCACTTTTTTTCCATACTTCAATGTATAAAATTTATATATTCGATGGAATTATCGCTACGATGTAGCCGGGAATATATTATATATACTTATAGTCAACCAACAAATCAATCCGGCCCGCTCGACGATGGGCTCTAAATACAGTCAAGAGCCACTTGCCTTGTGATAAACCCAAAATACCACTGTGAAGACAATTATTAAAAAAAACTTGCTATCGACGATAAGCCACAATCTAAGTAACCGAAAAAAATATAAACGGAGTTACTCAGACGGGGAAAATTATAAATTTATTTTTACAGAAAACATTTTAATAAAAAAATTGAAGCGACTTCAATTAATCACCTAATGCCAAGTGCATAGAAAACCATAAAATAATGAAAATCGCAATACTCGAGGCTTTTGTAGCACAGTATCGTTTCCGAACATAAATTAATTAGCAAAATACTGCTACTTCTAGAGATTTTAGGGG
The DNA here is from genome assembly GCA_039881145.1 of Druceiella hillmani. Lineage (NCBI taxonomy): Eukaryota > Metazoa > Arthropoda > Insecta > Lepidoptera > Hepialidae > Druceiella > Druceiella hillmani. The sequence goes on from JAYKKI010000014.1 coordinate 25,448,935, forward strand.
TCGGTTCCAAGTGAAATGTAATATTCATTTGTCTGTAGATGTGCATGTATAGAGATTTGCGATGAATTCAACAAAAATGTTATCTCAATATTACCAGTGTTTTTTTGAGTTCATCCCTCATCAGTGAAAATTTTCTGTCACTATCTCCCGGCTACATTATTGTATCCTGATTTTGCTAAAAGGTAGATTTAGGCCACCCTTAGTCGTGTCACAACTTTATGACTAAATTACCATCAGATTTATATCATCGAAAATAGATTACGGTGCATATCCTGTATGTTGTTAAAGAATTCTATGCTATACCTTCAATTCTCATGATCAGATTCTAACCAGCCTTTTATATTCCTACACTGGCCTCTTATATTCCTGCACTGCCTTTCATTTATAAAAAGAATCATACATATTGTTTGATAAATTGCGGATGTATGAATTGACCTACACAAAACAGTTTTGTGTAGGTCAATTCGGCCTGTTATACTGCAGCATCAAGTTGAGGAATTGAAATCCGGAGTTTAATGAAAGAATATTTTTTTGAGACTCATAATATTAACTAAGAACAGCAGATTCTTAGTACCATAATTTAAGCAAATAATCCGATAGTATAAAGACTAATGAATAGATCTGACAGTATAAAGACTAACGAAGAGAAAGGGTTTAATGATATAGTACCTCTTTAAGATCTATAATACTAATTTAAAAACAACAGATTCTCAAGTCTCACGGTTTAAACAGAAAATATCTTTGTAACGTAATGAACCTCAGTTTTGTAATCCAAAGTTTAGTACCTTTCTTGATACTCAAAATACTACTTTAAAAACAACAGATCCTCAAATCTCATGGTAAGAAAGGCAAAACTTTTGCAGTATAAGGACTAAGGAGTTACGACCCAGTGTTCAATAGCAGAGATTCTGCTTGAGACATACAATATTAATTTCAAATAGATGACCCTCAACTCACGATTAAGAATGTACTACTCCCACAGCACCATAACTGAGAAGTAGAACCTAGAGTTCAATGGCAGCCTGTCTTGAGACCAGCAAATACTAATTTAAAACCAGCAAATTCTCAAATCTCACGATTTAGTTAGGCAGCGCACTGGAACATCTGAACTGAGATGTTGGAACCCCAAATTTAATAATAGCTTCTCTTCTTATTACCTACGATACTAACTTAAAGACAGCAAATTATCAAGTTACATTACATAACAGGCTGCACTCCCAAAGCGTGAAAACTGAGGAACTGGAACTCAAAGTTTAGAGGTGGAGTTTCTGTTTGAGACCACAATACTAATTTAAAAACAGCAGATCCTCCAGTCTCACGGCTTAGACAGGCAATACTCTTGCAGCATAAGGACTGAGGAGTTGGAACCAGAATATTAATGAGAGTCTATGCTTTAAAAGCCTAGATACTAATTTAAGTCTTACGGTTTCTGTAGGAAGTACTCCCGCAGCATCAAGACTAATGTATTAGAGGTTGAAATTATGTTGCATGCTTTTTAATCGTAATAGTTTTTTGCTACGTTAATGAAAAATGAGTCTTAACTAGGGCTTGATAACTGGATGAAATTTTAAATCGGTTTGACGTAAGTACATGAGAACCTTTCTATTTTGGTTATGCTCACTTTTACCGGTAAATAATAAACCGGTAAATATTCTCTATGAATCTTTTTAATTTCGGTTACACTCGTTATATCGGTATTAACTTTAATTAACTGGTTTTCGAATCAACTTTTGTCTTTAATATACCGCTACGCCTTTGTACGGTATCAAGGCGTGCAAATCGCTGAAGACCATGTCGTTGCAAGTTTGGCGCCCGGGTTTAACCGATTAATAACGCTTTTCAAAATGGCTCAGGTATAGGTACCCTTTGGAACTTCACCTTTATATTAAGATGGGATTAACCTTTATTAACCCGTATTATTCAAACCGGTGCCAAGCCCTTGTCTTAACTATATGAGTTTACTCCTCGTCACTGAAGAGTTCTTGTTACCACCTTTCGACTCCATCATTGCAAGCTGATTTTTCTAAACAACAAATTTACGTTGTCCTTAGTCGTGTGTGATTGGATTATTATTAGACCTACGTCATTGACACTCATTTATGGTATCTATATTTTTCAATCTTGAGGAATTCCATAGTATGTCTTCATTTTCCATGATTAGATTCAAACTAAATTTTCATGGGGTAATACCGATTGCATATCCTTCGAAATAAAAAATAATCGTCCAAACTGGTTGAGCCAATATTACTTAAAACTCGATGGTAGCTGTACAATTTAATGTGGAAAATTTTATAAACTGCCTTCCATTTTTTTAGTCACATTTGAAGAAATATTTTCATGAAATCATACTCGGAATATACTTCTCCAATTAAAAAAAGAATTATCCATATTGGTTGAAAAGTGCCGGAATTACGAGGAAAAATGCTTTAAAAAAATACAGGCGAATTGAGAAGTTACTTTTTTTGATGTTTGTTAAAAATATTGTTACTTCTATGATATAATCGGGTTATCTTAAATTGAATGGATCCAGATACTCCTTTCTAAGAACAAGGTTCTAATATTACTGGACAAAATATCTCGAAACATGGAAATATGGATTAAATATTGAGCTTAGTTTTTACGAAAATATGAGGTACTTCAGTATCATAAAATTTCAGACCTTTATTTTCCCCATATTAAATTAAATACGAAAAGACGATATATAAATACCAGAGACAGCGATGAAACGAAGTTTTCGTTAACGCGAACATTAATATTCTGCCCATGAATATGGCAATCCACACACACAAAAAGCAGATAAGAAATAAGCAGATATATTATTCAAGAGGCTATGAAGGCAGAATAGACCGAATATGCTAAATAGGCTAAAAAGGGGGCTGATTTTTGCTAAATTTTCTACGGTTTCATTCAACATTTATTTGCTAGATACTCTTAGCCAGCGTTTTTAAAACCTCGGGAAAGGAACTTTAAACCATTACATCAGTATCTTTCTTAGTAATTATGATTTCTAAATCGTCGCACATTTTGATAATGTGACTTAATTTACAAATAATCCCAACCAAAAATTAAATATAATAATCATATATTAACAAAGGTTTAATACCATATTTCTATATAATAATCTATATATCTTAAAAGTAATCCATATTCGCTTTTCGTTGAGTGACAGTGATTTCTTTACAAATGCATAATTTTACATGCAATGTATAAGCAAAATAATATTATAGTTTAAGCTATATTAACATGAAAATTTTAATTCAAATTTACGTGTTGAGAATGTATTTATATAATATGGAAATAATGAATTTAATATAATTTCGGAGATGAATTTTAACACACAGACACAATAGAATCATTATGTCGTATTTAGGTTCTTTTTATTTTTTTATTAAATTAGATATAACACCAAATCCATATCAATAAAATAAGGGTGAGACATTGTTTCTTTATTTTCTTTTCCTTTCTGTCATGCTTAAATGGTTAAAAAAAACCTTTTTTTTACATTTTCCCGAATATCACAGAAGTGAAGCCGCGAGCAAGTTGTGATGCGATTCTTCGTTTAATTATTATTTTCAATAACAACATACAGTTCTATAATTGCATTTTTTCACTGTTAACAATTAATAATAAAATTTTGCCATCAGCTTTTTAGTGTCGACAACTATTTTTTCTTGATTAATATAATTTCTTAACATGATAAAACCATTTTAAATTACAACATACGTTTCAATAGAAAACAAAGTAACACATAATGTAAAACATACTTCAAAATTAAAACTATTTTTAAAACTACTTTCGGGTTTAAATTTATGTCAGTTTTACTTTTTAAAGTTTTTTTTTGGAGCAATGTGATGCAAAAGTTACGTCCGAACTAAAAATTGACTGCGAAAGCTATTTACCTAAGTTTGTCTTAACGCTCCATAACTACGCATCTCGAAGTACGTTGTATATTCTTAAGCTTCTTCCTAATTTAAAGCCGCTTTATTTCTTGTAAAAACATTTAAATATGTATTAAAATGATATTATATGCTATGAAAGTTTAATATATCTGTACCGAAAACTACAAAAATCGTAATAATATAAAAATTGTCTTTATAGAACACCTATCTTAATCTACTTAAAAATATACGAGAATGCAGAAATTATAACTTCATACCATTGTAGTCTCATATGCTCGTATCAATACTAGGCTACATATACATATTCGCAACGTCATACCATTGTTGTCTCATATGCTCTTATCAATACTAGGCTACATATACATATTCGCAACGTCCTCATGTTTTATTAAGAAGAAAGTCTAGGCGAAAGTAATTTATGGCTTTAATTTGTTTTACTCACAAATTAGTGCGACAAATATTCCTCCAGAATAGAACCTGTGCCGTCTCGCGAGTAAATCATGATTAAAGTGGTTTGCGATCATAGAGTTACCACATATTACAAATCTTAGAATGTGCTATTTTGTCATTATGCGATACGTGGCTGACTGTTGGCAAACTACAACTATTTAGTTGTAGAGATTATGTTTACTGTTCGAAGCGATGCTGATTTTGAAATATATTTAATAGGAAATATTGACATTTACAATTTATTACATATTTTTTTATGATTTTCACTATATTCCTGTCTGCAATTTTGTCTACGATTATATGATGTCACCAACTATGCCAATTTCAACACCGTGTGCGTCTCCTAAATTTGTAGTTATGAATATTCTAATTATAATCTTTCCACAACCTCTTAAAATAGTAATACAAACCCAGTCCTAGAGCAAAAAAGGCAAGTTAAAAGTTAGTCAAATCAATTCTTAATCCAAAATTAAATGAAACTACGTGACGTAGTATTATTTCTATTTGATTTATATTCTCTACCAGGTTTTGCTGTATTACGACATATTTGAGTGGGCAATTAGCAAAGATCTTTGCTTTAAATAAAATAGAAATAATACTATATCACGTAGTTTCGTTTAATTGTGAATAATGCATTTATAAAAAATTAACGCCAAATATATTCAATAAATTCTTAATAAAAAAGAAAGATCACTAAAAATCCATTAATAATCATTTGTTTTCTGTTTTCTGTCATCATTCTATTCTATATCTGGAAAAATGTTAGCCCTTTACTAATATTTACGTCGTATTTTTATTGGGCTTAAAATAACAATATGAACATTTGTTACGGTAGTGACATAAATTTAGGAAACATATTAGTTAAAAATGTATTTTTAATGTACAATTTTACTAGAACTATCATAATTAAGATTAAGGTAAGGAGAATAATAAAAATGAATTTTATATAAAATTAGATAAAGTATTAGATAATTATATTTAGAGATGATCTATGGGAAATACTGAGTTACATTTTAAAATTTAATACATTTGTCTCATAATCGTAATCTAATAATATTAGTAATCTGAAATGACATGTTTCTGCGCACTACAGTTCCATCATTATGTTTAGAAGCATACGTTAATACGTTACATAGCATGTAATTTTTAATAATACTACCAAAACCTCTTTAAAAAATAATATAATCGGAAAATAATCAATTGCAGTAAAAGCGAATCACTAGTCATAATCATATTTCTGCAATATTTTCTGATTTCTGATGAAATATTCGATATATAATAAAACAAAGTTTCACAACATTTGGTCAAATATTTTTTTCTCTATTTTTAAATACATTGAAAATTTAAAAATTAATGCACATTATTAAATTTCTTCAAAGTTTATTTTAAGACTGACCGGGATATTAAAAGAAAATGTTTATCTCACAGACCTGTCAAAACCCAGTTAGGATCTGTATTTGAATTCGCAGTTGTTAATTCCTAATAAAATAAAAAATAGACTAAATAAATATTCGCAATCAACACTATATTATAAGAAAAAAATTACGGGTTTAGTTTGCATACTAAATATTTTCGAAATATTTTGTGTCATGGTCGAACCGAGGAACAAGAAATAGTTTTTTCAGATTTTACCTATCTATCAACCTTTCTGTTTATTATAACTTATCTTAATACCAGTGAAATTAAACAGGATATTTATTAGTCACGTCAATTGAATCTTAAGGTAATTTAATTGTGAAAAGTGTTTCAATATTCGCGCTTAGGCACTAAGAACTGAAGGCTTAAAAATTATCAATAAAAAATCATCCAGACTATCACTGATATTCAGCTTAAAGTTAAAACTAAGGTATAATTTACTTTTTTCCTGGTTAATTGTACTATTGGGATGCTTACTTATTATATTTGTATAATAAATAATTGTATAATAATAACACACCTGACAAACATAACTATACCCAGATAAAAAACTTCGCTGCCGCGTGGTTAAGTGAAAATTTTTTACCTAGCGTTCCGATGGCGGAAATTTATTGCAAGAAAATTTCAAACTGGTCCGTGTAGCAATAAAATTGTGAATTATCTAACAAAATGTATTATTGTACACTGTCCGTTTCAGTTTAGCTTGAGTTAAACAGTATAACTTGTAGCGTTGTTACATCGAGTTCTAACTCGCTTTCCTCTCGCTTGTTGAGCTACTGGATTACATAAGCATATTTGCAACATTCTTGTATTTTATTAAGAAGAAAGCCCAAGAGAAAGTAATTTATGGCCTTAATTTGTTGACTCACAAATTAGTGCGACAAATATGCCTCCAGAATAGAGCACGTCTCGTCTCGCGAGTAAATCATGATTAAGACCGTTCGCAGTCACAGACGTTTCCCATACGAGTCTTAGGAAGTTAGTTGAAGTTTACTATGTTGTTCTTACGTAACATCCGTAAGAACAAAGTTATAAAAGACTCTTTGTTTATTTCTTTTTAAAGTGAAAATATAATATTGGGATAAAAACAATAACAACGAATCGTTTTATAAAATCAACTTCCAGTAATTATTTAATCACTTTGAAAGTTTAGTTTCGTTTATCCTAACCATAATTTAAAATTTAATAATACGGAATGTAAAAAAATTAAATTATGGGATATCGTATCAATTAAAAAAACGAAATATATGCAAGAAGATTGAAATGAACATGTTAACAGCCCTTTATATACGTAATAAAAATCTACATAAAAGAATGGAAGGAATATTCATAAAAAGCTATTCTATGGCTCATAATAAGGAATTTAATTAATTGTTCTTAATATTTACGATCAACACGTTCATTAGCATTACGATATATTTGGTTTTATTGAGGCACCGACTCTAAGTCATCATTTTAGCCAATACGTATGAATTAAGAATATAAATTAAAAAAACTTACGCGTAAAGGTAGAAAAAATTTTCATTTTATAATTCAATGAATTTGGATTTTAAAATCGACTTATATCATTACTAGGTACAAAAACTATATACATAATAAACAAGTACTCTATACATTATCATTCACAAAAGAGATGTCATTCCATAAGATATGTCTCTCTCTCTAAGATATGGCTGATAGATATTGTTAATATGTTTTCTACTATGATATGTCTGATAGATATTGTTGATATGTTGCTATATATTGTTGATATGTTTTCTGAATATATTACAAGTTACTACGTACTGTACTGTTTTTCATAATTGAAAACGAAATAAATCGAATTCTTACTGGATATAAATATTTCTTGCTAAAAGTTCTAGTCAACAAAAGCGCTCGCGTTATTTCCGAATTCGAAATGCTTATGTAGAAGCAGGATGAGAAGTTTGTAATTTTTTTAATAAAAATAGGTATATAAAATAAGTATCTTTACGAAAATATGATATCAGGCGCGTGAGCATAGGATTTTACCTGGGAAATATCCGTTCATCCATCTTAATTGTTCAAGTGAGGAATATTTTTAAATATTGTAATTAATGGATTTAAATTAACATTTTAAAGTAAAAATAATATATTTTGTAGAATTTCGACCAGTTTAAATATTTTAAAAAGAGACTGAAGCTTATTTCAATTGCACAGAAAATGTAACTAAAGGCGAGATTTGAATTAATTTTTTAAAAAAGGCAATAACTCAATATGGATAAATGGAGTTTATTTAAATTTTGCTGTGATGAAAGAAATAATTTTTTAAAAACGTAAATGTATAAATATTTGTCATTGGCATCATTGTTGGTACAGATTTGTAGATATCCATCATCCACCTATTCGTCTGTAAAACTTCGCTATCTGTTAAACTTACAAGCCACTTGAAAACAAGGTTTGATTTAATAAAAAATATTTCATTGCTTTCTGGCAGTATTGATGCGGTCAATATTTTAATCACTTAGACACGCACGCACGTACGCGTGCACACGCCGCACACACCTATGTATACGTATAGATACATGCATATATTCTCTTTTTGTCAGAAATCAGTTGTTAGTATTAAAATTACAAAAACCTACAAATGCTAATAAATGTACGGATATAATAATAATAAAAATAAAAGAGTAAAGAAAATGATACGCTAGAGAGAAACCATAAGTATTTTATCAGAATACAAATTTATATTTTATAAAAACAACAATTTAACACCACCGTAGTGAAAAAGGGAAAGTTGAAAATTCACAATTAAAAAAATAATAAAAGTATTGATAGCATGATATAATGGGGGATATTTTTAATATTTTATCGGCATTAAGTCGACTAGATTTTAGCAATTAAGTAATACCACTGATAAAAAAAAATTCAAAGTGTTGAATAAACTGCTGCAATATATGCAATTGCGATATAAATTGCATCTACTGAACAAATTATTACCTGGAAATTGATATGATAAACAATCTATTTAACTAAATATTCAATACAGAATATTAATTAAATAATGTTATATTTATAGTTTAACATTTTCGATGTGGGGTAGGTACTATATGCGAATAACATATTTTCAAAAATTAAATTAAAGTGGATTTACTTCTGACAAATTACACTCTTTTTAAATTCATTGTCTTTCCGTTATAGCTTTTACATTTTTTGGAGGTATATTTAAGCATTTTCCAATAAACATAAATATACTTCACACAGGCCAAGAATTTTTTCTCGTTCGACTGACGTTAAAATGTGATTAGATTCGACTTGCGTTCGCTTACAAAAATTATGTCGAACATGGACACACTCTACACGCGAAGTATGGGCGCACACCTTTATGGGAAGCCAACATTTCGCTAGTACTCGATATTTATTATTTATAAACCTTCATTTTATTTTATTTTATTTTCAGGCTCGTGTTTTCTTTTACTCGTGTTGTATCTTAATAGTAGGTCATTCCACTTAAATTGACGCGTATATTTTTTTCAATTATATTCTCAAATGTTATTAAAATTTCCATCCCGCGCAGACAGTGTGGGTGTTGCCTTATCAGAATTTGGTTCCGAGAAACGGGATTATAGCGCTCCTCGATAATTCTTTCCGTGGGAACATGGAGTATCCACTTCCCCTGCACGTTATGCATATTAAAATTTTTTGTCAATGTTCGATGCATACTTATTTCTGGAATATTCAATTCACGGGAAATATCGGCCACAGCCAAGTCTCTTCTTTCATGTAACCTGTTTTAACTTGTTTTTCACAGTGGCGAAGCGCTCTTCGTGTTCAGGTGCCAAGTGGAGAGGCCCTTATCCACTCCCTACTTTAGAAACTCTGCCCTTACGAAAATATTTCATCCAAAATTGTACCGTACTAAATTGACTTGCTTACAAGATCTTTTTGAATTTCATTGGCACTTTTGTCTTAAAGAATACCAAATTTAATAAAATTGCGTCAGTCAAACTCACTAATTCATTTCGATCCATTTAAAAGATATGTAAAATATGTGTTGACAGGTAGGTAGAACTAAAGTTCACTAAAGAATTATCAAACATAATCATTAATACTTCGATCAACCTGCCAAAACGAGAACGAACTTTTACGCGCATGTTTGATTGGAACGACCTAATATAAATATTTTTGTATTACCAGCGCACAGATATTTGGTCAATTTATACATTCAATTATTAATAGTAAGAGCGGATATATTTAGTACCAGGTACACTATTAAAAATTAATATATTTAAATAAAAATTTGAATTGGACTATATTAAATATTTACTATTAGCTTATGTTATTATGGAAGCTTATGCCACTAAAAAAGATGGGATATCCAAAAGTTAATTAGGTTTGGCTCGTGTACCCAAATAAATTACCGAGATTAATTCACACCTCAAGTAGCGTCATGGTAACACCAAGCAACACTCATTATACGGCATACTCACATGTATTTTATTTTATACTAGGTAGACAACTAATAAACCCGACATTTCAGTTTAACAGCTTTAGCTGATATGGTAGCCAAACAGAATATTTCCACCTTTTCCCGAAACATGAAATTTTTGAAGTGTAATTGGAATTACAGAAGATGGACGTCACACTAGAACTAAAATAGTCCTGTGAAGGTTTCACTACGTAATTTACTTACTAAGGTGACCCTAATACCATATGTTGACCTCGTTAACAAATAATGTGGAAAAGTCGTAGAAACAGTCGCTGGGATAGCAAAATAGTCTCCTCCACTTTACAAACTACAAACACCTTTCTGTACGCATGCTACATCTACTCATAATGAATGTAGTCATTGGTAATTTATTTGAGTTACAAAATAAAAAAAGACCTGTTAACTTCGGGCAGAACTCGTATCTATATATTAAACTATTTGCAAATATTAATTTTTCACGAACTAAGTACAATACCAATTGGGTCTTTAAAGAATATACTGTAGTAATTATAATGTAGGTACTGTATATTTAAAAAAATAGGATCTGGTATAATCGCTATAGTTTTCCGTAATCTTCCAATCAATTTGACCAATTGAATTAAACATTTTTAAAAATGGTAAAGAAATATTTCTCTATTAATTGCACCAGAGTCTTAAATGATACCACATAATTGAAAAAAATCAAAATTTTATTGACTTTTTGATTAATTATAAAGTTCAATACTCCGTGTGTTCACGGTGTATAGTTTTTGAGACAATCGGCTACGACGGACGGACTGACAGACACGTGTGTTATTTTATAAGGTTTTCGTTTTTTAGTTTGAGTTACCTAATTCTAAAATTTAATACGGTTTTATTAGAAGAAAAAAAACTACAAACCTTAAATAAATATTTTTTTATGTACCAGCGTTAACGGTACGCTTTTAATTGTGTTTATTAATTTGTAATTAAATTTTAATTTTTAATTAAAAGTTATACTTACACTCTTAATTTATGTGACATATGTCTCCGTTATATCTAACTTTTATGTTAAACGTTTATTAAATAAAATCTGTAGTTAAATTAGAAAATTTATATTTCTTATTTTGTATTTAACCATCACGTTTAATTTTCAAAATTTTGTATTGTTCTATGTACGTGTATGTATGGATGAAAAAATAAAATAATAAAGGTCCCCGCATGCATAAAATGAGAGAACCTCTAAGTAATACTAACATACGTAAACTTAATACTGCCAAACACATTTTTTATGAGTTCATAAGAGCAGCTCTACCACATAATGCGAAATTAATCTGGAATTTGTTTCAATAAAACATATTAATTTTTCTAAATTCAATGTGACCTACTTTATTTTTACTATGTCGCTTTGAATTTGTATCATCGTTGAGATAAAATTTGCGCCTTTCAATCTTGGAAATCGATGCGTAACTATATTATAGGAGAGTACATATTTCTATTTCGTTGCTCGCTTTTCATAACCGAATTTCACGAAGCAAAGTATTAAGAGTTTTCTTCGTGAAATTTCCATATTGGGTGTATTCCTTATTCCCCGAAATTCTGCTGTCAGCTGAATTGGAGATTGAAAGCCCCGCTCTTCGTGTATCCTCACAGACCTTAAGAGATATGATCGAAATCTTTCCATAACATATACCTAATAATAGAATTCACGCATTAAAATAAAACCAGTTTTTATATTTAGGCTCATGCAAATGATGTTATTGTGTAAGCTCGTCTAATTTTCAGGAGGTTATAAATACAGTTCATTACATTATAGAGTACTTTTCAACAAAACTTTGTATTTATAAATGCAATAATCTATAAAAAGTGATTTTAATATCATGTATGCACTTAATTCTACTTGCATGACTTTTTATTTAGGTACACTTCACTTATGTGTATTTATTAAATCACACTTTTCCTTCTGTATCCTAATTATTTTATCGTTTCAAGTAAATAATTAAATTCGATTATCCATTTTCCTGGAAAGGTGAATAATGATAGAAGAATTTTAAAATAAAATTGTTGTAAAAATATTGAATCATTGACAATAGCTGAGTAGTTCGCGACACATAGAATTGAATAAATGCTATGAAAAGAAAGAATTTCGTGCCTTGAAGTAGATAGGCGTAGGTTGATTTTTTACCGTTATTACAGATTTATTTCTTCCTCTTGCCTAAGTTTACTTCTGTCTCTAACGGGAAAATCTTACGTACCAAAAAATATTACTATTTCCATCCCGAAAAAAGTTGTTCTATGTTTATCTTCATGACACGAGTGATGAACGTAAATCAAATAAGTAATTGATAAGTAAAAGCGATAAAAATAACAAACCCAATGTCACAGTTCTAATACTAAGCTATCATTAATGCTATTTGTGCTAATGTAATAAAAGAAATATTTGTAAATAAAAGTACTTTTAAATATATATTCGATTTCCCTTGTGTTTTAAAAATGCGAATTTTAAGAAAATCATTTTAATAAATCTAATTATTTAGGTATGATATTTCAAAGACAATTATTTTGATGAAAATAACCTCGAACTCGGACTTGGACTTAAAGGTGAGGATTACGGTGAATTAAAATATGAAAGAAATTTATCTTTTTTTGTTGATCCGAAGTACTTTCCTTTAAATAGAGAATTAGAAGTTGGCCACTTTATCGTTATCTGAAAGTAGTTCGACTGTTTGGAACGCAAGTTTATAAATAAAAATCGTCATAATTCATTGCAATGTTTAAGAATTATAAGGAAATTCTAAATATATAACATTTAGCCCAAATTTCTTGAAAACAACATGGAAAAATCATTTCATATGACCAAACATCGATTACGAATATATGTTAAGTATTATTTTTGAATATTTCACGTGGATAATATATATTCAAATATATAAGGCAGACAGTTATTAGTTAAGTAAAATTTTCCATTGGATATAAAAAATTATACATGATGAATTTTTGTTTGCATTATGTTAGTACATAAAATGACGCTGCAGTTTCTGTTACAAGTTTAAATATTCATATATAATAAATATTGATGGTTTCGTCGTTTTCCGGTTTGTCGATACTGCTGTAAAAAAATAAAATTGAGTATAGCACGATTTCTACGCATCTGAAATGATTTAACGTGAAACATATAATATTTAGCTCTGTTTGACTAACTTTAAATATGTATAAAAATCTGTTATATATTTTTTACAAAATAAAAAAGAAATAAATATCCTTAAAAATGTATTTAAGTAAAAGGGACATAAGAGATGTCCCATATTGTAAGCAGACTCGACCTGCTAAAAAAAGGTTAATATTTTTATCACTATGAAATGTAAACTACGAAAATAGGCTTGGGCATGGCATAAAGTATATTATCAACATATCTGTGAATACATGTTGTAGAACATACACATACGTACATGGGTAATAGCATAAGTTCCTACAAACTTCTTTTTAACTAAAACAAAGTTTCCTTTTATCACAATAATTGCTTGATTTGATTTTTTTCCTATCAATCTTACTATTAAAGCAATAAATTTAATTTTTCGCCCAATTCTAAAGTTAATTATGATGCTTTGCATAGCTATATCACATTCTTTTGAGATTGTTATTTATTCCATGAACTACAAATAATAAGTTATGTTTTATATAATGGTCTTACACTTGTTTTAGAACTCTTTATACTGTAATTTTTGTAAGGAGTAACTTCGAAATAAATCGTAATAGTGTAATTATTGGAAATAAGTATTTAATATTTAACTTATAATATATGTATCACATGGTAATATTTACGCCATAATGTTATTCATCGAAACAATCGAACGCTTTGGTATTTTGGTTTCTTTTTTCTTCATCTTGTCATTAGGGTCGTTTAAATATTGAATTTCACTTTTTTAAAATTCTTTTTTCCTTTCTTGTCAATATATTTAATACTTTTTTTAACATATTCGTATACTTTCGTTAAATTTGAATACTTTCAAAAACCTTAATATTTCATTTTCCTTTATTTTTATGCCTTTTGTGTTTTTACTAGTTAATGTAATATTTAAATTGATTTGCTTTTGTTTTTATACTTTTAATTATATAGCAACACAAGCTTCGATTTCGGAAATCTTTTATGAATAAATTTTCTCATTTCTTGTGTATGTTACGTTCTTCTTGCAGCGATTAAAAGTAACTTACTTAATTGTTACTCTTAAGTTTTTACAATATTGTTTTAAGGAATCTCTTCCAGTCAACCAGAAACTATTAATCAATTCAAAGGCGGCTGTAAAAATTACATTATTGTAATTCTGACAAAAAAACTGGAACAGAAAAACAATATGCAGATAGGAATAAAAGAAAAAAATGAGGCATGAAACGGATTAAAAATTAAGAAAATGGTGGAGTTAAGCAAGGATTACCTTTTTATACGACAGTATTATCTTTAAGGAGAGGTATTATCTTTTTATATGACCTTTAAGAGGCTATATGGATGGTGAACTTCTGATTTCAGGCTCCAATAAATTTCACAAATTAGTAGCGTGAATAGTATAGGAATGTTCATAAAGGAGAACAATTTTTAGAAATGTGTGGTCACGTCTCCACGATCCACGATCCACGTCATGGGCATATAATTTCATGAATTTGTCACCGAGGTAAATGGTCTAATGGTCAATAGAATGGTATAATGAAAGCTGTGATAAATAATTTCTGTTGATTTTAGAAACAAACCTCTAGCTACTGATGATAATAGCATGAGACTTTACTAGGCTTACTAATAGATCAATATTTTGGCCCCACTGACTGATCAGTTTTTATTCAAAATTTAAATTTAGTAAGTTAATTGCAACATGAATATTATGAAAGTTAATACTTGTATAAATTATAAAATAATCTGTTTATGAATGACAATTGTTATGTAGGTCGTTGGTATTATTGTCCATAAAACAGAAAAAGAGAGTGGAGAAAGCACACTGCCTTGACGTACGTCAATTTACTTAGAACAAGTATTCCATTGTGGTGAAAACTTGCTTATTTATATGTAAACTTAAACCCTTCTATAAACAGTTTTGAAATGTTAATTGATTTCATGCAAGCTAATAAACAATTAAATGTACACAATTAAATACGCTACTAAAAATAGAATAGTGAGTTACATGTTATTCATGGGTAAACATATATCACTAGTTACAATTATTAAAGCTGTAAAAGCATTGCAAAATGATGATAGAAAAAAATTACTAATAGGTTACGTGTGATACGTTCAAAATTGTTTGACTAATATGGTAAAATGGACAGTAGACCAAACTTTTAGGTTCTGTAGGGGTAGAAATTTTGAGCGATGGCGTAATATGGGCCTTTATATTTATTTTTAGAAATTAATTATTTTATTATTATTTAAATAAATAATTAATTATTATATGTAATATTAATATTATAATAATTATATTAATTATTATAATATATAATATATATAATTATATTAATTATTATAATATATAAATAATTCATTATTTTATTTATTATTCGTAGTGTCTAACTTTTTTCCTTGGTCAAGGATTGTTGAGGGTGTGGCAAAATAAGAATTTCATAATTTTTTATCCAATTAGCAACGTTTATTTTCCCTCATTTTCCTGCACCTAGAGTATATAGAAATATTTACCTTTAGTAAATAAACATTGGGTAATTTAACTAGAAATACATTTTTCCACATATTTTCACTTATTCTTAATACTCTGACAGTTTACCAGCCCTAAAGACAAAGATCAAACTTGTATTTACATTTCGCTTCGTCTCTCTTAGCCCTGTGCTTCCAAATACTACCATTAAGCCACGGATCTGCTATGCGTTTGATTCATTTAAAAGTATAATGCAAAAACGTTCTCTGTGAATGGTGAAAATTTGAAAATATGAATATTTATTCAATTTTCAGAATAAAAAATATTTTTTTCATTTACTATTCTTATCATTCAAATAGAGGTAAGATGCATAATAATTTAGATTTCTCAAATTCTGAGAATTTACATAAAATAATATTCTCAAATTATATACTATATTAGTATGTATATTCTTATATTTAGAACACAAATTTGTTTTAAACTGGGGGATTCCATTGAGTTTTAATTACGAAAAACAATAATAAGTATATTAACCGTCTTTTGTCTGGATTCAGAGGTCTTATACATTTTACACCATCAATTTATTTCTTACAGTAATATTGTTTTATGTATCAAAAAACAGTTAATTTTTGTGCAATATTACAAAAAATAACATACTTTCCAAAATAATATTTTTTGTATAATTCTCTTCTTATAAATTGCAAAAGTGATTCTAGTGGAATTTATTGATTAGTTATTTGAGATACAATACGGAAAGGATTGATTAGTTATTTGACTTACAATACGCACAATGTAATAATTTGTTAGCAATTAGTTGAGTTATTTGGCTCCAAACTAGAAAATACTGACAGTCTACATACCTGACAAAACATAACTTTTCATACTCATGTATATATTTAAGTTATAGTGAACTTTCAGTTTCTAAATATTGTTTTATGTAAATTATAAAAATTTCGTCTGCACTTGCAGGCAGGAAATGGGGATTTAATAAAAATTAACGACATCCTACAACTTTGTGATTAAAATAAACCTTAATTTTTTCGTAAATCCTATTTGTTTGTTGTTGAAACATTGATATTGCTCTATTATAAATAACGCTCAAATTACCAAAGAAATACCTTCGATGCCCTTAGAAGCTTCAAACGTTCCTGCTTGTGTTTCACTCCTACTACCTCGAGTTGTTTATTTATCAAAACTTTCATTGGACAATTGTTCATTCTACTAATTATAAGTACTCGAACATTTAATCACAGCCAACAGTTTACACCTGGAACACAATTTCGTACCTCGATGCGAAAAACTCAAATTTGTCTTAATACTAATTATGGAAATGTAATAGAGAAAGACGATCTTCACATTGAGGTTTTCATGTATTTTTAATCAATTAACTTAACACAATAGCTAATATTTGAACTGAAAGAAAATATGCGAAAACTTGTCAAAATTTTTTTCTGAGTAGTAAAAAAAGAAAACGAAATACTGTTTCGACACATGTGAAAATTTTCATTGAATAATATATAAGTTGACTTCATAATGTAGCGATAAAACTTTTTTGCGCATATTGTTTTGACATCAAAGTAATAATTTATTTTGGACATAAAAGTAGCATTTGCTTATAGAAATTTATAATACGGACAAATATAAAAACCTACCATCAATCATTAGTCATCTTACTCAAAAATGAGTCTTCTTCCCTGCCTTTTTTGCATAATTTTCAACTTAAAATTCAGGAAAATTTACATTTTGACTTCGAAAAATTTCGACCCATGTTTTAGGGAAGACTTTATTTTTATATTTTTTTTATTTCGACGTATGTTTTAGGGAAGACTTTATTTTTATATTTTAATAAGAACCTGACAAGTACCACTAATTTATACTTTGGATTTTTAATCTAGAAGAATTAACTGTTTTGAAAGTATAAAGCGAACTAAAGGTGAAAAAAAAATTTACACGGCATTAAGATATACGTATAATTTTTTTCTTTATATATATATATATATATATATATATATATATATATATATATATTTATATATATATATATATTTATATATATATATATATTTAAGACTAATAAATATACAATTTTTTGTTGTCTGTCTATCTTTTTAATTTTACGAAATTAACGTAAAATTTTTTTTCTGATATTATCAAGGTACAAATTTTTTTCGAGATATCGACGGTAATGATTTGATATATTTAGTGACAAGCATGTATTATTTATATACGTATATGTTTAAATAAATGATATATTATAAATATGTTTATATAAATGTACTGAAGTATTTTTTTCATATTGTATACGTGTGTTATTGTATATTTTTCTGTACGCATATGCTTAAATATAACGATAAAACATTGAACCAAATTTCCAAATCTAAAATCTAAATAGAAATTATTTCTTTATTTCTCCTTACGACGAGACGCAAGGAGAAGTTAATATTGTGTAGGCTGTTACATAAGTTTTTATACCCTAGTTCAGGTCAGTATTTTTTATTTGCAGAAATATTAAAACACTGAAACGCAATTCACTTCTTGTGTGCTACTCTGAATATATGTGTTAATATTAAATTTCAATACATTTTCCAATTATAATTATTGCGAATTAACTCAATCATATAATCTCGTAATAACAGTTTCAAATTTCTTCAGTGGAAATTGAATGACATCTAGTTTACTTGCTATTTTGTTCAAAGAAAACTCAAAACAAAAATTCTTGAACTTATTTTTGCTTAGGAAATTCATTGGAAAATATCAAGTTAAACAATTCAAATGTTGTTAATATCTAGTTGACAAAATCTTATGAAAATTATTTCTTTAAATTTCCTCTTTATTGATTTAAAAAATATATATATCATATAGAAAAATATATATATCGCTTTCAATAAATGACTAATTATTGATATTACATTTGTCGTGACATTGTGAGTAATATATGATGTAAGAGATGTGAAAAACGGAAAAACAAAACTGTTTTTACAAGAAAATTGGGCCTATTTCAAATAACCACCGAGAAGAGCATTAAAAAGTATAAAATATTGGATATATAAAATATTTGAAAATTGATTTGTAACCAGAAGCGATATTGTACAGTTCAAATTCCAACTAAATAATCGTATTTTCCTTATTTTACTTCGTTCTCTATGACCAGTTTCTGAGGTACATTTGACAACAGCTTATCTACTCAATATCTCTATTGAACCGACAGCTTGTCAAAAATCGTTTCATAATACCCGATAGCTAGTTGTCAGTTCGATAAACTCCCGTTAAGTTAACTGAACAAAAATGGCCGTTTGACTATTCCATAACAGCAAATATCATACATGAAATTGACATTAACTCTAACCTTTTCGTATTATTTTAAAAAGTATGTATTAATGTTTATATGGACCCGGAATCCATATTCTCAAATATGGATTGTGTAACTATAATTTCCATTTTTTCATCAAAATCTGATGGAGATGTTATTCATTTTATAAATAATATCTTAATTCGAAGAAATTTGAGAGATCGTAGAAATCCCTTAGAAATTATTACAGATGAAGAGTGTAAAATGAGATATAAATTTGACAAGAATACTGTGCAACATTTATGCGAAAAAATTAATAGTAACACAGCTCCTTTAACTCACCGTAAATATGCATAATTAGTCCATGTTAGATTATTAACTTAAATAGGAAAGTATGTAATTTAAGAAGTATGAGTAGATATAGGAGAGTAAGAACAGTTATAACAACATGCACAAGCAGAAGCCAAGTTCTTCATCGGTAGTTTTTCTGTTGTCACATAAACGTTAATTTTAAATTTTGTTAAGTCGGCGGCACACTTATTCATATATAGTCAATGTCATTAACAAAATAGACAATTTTCCAACAAATGTTTACTTATTAATTAATACGAACGCGCCTTAAATAATATTTTATTTCGAATATATTGAATAAAATATGTATTCCATTCAAATACGTTTAAAATTTAGTTTTGAAAAAGAGCCGTCTAGTGGTGCGCAGGAGAAATGCTTATAGAACCAATAGTCATCAATGGAACGAAAAAGTGCAGCATTTATAGTAATTTGTAATTTATCGCACCAATAGCTTTAATTAACCAATAGCTATAGAAAGGTTATTCAATATCCTCAGAGCCGGCCGGAGTGTTTATGAAGAATAATATGCTCAGTATTTTCAAGCAAGGTGTATTTGTACAAATGCATGTGAGGAAAAACATTGTGAAAATTAATTAATACGAGTAGGGTTAATTTCGAAAATGTTCAGCGTGTAGCGGTTGAAAGGAAACGTATGGTTAGAAGTAAAATATTGTGACGAAAAGATAAGAATTTCTATTAAAGATTTGACAACACCGTGTCAAAAAAAAAGATTTATTTAAAAATTTATTTTTTCCTTCAAATAAAAACCCAATTAAGAAATGTTAGTTTATTTTCGCCCTTCGTTTGTGTGTTTATATATGTATGTATATATATATATATATATATACACACATACACACACACACACATACATACATATATACATATACTTAAGATTTTTTTAAATTAACATCAGATCTGTAACACAGATAGAATGGCTTTTTTGAATTACTAAGTTATGGTGTAATAACGCCTGGTCGTAGTTGCAGATTAATATATACTTTGTTGTACCCATAATGAACTTGAATATTATATGAACACAATAGGTTTGTGACCTTCGTAGCAGTTATTAATAAGTCCCTAAAACAATTTAATAACTTTTCTAATTATATTTATAAAAATGATTTACTTTTAGCAAGATGTATGGGCCTATATGCGAACTTGGCAACGCCGTATCATTATAAGGCGTTCGCACTGTAATTTAAATTTTATTCCACGTGTCGAGTCATTAATTCAGTATTTGACGTGGTGTCATCACGGTGAACGTCTAGATTATCATCAGCAAAATAATAATTACAACTCTTCTTTTGATCCAGCACTTTATAGAATTGCTTAATAAAGAAAATGACAAGCTCTTAGTCTAGAATTTGGGTTATTTTAGAGAACCAGCTGTTAATTGATAATGTTTTAGAATTTATGGTTTACGCGTCATAATCATATTGACTATCTGTCTCTTGACTGAAAAATTGCATCTTTTTATACGAATCTAAATTGCGATTAAATTTCCCAATAAAATAAATTGAGTAGCATTATCGTTTACAATCACTCAAATATTCTTTATTTCATGTTATAAGAAATCCTTTTCTTAAGTTTATGCGTATTTGTAATCACGTGTGGGAGACACGTGATTACACATTTCATTTTACTATTAATCTTCTTAAAAAATTCCTTTCTCAACATAAAGCTTCAAATAGATGTAAAAAACCAAGTACTCGTAACGTAGCGCACTGAACACTAGAATAACTCGAGATGAAGCAAAAACTCTTTAACCTAAGGCAAATGAAACATTCTGACAATCTGAGATCGCAAATAAAAGTGGTTCATGCATGCAAAATAAGGAATAGTCGATGTCTTCGTACCCTCCAAAACTGTGACGTACACAATACGTAGGATGTGCATCCTTTCTCCTTTAAATTAACTACGTTATCATTTCTGTCGCAAATTTTGTACCACTTTACAGTTTTAAAAATCAATTCTTTTGAATATCTTGAATTCTTATATGATATTTGTGGTTCAAAGTGGCCAAATGACGACCGATTGTAATCGCTAATTAATAATTACTTTTGGAAATGACGACCGATTGTAATCGCTAATTAATAATTACTTTTGGAAATGACGACCGATTGTAATCGCTAATTAATAATTACTTTTGGAAATGACGACCGATTGTAATCGCTAATTAATAATTACTTTTGGAAAAGAAATAATTGATATAAAATTTTTAACTTGAATTGAAGCACAAGATTGAAAAATACCTGAAAATTTCTAAGTAAAAAGCTACAAGTTACATTAAATTTGTAGTTATATGAATATAAAAATCTCAAACATTTAATCGTACCACGAAAGCAACCCTTTTAAAGGGTAATTTTAAAACTTCTATTATTTGATATCAGAAGGCTACAGCGGATGACGATTAATTGTTCAAGTCAAGAAGGAACAAGAGTTAAAGAAATATTCAACAAACGCAGAATATTGGGATAGCAAAATAGGATTTCAATTAAAAGTTATATGGAAAGGTAAGAAAATTGCATCAGTGGAAAAAAATGTTCACGGAGATTCATAGTGCGCGACAGTTAAAAAATTTTTGCAATAAAAAAATTGCGTCGCGTCGTGGGAAGCCTGGCAAATGTGAAATATAAAAATTTTTTTATATCTAAATATTTTTATTTAAACGAATTTAAAACGATACGATACAAATATTCAGATAGTTGTTAATAATAAAATATTAATTTAATTTTTTTTATTTATTTTCATGAAATAATTTATCACAGAACTATTTCTGAACAATCTGTTGAAAATATATTTTTAATTTTAGCTGTCAAGACATTAGCCGACAAGACGCAAAGCTGGCCCAACGGTTCATTACGACGTGGCATCAAAATATTTTAATAGGCTATTTGACTTGTTTTATTAAACTGTTTTGTATAGTTCTGTTTTTTATTAGAAGCACACTACGTTTATATTGATACAGGATATATGACGTATTTTTCAAATAAATCACTTTTAAACTTTAAATTTTCAAACTCGCGCTAAAAACGCAATTTGCGTAATGGTGACGTCACACACACTCTATTTGAATTCATAAATTATTTTTTATTAAAAAAAATATTTTTCATACATAAAATGTAAAGCATGAACGTATATAATGTAGCTCTTAATATTATGCCGAAATTCAATGGCGACCCAAATAACAGGTAGTGGTTTTTGAGAATGTGCGAAGCTACTTTACTGAAGTATTATGACAATATCAATCCTAACTATTTTTAAAACATCACTGTCCTATTTATTGGAAAATCAGAAGACAAAGTGAAGGAAATAATAAATATGGTTCCGAAACGTAGGATCACATTAAATAAGTTCTGATTCATAATTTTTCAGTTCAAAGGGATTAATATTCTTTGAATAGTGATTTAATCAATATAAAACAAAAGGATTCAGAAAATCCACAATATTTTTATAACAGATAGACTATCTTATTACAATTATGAATTACATGAAGTCGATAAAATTGTAATACAATGCAAAAACAGTTTTTTTTACAATACAAATATTAAAAAATTTTTTATCGGCACTTGAAGAAACATTAGATTCTGATAGTGTGACCTTCTAATATGCCTACTACTTTGCAATATTTGAAGGAAGAAGATAATTATCTATATGCAAAAACGTAATAATCCATCTCCATATACTGAACCTATTTTCTATTTTAGGAAACCTAATAATAACTCCTTATCCAGACAATAGTCCCATGTCCATTTCTTCAAACAATCCTATGCCCATTCATTTAATATCCAAAAATTCAATGAATCGCCGTGGTACCAACATAAGAGGCAATTTCAGAACTTCCCCCAACCCAATTTTACGCAAAATAATTACACGCATTATTGTTAAAAATAACAATATAAAAAACAAACCAATCGGAACCGATGAGTATCATTTTATATGCTTCTGTAAAGACATCGCCATATGGAAATAATGACATAGGACCATATAATCACTTTCAAAATGTAGTACCATCTTTCCATTACACATCTGAAGAATTACATATCAACGAAGGACAAGAAATAGGGTTACTAATATAAATTAAAAATCCTTTTTACGGACTAGATTTTAATTGAGAACCCTCGCGCGAATATTATTACGAAAAAAATTAAATTCAAATTCAAAAATTTTCCATTAGACATTTTCCACAAACATTGCATGAAATAATTGAAATCAATTCTCAAATGACGAGACAATTACCCTTTATAGAGAAGAAAAATCCACCCATAAATATACTAATCGACACAGGTACTAATCAATCTTTCATTTCATTTGAAACAGTAAGAAAATACTTTAGTCGATATACTCTTAATTTTGACCGCAGATTATTAATTTTCATTGCACAACTCAAAACAACTATTCTTTTAAAATATATATTTTTGACTAATTTAAAGTCGGTGATATTCCTAAATTCTATGTGTACAAATTTTATAACATATTCAATGACCTCATAGGATTTGAAATGTTAGAAAAATTACAAGCTAAAGTCGATTTTAACAAAAAAATATTAATAACTTTACAAGCCATCACACTAAACGCAATAAATTCTGGAAGCACATATTTATTTGAAGATTTTATGCGATCACACAGTAAACAGCAAGTTAATATACCTGTTAATATATTTGAAGGCAAAATTCACATTCCTGAAACCAACTTAAATAAATGTTTTATTACTTCAACTGTAATCAATGTTTGTGAAATCTATGATTACGCAGAAATAAGTAACCCAACTCATAACAACATAATAGTTTACTTGACAGAAACCTTAATAGTTTTTAATCGCACGAAAAATTTTCACTTATAAAAATTTTGTTTAATTTTTCAACTAATATGAAACAAAATTTAATTAGAACGAATCATCATAATTTGGAGAAAAATAATTAAATCATTAAATTATGCAAATAACATTTAGACATACTTTAATTCGAAAATTCACTTTCAACTTTTACGAACATAATTAAATATGAGATTAAAACTCATGACAAGCTATCGATAAATACTAAACATTACCGTTACGTAGTAATATATAAAGAAAAAGTTGAATTCCAAATTAATAAAATGTTAGAACAGAAAATAATACAGCCGTCAAACTCTCCATGGTCATCCACTATCTGGATTGTACCAGAAAAAGCGAATGAACCAGGTATTTACCTGGTTATAAAATGGTACATTGTTATAGACCACCGAAAATAAAGTGAAAAATAATAATAAGTACCGGTTCTTAATATAAACGATGTATTAGGTAAGCTCAGTGTTTTCGATGCTAGCAGATTCCTTTCAATTGAAATGCATCCTAATAACATCAAAAATGCATCTTTTAATATAAAAAATGGACACTATGAATATCCTAAAATGACTTTCGGTATTTAATGCTCCATTAACAATCCAACGAATAATGTATAACATTCTTAAAGGATTACAAAATATTATTTCGGTAATATATTTAGATTATATCGTAATACTTTCAACATCCCTTCAGTTCAATATGTTCATATTGTTAATCTTGTAAAGGTATTCGATGTTTACGGAACTCAAATTTTAAAATTCATTTATAAAAATTGGAATTAGTGAAACAAGAAACTATCTCGGGCCTCTTATTACCCTCGTTAGTATCAAGCGTAAACTGGACAAAATTAAAACAATTCTAAACTATTCCATACCAAAAACAACAAAGTAATAAAATTTCCCTAGATCTAATGGAATATTTCAGAAAATTCATCCCTGATTTTGCAAAATTTACTTAATTCTCACGTCATTCTTTAAAAAAATGTTAAAACTGATTTTACCCTAAATACACAAAGTGTTTTAAACATTGTCAAAAAGTTTTAACTTACTATCCTTTACTTCAATATTCAAATTTCGAAAAGGTATTCAATTTAATAACAGATGCCTCCCACAACGCGGTTGGAGCTGTCTTTTCACGAAGGCCCATTAATACTGTTAAATCAATTATGCCTCACGAACACTTAACAACAGTGAAATAAATTATTGTACTGTCAAAATAAATTATTGTAAAAAATATTTATAAGATATAAATTGGGTTACGAAATATTTTGAACCTTATCTATTTGGTAGAACCTTATCTATTTGGTACCTTATCTATTTGGTAGAATATTATAACTAATCATAAACTGCTACAATGGGTTATGTCGCTTAAGGAACCTAATTCTAAACTTGTATGCTGGAGATTTAAACTAGAAAAGATCGAATATAAATTAATTTACAAAAAAGGTAAGTACAACACTAATACTGATGCAATTTAAAAATATGATAAATAATAATAACTTATCTTCATTTTTGGACATAAACTCTTCAAACGAAGCAGTAGGTCATGAAAACATGTCGATTATCGCGAATTCAAACGAAACTCCGCAATTTGCTTATCTAGATGTTCTTTATATAATCGAGAAGAAATATTCAACGAAACTATTAACATAAGTGTAAAAAAAACAATACTAAAAATACCTATTTTCCCAAATACTTTTACTAAATTTTTTTTAATAATTTATTTCCGATTCAAAGTGGATCGAAAATTGGTTTTCCATTCACCCAATAAACCAAAAATAAAAAAACATATTATCAAATAAAAAAAGGATGAATGGACTAACCAGATTCGATAACATCAAAGATGCCATAATTAAATTTCACAAAGACGACATGAAACCACATGTATAATACGGCACCTGGCTACGTGAAGAAAAATACATTCTTAACATTGTGATTATACTATAAAATGCATTTAAAAACTCATCATTTAAGTTAAAACTCTACAAATCACAACTCCACATTATAATCGATACAGAACGTCGACATGAATTTAACAAGGCTCTTCGTAAAAGTAAAACAAACCTCCGTGGCATACTTGTTACCCAGCAACAAATAAAAAAGCGCTATTATTGTTAAGTAGTTGTCAAAAGTACCAAATTTTTAAAAACGAAGGACACCCCAATAAACGGCAGGTTAACATGTATTCTTAAAGAAATCTTTCGAAGTTTTACATATCGACATGTTTACAGTTAAAAAACAAAAATTCCTTATAGTCATCGACACATTTTCTAAATACGTTCAGGCGTATTCACTGGATAGTTTAACGGCTATAAGTATCGTAATCGCGCTTGTTGTATACATCACTCAATATAGCTTAACCTCATGTGTAACAGCAGACCAGGCAAAGGAATTTAAAAATTATCTAAGGAAATAATTTGTCCAGGTAGAGCACATATGAATTTTAGGTCAAGAAAGACTTAGTACATTCAGAAAAAAAGTCATGCTTTATGCCGTATTGGGTTATAAACATTTCTAATGTTCCGTAAGAAGGAAATATAAAAATAAAAAACAGATATTTGGAAAATAGAGATCCTCTTGATATTAAAATTCATATAATTTTATAATATCTTGTAATTTTGAAACACTTTTTACAAAATTATGTAAAAACATAGGACAATCCACACAAAATTTACATAATAAATTAAATTGAGATTTAAAGAATAAATAGACTATAGCTATGATGCTTACAGAGAAAATGTATTATTTTGCTGAAAAATCAATCGGTAGGTGAGATAAACCAAACAAATTTATAAGAGAAATATGCACAGACCCTCGAGTAAACAAAAGACTCCGCCTTAGCTTAGAAACTTTAAACATAAACTATGTATTTTTGTACTATTTTAACCCAGATGAACAAAAAGAAAAAAACATTGGAACTTGGAAGTCAAATTTCAACGCTTACTGAGACCGCTCACTACATACTATCAGTTTTTAATACCCATCAATTTTAATACATTTTCGACTTCCTAACAAGCCTCTACAATTTAATCAAACCAAATTATACAAATTATTCCTCAGTAAAAACAGGCGTAAAAAATGCTATCGCCCGTTCACGTATATACGTTGCCCATTACAGCATCTAATCATCATAAGATAGCAATAACATACTACAGACACTCAAAATCTTATGACAAGTAAACAAATAAATCATTAGCGATCAAACAACAAATTCTTTATTAATTGAAAGGATAGAATATTACATAGCCAACACTTTATTACAGCCAGAAATTGCCCTGTATACACTTTTATTTCCAGTTCTACAATAACGAATTTATCGCATTTCCTTCAAAATCATAATAAAATACTAATACAGAAAAGATGTATATCAAAGTTAAGATGAAAAATATACTTGTTAGCCTTTTATATTCAGCATAAATAAAAATACATATCTTAGTACGTCCTCTTGAAGGTCTTGCAAATTTACAAATCAAGAATAGATTTACTGCTCGCCTACTCAGCACTTCATGGTTAGAAGGAATACAAGGGACTTCTTTCATTAAGTTCAAGAAAGTCCCATAGCAAGCTCGAATGTTTACCGCCCGCCCACTGAATATATCCTGGTAACGCGAATCCCAGCACATCGCAGGATATAAAAGCCGTTCTCATCAAGCGCAAATCTATTGAAATACAAAAATTCGTGAGGTTTTCTCTGTGATTATATATACAAGTTAAAAATGTTTGTTTTTATTTTTTTAATTCTAAATTTCATAGAATTATATTAGTCTTCTCGACCTCTTATTATGTAAACAAAACCTCCAAATTTCAAATGTAAACAGTAAGTTTATGGTTGGAATTGATTGATGTGTGACCAATAAGTCAATGAAATGTTGACTTCATATAATTGAATTCCAAAAAAACGCAAGTCTTCAAATATTTTTGAGTGATAGTGTAAATACATATAAATGAGAAGATTTTTTCAGATTGTAAAATGCGGATTCCCCTAAAAAATATAATTATTATAAAATAAAAGCAAAAGATAAAAAAATCTCTGAACTAACAGCATTATCGATTTTTTTTTTCAAAAAATTTTCGTATCTAACTATTCAAAGTTGAATAAGGTTTTCGGCATATCTCATCGAACTGCGCTTTGAAGATGCCTCGGGGCGTTCGGTAACAGTAACCCGGTACCAGTAAGCTGCAGTTAAAATAGTGTATTTCGAGCAGTTTACATATATATATATATATATATATATATATATATATATATATATATATATGTACATATATATATATATATATATATATATATATATATATATATAAATATTATTTTATTCAGGAAATAATAAACGAAAACCTTTGTTGTTGTAAAAGTATTTATATGGATTAGGTTGAAAGATTAGTTTTAAGGAAACTACTTAAAATGTTGCCCATGTAATTATGAATTTTAAGTATTTAATAAATAACAAAGTAATAAAGAAAAAAATATAAAATTTAGTTGTTTTCCACTTCTTGGTAATGAATTTTCCTTTTTAATATCCCATAAGAAAACAATTGTGGTATTTAAATCGTGCTGAAAAAGATGTAATATACCAATTTGCATTTGTTCTGATAAATTCAATTCAACTAAGCTGTGAAGTATTGTAACGATTTGAAATGAAATTTAATATTTCACCAGCCAGCGAGTTGTACATCCTGATAGGAATCTCGTTAGTGGCTTTTTAGAAATAGAACTGTTCCGACTTGACAACTATTTTAATGTTACAATTGGAAGAATTTAAACATGAAAATAATGAAAATAACCTAGTTGAATAAAGTTGCCTTAAAAAAATGTTCATTCATCAATGAACGGAATTTTTCGTAATAAATCTGTTGTCAGCTGATTTAGTATTTCACTACAGAAAGTCTCACCCATCACGTAGTTAAATATTCTAATAATTATACAAACAAAACAAGGTAATAAATAGATATTCAATTGGCGCAAATATGAATAATTGAAATAAAATTAGCTTGCAATTTTTTTAGACACATTTTACAGTAGATATATCTTTCCCATAAATATCGTATAGAAACGTGAAGAAGGATCAATAAAGGTAACAAAGTCAAATGATGTTATACCATTAAATAAAAATCTGTCAAGCACATGTCCCATGATGAGGGCTACTTACATATTTAGTCATTTACAAATAATTAAGTGTATATATATATATATATATATATATATATATATATATATATATATATATATATCTACTAAACCATTTACAAATATAAAATTTTGCGCAACGTAAGCCTACTGCACTCTTCATAGGTATTAAACCATGGCGCAAATTTAAATAATTACAAAGTCAAGGATAATCACTACACTTTTGATACAACTTTTTGAGTGGTTTCGGAACTAAGGGGGTATGACATATTTTTGTGCAGATACACCGTTTAAAATTATAACAAATATATTTTGGGACCTTTATTTTAAGCCCTTTCAAACTATATCCCATATTAAATATGGAATTAAAAAAAAATTCCGCTTTTACCCCTTCTCTCAAATTTTTTTTTAAAATTTATTCTATCTTTAGCTATTGGGATATGTGTAGATTGATACGGTATAATACTTAAGCAAAGTTCCTACGTCAAGCGGTTGTCGAGTAAAAACGTGGTAAATTTACAAGGAGACACGTGAATGGTTCCTCCTATAATGAATGGTAATGGTTCCGTTTTTTCTTATGAGGTATGATACCCATATATATAATACACACATAATTACATATATATTTATGTATGTATATATATATATATATATACATATATATGTGCGTGTGTGTGTATATACATATATATGTACATATTTATTTAAATTTTTTAAAGTTTTTTTACTTTTTTCTGAAATAAATAATTTTTGAAATGGATGAACATTATTTTTTTTATTATGTGTATATAGGATGAAATATATTTTGAATATTGTTATTATGAAGCTCATTTAATAAGCCTTAATTAGCTAAGATTGAACAATGATTTCTTTATAGCTAAGAAAAGCTAAACAAGATTATTTAAAATATTCCGACGTTAACAATACAACGAAAAACGTGCTTTAATGACATAATTTCCCAATTCTATTCAGTGTAGTGAAAATGTTCAAGTCTGTGTATACGTGCATGACGATCATGCACTTTTACACAGACGGTCGGAAGTTTAGTTAAGCTATAGTTCCGACGAGAACATCAAGAACCTTTTGTTCATCGAAATTTACCTTCTAAGTTCATTAACCTGGTTGCGTCGAGTTCGAGGCAAATGTTGCAGTCCGCCATTTTGTACACGCTCAATTCTATTTGTATATTCAAAGTTACATATCGTGTGAGGAAACTAACTGATGAAATAAGTCAAATATTCAGTCTTACTATGGAGACGAAAGTAGATTTTAAATATGGAGACGAAAATATATATTTATATCATCGGTTAGCTTTTCTAATGCATAGACTTTCACATTGTCAATTGCGCTATTTTTATTATATTTACTCCAACTTTCTTAAGGTTAATGTTCAGCGATAATCGGCAGAAATCGTCACTTAAGGGAAAAGCGTTATGCCCCTTCCAGGCGACCTTTCCCTCTCATTCCCTTTCTATTATATAGATTATATACGGATGTATGTGTGTCTGTTCATGCGACTATCGACATTCGAGCAGCAAGGATTGTGGATGGTTAGCTGTATAACCTCAATTCTAAACCCGTGTTAATATTATTTTAACTTATTTTTTTTATTCTACTGGCTTTCTACTGTAAGACCGTTTCTGATTCGACATGTACTTATTTTCATTATAAATTATTGCTTGAATTTATAATTTTTTTTAATAGTATTTTATTCATTTTTAATATTAGTGAATTGTATCAATTATTAAATATTAAAAATTTATAAGTAACAAAAAAAGTTAGGCCAATTCATTTAATTTCTTTATCACTTTATTATTTATTAAATACTTAAAATTCATAAATTACAGTAAATTGTTATCATATTAATTTATTTTCATTATTAATTAAACTTTATTTAGACTGTTTCAGTAAATTTAACAATTCATTATACTCATTTAAATTTTTGAAATATGAAAATTTAAAATAAAATATTTAGAATAAAAGTAAATAGGTTTTAACTTTTATTATAACTAAATTTAATTCGAAAAGTAATTTAAAATTTCATTAATTAATAAAAAAAATAGAATAACTAATCTTAAAAAAATATAAGTAATGAAATTTTAATTTTTAAGATAATTTAATTTAAACTTAAAATTAACTTTAAATTTAATTGATTTATTAATTAAATGTTAAGATTATAAAATACGAAAACATTAAATTTTTAGAATAATAAAATTGATATATTCTTAAATTTATTATAATCTTAAATTTAATTTATTTTTGAGATAATTAAAATAAAAAGAATTAAGTATAAATTTAAAATTAACTTAAAATTCAATTTGATTGATTAAATAAAAAAAGGAATTAATTGGTAGGGTAATAAAATTTAATGTTAAAATGAGATATAAATTTAATTTAATTTTGATACAATTAAAATAAAAATATTTTAATTTTAAAATGCTTAAATTTTAATTCTAATTGAATTAAATTTAAAATTAATTTTAATATGAAACTTTATTATTCTAAAAATTATTGTTTTATTTTTTCAAACAATCTAAATACAGTTTAATTAACAATGAAAATAAATTAATATGCTGGCAATTTATTGTAATTTATTAATTTAAAGTATTTTGTTATGAGAGGGGAACTTCGTTCCTAACGGG
Source organism: Druceiella hillmani (assembly GCA_039881145.1). Classification (NCBI taxonomy): domain Eukaryota; kingdom Metazoa; phylum Arthropoda; class Insecta; order Lepidoptera; family Hepialidae; genus Druceiella; species Druceiella hillmani. The sequence goes on from JAYKKI010000014.1 coordinate 25,480,972, forward strand.
GTTCCCCAACCGCACATTTTGTTATTAATTTTGTTTCAATATTAGCCATTCGTTTCATTTCCATTCACAACCTAACCACCAAGAAGCCAATGATTAAAATAAGGGATTATAGAAAGAAAAATATTATAATGAAAAATACAAATATAGTTCATATGATATCGCTCCCTTTTTTGGTAGGACAACCGTATTGAAAAATGTCCACATACCACAACTTTTCCTTCTACATTAGTCTTGTTGACATCTAGTCCAAGTTTTTTTCAGATTGTCGTATTTTCTTCTAGCTATGCAGCCAACGGACGTAAGTAATCGCTGCAGGCACATGGTGAATAATTTTATTTTTATCTTTGAAAATGGAAAGTTAATGCGTTGAAACTTTTATAGATTGCGGAATATCCAAAGTTAATACCACATCTAGATTGAGTCAATTTTATCTGTATGATCTTTCTAATGTTTCATTTTATACGTAAAGATAAATCATATAAAAATATTTACTAATTTTGATTTGGTATCTGTATAGAGATATATTTCTCCTATTCATTTTTTGCTTCCTACTTGCTCCATCCAGAGGATGGTTGGATATAATCTGATTGTGGATATTAAATAATTGAATTGGTTAACAGTTTGAAAACTATTTTGCCCTTACGACCACTTTCCCCGATACAACAAAACTTAAATTGTAAATGCTAATTCTCTTTCTCTTGATCTGCAAGAGCTTCTCTCGTATCGTGTTTCCTATATGTTGAGGATGCAATTATGCTTATATAATTTAACTTAAGGGATTCATACCGCCGTCTCCTAGTTTTCATAAATATATTTTAGTGCTATGTGATGTTCTGGAACGTACCTCCCTCTAATAATAAATCACATGTGTGCCCTTCGCATTCAGTCGAAGGTATAAAGTAGTCTTTATAGCAGGTAGTCACTGGGACTCATGACCTTTTCGTTCAAGTTTACATTAAATTTTTGCTCTCTAGTACCTATTACGAAACTATTCTCGAATCTACCATCACATATACGATTTGGGATGACAGGTAAAAATTGCGGCAGGTACTTATTTACCTGCGATGATAAGATGACTATGCGAGTTCTAGCTTTTATTAGTGGAACCTTTCTTATGTACTAGTAGTAGAACCGAATCTCTTCAGTTGTTCTGTCACTCATAATTTCTCCAGACTCAATTGCGTAGCGACAGAATAAGTTTTTTCGATTTAATAGGTCTCTGGCTTCAATTGTACAAATAGAAGCCTGATATGCTTGAGTATTGGATAAACTGCATTTAGTTTCAATTTTGGAGCAGGTGATTTTTAAAAACTTTTTTAATACCTGTGACAGAGATTATATATTACGCGACATCTCTATTTATTTCTAGTCAGAAAGAGCCATTTTTCGGAGCATTCCTTCCTTATTTTACGATTATTATTTTAACTGTCATCCAGATTTTTCTTTTAGTTCCTATCTTCTTTACTTTATATTTCTTGATTCCTGGGACATAATTCGTCCTCATGTATTGTCGTCATGTTTAGTTGAACTCACTTTCGCATTGAAGCCATTAATTATTAAAGTAATCAGTAGACATATTGAATATTTGATTGATGGTGTAACCAAGATTATTATAAAGGTAGGTTGCACTAAATTCAGACGTTTAGATATAGTGGCTGAATGATATTAGTCTCACAGGATATGGTTTTCAGCTTCATAGTTTTTATACGATCGTTTACGGGTTATATTCAAGGATGATTTTAGTTTTTACAAAGAATAGCCAGAAATAGCTATCCTATTCCTGCTTTTGTTATCAGGACCAAAAAAATGGACTTGTTTTCCGTTTGCAGTTGGATAGTCTTGGGTAGGATTTTTCTATACTACAATAGCCCACAATAGCATACTCACATAACCATATTGTCAGCTTCTATATGATGTCACATTTGTGTTTTTTTTTTAAATTCTTTTCACCCTAAAGTATTTTATTTATATCATGTTTCAAAATCTTAGTTCAAAAAGAATAATGTCTAACGTGCTACACGTCTATAAATTAAATATTTTAAAATAATTTTATATTATTTGAAAGTAGAGTGAAAAATCTATTAAGCAGAAAAAGAATTCACATTACGATGGTTCGGTATATAAAGAGATAAATAATAAAGTTTATTAAACTATAACAAATATAATATAATCTATGGATTGCATATAAATAATAGGGAACGTATATAACACAGATTAACATTAAACCTTGATCAATGTAAAAAAATTTCATATTTACATAATATTTTTTCAACACTTTCTTTTTTTTCATCGAATACCTCATATTACGTAAAGCGAAGTTTAAACGTAGTCTATTATTACGCAGAACACATTATTGAGATATCTTCATAAAATTTATCTTCTTATCATTATTATAAGATCAGTATTGTGAAGGGGACGTTCCGTTATATAAACTATATTTAGTTTGATAAAAAGTTGTGTTCTGAATGAAATTTGTGTCTTAACTTTACCATGGGTTATTTTCCCGTGATTTATAACACGTGCGTACATATGAGGAAGACTATAATATAGACTTGTGACATGTAAAGTTTCTCATTTGAGATGGATATATTATGTCATAATCCTTGACTTATTTGTAAGATTATTTTAATGTTTCATTCAGTATTGTCAAGGCAAAACTTATTGATAATTGCAGTTTAATTCCAGTTTAAACTGTAGTTTAAGAAGTGCATTGTATGCGCGGATGTATCCTAATTTTCTAAATAATTTAAATAAAATTGACATAATTTCCAGTTATGAACATGTACATTGAAAGTAACAAATGAAGTGAAAAAATTAAATTATGTTCATTTAATTAATTATGAGAAATTATATTGTTATTCTAATAAATTTTTTTTAATGTATGTGATCAAATACATATATTCAATAAATAATAGATCAAGTGGTTGGGCTGGAATGTTAGGCCCGTACCACCAGGCTGTCGGGCTGCTAAGGCCGGAGCACAATGCCGGACCACTAAGCCGGGCTGCTTAGAAACCTGAACTGCTAACTTTATGTGAATATCTAGGATAATTTGTATAATTTTCCTGTGACCTATTATTCAGATTTTGTTTATCATGTTTAACTCACGTATTTTTTCAGATATTTCGTATGTTAACCGGGGGTGCGGAGGGTATGCTGTATTTTCTTTAATTTTGTATAATATATATTTTAATATGCAATTTAAATTTGTGAAAAAATTATTTTTATGTTCCTCGTGACATGACTTATTAATGTACATAGATGTGGTTTAATCAGATAGTTTTCCTTTAATCTACTTTTTCAATTTTATCAAATATATTTTCTTGATAATTTTCTTTTCAGTAATTTTTCATATAATTTGTATAATTAAATTGTTCATTTACAATAAGCTTTCTTTTTACGATTTGATATTACAAGATTATAAATATCCTTGAAATATGTAAAGAATCTTTCAATTTTACAAATAATTTATTCTTTTTTATTGATAATAATATTTTTTCCTAAATCATATTTAATTTGATGATCGAATTTATAAACAATATGTAAATGCCAAAACAAATAAAATTTGAACCAGATGTAAAAAGACTGTCTTAAACTTATAACTTTCCGACTAATTATTCAGTTGAATAGATATTTCACACCGTTGTAACATCGATTCCCTTCACACAAATCATAATCTCTTATACGTAAACGTATTAGCCACGTTCTCATTTATTATCAAGGAGATGGTTCATAGTAAATAATTTATAGCATTAATTTGTTTTATATACAAATTAGATCAACGACTAAAGGCAAGTTTATTAATATTAAGACGGCCGCATTCATTCGATTTGCATAATATAATATATACATTACAGTAAATTATTGCATAAAGTTGTTGAATTGCTAAATAGTGGGGCAAAAATAAATTGTATACAGTATTATAGCCTTGTGCATTATTTTAGGTCCGTAGGCATTTTTTGGCATTAAAGCTTTTAGTTTTTAAACTCATTACTTTTTTGGTCTATTATCACATTATTTTTACAGTTACAAATGATATGGCATACAACAACATATTATTCTCAAAAATATTGTACAAAACATATAGCAAGTAGTAAAATAGTTCAAAGGAAAAGCCAGATATACGTGCATACGTCGTAAATTGATTGATTTTCAAAATTTCAGCTGAATAAAATATGAACAAACTAGTGAAATATGGATAGAAAATAGGTATATTAAGAAGACGATCGATCCGGACACATCTGCCTATTGTGAAAAGAACTATCTATCTTAATAACATTTTCATGTAAAAACAATATTTACCAAATGGCTCAAATGATGGATTTAAAACCAATTCAGAAAAATTAGAAGTTGTCTTTATAGTTTTCTTTAACGATACAATATTTACGAAATGGTTAAAAAGATGGATTTAAAACCAATTCAGAAAAATTAGAAGTTGTTGTCTTTATAGTTTTCAAAGTAGTTATATGAAAATTTTATTGATTGTTTTGGGATGTCATAATAAAGTAAAATAGACAATTAAACACGATTTCTTTCCATTATTTGAAAGAATAACAAAAAACTGTGTGTTAAATTTTAAAATTACACTAAGTATTATAGAAATTCGAAATTAATTTAATAGTGCATAGTGTGAAGGTAAAGGCAACGTGTTAAATTTTACTAAATTAATGGGAAGTTCTATAAAATCTGTCAAGTGCAAGTAGTACTTGCAGTACGGGAATTCCGTACACATTTACGTATTACGGATATTTAAGGGTATATGATATTTTTATAAATATATACAATTATTACTTTTTCTTAACGCACACATTTTGTCTCCTATGTCTTCCACAGACTTGAAAACATATCCATATTTAAATAATATTATTACTAACTTGTAAATATGTAAATATGTTTCACAAATAATAAATATACATTTTGAAATACAAAGTTATTTTAATAGTAGTAAACTACTAGAGTCTATGTAGCTGTGATAATATTCGTTTTAATTTTGTTACATACACTATTGTAAATATTTTTAGAACCGTAAAAATAAAGATTTCATTGGTATAGGGTGGGGATACATTACTCTAACAAAAATGATCACTTAATATTGACTAAAAACCTTCGTTTTGAAGATTTTATTTGACAATTTTATGGGCGTTATAATATATATATATATATATATATATATATATATATATATATATATATATATATAACCATCCTAAGTTTAAACTTTATAGTACTAAAAGTCTGTGAGTAAAACAAATGTGATATACAGAAGTACAGACAGATGGACATTTTGTTACGAAATCTTAAAAATAAAATTGTCAAATTTATTTTCAAATTCTACCCATTAAAGTTGATTGGAGTTCAGATGCTTCATGTAACTAATTACTAAAACAAGTGGTCATATTTTATATTGAGTATTGCAACAAGATATTTTCATCAAATGTCGATATCAAGTTTCATTGAAGAAGTACGGTACACAATACATTAGAGAATCGTTACTTTGGTGTGATCTCCAATATTAAAGAGCCGTTTAGGGTTAATTGATTCGCGGTGCTTCCAGTTTCACACTTCATTAGACTGCATAAGTTCGGTCAAGCGGGGACCACTTTGTATTATGTTCCAATTCTAATAGATATTCATAAATTAAATTTCGAATCATAATGTTGGTTGCATGCATTCTTGTATGAACAAAGAATTTTGACGTGGCGTTCATTTTATGTTCGTCGTGGCATTGGTATTGTTTTAAGTGAAACACGAATGTCTATATCATATACACACACGCACATACGCGCACGCACACACACATACAAACACTTACACACACACACACACACACATGAGTGCGCGCGCAGACAAATAAAATACGCCTGAGCGGGAAATAAATTTTCTCTTTAGCAAATAGGGTGCGATGATGGGGCCGGAAGTTGGTAATAGCAACTCTTCAGTGATTAGGGGTAAACTCATTGCATTTGGACTCCTTTAACTTGTTTTGACATAGTAAGAACAGAACGAAAGGCCACCATAAACATAAATTGTCTTACATTATGTATTGTCATCGCTAGTTTTGCTGTTCATTTAGTGCAATAAAAGGAATCACAAAGGCGGGCCATGTAGCCGCCCCGTCATGATAGTATAAGATATTTTAGGCAATAAGATACTTTTATTTTAAGCGCCAATAAGACAATTTTATTTTAAGCACCAATAAGGTAATTTTATTTTAAACATGTTTTTATAAATCTAACAAAATTTGTAAACAACAATTCGATCTTGACAGTTAAACAGTAGACTTCATTTTAATAAACATCACATATACTAAATCTGTGTTACATAATTAATTTTTTTTGTGAGTGTCTTAATAAAAAAAGGCACTAGTGTTATAACAGTCTAATAATAATTAGATATTGTTATTTCACCTATAAACCCCATAACATGGTCCGCCAGATTAATAAATCGGAATAATTGTGAAAATACATCGAAACATTCAACTGACGTAAAGTTATACAGTGTAACAGAAGCAAGCTGTAAAGACATTTCATTAAAAACAATATAAAAATTTGAAGATTTAGTACGGTATATACAACGTTCGTTAATGATCAATACTACATTGCATGAAGATACTCGCAATATTCTCATGTTTTATTAAGAATAAAACCTATGAAAAAAAAAAATTGGGGCTTAATTTTCTTTTTCGCAAGTTAGTGCGACAAATATTTCACCAAAAGAGAACCTGTTCCGTCTCGCGAGTAAATCATGATTAAAAGATGGTGTGCGGTCACAGAGATTTCGCATATTAAGAGTCTTAGAACATATGCTTTTGTCCTTATGTAATAAGTAGCTGACTTTGTTAATAGATATCAAATATTTTATTGAAGAATTATTTGAATTCTATATTATATTATCCTTTGAGTATTTAATATATTTATTAGACTATCACTACGTTACCATCAGCATTTTGGCCAGGTTTATATGATATAACCAGCAGCACCAATTTTAATATTACACGCATGTGCTAACATTATAATGCTTTAAATTCTATAATACCTTAATTTTAATATTTTCACTTCCTCTTCAATACTTAACCCAACTATAATAATATAGTAAAAATTTGGAAGAATAAACCTCATTTAAAAAGTTCTGTTCTAATAGAAAGAAAAATCATAAGAAACCCTTTAAAAATCAACTAACAACTGTCGACTGTCAGTTATCGACTATTGACTATCACCTATTAACTGTATTAATTTATTAAATATTATTTACAATATTTATTTTTAATGTATTATTTACTTTATTCATTCTAGATGATGCTGCACGTTTCAATTTCTTTCAATCAGTTTGTAGCTGTAACCACACAAGCCAAGTCGCGAGTAAAAGCTAGTAATAAATAATAAAATATATTGAAAATCTATAGCACATATCGAATTGCATTCTAAAATTTTACACATTTTTCTCTTAGTCTAACACTAGTAATCTAAATCATTGAAATTGATCTTCGTTCTCAAATAACAAATATTTCTAGGAAAAATATTTCTAAATTTTTTATTTCTGTGCTATATAAGCATAGAAATATACGTCAATAATTTGTATGCGATTTATAATAATACTGTCAGCGAAAATTAACTAAAAAATGGTTATTTTCATCGAAAAGCAAATCAACTAACTATTCATCATCTTTCCGTCACATATCTATATCATATTTTCCTATTTTCCACTAATCAAGTAACATATTTGGTTTGTAATTAAGTCCTAACATTGTGTATTAACCAACATTTTTTATTAACCAACCCCGATATTTTTGGGGAAGAGGACTTCACAGTATTAATTAATCATTTACGTGAGTGAAGCTATTTAAATTAAATAATTATACGTAGCGATATATCTGGATAATATCTACTAAGCCTCATATAATACTGTTATATGTAAATCAAACATAACTACATCCAGATATTATATAAGAATTTTTGGCTTTGCATTCCGAGGAAGAAAATTTATTACTAGAAAAGGTTCGCAAGCGACCAATTTAACAACGAAGTTATAAATAATAATATCAAATGTATTCTTGTTCAACGTCCATCTTAATTTACCTTGAGATAAACAGCAAAACAGTTGTATAACTTGTAACGTTGTAACATCGAGTTCTAACTCGCTTTCCTCTTGTGGGTTCCACTACTGGATTACATAAGCATATTTGCAACATCCTCGTATTTTATTAAGAAGAAAGCCCAAGAGAAAGTAATTTATGACCTTAATTTATTTAACTCACAAATTAGTGCGACAAATATTCCTCCAGAACAGAGCCCGTCTCGTCTCGCGAGTAAATCATGATTAAGACGGTTCGCGACCACAGAGGTTTCACATACGAGTCTTAGGAACTTTCTTGCGTTGCTTTTAACGTAACATCTGTAAAGACAAATTTATAAAAGACTTTTTTGAAATTCTCTTTAAAGTTTAAACGTAATACTGAGTTAAAAACGGCAATACCGAATCGTTTTATAACATGAACTTGGAGGAAACATTTAATTAGTTTGCGCGTTTATTTGGATTATCTTAATGAGTTTTTTCAAATTCAATGAAATAGAATGTTACGATATTCAGGTATGGAGTATGGTATAAATTAAAAAAAATGGGAGTAAGTACATATATAAGTACGTTTACTTTATTTTCTTCAAAAAATTATATAAGAATATTAAAAAAGATATTAGTATAGAAAAGAAAATGAACTAAATTTCGTATCCTGTATCGTAGAAAATTACAATTCAGATTACATAATTTAGTTCATTTTCCTTTCTATTTATCTCATTGCTTATAATCAATTCGTTCATTTACAATACGACAAAATTTGGTTTCATAATTCATTAAGCCGAACGTGTTGAAACATCGGTCACATATTTTAAGCAATATGTATGAATTAGGGACAATAATAAAAAAACTCAATATATTGTTCAATTTATAACTCAATGTTTTTGAAAAAAATAAACAATTGACGAAATAAATCAAAAACGAGATATCATTCACAAAAGGGATTTGTTCGTTACTGCACTTTTTATTTATTCTGTACATTATATTTTGCTATGGCTTGAATTTTTTTTATCAACATTTTTTTATCAATTTATTATAATTTATTTCAATATATCAGCTAAATAGAATTTGTTGAATATATCAGCGGACATTCCAGAAATAAATAACTTGATATTTTATTATTTTTGTGTTTATAAATTTCTAGATATTCGTTTCAACACTATGAAAAGTTCACTTTTAGCTAACACTCGACATCTATTGTAATTTTCCGTGCTATTTCGTTTTTTTTAAATTCACGGTCTTTTACTTACACCCCATATTAATTTTCATTATTTTTGTGTTATTTAGCCCACATAATTATATCGCGGAATCGATTGCGGATATCGTTTTTTAAATATATTGTTAGGTTCATGTGGTATCGTAAAAAATATACGACTTCTTCATCTACAGTGATTAAATATGTTTAGTACATATTGGCGCGGTAGGATCTAGAACTGCAGTACAAGTTTTGTTAAATAATGTTTGTTCTTTAAATATATCGTGTCGTTCGAGTGGTTTCATGATAAATGTACAACTCAACAGCTTATAACCTCAAAGATACTATTTGGAAAATTTCTCCCCAAAAATTCCATTTGTATCCCGGACGTGAAATAAGGGTGTGGGTCTAGTTCTTTGTTGAGGTGTTCGCAGTGTTATGACAAGAAGAAAACCTCCACGATATAAATATCCATTAAATTCTTTGTAAAATATTATCACGTCAGTAGTAACTTTTATTGTGATATAAAAGTTCAAATTTAAAAAAAAAATCTCACGAAATAATAGTTGAGATTGTAGTTTAGCAGTATTATCTATGCAAAAGTGCTGCCAAATAGCCAAATGTCTGAAGTTAGGTTTAGACTTATTCTATCTGTGCTTTGTAAATTTTATTATGCGAAGATAACACCAGGTATCCAAATTTGAGAACACTACGAAATAATATAAACTTTTAACACTTTAGTTCGAAAAAAATAACTGTACCATACATACAAACACAAAAGTAGAAATAGGATTGTGGTAGTATCGTTAAAATAAATTTTTGAAATAGAATTTATTTCGAAACTGGCAGTATTTGGGAAGCTGTAATTTTTGCGTATACAACAAACACAGATTTTTTTAGCATAAACCAGTTTATAAATAATTTGATAAAACCAAACTATATTTTTCCTTGCGTTTTGTGAATTTTTGAAATGTTTAAATGTTATATGCTCTGTACGTATGTTTTAAATTTTAAAATATGCAAATTCTAATCATACTAACATATTAATATTGAATCGACTTTCACTTATAGGAAAAAAACAGCCTTGATAAAACTATCGAAGTTTAAAACATAATCGAATCGTAGACTTATTTAGCTGGATGAACTATTCAAACTTTTTTTTTACTTTGTTCTATTTAGTTTATCGCTGAAACTAGTCTTGATTAGAGATATAACTATGTTCTATATAAAATACAAAATTAAAAATTTTGAAAGAAACTCACGAAGGATGTATTCGTTGTAACTAAAATTTCGAAATATTATTTTCTCAATGCATTATTTTAATATCATAACAATACTTTTGACTGCAGCAATTTGTTGAATCATGAATACATTCATGAAAAATTTAAAGGGCATCTTTATTAAATCTCTTTCACTTTAACATCACAAATAAAACTATGTTATTAGCCCTTCAGTATAATCTTAATTAGATTCATTGGAGCAGGTGCGCACGTGTTACTGAAAAAAGATGGAGCGTTCAAAGGTTAATTAGATTTGGCTACGGTATCTAAATAATTTACCGAGATAAATTCACACCACAAAGCGCGTCGTAGTTACGCCAAGCAACACTCGTTAGAAAACATACTCGTATATACTTTATTTTGTTTTAGGTTCACAATTAATAAACTCGCTATTTTAGTTTAACAGTAAGCAAATATGGTAGGTAAAAGAAATATTCCCACTTCTTCACCCCAAGCATGCAATTTTTTATGTGTAACTTCTCCAGAAAAATGATCGTCACACTGTGACTAAATAGCCGTGTGACACTCAAGATATTTCTCTTTTAAGACGACTATAACGCCATCTGCTGACCACGCTAAAAAATAATACAGAAGAAATTGGTAAAAAATAGCACCGGAATAGCAAATTCGTACCACAATCCTGCACACGTACTGCATCAACTTTTGACGTATCTGGCCATAAGTAATGTACGTTGCAAAGTTACCACTCTTCACTTATGAGTACTTCTTAAATAACATTTTTGTACTTATGTGTCCTAAGTTTCTTGTATTCTTTTGAGTACATGAAGTAAAATATTTTTAAAAGGGTATAATTTTTAAATTATACTCTCATTCCTCTTTTTCTCAGGAGGGATCTGCTCCATATGACAGTGTAATTTAAAAATAATACTCTTGCAAAAATATTGAGTCCCTGAAGGTGGCCAAGTAGTACAAGATACTGAAGAAATGTCATGAAAAGAAACAATTTCGTGCCATGCTGCAGTCGTTAGTGATCTATGTTATTACGGATTTAGTTTCTTCTATATTTACGCTTCTCTTCCTATAATTCTCTTAATCACTAAAACAAATTAATTTCATTCCAAGGCAAAGAAGTACTCTAGGTTTATATTCACAACTTATGCAAAATTTCATGGAAGTCACTTGAGTGAAAGTAATAAAAATATAGAAACTCGATATATATAATATTAAGCTAGAGTTAATTGTGATTTCTTTAATGTTATAGCGTTATAAGTAATTATTTCATTCGCGTAAAAGAAAGGACATTTACGAAGAAATAAACATCTTCCTTGCAGTTTTACAAATGCAACATTTTAATAAAATTAAGAAAAGAATTTAATGAATATGAAATTCCAAAAATAGTTATATTTATGAAAATAATGTTAAATTTAGATTGATCCTTAAAGACTAAATTTAGGGTGAACTAAATAATAAAAGCTATTAATCAAAAGCTATTAATCAAAAAGCTATTATCTATGTAGACTTCTGGAAATAGATATTTTCAAGTTGGGAGATTTACTGATTCGATTATTTGGGATACAGGGTAATCAGTAAAAATTATAATGGCTCATATACATGTTTAATGAAATATAATAAAATGTAAGAATATCTCAAAAAAATTACAAATTTTGATCCCATTCTCTTGAAAAGAAAAGAATTCGTTTCAAACGGCAAAATATGAAATTAAAGTATTTGTAATTTTAATAAGTTTAGAGTTTTTCTCTTAACAATGCTCTCATAGCACACATTATGTAATTTTTCTTCGACATAAAAATTTAGGTACCTAGAAAAGAAAACAAATATTTGTCTAAAGAATGTACTCACTAGCAAGTACATACATAAATGCTTACCGCGAAATATTTATAAATTTATTTCGAACCAGGGCTTTTACAAGTCGCATTATAAGTGACGAAATTGGTGTTCGTGAAATATATTATATTATAAATATATTATTTGATTTATTGTGTAATTGCAAAAATAATAGTTTAGAAAACTATCAAACTTTCTTTCTTTTATAACTTGTCTTGATCAGTTTCTCTTATTTTCATTTTTTCGTTAGTTTCCTTTCTTAAAATGAAAAAAAATTCACATTCGGTCTAAGTATTTTGTTTGTCTCAGTCTAAATATTTATTTTGATACACATTTATGTAAATATTTCCATTAAAAATGATTACTTGCCTCCATCTAAACACATTTGTTTGCTATTTATTTCAGTCGTAAATAAATTATTTACTTTAGTTTCCTTTATTTTTTGCCTCAGTTTTTCCTTTTTTTTTAAGGTCAGCAAGTATTCGTATTGTGGCCCAAAGTGTAAAAATTTATATACCATACAAAATATAAACCATATTGTAAAAAAAAAATATTTTAAAATTGTATTTAAAGTAACTGTTAATAAGACTAGACTATAATTAATTATTTTTATTGTACGTTACATATTTATACAGTGGCAGCCATATTCGTAAACTTTCATCCTCCTTGATTACGAATTAAAGAAATGTTAGATTTCTTTTAAACACTCTTCGTAGTTTCCCTTTCCGATTTTTTACTTTAGTATAATAGTAAATACCCAAGAACACATGTACATTGAGGGAAACACGCGCGAGCGTACACACACGAACACATTCACACACACATCAATAGCTATATAAAGATGTCCCAAGAAACAGTACCAAAAGGAAACAGGTAGGTCGAGACTTTCAAGTTCTTTTCGAATCATCCTCGTGTATGTTCAGCAACATACCTATTATTATGTTTATACAAAACAAGCAAAAATATGGCCTCAACTAACACCATGGGCAAAAGTTAGTAAATAGATAGAGTCGACGAAAGCATATATATCAAACAGATAGTCGTGTTGAAGATAAGACATTTACCTCAACTTCTAGAGCACTAATGACATGTCCATATAACATAACGTCGTTTAAATAACCTTTTTAAAGCTGTATTGTATAAAATACCTTATTAAATTTCAATGCTTTCATATAGTGTTAATTTACGACTTTTCATTAACACCGTTTATTTATTTATGTTTAAATTTTGAAGTATATTGCCAAGAAATAAAGAAAGACGATAAAATTATCCTGAGTTTGGATCAATATGAATGAAGAAAATTACCATGTCGCTTCATAATGTGTGTTTTCTTGTAGTGTATAATTTGGTGCACAAAAATGGCAGCATTCTTATTAATCAATACACAATTTTTTATATGATTATACAATGCTTAGAACATATGGCTTCCATCGTGCAAGACCATCAAAGTTAACATATTTTTGTTAGGCAACTGAAAGAAATAATTTTATTTTTACACGTATTAGGGCCATAATATTGAAATATAATTGAAAGTAATAATTGATTTCTAATTCTACGTGTTGTTTTTCCTATTTTTCTCTGGTCTGTTTACATCGAACTATTTAAAATTATGTTACTTAGCTCTGCCTCAGAAAAAAACGCAATGATATATGATATGTATAAAGTATTACCGTAGATAACAAATTAATTTCAGCATATTTTTACCGACGACAGAAGGGACGAGATATATGTGTTTAGGGTGAGAATTTGTTTGTTTGTTTATTTGTGTGTGCAATCCAATGTCTCAATTTATCTCCAAAACGGTTAACAGATTTAGATACGCTTTCCTGTAAAATGTTTGTGTTTCATTAGCAATAGTTCTTATAATAGTTACTCACCAGAGAGCGCCGCAATAAACATATTTTTGCAAACGACTGTTCCCATTTATCTACCAAACAGTTTGACCGATTTAGATATTTTTCTAAAAAACATTTGAAAATAATCGGCGATGGTTCTTAATTGGGTGTTATGGTAATTACTCACCAGGTGGTGCCGCAACAAACACTTTATTGCAAACGAATGTTTCCATTTATATTTTGGAGATAAATGGTTTGACCGATTTAGACAAGGTTTTTACTGCATACTATTTGGGACTAATCGGTGGTGGTTCTCAGATGGGTGTTATGGTGGTGATCGGCAGGGGGCGCAGCAACATTTTGTTGCAAACAAATGCTCCCATTTTTCTCCAAAGTCATTTAACCGAATTAGATACGGTTTTCAGTAAAAAGTTTGTGGTTTAACAGCGAAGGTTATTAGTGTATGTTATATTGTTGTTAGTTATATATTATGTTGTTGGTGTTATGTTGTTAACTCATCAGAGGGCGTTGAAATAAACATTTTTGATTGATCTAAATTAACTACTTTGTGGTTTTCTTCGGGTTCATCGATTTGTAATCCAGGTAACATGTTTCTCGAGCGCTCTAATGTTCCCAGTGCTATGCTATTGTGTGAATTGTTGAAGAGTTTTCTTTGATTTAGATATGTTATTACTAGGCGGTTTAAGGATCGTACTCTATTAAAAGCCACATAAGCTTGCCCTTTTAGCGAATGTTTTTATAGAATCCTAGTTATTAAGAATAATAAAAACCAAAATTAAAATTTTTATTAAGCCCATGATAGATGTAAACGAAAAAGTATATTGTAAAATAAAAAGCAAAATTAAAAATTTGAAAGAACCCACGATAGATATAGTCATTGTAATTGAAAAAACTGTTAAATAATTTTTTACCCCCCCCCCATCCACCCACTAAAAGTAAGTAAGAATCTATTGATATAATTATAAACCCAAGAAAATCCGTCGGGGCTGCCATGCTCTGCCTATGCCGAAAATTTGGCAGCTTTGATCGTTTGTGGATAATTGGAATCATCTGAGATGCGTAAACAGCTGTTCTATGCTGTTACAATATAATTGATATTGGGAACGGAAAAGGCAATGTCAGCCTCGACAGAATTTCGTGGGTTTGTAATTATATTAATGGGTTGTTACATTCTTTCAGTTGGGGTTTTTAAAAAAAAATATTTAATCGTTTTTCAATTACAAAGACTATATCTGTCGTGGGTTTTTTCAAAATTTTTAATTTTGCTAATTAATACCCCATCATTACAGCAATTCCATTGTTCTTATAGAAGGGCCTTATCTAAAATTACATTATTTTCATTGAATTTTTAGAAATAGTGTAAATTGAGGCATCATTATTTTTAATGTCAATTTTTTCATTCCTCTGGAGATGAAGAAGAGTTAATGGTTACTGGCATAATTTTGTGTTTTGGTGACACTGAATTTATTTAAATAATATAAATGTGAGAAAACTTTACGAGGTAAGCTAACTAATTTTTATAAATTGAATATTTAGAAATTTGGATTTAAAAATATAATTTAGAAATAAGTATAGATCCTCAAAATTCAGTATATAAAAATGATCATGATTTATTAAAAATTGACTGATTTTTTTGACCCAAAACCTAGAAAATATTGAAAGAATATAACGTGACAAAATACAATTTTTGATATTATATACTAGTGGGAGAAATAATTGAGATATATATAATGGAATTATGATTTCTGTAGATACGGATCAGTTAGTCTAAACATGGTGTTAGTAAATTATAAAAATGACGCCTACGCTGGTAAAGTCAGAAAATAGTGATTTAATAAAAATTAATGGCGTCCCACTATTTTGCGATTAAAACAAGCCTTAATTTATTAGTAATCATTACTGTTCTATTCCAGAAAGGTTGATATTGCTTTATAATAAAAAAGCACTTAAATTACCAAACAAATACTTTAAATAATGTTTTCTATGATAGATAAAATAGCAAATTCGGATATTTACTCCATTGGTGCTCTTAGAAGTTTCACACGTTCCTTCTTACATTTTACTCTTAATATCTCAGGCTGTCTTTATTTACCAAAACATTCATTGGATCATTATTCATTCTATTAATTACAAGTTCTCGAACATTTAATCACAGCCCGACTATATACACCTGCTACATAATTTCGTACCTGAATGCCAGGAATAATTCTGAATTTTGTCTTCGAACCAATTATGGAACTGTAATCACGATAAAGATGCTTTTTGCATTGAGTTTTTTACGTATTTATAGTCTCTTAGTTTGATACTTTAGCTAATATTTGAAAGATAAATTCTCAAACAATATTCTGAATATTAAAAAAAGGAAGCGATGTATGCTTTTGAAATATCTGAAGACTGGCACAAAAAAATATAAGTTAACTTTGTGATGAAACGTTTTGCGCATATCGTTTATTTTGACTTCAACGTAAGCATTTATTTTGAATAAAAAGATAAAATGTTCCTACAGAACCCATTATTTGCCTACAGTATTCATTTATAACATGGACAGAAATACCGACCGTAAAGCATTAGTCATCTTGCTCGAACTGAGTGTTCCTTTTTCTACAATTTTCCACGCAAAAATACAATAAAATTGAATTTTTACTTCGAAAATCAAGCTGGATGTTTTGTCGAAGCTTTACTTATATGTCCTAACGGTAATGTGAAAATTATAATCAATTTAGGATTATATTTTTCACATTAACCTTGGGTTTTTGCTATAGGGAACAGAGTATACATTTTAATTTTTTGCATTTATATAGAAAACAAGCAATTTTCTACAAATTTTAGGTTATGTAATTTTACGAAAGCTTAAGGAATTTTGCAAATGTCAATGATTTCTATGTGGAACTATACATTTTCATGATTAGTTTTTTTTACGCCTGCCAAAGGTATATCAGATAATGTATTTACGTTATGAAAAATTTGTATTTTTAAATAGTTTAATGAAATATATACTGTATCCTCAAATGTTAAGAAGTGCCTAAATATATACCGAACTTTTGTAGCGCGAATTTCACCCTTATTCGGTCAAATTTATCGTAAATACTTTCATATGAAACCTGCGCTATTTCTTAAATTTTGTAATATTGTAGAACTATTAGTTATTATTTTTTTCCAAACAAAGTAACCTTACCATTCTTCTCAGAAACAAATTTTAAACCCTACTTTACTCAATATTCCGTTGTGTTTTAAAACAAACTGTGTATATTTATTAAACTTGCAAATTGTTATTACTACAATATAATAGTGTCGATATTAATTTATTCATTGACGAAATTAATTTGTGTATTTCTTAATGATCAAACATTAAATTACTTTAAAGGACTGCAAAGTCGAATGCCAAAAATAACACATATGGGAGAAATAGGTATTTAAAAATTTTCCTAGTACTTTATGATTTGCATCACTTATTTTTTTTGGCTTAAAATATTAAAAGAAAACGCGGTTAAAATAAGAATAAAATCAAAAAGTGACTTAAATTTACAAGCTACTATTTCCACTGATCAATATATATATATATATATATATATATATATATATATATATATATATATATAAATTTATATTTATATACAGATATTTAAAATAAAATATATAAAATATTAAATATAAAAATACCAAGTAAGCTTGTGCATACAAATACATAACAGTGTTGTTGCTGTGTTTGCTTATCGCAATTTGCATATTTGTACGTCATGTATTTCAGTAACTTTACCGAAATTTGCATGCTTAGTTTATACGATACATACGGTCGTTCTACAGTCGTTTCATTTATGAAAATATCGAATGCAATATATAAAACAATATACAATGTTATAAGCGACAGTTTTAATAAAATATTGAATGTAAAGTAGTAAAGTGGTAATATTGGTTAAAAAGCAATAAATTTATTTTTAATATTATTTCAAGTTATAATTCTTTCTTACATGGGTATTATTCCTTCTTCATAGAGTTAAAAACGAACGTTAAATCAAGTCAAGTGGAGAATCGATTAGAAGTGAGGTATAAAATAAATATCGATTAATGATACTACGGCGTAGCACGTGCTGCTAGTAACTATAAATTATTAGAAGGATCCGCATTTTGTTCTGCTTTGTTTTCCCCTGGTATCTAATCAAGGAAGATTGGTTGTAAATATTTCGCTAATATACAAATCTATAGTCGGAGGTCCGTGACGATATAATGAAAAATACTATAGGATCAATAAAGTGCGTGTTTTTTTTAAAAGATTACGAAGTGATAACAGATACCGTGTAGATAGATAACTATGTTAAACTGCAATGTAACTAAAATTAAAATTATATAAAAGAAATACGAGTAAAAGAGGTAGTTAAAACTACATCACAGTCATGGTTTTATGAATTAGATATAAAAAAAGGTAAAGTGTGATTAGGAAATTTAAGGAGATGATTGTCAAAAAACCATAGGAATGACATTTGATATCTTATTTACATTTACAGACAGATATCTTGAAAGCGAAAACTTAATTCGATAGTTGGGGTTAGCTCACGATTTTGATACTTGATTATTTGTATATTGCGGCTTAATGGTTGTAGGTAATAACTATGTAGTAATATCACAGCTTACTGAGCCTAACATATTAATGTATTTAAATGTTACAGCAACACCGTACATATTTTCTTGCGTGACGGAAACAGCAGTAATTTAACCCTAGCATGTTTTCTACACTGTCACTAAATATTAGTCATAATGACTAACAAAATGAAATCTCAATATTATAAAGGACATTTATTAAATTTACTGAAAATCTACCATAAATCTTAAACCGTTATTCCATACACTCACTGCAAAACTGGAACGGTGTGTACGGCACAAATGGCTTTTCTGCAGCATGGTCACGCGACTTAGATTATCCTATGCTTCTAGTACGGGCAAACTGCGCAAATTATGCGTTTGTCTGGCTGTTGGAATAGTACTTGGTACAAAAGTTTAAATTTTAAAAATATCTTTAATATTCGCCTTGATGTCTCCTCAAAGTCCCAGTTTCGTACCGTTCCCGCAACCACAGCTCTATGTGGCTATCGAAAGCTTTTGACAAAAGTCTATGTTTTATTGACTTTTGCTGTTGCCTTATCACAAATTTATCAACAATTTAATTACGTACATGTTTATTGTGCATAGGTTAAAAATGTTATAAAATATGCATTGAGGATATCTTTTCGCTTTTTGACTGCAACTCATGCCTGAACAGATCTAATCGTCAGTATCGACGGCTTCTTTGGAACTATTGTAGGAATGTATGATTTCAGACTAGTTCATGGTGAAGTTAATGTTCGGCTGATCATGTGCTCTTTATAGAAGAAAACCACCTTGTTGGATTTAGGTTTATATGAGCCCAGGACCTTCTCAGCAGTAAAATCAAACATTGAATTCCCGATATTCCTAGTTTTTGTATTTTTCATCTCTGGTGGTATCTCTTGCTTATTACTACGTATAGATTCCGAGTCTGAAAGTCCATCAGGTAGTCCCAAATGTGCTTGGTCTCCATCGTCATCAGACTCATTCAAAATCAGCAATATTTTATATTAATCTCGTTTTAAATCCAACTAAACCAGAAAATATCGTATTTACGAAATAGTCAAATGCGCAAATTCAGTGAAAAACATAAAATATCATATAAATAATAGCAAAAAAGTGACTGACACAAAATATCAATAATAAACACAATAACTCGTAACTTAACTTACGTCACTTTTCACATGTAATTACTCCACATTAATATGAGAGGCTAATATTTTGCAAAATCTCGGAAAGTAAAATACTTAAGTGATACCTATGAACAAGTCTCCGATTCGCTCAATAAGGAAGGTACTGAGAGGGGTGGGAAAGTATCGGGGACATACTTAAACAGCGACAGCGTTGGGGTCCTGTAGTCTGTTAGTGATATAGAGTTAAATTATACAGAAGTGATTCTGAACCAATTTTTCATGAAAAAAAAATAACATTACGTTATAGAATATATGTAGTATTAATAATGTGTTAAATTTGAGAAAACAGTTGGACCTATTTTTGAGAATACGACAGAATTGTTGACCTTTCTTTGCTTCTTATGTCGCCAGAAAGTAAAAGCAACAAGTGAAAGAGTTCTCAGGATTTTGTTGGTTACAGATATATATTTTTAACAAAAAAAGAATAAATTTGTTTTTTCATCTACGTGTTCATTTTTCTGCTAATGAACGGGCCTTTTGCTGTCCTTGAGTTATTTTTTTTAATCATCCTGAAAATACCTGTATTTGTCGGCCCAAAATACACCACCATATTAAACACACCACCACATTATATCATCATATACAGCATAACACATAGTAAATTATTTTTCCCTCTTTTTCAATGAGAATAAAAATAAAGGAAGGTAAATATTTATTTATTTAATTGATACATAATACGAACTTATTGCTACAAGAGCAATCTACTACAGCCAACATAACACCCGTCCAGCCCCGCTCGATGAATAGAGCTGCTGCGTCGTCAAAGGCCTCGTCGTCAAGACGTCGTCAATCAAATGTAATGTGATCAACCCAACACACGACGGCAACGACAACTCAATGCGATAGTCGAGGATAGTTTACACATTTAGAATTTTTAAAAAGTTTTACAACTATTTTATTTAGTTTTGTGATTTTTCTAAATGTTTAAAAAATATGTTGGTTTGGCAAGGTCTAGGTCTCAGCGTTTATCAGTTTTTCTCGTGTTCATTTGTCAACATGTTTGCCGAAATATATTCATTTTTTTAACTAGAAGATGGAGATCTGAGAGTTTACATTAAATATACTATTTAATTTTGATTTTCCTAATTTTAATAATGGGATTGTTGACACAAAATCGAGAAATTAAACTCTTCGAACACTTTTATTTATATTTACTTTTTAATGATTTATATTTTATTTTTTTATTTCATATACGCATATTTTTAAATAAATTAAATATACACATCGGTAGATGTGTTTATAATTTTGTACGTATATTCTTACATTTTAACTGACTTCAAAAAAGGAGGAGGTTCTCAATTTGTCGAAATTTTTTTTATGTATGTTCATCGATAATTCTTTACCTAGCAGACCGATTTTGATGATTCTTTTTTTAGTTTGAAGAGGGTACTATAGGTGTGATCTCATATAAATATAATAATAATCTGATGATGAAGTCTGGTGATGTGAGCGAACTAATTGGCAGTCAACTGCTCGCCGGTATATTTTATAAATAAATTTAATACAAAATAGTTAATTAAAAACCAACCTGAGTTCTACGTTTGAAATTAAAACTATTTGCTTTAGTTTATGTAAGAATGTCTGTCATTGGAAATATTAATTAGATTCGCTCTACGCAAACCAGTTAAAGTCTGAATATTTTAATTACGATTAAAAACAAAATTTACGTTCTTATTACTATTAAAATAAAAAGTTTTTATAAATTTTATAATTAGTTTAATTTTATTTTTCCAACATTAACATTTTCTTTTCTTTTTAATATTTTTTTAAGCAACATTGATTATGAACAGGACAAGTAACCACTATATTGCTTTACATGAAATAACAACGTAATAAGTAGATTTTATGGGAAAAAAATACTTAAATCTCTCGATGAAATCGAATATTTTTTCCTTTTTTTGAATAAGTTTTTAAATTTTTCTCTTAATGTGCCATGATTCACAAAATTACAGACTTAACAGTGTTAGTAAATAATGTAGTAATTCCACTAATAACATATCGTGTCTCCATGATTTAGTTAGGAGCTGAAAATTTCGCAGATCATAGAAGTCGAAGGAAAATTTCAAGGTACAAAATTTAGTAGTAAAATATATAAAATTCGTGAACCTACAGTCTAATTTATGGTACGACTTCAGGTGAAAAGTTTATGTTTATAAAGTGAAGGTATGTGGAACTTAATTTTTTACCGAAATTTTTAGATATTTGGTAAGAACGTGATCGAGAACTCAATGCAGTTATTTACTCATTACTTTTTTCCAGAGACTGACATAAAATGTTAATAATTAGTACGTATATAGGCGTTGTTATAAAATAATTGAACGTAGCGGTGACTTTGTTTCGCATCATAAAACTCATTTTTGAGAAAAAGTAAAAAAAAAATTGTTTCCGAGCGACGATTTTTAAAAAAAAATTGAATATTGTTTCCAAAAACGTTTTCAGATTTATTGTCCCAACATTGTCCAAAAAAGAAAACAAACCCAAAGGAAATCAGCAAAAATGGGGCCGGCCTTACAGAAATAAATTATGATTTAAAATAATTTGAAATTTTTTAAAATATCGAAAACTGAACATTTTCAGCGATTTACATTAATGTTATAAATCAAAAATTGGTTTTTGTACAAAAGTGCATATGCTGTATTTTTGATATATGAATAATTGTAAAAATAACAATAAAAATCTAATGAGGCATGCTAACATTTTACAAACGGTTACAAGTAATAAATATCGATTGCCTTTTTTTAAATATCTAGTCATTGTCCAAATTAATTGAAAATAAAAAGTTACTGACTTTCTCATTCATACTGTGTTGCCAAAATTATCTTTTTCGCTTTCATAGAATATAATGTGATTTTTTTTGACAACCCTTCCGGGCCTGAGAGTTTCGTGTGTGAAGAATACAACGGGACCCAAAACTGTATTTTGTTTTGTCTTGTTGGTTCAAATTTTCGTTGATATAGCATTTAGACATCATAAAAAATAAACAGACCTTTCTTAAAACATTATAGGAATTATTTGTTCTTTTTCTCTATACAACAGCCATCTTTACTCCTATAAATATAAAACCCGAGCCCAATACTATGTGGACCTTTGCCGACTTTTTCTGGATGAAATTTTCGTACAAGTTACTTATCTTCCGAGTTGATCTGGCTCTCGACATGTTTTAAAGTTTTTAATTTCTCTGAAAATTTCATTAGTAGTGGTTGTGAATCATTTGAAAGTTAAGTATATACGTTACATATAAGCATATTATATATATATATATATATATATATCTATATGTGTGTGTGTGTATGTGTGTGTGTGTATATATACATATCAACAAAACAAAGTGCAGTTTCGGTCCCGTCGTATTCTCCAAACAGAACTCTCAGACCAGGAAGGTTTGTCAACAAAGCCACATAAACCTGTACATATCCATAGGTTAGGATTAAATCTAGTGTTTATTTTTAATGTTCAAAATTTCCTTTTCAGAACTTTTTTTAGTGTAAAACATTTTACTATTTTTACTGCACAAAATCGGCAAGAGAAATATAAGAGAATATTATGAATTTTTACGCATTATTGAAAATAAATAAAAACCTGGAAAAAACACGATCAAAATCAACATTTCATTTATTACAAAAGCGGTTATTTAAAAGCATACCAAAATATACTGGTATTGTTGTCAATAATTATCTTAGGCGCGATTATAAAAATTGATCTTCGAGTTTGAGATAACTTACATACATACACAATAGTGTCTCATTTCTTTTGAATAGAAATAAAATATTACTTTTTCAAACATTCAATTCCATAGTTTCCATTGCTTGATACCTGAACCAGCGTTGTAATTGTTGAGACCTAAGTGCTTATACTACTTTGATATAGATATTATATGTAAGATCTTTTGAAAAGACGAAATGCTTACTTCAAATTAAGTGAGATAAGATTTTGAGAGAGCTTATGAATACTTTCTTATCAATTTGTTTTCAAATTAAGTTACGTGAACAGTTTAATAATAAGAGAGGAGATTCTGATATTCGTAAAAATAATTGACTACAGTTTTTTTTCAATAAACTACGTGAGCCGTAAGTAAATTGGGTTAGGCTTTTTATTGTAGAATTGAAGAAGGCAAAAATATTTTGAATTTAATTTCAATTATACTTCTTCAAATAATTGGGTCCCATTTTGTACACAGAAATATTACAAATTTTGAGACCAAAGATGTGGTAATCGAATAAATTTTGAAGTTGATATAATTTATTCATTAGCACTTCAAGATGAAATCAAGATGGTTCTCGTTTTTGTAAAGAAAATAAATACGGAAATAAGTTTTGTAGAAAAGTTGCTATAACTCTTGTAGTGCAATACAGGCGGATTTAAATGGATTTATAAAAAGATTATAATTGACCTAATTTTGTTGATATAATATCAGTAAAAATTATTCCTAATGAATTTTCATAGCGACTATACATTTACTTGTATCGTATTTAAACTTAGAACAATTTTATATTAAAATGTTTGACTTTTAAGTGACCTATATTTTACGTATTATATATAAAAATTAGTAACAATAAGGAAATTAACTAAAGGAAAAATAAAGCGTTTAATTACGAGTAAAACTTTTACAAACATATAAATGTTTAATCATTTAAGAGTAGGTGTATGCAGTTTTTCGATTAGCTTATTTGTAAACGTTCTTTTTTTCTGTGTAAATATATTGCCAAATATATATTTTATAGGAGTAAGGCAAAAATTACTTAGTTGTTTAAATTAGTTTATTTATTAATAAAAATTAACCAAAAAATTTTCCATTGAAATAAAATCCATTTGATTTTTTTACATTTGGACTTAAATAGTTAACAAATTGTAGGGATACTTGTACAACTTTTTGGGTATTCATATTTCTCGAAGAAGACCTCATATCAATAAGTATAACTAGATATTCTGAAAGATAAAAGCTATTGGCTAAAAGCTATTATTATTAAAAGATAATTCCCGAAAGAAAAAAAAAACAAAATTTCTAAGTTTGGTGTTTGAAAGCGTACTTAAAGAAATGTCAAACATTTAAATAACGTCTTCCCCATTTTCTTAATAATATTCTAAAATTCTAAAATAAAATTAAAACCTGTGGTAAAGTGATAGAGTTATTATTTATTTATTTATTTCTTAAAAACAATATACTCAATATACAGATTGTTCCTAAGCGTCGGGCATGTGAAAGTACTTTAAGAATAAATGATTATAGCATACAAATAGGTAATATAAAAAGTCCATACTTATAAAAGAAAATGTAGAACTGGCTTACCAATGTATAGAATATATTTATAAAAAAATGTTTAAGGAGTATAATAAAATTCGAACAGATGTTTTGGAGAAACACAGAGGTCAATTAGAAGTAAAATTTAGTTTTGAATTCATCACTTTATCCGAAGACATGCAAATTTAATAATTTCGAAAACTTATTTACGTAGTACTAGTATTACAACACAAAGAAATACCTAACTTCTCGACGCGTAGCAACACACGTATACAAATTATACCTATGTACATGAATAGAAGGCGCTACGTGTGTTTCAAGTGAAGTTTTCCATTCGAATGTTAGCGAAGAGGGCATGACCCAAGGATTTACCTTGGGTGTGGAGTAGCGTGGGAGATGTAAGTGCTTGGTAAGGAACCCAAATATGTCAACTTTTTCGCTGTCGTATGTATTCGTAATAAGCTCAATTTGTTTCATTAATTTGTTAAACAATTGAATGTGTTGCCAGTATCTGTTTTCATCCCTTTTATTAGTTTAGTAACAGGCCGTGCAAATTTTGTTACGTATTTATAATTATCCTACATGTGGATAGTGAAAGAGTTATTTATAATTATCCTGTATGTGGGGAGTGAAATTTCCACCGGTGGATTTTGTTGGATCTGAGGTAACACCTAAGTTATATTTCATCGCAGTAAATCTAGTACAATATATGACTAGAACAATATATGGAAAGTAGACGTTCTAATATAAAGCACATTTATTTAAAAAACTAGTTTTCTAGTCTTTGCTGTCAACTTCGCTCACATGTTTATAATTAAAAATTTATAGCGAGAAATTATCGACAAATTGTCATTAGACAAACAAGAACATGAACCCAGAACAAAACAAAATTTTAGAATGTTACAATGTTGTAGGTCTATAAACGATGTCGTTGGTGTTTCCATTTTGCTCTAATACTTTTGGCATTGGATACACGCGAACGTAGGACATAAAGCTGATTATATGAAAAGTACGATTTTTTCAAGTATACATAACACGTATTTTGTCCTTGCGTTTTGCTGATGATAATAGCAAATCTGAGCTTAACAGTGCAGTCTTATTAAATTAAGAGAAAAGTCGATGGGTACTCTAAGGATCCCGAGAATGGCAATGTTTTCTTCCTTTCCAACCCCTGTTTTAATTCTGGCACAACTATATTCCACTCAAGTACTGCGAAGCCTTGTCCAATTAAATAATCGCGGTGTATCTAAATTTGGCAAAAGCATGACCAGAATTATTCATTTTAATTTGAGTTTATGTGATGGCTCACCTGATAACCTTAGCGAATTCAGAAACTCTATAAGGTATGAAGGGCTCTGTTCCTTATCCATAACTGTGTTAACTAATAAATAATTCGTAATTTCTCCTTGAAACCCTTTCAAAATATTACTATTAATTTTGTTTACGATGTCATTTTTAGTGCCAGATTTGTTCTTAGACGTAGTGACTGGTCAACATTTATATGATTTTGGTGATCTGGGTAAACCTAGAAATCAGTTCTGTTTCACTCTGCACCGAATTATAAATATCCTTCTTAGTAACTCAAAGTCCTCGTTATCTATTTCCAACTGTCGATCTACAATTTTTTAGTTTATCCGTATAATATCCTGTGTTAAAGTCATAGTAGAAATATACTTTCATGTTTGTTGTCTAGCTGAATTTCTTGATATTCCCTCAATAAGCTTTAACAACTTGAGAGCCACTTTAATTTTATTTGTTAGTTTGCTCTTTTGAATCGCCGGTCAAGTTTGACACAAGTCTCCACCTAGTAACACAAGTATTTCTCCTATAATATCTCTATTGTTTTATACATCCAGTAGATTTTGGTTTAGAATCTTCCTTGCTTTTTGTGAGACATAGTGCTTTCATTCTACATTAATAACTTACAATGATGCATCATAAGGAACGCTATTTTCTTCTTACTAAAACATTAAAGAGAGTGATTTTGTTACTCTCTTATGTTATTCGTTTTGGTTATGATTTCCGTTTTACAATAAGACTTTTTCCTAACGATATAAAATTTCCTGGATCAGGAAATAGTGTATATAATTTTCCGATTCATCAAATTTCATTTTACAGTAATCAAAATTCGATGTGAGACAAAGATAAACAAACACAATTCCAAATTTGTAATATTTCTGGAGAAATTACATTCCTAAAGATATGAGATATTCTGGAATAAGAAGTTTTCTATGTTATTTCCCGGCGCGACCAATATCTAATAAATAAATATAAAACATAGCATAATTACAATTAATTAAAAAAAATATTTTTAAACCCTATAATAAGAAATGAAGCATTTTATTAAAAAACAAAATGTTGCCAATATTATACGCGAATTAAATAAAGGATAAATATAAATAGAACATTGTAAACAAATGGTATTTTTACTGAGTGTTCATTAAAACTTGTAAAATCGGTAAAATAAATAAATTTTCTGTTTTATTAGGATTAAATTTTATCTGTACGATAAAATAAAATTGACTAAAAATACTTTTTGAAATTTCGCATCTTATTTCCCGTTCTCATTAGTTGAAGAAAAAACGCAACATTTACAGATTTATTTCACTTGTCTTTTTTTCCCAGACCGCTGAGTTGCTAAATAATATCGTATATACGGTTTAAAACATGAAAATAAAAATGTTTTTCTAAAAATTTTTCCATTACAAATAACAGTAAAATAGAAAGAATCGTTACGGCCATTCTCAGAAAATAAGAATCGAGCAATGAATTGATTTTAAAAGAATGAGTCATCTCCAATCGATTTTATTATTTTTAACGAGTCGATCTTCAATTATATCAGTTTAAAATTCAGATTCCTGATATAAACAAGTTTTTCCTTCCAAATATATACATATATATATATATATATATATATATATATATATGTATATATATATATATATATATATATATATATATATATATATATATATATATATATATATATATATATATATATATATATATATATATATATATATATAAATGTAGCGATATTGTTATATCCAGAATTAGATATGAAACTCGAAATCCTCTTTGCTAATTCATTAATGAAAAATAATATTTTTGAATAAATGGGCATATTTCCAACATTTTTGGAAAATTGAGGAAACAAAATGTGATTCAGTTTGTATAGACTTAATTATAGGTAAGTGTTAACTTATATGTTGATGTGAGACCACCTCAATTAAATAAAATATAATTTTTTCTACACATTATCCAATCTATATTAAGTCTTACCTTCGGTTTAGATTTGCATGTTCCATAAAGTGAACGTTTTTTTCTGTTAGACTATTTATGAAGGAAAATTATGGGCGCTTTAACGACACGTATCTTTTATTGCAATTATTATTAAGTTTGGTTATTCCTTTTCCATTTATTGTAACTCATAATTCTAAAGTTCTATTAAAGCTTACTACTTCGTTCTATTCATATTCACTGTGTAATTATTAATTCTTATATCACAATGAATAATTCATCTGTTTGAAACGAGACGACATCAAAATCAACTTCTGTTTTGACCCTCAATACAAAGGGAAGCGAACTAAAATTGGCTTCAGTAGATATTGCGGACTCAAGTCAGGTAGCTTAGTCATTAATCAAGCTTATTGCGGCGCAATATGGCGAACTAATTGTCTGTAATCTGCTCGCCGGAACCAGAGGGCAAGTCTTTCAATTGTAACGAAAACATTTGATACCAAAACTTGAATAACTTTATTTTGTTATAATTTCTACCTAAATTGATTTAGATATGAATCTGAGATCCACTTGCTTCACAACTAAAGCTTGCTTGTTGAAAATATAATTTAGATTCGCCTTACAGTGAGTTAATACTTTTTGTATTACATGCGTAGTTTAGGGTATTGACTGTAAGAGCGAGTTACAAGGATTCCGGTAGTGTTCCACTTAAAAATAGATAAATGAAATTGCTGAAAAAATCTACGACAATTTTTTCAAAACCGTTTATGGTAGAAACTTGAAATTTCGTATAGCGATAAAATATATTAATTAACGTATATTTGAATAGTTAAAACTTAAAATATTTAAATATAAATTATAAAGAGACAAAGTAATTTACTACGCACGTACGCACGTATGCACGCAAGCACGCACGCACACGTGCACGCCAGAACGCACACTCGCACGCACGCACGCATATATATATATATATATATATATATATATGTATATGTATATATATGTATATATATATATATATATATATACATATCCATATATACATATACATATATATATATATATATATATATATATATATACACATATATATACATATATAAACAATTTCAATAAACAATTTGATTTTCACTTCATCTTTTTTATTTTAAACCTTTCTGTAATACTACCATATAATTATAATTTTGTTTATTTTATTCATATTAACTCAATATATTAATCATTTAAAATTGTTACAACTTTACTTTAAACTATTAATTTACGTACGCCGTACGTAAAAATAACTTATTTTTGAGGATCTCAATACTGCCGGTAGGTGATTGAAAGTGGCTCCAATCGACCTTGCGGATTTAACTGGGGCAATTTATGACCAACGAAAATGATTTCACCGCGATGCGAGATATAGGCAAAGTAATTGACAGTAAACTGCTCGTCGAGACCCGAGCCCAAATCACTTAAGTAAAAGAAATTCCTTTTGAGGGAAACGCTTTAATAAAACTCGGTTTGTTCGAGCTTTTACATAAGTTTCATTGAAAATCAATCGAAAGTCCACATCAGACAATAATAATTGCTTCCTTTTTCATAAAGTCGGTCATAAAGTATATTAAGAAAAGAAACGAGACATTTGTGATACTTTAAGTGCTAATTACAGGACACATTTATTTTCTTAATACTTTTGGGGTGAACACTTCGAATTAAAAAGTTGTCAGTTTTATTACTTGGGTTCATTATTGTTTGCAAAGAATGATTTTACCGTCAATAAAGTTTAGACTGTGTCAAGGACTGTATTTATTTTATTTGTTATTATGAACATCATTTCCATGAGTAAAAATTTTGGTACGTAAATATTTTATAACATTTTAATGGGTTTTTCTTATATTTTTGATTCTTAACTAAACCAAATATTTTTCTATTTCTCTCATTTAATCCGTTAATTTCTCATTTTTATATTTTAATATACAATCCTAGGTATAGATAAAAAAAATATATCAGGCTAAACGTATTTTACAAAAACTTTGGTGTCTGGATGGTCTATTTTGTGATATTGTTGCAAACACGAGTATAAAACTAAAAAAAAATTATGTTAGTTATGGGGCGCTGAGATATTCGTACTATTTGTTGCTTATTCAAGAAGTAGAAATTTTATCAAAATCACAATTAAATAAGAGATACTAAAGAACATTTTGCCCTTGTAAATTTTTTTAATAATATTTTTATCGTAGTAAGAATCCTTATGTCGTAAGATATCAATAAGATGAAAAACAAATAAAAATATTGAAACATCTACAATATATATTATGAATTCCACATTAAGGAAGTAAAATCTGAAAAGAAATATTAATTTATAGATTAAGTTTATTTTCATCGATTTATTTTTGTATTCATTGATGAAGATATTGGCATACAAATATCGCGTAATACGATGTAAACTGTAATACTTACTGTCCTACTTTAATTTAAGTAAGTTAGAGTCGGACAGTAAGATCTGTCATTTATATAATAGTATACGATTAATATTGTTTATATAAGCAGATACTTTTTTATATTAAAGAACAAAAGATGAATTTTATAGAAGTGGAAATTTATAATTTGTTCTGAAAAAAGGAATTACGAAAATTCCATAAACGATTTTGAATAAATAATTAGGTAACGTAAAATAAGTTTAACTTCTCTCCTTTGAGGTTTCGATGTTCAGGAAAATAAAATTTGCCATTTGATTTAATTTTTGTATTTCTTTTCCATCACTTAAAATATGTTATTACCATAATGTGTTTCTCAAAAATAAACACAAAATTAACTTTTCCATTTCCCTTATACAGATAAATCAATTATTTTACATTTA
The DNA here is from genome assembly GCA_039881145.1 of Druceiella hillmani. Lineage (NCBI taxonomy): Eukaryota > Metazoa > Arthropoda > Insecta > Lepidoptera > Hepialidae > Druceiella > Druceiella hillmani. The sequence goes on from JAYKKI010000014.1 coordinate 25,512,271, forward strand.
GTTGTAAGTAATGCGTACATTTGCATATTTAGCATATCAGCAATGCCTCATTTTGTTACGAGAAGCTTTAATTTTTAGCGTGTTACCTAGTGTTAATTCTTATAAGAAAACCTAAACTTTTATTTTTGTAATTAAAACATTAAAGTCGTGAAGGACAATTCAAAGGTAGCGTTAAAAGTAATATGTATAAAGTTATGTTTTATTTTATGCCCATAACCTTTTAGGAAATATCGACACCATTATTCGTAAATTCTATTGAGACAATATTGAATGATCCATCACTGAAGTGATAGTCCTTGGTCTTTCATGGAATTCGAAGTCTCAAGAATGATCTTACAAGTAACTATTGATGATAATTTTAAACTTGACCAATAAGTTATCACACACAACATATTATGTATTTCAAACCAGTTCTGGATTACTTAATATAAGATAGTGGTTTAATTTAATTAGCATCCAACTCCTAAGATAATTAAATTGCAATAAATCGTATTACTGTAAGCAGTCAGAACACGGGATTAATATTAAATTAATAGAAAGTGCATACTCGAAATCTCAGAATATGAATTAGAAGCAAAAATTTATGTAACAACATCAGAGATCGGTTAATATTGTATATTTACATCTAGCGTCCCAGAGATGCTCGGCCGCTAGTTGGAACTAGGGTAGATCAGAAGAATGTTTACATTTTCAAAAGGATTGTCGTGAGTAATGTCGACCCAAACAGTATTCGTTTTCTCATTCAATGAAGGGATATTATATAAAGCTTTAGTTCAAATGTTACAACTGTAAGCCAAAGTTTTGTAATTTATTTTTTTATCTATCATATTTAATGATTAGCAATTGGTAAAAAATGTCTTCGGGATCCAGGAACCGCTCGTCCACTTTCGCTTAAACTGAGCATCGAATAATTTTCAACTACAAATCTGCAACATATTTAGACCAGGTTAAATGCGACCAATTTGAATGTGTAATAAAAAAAATTATGTGGGAATTTTTTACAATAAATCTACAACGCAAACATCTGTGTTTCGCTCCAGTCGAGTGCACTATTCTTAAATCAAACATAATTGTCACATCAAAAATACCACTTTATTTTAATTTTAATGATAATATATTTGAATATGTTTATTTTATCTGATATTGTTTAATGAATAGGATTTCTATTTCTTCATTTTATCCTGAAATTTAACAAATGTTCTAAGCATGTGAGCAGCTGTAGTGAATCATAATATTTAAATGTAGAAACTAATTTCAATTTAATGAAAAAAAAACCTATGTCAATTATGCTATATTAGCTATACTTTTTAGGGATGGAAAAATTTTTTTAGATTAATAATAAATTCAAGTGCCTATATTGCAAGCAGCGTTTTTATTTTTAAATTGTTACATTAGTTCAAAAGTTTATATTATGCGATATCTATCAGCCGCGTTTATACAGACCAATCAACTTGTTCAATTCTCTATCGGGCATTTTGCCTTATTTTCACCTGATTTTTTTTGCTTAATTTATAATTTCAGAAATATTACAATAACATGTTTTTGTAATTTGCGATCTGAATTGTGTTCAACTAAAAAAAATCGTCTATTTGATTATCTAACTATCTTTGCGTTTGCTTGGTTAATAATTGTTTCATTACCAAAGACTCTTTTAAGCTATTTCTGTTAATTAATGCAAATCGCTACATTGCTAAAAGTCCTCTAAACATTTAGATGTAATAAAGTGTAAAGCAATTAATACATATATATGACGAAAAATTGAATTCTACATTGGAAAAGACTAGATACCAAGTCACTAGTCCAATAGAATAAAACATATATAAAAAACAATATTTTTCGAACACTTTTTACAAATATACCTGACGAAAGTTTTCAAATGAAGAGCTGGAAGCACTGCGCGTACTATTCAAATAAATTACTTCTAGCCGCTTTCAAATTTCCTCCAACTTTGTGCCTATTAGATGCACTGAGTTTTAATGATAGTATTATATATAAATCAAGTGCTAAAGAAAGAAAATCTATGAATACCAAAACTTTCACATTAAAATTGTTAGTTGTGTTGTTATAAAATAATATTAAATTGCTTGTTATTATTAATAAATATTATAAATAGCTCAATATTGGTTGGAATTTCTCTGGGTAAAATCTTAGTATAAATATTCTCGTCGAATTTTTTTACATTAATTTTTTTCCTGGGATTATACTAACAGCACGTTTCTCTTACGTATTTAATTCCCATGTTTTTCTTTGAATATACCTCATTTAAAATATGGATCAATTTATTTTTATTTATTCTACTTTGAAAACAAACAAAATTCGTAACTCAACTAATTTTTATAATTAAACTTTTCTCATTTTTAACCTCATGTCATATTGTTTTCAACCATTTTGGACAACCAATATTAAGTTTCAAAGTATTCGTGTCCTAATATTGAAAAAATATATTGGGGTTTCTAATTACTTAGTTCTTAGCATCGGAACTTTTGCTAATATATTTGATTTTCTAAGTCTTCTTGGAGTCACTATTTGGCAGCAGAAATATTAAAAACTCTCATTATGATCATAGAATGAATAAACATAAATACTAAGAATATATGTATATATATATATATATATATATATATATATATATATATATATATATATATATATATAAATATATATATATGTATATATATATAAATATATATATGTATATATATATATATATATATATATATATATATATATATATATATATATAAAGTTCTGCTTTAAATACTCATTATCAATTAAACATCTTAATATTTTTGTATCATTTCTCAATTTCCACATGAATCACTTTTTTAGAATTCAATTTTTCGTCATACGCGAGAAGAACCGATTGATTAAATTATGAATAACGAGAAATAATTATAAATATATCATAGTGGAATAAATATTACATAGAAATAAATTTAACCTAATAGAGATAGGTCAAGTGTTTATAATGAAAACGTTCTAACACTAATACCTTAAATTCAGCACGAATATTTCATGAGTTATATAGCATGCAAAAGATCACAAAATATCCATTGACTTTCGTAGCAAGTTTTGTTTTTCACATGGATACTTAATATATCCTACGGTTTCCTCAGCTGCTATTAATACATTGGCAGTATTCATTGGACTAGTGACTTGAATATCTACTCTTTGTATAAGATTACATTCTTTGTCAAAACCGTTTAATGTAGAATAGGATTATGTCTGTGAAATATTTCTTTAAATTAATTTTTTAATAAATTCTGAATCAATTCTTACAGATAGTATCTATTTTGAGCACAGAGAATATTTTGACTTAATTTAGGAGGTTTAATAAAAAAAAAGAAAAATTGATGGAGCCCGACATGGACTTATTTGTAATTAATTAAAACTGTTGGCCGTAATATGAGCGCAATTCACTCAATTATAACAATTTTATTTGAGGCTAAAGCATTAATAAAGTTTATTTTGCTTGAGTGTTTGGTAAACTAAATTAGATACTAATCTGAAATTCATGTCTGACATAAGTTTTTCTTTAAAGTTTTAGGACAAGTTTGGTCATTATAAATGTAATTTACACTCGAGTTACGAAAACGAGTTCAGGTTTAATTCATTATCAATTAAAAGCTAATTTATATTCATGTTCCATAATGCTTCCTATCAAAGTACAAAGTGGCTATTCATTTTAGTATATGGATTAATATTTAGTATTACTTACATGAAAATAAAAAAAAATGAGCCCATGTAAGATCACTTACGAGCTTGCCCGTCTGTTCCTCGGTCACAGATATTTTTCACAGTAACCGTTTAATGTAGTAACTGAATTTAGCAAATTAATAAAGAATATTAATCACATTAACGAATTGAATATTAATCTCAATAGATATCACATAGATATTTAGATATTTTAGTGTTGTGAATAAAATACTCGACGTTTTTATTGCATGAATCGTATCAATTGACTGAAATGAGAAATAAGCGACTTGCAAGAATTCTGAAACTACTTATTTATTTTTTATTTAATGTGAGGTAGTTCCAATATATTACTGAAAAAGTCCTTAAAAATTGTTTAGAAACCGTTTGAGATAGAAAATTGAAATTTGGAAAATCGATAAAGTATATTAACTCGCATATATCTCAATAATGAAATCTCATAAATGCTTTTACGGAAATCATAAAGGGACTAGCTAAATACTTGATATTTTCAGTTTCATGTATCTTATGATATTTCATTAGAGGGAGTTACGAGGATTTTAAAACTTTTTTTTTTGGAATAAAATGTAAATTAATTCTAGAGACATTCTCGTCTCTAAAACTACTCTCTCCCAGTATTTTCAAAACTGCTAAAACAAAAAACTGCGAAAAAACATTGTTATTTGAAGTTAAATTTATTTAAATTTATCGCATGACGGTGATTCTACATTACATAGTTTTTGAAACCTTCTCAATATTTCTGTACTGGTAAATATATATTATGCAATATAAGTGTTGAAAAAAGGTATTAATAAATGAAAATATTTATATGAAAATATCATATACTCCTAAATAGTAGTGAAAATTCTACACACAGTTACACTTTTTTTCTTTCGAGGGAAAGTTCTCCCCACACTAGAAAGTTAAATTTATTTTTAATGTATTTGCGACTATTATAGCTGATAGTTCAATTATATACTTAGTAAAATTTACGGTGAGAGAATATTTTATTCAGTGTAATATCAATTACAACTTTAACATATGTAATTGCTAGAAAATACTTTCTCTTTCCATGAAATTAATGTCTCTAATGTATCAAATTTTCCCATTCATAATAAACGAATTCTCTCAATTAAGTCCTCGAATTTTATCCTGTCATTAAAAAAAAGTACTATTTCTCTGCACGTGTAGAAGTTCTGTGAACGAGACTTTACCTTTATTTGCCATTTTGAAACTTTGTGGCTCGTAGTCATTGTCTACAAGAAATTCCATATATAAATTTAAAAGTAAACAAATCAAATCGTGAGCTATGATAAAATCTGTTTTTTATCTATGAAACGACCAGAATTTTTTTTGCCTACTCTTGTGATAAAGATATAAATATATAAAGTTCAATAAATCTAGACGCAAGGCACAAAGTCAACTTATTCATCTATACTTTTCCAACAAAACTACAAAATTCACCTGCTTTTATCTTACAACTTTTCACGGCTAAGTTTTATAATGTTTACTAAGAACAACTTAACCCTTTATACAGTAATGTTTTTTTTGGGTTATTACTTTTTCATCAAGTTTTTTTAAAATCTATACTTTAGTATATATTCCGTCACTTTTTTACTTTTCCGTTTCTTTAATTGGGTTCTAGAGCAAACTTGATTTCAGCAATGATTAGATGAATTATCCGTTTAAAGCCATTGATATAATTTCAGATGACATGTTTTAAATCCTGTGGAAGGAAAATTCTCTATATCGAAGAAAATCAATTTTAATTATTTATATTCAACAATAGCCGATTTTGCTCCTTTATTCTATTGGAATAAAAATAAATTTAATGGACGTCATTAAGTGTGAAAACATGAGAAAATGTGACATAAGCTTTCCACACGAGAAAACAATAATTAGGCGAGTTGACATTAAGTCCCTGAGTTATGGGGTGTTAAAATAGCTGTGAAGCCCTTCGAGTGTGGATGCAGTATCCTAAAGCGCGGCTTGGGACTTGGTACACACCACCGTTTACCAGATTATGATAGAAGAATACAAAATAATATATTCGTAACGAAAGTGGGATACTACTGACGATAAGTATAAACGCTTGTGGCTAGTCATCGCATGGCCGTGGTTTTTTTTAATTCCATATTACACTAAAATTTTATATTAACACATACCATAACGGTCACGATTCGTATGAATATAAATTATATATTTTTTTTTTCAATCTGATTAGGCTCTTATAGCGGTTTTAACTCTGTAAGGAAATCAAACATTTATTTAGTATGATCAATTTTCAACCCTATTAGATTAGATGAACCCATAAAAAATGGTTTCATTTGCATATTACGTGGTCAGATCAAACCGTAAATGGGAAGGTAATTTGTATTTACTACACAATTTAGAAGAAAGTTTAAAGAAGGCAGAAATATTTTGGAATTTATAGGCATGAGCAATCAATAATTATAATAAAATCTAATAATGCAAAACGATTAAATGGAAATCTGAAAATTTCACCCCATTTGCAACGTTGATTCAAATAATTATAGCTTAGTCTAGTATTTCCTATAGTTCAAAATAAGTTTTGTATTCCTATATGCATATCTAAGGGAACACGAATTAACAGAAATTAAACAACATGTATTTTTTTTATTTTTGAGAAATATGTTAGAAAGATGTGAAATTATGCTGATTATTTCCTGAATTTAATTGTTTTTAACGCAGGTATGAATATTATTTATTTTGAGTATTTTACTACGAAACTTTTTTAACAAAATACATGTTTCTAAATTAATTGACTTTGAACAACAACTACTGTCTAGTTGAGAAGAGCTAAACGAGATTCTTTCGATCTATTCCAGGTATATTTCGTAATATAGAAACCACATTACTGTATACGTACATAAAAGTGTGCATAATGCACGTGTGTACATGCTGACGTATGAAGTTTATTTAAGCTTTAGTTTCGACGAGTAGTTCACGAACAATTTGTTAATCCAGATTTACCTTCGAAGTTCATTAAGCCGACTGCGTTGAGTTCGGGGAAAATGTTGCAGCTCGCCAGTTTGCACACTCTGGCGTCTTTATGTAGATTGCGACACAAGTGGAGCATATCAAGTCGAATATCCCGTGATGAAACTGGCTGATGAAATAAGTCAAGTATTCAGTCTCATAGGTACTGTAGATATTATGCATTTATGGAGACAAAGTACATATGTATGTACTTATCTCATCAGAAAGCTGTTTTTAAAGTGAAAATTCTCATATAGTTTATTGCGCTATTTTTATTATATTTATTATAAATATAAAAACTTTTTAATGCTGTCATTTCTTATTGATTGTGTTTTAATATTAATAATTCGTTTTATTTCTACTCAAGAATTAACTACCAGGAAGAGAATGAATGAAACAAAGGATTATGGAAAAAATTATGATTATACAAACAAAACTCTCTAATTTTTAAGATTACTATTTATTACAGTTACAAATACTGTAATAAATAAAGAAATATAGGTTAAATTAAATTTAATGTACGTTTACATAACTAATTATTTGGTACTAAAAGTTTTGAAATCAGACAAAGGAATTCGAAGAAAAATTACTTATACACAAATATTTGTCACCGTAGTGTATTGGGTTGATCACAAGGCATACGGCCTATGACTGCGAAGAGCACCACGGGGACCCGGGTTTGATTCCCGGCCGCCTGTTGAACGGGGCTGGACTGGTGTTCTGGTTGGCTGTAAAAGATTGCTCTTGTAGCAATACGTCCGCCATAAGTATCAATTGATGCATTAAAGTACAGAAATAAATAAATTTATAAAGATCAGTATCTATTGTAGAATTTACGAGTATATATCAATTTATTTAGGTTTAAACGCTTTTTCAAAGTGTTAATATTTAAATGATTACATTTTTCCTGTCAAAATGCCATTTTAAATTATTTTATATGAAACTGAGTTTGTGGGTTAAATTTAATGCTAGCTTTATTTTTTGTTATATTAGTAATATAATTTTGATAAGAAATGTTTACGAATAAATATCTAAAATAAAGTTTTAGATACTTATTCATCAACATTTCTGAGTGTCGTTTTCTTATCAAAATTATATTATTAATATAACAAAAAGTAAAGCTAGCATTAAATTGATCCCACAAACTCACAGTTTCATATAAAATAACTTAAAATGGCATTTTGACAGGAAAAGCCTTTTTTCTCGTCTATCAAAATTATTCCTCTACTTCAGGCTTTTACTATAATTTACTTAAATCCTCTTTAGAAATTTGCAAAATGTAGGATTTGAATAAAACTACACCACTTATACATTTCTTTAGATATGTTTTCTTAAACGACTCAATTACTTGATTATAGTAAATGTTTCTATTTTATATTTTTTAAAAATTTATTTCATATTCAAAATCATTTACTTTTCAAGAGGTGATGGCGTCAATTTCCAAAGGTTAGAGCGTTTTTCTTTTATAATTTTCAATGACAATAGTAAGACCATCTCTCTACTAGCGACTGAATAATGCTAAACCTGCCACCGTTTTCATAAAGGTTTTTTTTGCTTCACGATATATTCTGGAGCATATCTCATTCAAAGCACAGACCATGTGTATGACCATCTCATACAGTTTAATGTTGTAGTCTAAATTACACATAACCTTTGGAACTTAGAGCACTTTTCGATTAACCAGTTTCTGCTCTCTTGTACAGAGGCCTTTTAAGAAACTATTTTCGAATCTTTTTATGTAACAGAAACAGAACAAAATCCTTCCAGTCTTTGAGTCCCTCACATTTTCTTCAGACTTGATTGCGTCGTGATTGAACAAAATTTTATACCTCGTCGCGTAGCACAGGTATTTCAGCAGTTAGCTTACGACGGTATCACTGCACGAAGATTTGTGATATTATTGTTTTTTGATATAGTCTTCTCTTTTAGACTTAGAAATCTCTTGTCCTCTTTATTATGATAATTGAGAAGTGGTGTTTTAACCGAATCTTTCTCCTAGTTAACGTTTCCAGGACACGCCTTCCACCCGTTTATCACTAGGTTATCTCTAATAAAAGTTGACCGTCGTTATTTTAAATAATCTAGATTTTCAACTTGAATTGCTTCATGCAAAACATGATTTGACTAGATAGGTATCTAGTATTAGCTCATTCTTATTTATGGTCATACTAAAAGTATTAATACCCATGGCGGCTGTGTACTTTATGTCATTCAAAAATATTACGATAGGTGACTTCAAATTAATCTGCAAATAGGTAAGCCAGTTCATACATTTTATAATCTGACTGACCAGGCTCAACTTCGCAAGGGTAATGGAAATAAAAATGTACGGATTTTTTCCAATTTGATCCGTACACAAAACCTACACCATTACGCCCCAAAGTTACACAAAATCTACATTTATTATATACCTTTGGGGTGGCATTAAGTATCTATGTCCGGATCGTTTGTCTGGCACAATGAAGTAATAAGTGTTTCTGCCGGAAAAAGTTAAAGAACCACGAATACCACCATAAACAAGTTTAGATTGTCCAACCTTTTTGTTTAATATCATCATACTTTAAATACGTCGAACATAGATAAAGCAAGTTGGCTCTATTGGTGTAATTATTTTTTAAAAACAGATAAAAAGGAAAGTCAGACGCATATGCATACTTCGTAACTTGATTGATCTTCAAAAATTTTAGGTGTACAAAATAAAAATTGTCAAGAACGCTTAGGTTTTGCTGTTAAAATATACAGAACTGAAGTGACATTAAGTAATAAGTGTTTCTACCGGAACACGTTAAAGAACCACGAATACCACCATAAACAAATTTAGAATCTCCAACCTTACAGATTTGTTTAATATCATCATACTTTAAATACATGGAACATAGATAAAGCAAGTTGGTTCTATTGGTGCAATTATTTTTTAAAAATAGAGAAAACGGAAAGACAGACGCATATGCATGCTTCGTAAATTGATTGACCTTAAACATTTTAGCTGCATGAAATAAAAATTGTCAAGAACGCTTAGGTTTTGCTGTTAAAATATACAGAACTGAAGTGACATTAAGTAATAAGTGTTTCTACCGGAACACGTTAAAGAACCACGAATACCACCATAAACAAATTTAGAATCTCCAACCTTAAAGATTTGTTTAATATCTGCTTTAAATATATCGAACATAGATAAAGTAAGTTGGCTCTATTGGTGCAATTATTTTTTAAAAATAGAAAAAACGGAAAGACAGACGCATATGCATGCTTCGTAAATTGACCTTAAACATTTTAGCTGCACAAAATCAAAATTGTCAAGAACGCCTACGATATCCTGTTAAAATATACAGAAATGAAACGACAAAACTATTTAAGATGCAAATATAGAAGTTAAAGATAATTATTACCGGTGTAATAAATGTACAAAATGCCAAAAAAGTGTTAACCGTAAAAATAAATAAATAGAGAATGTTATAAAATGTCTCAAAGATATTCCTGTACCTAAAAAAAACAAGAGCAAATCCGGTGATACCTGATAAACAATAGTTTTCTTAAGAGGAAAATCGATCCGAAATAATCTGCCCATTGCAAAAAAACTACCTATATGAATGAAATTTTTATATAGGTAGCGTTAACCATTACGTAACGACAGAAATAAAATAGAATTAAAAGTAATTAGAAAAATTAAAAGTTTATAATTTTTCAGATTGTTTTGTGAAAACTCTATTCATTATTTCCTCATACCACAATAATGGAAAATCAATAATTAAATAACATCCCTCGTTCATTAAGATTTAAAACAAAATGTCCTCGCTATGTGACTTGAAATTCAAAACTTAAAACAAACATCACTAAGTGGATTTCGAAATGACATATACATTATAAGAAAATATATTTTGAAAATTTCAGAATTTTTTTTATTCTTATTAATACCTCTAATAACAGAAAAAAATACATCGAACTTGTTTTGCTATAGATTAATACATAATTTATAATATATCTGGCTAATTCAGAAATATACAAAAACATCATGTGTAAAGTTTTAAATAACGACTTGAAATCGTATCGTACTATTATATGGAAGTATAATAAATATATATTTTAACATTTCTAAAAATCTAATTTGGTATGACACGAGGCAGCGTCTTCAGTTAAACGTGAATGGAATCTGAAGTTAATCTTGAAAATATATTTCGCTACCACATAATTTCTAAAACTAATCTCATGTAACCTAAAAATTAAATGTAGCCATATCTTTGTATATTCAGTCAGTCATGAATAAGATCAGAATAAGGTATTATAAAATTGACTTTAATTGTACATACCGCAAAGATACAAACTGTATGTTGCATTGCACTAAATTAACGGGAAGAATAAAATGAAAACGATAATCCACGATGAAAGCAAAATAATTTTTCTCACATATTTTTTTAAAAAGTTTTCAAATGCAAGTTGACACATTCCAAAGTTTAGATATCAAGTGCTAGATGTATTCAATTATTAAAACAAGTTAACATGTATTATGATGTGTATTACATCTGTATTTTCACATAAAATATTAGTATCGAGTTTCATTGAAGAAGTATGGCTAAACAATACCTCTAAGGATCGTGACGTTGGTTTGACGTTGGTTAGTTTTTCTAATATTAAAGAGTCGTTTATTGTCAATTGATTCGCGGTGATTCCAGGTTCATAGTTCATTAAACCGTATGAGTTAAGTCGAGTGGAGAGGACCGTGTGTTGTGTTCCAGTTAGAACAGATGTTGAAAAGTTAAAACGAATTAGGTCGCAAGCACTCATATCTGAACAAAGAAAATTGTGGGGTTCATTTTATGTCCGTTGCGGCAACGGCGATATACAGTAGTCAATATTCTGGAAAATATAAATTTGATATTATCTATCTTTTTATCAAGCCGACATATTTTAAAAATAAGTTAAAATTTTGAAATCACATCTAAGGGACTATTTTTGAAATCATATCTTTTGCTTCTATAATTACTACATTGAAAGTAAATTATTAGAGAGTATTAATCAAAATTGGTATGAATTAGGAAATATTAACATAATTGAGATTTCTAGAATAATTGCAAGAAATATAATATCAAATATTTATTCACTTTTTTTTCCATACTTTAATGTATAAAATTTATATATTCGATGGAATTATCCCTACGATGTAGCCGGGAATATATTATATATACTAATAGTCAACCAACAAATCAATCAGGCCCGCTCAACGATGGGCTGTAAATCGAACCCAGGTCCCCTAGTTTAGCATACAGTCAAGAGCCACTTGCTTTGTAATAAACCCAAAATACCACTGTGAAGACAATTAATAAAAAAAACTTGCTATCGACGATAAGCCACAATCTAAGTGATCGAAGAAAATATAAACGGAGTTACTCAGACGGGGAAAATTATGAATCTATTTTTACAGAAAATATTTTAATAAAAAAATTGAAGTGACTTCAAATAATCACCTAATGCCAAGTGCATAGAAAACCATAAAATAATGAAAATCGCAATACTCGAGGCTTTTGTGGCACAGTATCGTTTCCGAACATAAATTAATTAGCAATAAAATACTGCTACTTCTAGAGATTTTAGGGGTCGGTGCCAAGTGAAATGTAATATTCATTTATGTCTGTAGATGTGCATATATAGAGATTTGCGATGAATTCAACAAAAATGTTATCTCAGTTTTACCAGTGTTTTTTTGAGTTCATCCCTCATCAGTGAAAACTTTCTGTCAGTATCTCCCGGCTACATTATTGTATCCTGATTTTGCTAAAAGGTAGATTTAGGCCACCCTTAGTCGTGTCACAACTTTATGACTAAATTACCATCAGATTTATATCATCGAAAATCGATTACGGTGCATATCCTGTACGTTGTTGAAGAATTCTATGATCAGATTCTAACCAGTCTTTTATATTCCTACACTGGCCTCTTATATTCCTGCACTGCCTTTCATTTATAAAAAGAATCACACATATTGTTTGATAAATTGCGGATGTATGAATTGACCTACACAAAACAGTTTTATGTAGGTCAATTCGGCCTGTTATACTGCATCAAGTTGAGGAATTGAAATCCGGAGTTTAATGAAAGAAATGTTTTTTGAGACTCATAATATTAACTTAGAACAGCAGATTCTTAGTACCATAATTTAAGTAAATAATCCGATAGTATAAAGACTGATGAATAGATCTGACAGTATAAAGACTAACGAAGAGAAAGGGTTTAATGATATAGTACCTCTTTGAGATCTATAATACTAATTTAAAAACAACAGATTCTCAAGTCTCACGGTTTAAACAGGAAATATCTTTGTAATGTAATGAACCTCAGTTTTGTAATCCAAAGTTTAGTACCTTTCTTGATACTCAAAATACTACTTTAAAAACAACAGATCCTCAAATCTCACGGTAAGAAAGGCAAAACTTTTGCAGTATAAGGACTAAGGAGTTGCTACCCGGTGTTCAATAGCAGAGATTCTGCTTGAGACATACAATATTAATTTCAAATAGATGATCCTCAACTCACGATTAAGAATGTACTACTCCCACAGCACCATAACTGAGAAGTAGAACCTAGAGTTCAATGGCAGCCTGTCTTGAGACCCGCAAATACTAACTTAAAACCAGCAAATTCTCAAATCTCACGATTTAGTTAGGCAGCACACTGGAACATCTGAACTGAGATATTGGAACCCCAAATTTAATAATAGCTTCTCTTCTTATGACCTACGATACTAACTTAAAGAGAGCAGATTATCAAGTTACATTGCATAACAGGCTGCACTCCCAAAGTGTGAAAACTGAGGAACTGGAACTCAATGTTTAGAGGTAAAGTCTCTGTTTGAGACCACAATACTAATTTAAAAACAGCAGATCCTCAAGTCTCACGGCTTAGACAGGCAATACTCTTGCAGCATAAGGACTGAGGAGTTGGAACCAGAATATTAATGAGAGTCTAAGCTTTAAAAGCCTAGATACTAATTTAAGTCTCACGGTTTCTATAGGAAGTACTCCCACAGATCAAGACTAATGTATTAGAGGTTGAAATTATGTTGCATGCTTTTTAATCGTAATAGTTTTTTGCTACGTTAATGAAAAATGAGTCCTAACCAGGGCTTGATAACTGGATGAAATTTTAAACCGGTTTGACGTAAGTTCATGAGAACCTTTCTATTTTGGTTATGCTTACTTTTACCGGTAAATAACAGGTATTCTCTATGAAACTTTTTAATTTCGGTTACACTCGTTATATCGGTATTAACTTTAATTAACTGGTTTTCGACTCAACTTTTGTCTTTAATATACCGCTATGCCTTTGTACGGTATCAAGGCGTGCAAATCGCTGAAGACCATGTAGCTGCAAGTTTGGCGCCCGGGTGTAACCGATTAATAACGCTTTTCAAAATGGCTCAGGTATAGGTTGCTTTGGAACTTTACCTTTATATTAAGATGGTATTAACCTTTATTAACCCGTATTTTTCAAACCGGTGCCAAGCCCTTGTCTTAACTATATGAGTTTACTCCTCGTCACTGAAGACTGTCACCACCTTTCGACTCCATCATTGCAAACTGATTTTTCTAAACAACAAATTTACGTTGTCCTTAGTCGTGTGTGATTGGATTATTATTAGACTTACGTCATTGACACTCATTTATGGTATCTATATTTTTCAATCTTGAGAAATTCCATAGTATGTCTTCATTTTCCATGATTAGATTCAAACTAAATTTTCATGGGGTAATACCGAGAGTATATCCTTCGAAATAAAAAATAATCGTCCAAACTGGTTGAGCCCATATTATTTAAAACTCCATGGTAGCTGTACAATTTAATGTGGAAAATTGTATAAACTGCCTTCCATTTTTCTAGTCACATTTGAAGAAATATTTTCATGAAATCATACTCGGAATATACTTCTCCAAGTAAAAAAAGAATTATCCATATTGGTTAAAAAGTGCCGGAGTTACGAGGAAAAATGCTTTAAAAAATACAGGCGAATTGAAAAGTTACTTTTTTTGATGTTTGTTAAAAATATTGTTACTTCTATGATATAATCGGGTTATCTTAAATTGAATGGATCCAGATACTGCTTTCTAAGAACAAGGTCCTAATATTACTGGACAAAATATCTCGAAACATGGATATATGGATTAAATATTGAGCTTAGTTTTTACGAAAATATGAGGTGCTTCAGTATCATAAAATGACAGACCTTTATTTTCCCCATATTAAATTAAATACGAAAAGACGATATATAAATACCAGAGACAGCGATGAAACGAAGTTTTCGTTAACGCGAACATTAATATTCTGCCCATGAAAATGGCAATCCACACACACAAAAAGCAGATAAGAAATAAGCAGATATATTATTCAAGAGGCTATGAAGGCAGAATAGTCCGAATATGTTAAATAGGCTAAAAAGGGGACTGATTTTTGCTAAATTTTCTACGGTTTCTGGTTTTAAATGCGCTATAAACATTTATTTGTTAGATACTCTTAGCCAGCGTTTTTAAAACCTCGTGAAAGGAACTTTAAACCATTACGTCAGTATGTTTCTTAGTAATTATGATTACTAAATCGTAGCATATTTTGATAATGTGACTTAATTTACAGATAATCCCAACCAAAAATTAAATATAATAATCGTATATTAACAAAGGTTTAACACCATATTTCTATATAATAATCTATATATCTTAAAAGTAATCCATATTCGCTTTCGTTGAGTGACAGTGATTGCTTTATAAATGCATAATTTTACATGCAATGTATAAGCAAAATAATATTATAGTTTAAGCTATATTAACATGAAAATTTTAATTCAAATTTACGTGTTGAGAATGTATTTATATAATATGGAAATAATGAATTAAATATAATTTCGGAGATGAATTTTAACACACAGACACAATAGAATCATTATCTCGTATTTAGGTTCTTTTTATTTTTTTATTAAATCAGATATAACACCAAATCCATATCAATAAAATAATGACATTGTTTCTTTATTTTCTTTGCCCTTCTGTCATGCTTAAATGGTTAAAAAATCCTTTTTTTTTACATTTTCCCGTATATCACAGAAGTGAAGCTGCGAGCAAAAGTTGTGATGCGATTCGTCGTGTAATTATTATTTTCAATAACAACATACAGTTCTATAATTGCATTTTTTCACTGTTAACAATTAATAATACAATTTTGCCATCAGCTTTTAAGTCCCGAAAACTATTTCTTCTTGATTAATATAATTTCTTAACATGATAAAACCATTTTAAATTACAACATATGTTTCAATAAAAAGCAAAGTAACACATAATGTAAAACATACTTTAAATTTAAAACTATTTTTAAAACGATTTTCGGGTTTAAATTTATGTCAGTTTTACTCTATAAGTTTTTTTTTGGAGCAATGTGATACAAAAGTTACGTCCGAACTAAAAATTGACTGCGAAACCTATTTACCAAAGTTTGTCTTAACGCTCCATAACTACGCATCTCGAAGTACGTTATATATTCTTAAGCTTCTTCCTAATTTAAAGCCGCTTTATTTCTTGTAAAAACATTTAAATATGTATTAAAATGATATTATATGCTATGAAAGTTTAATATATCTGCACCGACAACTCTACAAAAATCGTAATAATATAAAAATTGTCTTTATAGAACGTCTATCTTAATCTACTTAAAAATATACGAGAATGCAGAAATCATAACGTCATACCATTGTGGTCTCATATGCTCGTATCAATACTAGGCTACATATACATATTCGCAACGTCATACCATTGTGGTCTCATATGCTCGTATCAATACTAGGCTACATATACATATTCGCAACGTCCTCATGTTTTATTAAGAAGAAAGTCTAGGAGAAAGTAATTTATGGCTTTAATTTGTTTTACTCACAAATTAGTGCGACAAATATTCCTCGAGAATAGAACCCGTGCCGTCTCGCGAGTAAATCATGATTAAAGTGGTTTGCGATCATAGAGTTACCACATATTACAAGTCTTAGAATGTATTTTGTCATTATGCGATACGTGGCTGACTGTTGGCAAACTTCAACTATTTAGTTGTAGAGATTATGCTTACTGTTCAAAGCGATGCTGATTTTGAAATATATTTAATAGGAAATATTGACATTTACAATTTATTACATATTTTTTTAAGATTTTCACTATATTCCTGTCTGCAATTTTGTCTACGATTATATGATGTCACCAACCATATCCATTTCAACACAGTGTGCATTTTCTAAATTTGTAGTTATGAATATTCTAATTATAATCTTTTCACAACCTCTTAAAATAGAAATACAAATCCAGTCCTCGAGTAAAAAAAGACAAGTTAAAACGTTAGTCAAGTAAATTCTTAATCCAAAATTAAATGAAACTACGTAATGTAGTATTATTTCTACTTTATTTAAATTCTTTACCACGACCTAGGTTTTGTTGTATTACGACTTCTTCGGGTGAGCAATTAGCAAAGATCTTTGCTTTAAATAAAATAGAAACAATACTATATCACGTAGTTTCGTTTAATTGTGAATAATGAATTTCTACAAAATTAACGCCAAATATATTCAATAAATTATTAATAAAAAAGAAAGATCTCTAAAAATGCGTTAATAATCATTTGTTTACTGTTTTCTGTCATCATTCTATTCTACATCTGGAAAAATGTTAACCCTTTACTAATCTTTACGTAGTATTTTTATTGGGCTTAAAATAACAATATGAACATTTGTTACGGTAGTGACATAAATTTAGGAAACATATTAGTTAAAAATGTATTTTTAATGTACAATTTTACTTGAACTATCATAATTAAGATTAAGGTAAGGAGAATAATAAAAATGAATTTTATATAAAATTAGATAAAGTATTAGATAATTATTTTTAGAGATGATCTATGGGAAATACTGAGTTACATTTTAAAATTTAATACATTTGTCTCATAATCTATAATATTAGTAATCTGAAATGACATGTTTCTGCGCACTACAGTTCCATCATTATGTTTAGAAGCATACGTTAATACGTTACATAGCATGTAATTTTTAATAATACTACCAAAATAATATAATCGGAAAATAATCAATTGCAGTGAAAGCAAATCACTAGTCATAATCATATTTCTGCAATATTTTCTGATTTCTGTTGAAATATTCGATATATAATAAAACAAAGTTTCACAACATTTGGTCAAATATTTTTTTCTCTATTTTTAAAAACATTGGAAATTTAAAAATGAATGCACATTATTAAATTTCTTCAAAGTTTCTTTTAAGACTGACCGGGATCTTAAAAGAAAATGTTTATCTCACAGATCTATCAAAACCCAGTTAGGATCTGTATTTGAATTCGCAGTTGTTAATTCCTAATAAAATAAAAAATAGACTAAATAAGTATTCGCAATCAACAATAAGAAAAAAATTACGGGTTTAGTTTGCATACTAAATATTTTCGAAATATTTTGTGTCATAGTCGAACCGGAGAACAAGAAATAGTTTTTTCAGATTTTACCTATCTATCAACTTTTCTGTTTATTATAACTTATCTTAATACCAGTGAAATTAAACAGGATATTTATTAGTCACGTCAATCGAATCTTAAGGTATTTTAATTGTGAAAAGTGTTTCAATATTCGCGCTAAGCTATAGGCACTAAGAACTGAAGGCTTAAAAATTATCAATAAAAAAGCATCCAGACTGACTCACTGATATTCAGCTTAAAGTTAAAACTAAGGTATAATTTACTTTTTTCCTGGTTAATTGTAATATTGGGATGCTTACTTATTATATTTGTATAATAAATAATTGTATAATAATAACACACCTGACAAACATAACTATATCCAGATAAAAAACTTCGCTGCTGCGTGATTAAGTGAAAATTTTTTACCTAGCGTTCCGATAGCGGAAATTTATTGCAAGAAAATTTCAAACTGATCCGTGTAGCAACAAAATTGTGAATTATCTAACAAAATGTATTATTGTACACTGTCCGTTTCAGTTTAGCTTGAGTTAAACAGTATAACTTGTAGCGTTGTAACATCGAGTTCTAACTCGCTTTCCTCTCGCTTGTTGAGCTACTGGATTACATAAGCATATTTGCAACATCCTTGTATTTTATTAAGAAGAAAGCCCAAGAGAAAGTAATTTATGGCCTTAATTTGTTGACTCACAAATTAGTGCGACAAATATGCCTCCAGAATAGAGCACGTCTCGTCTCGCGAGTAAATCATGATTAAGACCGTTCGCAGTCACAGACGTTTCCCATACGAGTCTTAGGAAGTTAGTTGAAGTTTACTATGTTGTTCTTACGTAACATCCGTAAGAACAAAGTTATAAAAGACTTTTTGTTTATTTCTTTTTAAAGTGAAAATCTAATATTGGGATAAAAACAATAACAACGAATCGTTTTATAAAATCAACTTCCAGTAATTATTTAATCACTTTGAAAGTTTAGTTTCGTTTATCCTAACCATAATTTAAAATTTAATAATACGGAATGTAAAAAAATTAAGTTATGGGATATCGTATCAATTAAAAAAACGAAATATATGCAAGAAGATTGAAATGGACATGTTAACAGCCCTTTATATACGTAATAAAAATCTACATAAAAGAATGGAAGGAATATTCATAAAAAGCTATTCTATGGCTCATAATAAGGAATTTAATTAATTGTTCTTAATATTTACGATCAACACGTTCATTAGCATTACGATATATTTGGTTTTATTGAGGCACCGACTCTAAGTCATCATTTTAGCCAATACGTATGAATTAAGAATATAAATTAAAAAAACTTACGCGTAAAGGTAGAAAAAATTTTCATTTTATAATTCAATGAATTTGGATTTTAAAATCGACTTATATCATTACTAGGTACAAAAACTATATACATAATAAACAAGTACTCTATACATTATCATTCACAAAAGAGATGTCATTCCATAAGATATGTCTCTCTCTCTAAGATATGGCTGATAGATATTGTTAATATGTTTTCTACTATGATATGTCTCATAGATATTGTTGATATGTTGCTGTATATTTTTGATATGTTTTCTGAATATATTACAAGTTATTACGTACTGTACTGTTTTTCATAAATGAAAACGAAATAAATCGAATGCTTACTGGATGTAAATATTTCTTCCTAAAGGTTCTAGTCAACAAAAGCGCTCACATTATTTCCGAATTCGAAATGCTTATGTAGAAGTAGGATGAGAAGTTTGTAATTTTTTAATAAAAATAGGTATATAAAATAAGTATCTTTACGAAAATATGATATCAGGCGCGTGAGCATAGGATTTTCCTGGGAAATATCCGTTCATCCATCTTAATTGTTCAAGTGAGGAATATTTTTAAATATTGTAATTAATGGATTTAAATTAACATTTTAAAATAAAAATAATATATTTTGTACAATTTCGACCAGTTTAAATGTTTTAAAAAGAGACTGAAGCTTATTTCAATTGCACAGAAAATGTAACTAAAGGCGAGTTTTTGAATTCATTTTTTAAAAAAGGCAATAACTCAATATGGATAAATGGAGTTTATTTAAATATTGCTTTGATGAAAGAAATAATTTTTTAAAATTGTAAATGTATAAATATTTGTCATTGGCATCATTGTTGGTACAGATTTGTAGATATCCATCATCCACCTATTCGTCTGTAAAACTTCGCTATCTGTTAAACTTACAAGCCACTTGTAAATGAAAACAAGGTTTGATTTAATAAAAAATATTTCATTGCTTTCTGGCAGTATTGATACGGTCAATATTTTAATCACTTAGACACGCACGCACGTACGCGTGCACACGCACATACACTCGCACACACCTATGTATACGTATAGATACATGCATTTATTCTCTTTTTGTCAGAAATCAGTCGTTAGTATTAAAATTACAAAAACCTACAAATGCTAATAAATGTACGGATATAATAATAATAAAAATAAAAGAGTAAAGAAAATGATACGCTAGAGAGAAACCATGAATATTTCATAAGAATACAAATTTATATTTTATAAAAACAACAATTTAATACCACCGTAGAGAAAAAGTGAAAGTTGAAAATTCACAATTAAAAAAATAATAAAAGTATTGATATCATGATATAATGGGGGATATTTTTAATATTTCATCGGCATTAAATTTACTAGTTTTTAGCAATTAAGTAATACCGCTGATAAAAAAAAATTCAAAGTGTTGAATAAACTGCAACAATATTTGCAATTGCGATATAAATTGCATCTACTGAACAAATTATTACCTGGAAATTGATATGATAAACAATTTATATTATCTAAATATTCAATATAGAATATTAATTAAATAACGTCATATTTATAGTTTATCCTTTTCGATGTGGGGTATGTCACTTAACTTATCATTACCTTTAGATGACAGTGAACTATATGCGAATAACATATTTTCAAAAATTAAATTAAAGTGGATTTACTTCTGACAAATTACAGTTTTTAAATTCATTGTCTTTCCGTTATAGCTTTTACATTTTTTGGAGGCTTATTTAAGCATTTTCCAATAAACATAAATATACTTCACACAGGCCGAGAATTTTTTCTCGTTCGACTGACGTTAAAAGGTGATTAGATGCGACTCGCGTTCGCTTACAAAAATTATGTCGAACATGGACACACTCTACACGCGAAGTATGGGCGCACACCTTAGGTTCTTACCTTTATGGGAAGCCAATATTTCGCTAGTACTCCATATTTATTATTTATAAACCTTCATTTTATTTTATTTTATTTTAAGGCTCGTGTTTTCTTTTACCCGTGTTGTAATCTTAATAGTAGGTCATTCCACTTAAATTGATTCGTATGTTTTTTTAAATTATATTCTCAAATGTTATTAAAATTTCCATCCCGCGCAGACAGTGTGAGTGTTGCCTTATTAGAATTTGGTTCCGAGAAACGGGATTATAGCGCTCCTCGATAATTCTTTCCGTGGGAACATGGAGTATCCACTTCCCCTGCACGTTATGCATATTAAAATTTTTTGTCAATGTTCCATGCATACTTATTTCTGGGATATTCAATTCACGGGAAATATCGGCCAAGCCAAGCCAGGTCTCCAGGCACAGCCAAGTCTCTTCTTTCGTGTAACCTGTTTTAACTTGTTTTTCACAGCGGCGACGCGCTCTTCGTGTTCAGGTGCCAAGTGGAGAGGCCCTTCTCGACTCGCTACTTTAGAAACTCTGCCCTTACGAAAATATTTCATCCAAAATTGTACCGTACTAAATTGACTTGCTTACAAGATCTTTTAGAATTTCATTGGCACTTTTGTTTTAAAGAACACCAAATTTAATAAAATTGCATCAGTCAAAATCACTAATTAATTTCGATCCATTTAAAAGATATGTAAAATATGTGTTGACAAGTAGGTAGAACTAAAGTTCACTAAAGAATTATCAAACATAATCATTAATACTTTGATCAACCTGCCAAAACGAGAACGAACTTTTACGCGCATGTTTGAATGGAATGACCTAATATAAATATTTTTGTATTACCAGCGCACAGATATTTGGTCAATTTATATATTCAATTGTTAATAGTAAGAGCGGATATGTTTAGTACCAGGTACATTATTAAAAATTAATATATTTAAATAAAAATTAGAATTAGACTATATTAAATATTTACTATTAGCTTACGTTATTATGGACGCTTATGCCACTAAAAAAGATGGGATATCCAAAAGTTAATTTGGTTTGGCTCGTGTACCCAAATAAATTATCGAGATTAATTCACACCTCAAGTAGCGTCATGGTAACACCAAGCAATACTCATTATACGGCATACTCACATGTATTTTATTTCATACTAGGTAGACAACTAATAAACCCGACATTTCAGTTTAACAGCTTTATATGGTAGCCAAACAGAATATTTCCACCTTTTCCCGAAACATGAAATTTTTGAAGGTTAATTGGAATTACAGAAGATGGACGTCACACTAGGACTAAAATAGTCCTGTGAAGGTTTCACTATGTAATTTATTTACTAAGGTGACCCTAATACCATATGTTGACCTTTTTAACAAATAATGTAGAAAAGTCGTATAAACAGGCGCTGGGCAAAATAGTCTCCTCCACTTTACAAACTACAAACACCTTTCTGTACGCATGCTTCATCTACCAATGACTACCATTGGTAATTTATTTGAGTTACAAAATAATAAAAGACCTGTTGACTTCGGGCAAAACTCGTATCTATATATTAAACTATTTGCAAATATTAATTTTTCACGAACTAAATACAATACCAATTGGGTCTTTAAAGAATATACTGTAGTAATTATAATGTAGGTACTGTATATTTAAAAAAATAGGATCTGGTATAATTGCTATAGTTTTCCGTAATCTTCCAATCAATTTGACCAATTGAATTAAAAATTTTAAAAATTTTAAAAATGATAAAGAAATATTTCTCTATTAATTGAACCAGAGTCTCAAATGATACCACACATTTGAAAAAAATCAATATTTTATTGACTTTTTCATTATTTAATAAATTACCATTTTAAAACAGATAGTGCATAATGTGTGGGTTAATAAAGTTCAATACTCTTTCAAATTTCAAGTGTTCACGGTGTATAGTTTTTGAGACAGTCGGCTACGACGGACGGACTGACAGACACGTGTGTTATCTTATAAGATTTTCGTTTTTTAGTTTGAGTTACCTAATTCTAAAATTTAATACTGTTTTATTAGAAGAAAAAAAAAAGTGCAAACCTTAAATACATATTTTTTTATGTACCAGCGTTAAAGGTATGCTTTTAATTGTGTTTATTAATTTGTAATGTTAAAGGTTATACTTACATTCTTAATTTATGTGACATATGTCTCCGTTATACCTAACTTTTATGTTAAACGTTTATTAAATAAAATCTGTGGTTAAATTAGAAAATTTATATTTCTTATTTTGTATTTAACCATCACGTTTAATTTTCAAAATTTTGTATTGTTCTATGTACGTGTATGTATGGATGAAAAAATAAAATAATAAAGGTCCCCGCATGCATAAAATGAGAGAACCTCTAAGTAATACTAACATACGTAAACTTAATACTGCCAAACACATTTTTTTATGAGTGCATAAGAGCAGCTCTACCACATAATGCGAAATTAATCTGGAATCTGTTTCAATAAAACATATTGATTTTTCTAAATTCAATGTGACCTACTTTATTTTTACTATGTCGCTTTGAATTTGTATCATCGTTGAGATAAAATTTGCGCCTTTCAATCTTGGAAATCGATGCGTAACTATATTACAGGAGAGTACATATTTCTATTTCGTTGCTCGCTTTTCACAACCGAATTTCATGAAGCAAAGTACTAAGAATTTTCTTCGTGAAATTTCCATATTGGATGTATTCCTTATTCCCCGAAATTCTGCTGTCAGCTGAATTGGAGATTAAAAGCCGCTCTCTTCGTGTATCCTCACAGACCCTAAGAGATATGTTCGAAATCTTTCCATAACATATACCTAATAATAGAATTCACGCATTAAAATAAAACCAGTTTTTATATTTAGGCTCATGCAAATGATGTTATTGTGTAAGCTCGTCTAATTTTCAGGAGGTTATAAATACAGTTCATTACATTATAGAGTACTTTTCAACAAAGCTTTGTATTTATAAATGCAATAATCTATAAAAAGTGATTTTAATATCATGTATGCACTTAATTCTACCTGCATGACTTTTTATTTAGGTACACTTCACTTATGTGTATTTATTAAATCACACTTTTCCTTCTGTATCCTAATTTTTTTATCGTTTCAAGTAAATAATTAAATTCGAGTATCCATTTTCCTGGAAAGGCGATTAATGATAAAATAATTTTAAAATAACATTTTTGTAAAAATATTGAATCATTGACAATAGCTGAGTAGTTCGCGACACATAGAACTGAAGAAATTCCATGAAAAGAAAGAATTTCGTGCCTTGAAGTAGATAGCCGTAGGTTTGTTTTTTACCGTTATTACGGATTTATTTCTTCCTCTTGCCTATGTTTACTTCTGTCTCTAACGGGAAAATCTTATGTACCAAAAAATATTACTATTTCTATCCCGAAAAAGTTGTTCTATGTTTATCTTCATGACACGAGTCATGAACGGAAATCAAATAAGTAATTGATATGTAAAAGCGATAAAAATAACAAACCCAATGTCACATTTCTAATACTAAGCTAGCATTAATGCTATTTGTGCTAATGTAATAAAAGAAATATTTGTAAATAAAAGTACTTTTAAATATATATTCGATTTCACTTGTATTTTAAAAATGCGAATTTTAAGAAAATAATTTTAATAAATCTAATTATTTAGGTATGATATTTCAAAGACAATTATTTTGATGAATATAACCTCGAACTCGGACTTGGACTTAAAGGTGATGATTACGGTGAATTAAAATATGAAAGAAATTTATCTTTTTTTGTTGTTCCGAAGTACTTTCCTTTAAATAGAGAATTAGAAGTTGGCCACTTTATCGTTAGCTGAAAGTAGTTCGACTGTTTGGAACGCAAGTTTATAAATAAAAATCGTCATAATTCATTGCAATGTTTAAGAATTATAAGGAAATTCTAAATATATAACATTTAGCCCAAATTTCTTGAAAACAACATGGAAAAATCATTTCATATGACCAAACATCGATTACGAATATATGTTAAGTATTATTTTTGAATATTTCACGTGGATAATATATATTCAAATATATAAGGCAGACAGTTATTAGTTAAGTAAAATTTTCCATTGGATATAAAAAATTATACATGATGAATTTTTGTTTGCATTATGTTAGTACATAAAATGACGCTGCAGTTTCTGTTACAAGTTTAAATATTCATATATAATAAATATTGATGGTTTCGTCGTCTTCCGGTTTGTCGATACTGCTTTAAAAAAATAAAATTGAGTATAGCACGATTTCTACGCATCTGAAATGATTTAACGTGAAACATATTATATTTAGCTCTGTTTGACTAACTTTAAATATGTATAAAAATTTGTTATATATTTTTTACAAAATAGAAAAGAAATAAATATCCTTAAAAATGTATTTAAGTAAAAGGGACATAAGAGATATCTCATATTGTAAGCAGACTCACCCTGCTAAAAAAGGTTATATATTTAAATCACTATGAGATGTAAATTACGAAAACAGGCTTAGGCATGGCATAAAGTATATTATCAACATATCTGTGAATACATGTTGTAGAACATACATATACGTACATGGGTAATAGTGTAAGTTCCTACAAACTTCTTTTTAACTAAAACAAAGTTTAAATGTTAATGTTTCCTTTTATCACAATAATTGCTTGATTTGATTTTTTTCCTATCAATCTTACTATTAAAGCAATAAATTTAATTTTTCGCCCAATTCGAAAGTTAATTATGATGCTTTGCATAGCTATATCACATTCTTTTGAGATGTGTTAAATTATTGAGACTAATAAAATTGTTATTTATTCCATGAACTACAAATAATAACTTATGTTTTATATAATGGTCTTACACTTGTTTTACAACTCTTTATACTGTAATTTTTGTAAAGAGTAACTTCGAAATAAATCGTAATAGTGTAATTATTGGAAATAAGTATTTATTTTATTCATCGAAAATGTTATTCATCGAAACAATCGAACGCTTTGGTATTTTGGTTTCTTTTTTCTTCATCTTAACATTAGGTTCGTTTAAATATTGAATTTCACTTTTTTAAAATTCTTTCTTGTCAATATATTTAATACTTTTTTTAACATATGCGTATACTTTCGTTAAATTTGAATACTTTCAAAAACCTTAATATTTCATTTTCCTTTATTTTTATACCTTTTGTGTTTTTACTAGTTAATGAAATATTTAAATTTATTTGTTTTTGCTTTTATACTTTTAATTATATAGCAGCATACAGCTTCGATTTCGGAATTTTTTTATGAATAAATTTTCTCGTATCTTGTGTATGTTACGTTCTTCCTGCTGCCATTAAAAGTAACTTACTTATTTGTTAGTCTTAAGTTTTTACAATATTGTTTTAAGGAATCTCTTCCAGTCAACCAGAAACTATTAATCAATTCAATTAATTCTGACAAAAAAAACTGGAACAGAAAAACAATATGCAGATAGGAATAAAAGAAAAAAAATGAGGCATGAAACGGATTAAAATAAAGAAAATGGTGGAGTTAAGCAAGAGTTACCTTTTTATACGACAGTATTATCTTTAAGGAGAGGTATTATCTTTTTATATGACCTTTAAAAGGCTATATGGATGGTGAACTTCTGATTTCAGGCTCCAATAAATTTCACAAATTAGTAGCGTGAATAGTATAGGAATGTTCATAAAGGAGAACAATTTTTAGAAATGTGTGGTCACGTCTCCACGATCCACGATCCACGTCATGGGCATATAATTTCATGAATTTGTCACCGAGGTACATGGTCTAATGGTCAATAGAATGGTATAATGAAAGCTGTGATAAATAATTTCTGTTGATTTTAGAAACAAACCTCTAGCTACTGATGATAATAGCATGAGACTTTACTAGGTTTACTAATAGATCAATATTTTGGCCCTACTGACTGATTAGTTTTTATTCAAAATTTAAATTTAGTAAGTTAATTGCCACATGAATATTATGAAAGTTAATACTTGTATAAATTATAAAATAATCTGTTTACGAATGACAATTGTTATGTAGGTTGTTGGTATTATTGTCCATAAAAACAGAAAAAGAGAGTGGAGAAAGCACACTGCCTTGACGCACGTCAATTTACTTAGAACAAGTATTCCATGCTGTGAAAACTTGCTTATTTATGTGTGAACTTAAATCCTTCTATAAACAGTTTTGAAATGTTAACTGATTTCAAGCAAGCTAATAAACAATGAAATGTACACAATTAAATACGCTACTGAAATAAAAGAGAAACATAATAGTGAGTTACATGTTATTCATGGGTAAATGTATATCACTAGTTACAATTATTAAAGCTGAAAAAGTATTGCAAAATGATGATTGAAAAAATTCACTAATATGTTACGTGTGATACGTTCAAAATTGTTTGACTAATATGATTAAATGGACAGTAGACCAAACTTTTAGGTTCTGTAGGGGTAGAAATTTTGAGCGATGGCGTAATATGGGCCTTTATTTTTATTTTTAGAAATTAAAAATTAATCATTGCTGCTTTCTGAAGGGGTTACATTATTCGTATTGTCTAACTTTGTTCCTCGGTCAAGGATTGTTGAAGGCGTGGCAAAATAAGAATTTCATAATTTTTTATCCAATTAGCAACGTTTATTTTCCCTCATTTTCCTGCACCTAGAGTATATAGAAATATTTACCTTTAGTAAATAAACATTGGGTAATTTAACTAGAAATACATTTTTCCACATATTTTCACTTATTCTTAATACTCTGACAGTTTTCCAGCCCTAAAGACAAAGATCAAACTTGTATTTACATTTCGCTTTGTCTCTCTTAGCCCTGTGCTTCTGAATATTACCATTAAGCCACGGATCTGCTATGCGTTTGATTCATTTAAAAGTATAATGCAAAAACGTTCGCTGTGAATGGTGAAAATTTGAAAATATGAATATTTATTAAATTTTCAGAATAAAAAATATTTTTTTCATTTACTATTCTTATCATTAAAATAGAGGTAAGATGCATAATAATTTAGATTTCTCAAATTCTGAGAATTTACATAAAACAATATTCTCAAATTATTACTATATTAGTATGTATATTCTTATATTTAGAACACAAATTTGTTTTAAACTGGGGGATTCCATTGAGTTTTAATTACGAAAAACAATAATAAGTATATTAACTGTCTTTTGTCTGGATTCAGAGGTCTTATACACTTTACGCCATCAATTTATTTCTTACAATAATATTGTTTTATGTATCAAAAAATAGTTGCACATTGCAAAAGTGATTCTATTCTAGTGGAATTTTCCATATAGTATATTCTAGTAGATTCTAGTGGAATTTCTATATAGTGGATATTCTAGTAGATTCTAGTGGGATTTATTGATTAGTTATTTGAGATACAATACGGAAAGGATTGATTAGTTATTTGAGTTGCAATACGCACAATGTAATAATTTGTTATTAATTAGTTGAGTTATTTGGCTCCAAACCTAGAAAATACTGACAATCTATATACCTGACAAAATATAACTTTTCATACTCATGTATATTTGTAAGTTATAATGAACTTTCAGTTTCTAAATATTGTTTTACGTAAATTATAAAAATTTCGTCCGCAGTTGTAGGCAGAAAATGGGGATTTAATAAAAATTAACGACATCCTACAACTTTGTGATTAAAATAAACCTTAATTTTTCCGTAAATCCTATTTGTTTGTTGTTGAAACTTTGATATTGCTCTATTATAAATAACACTCAAATTACCAAAGAAATACTTCCAATAATGTTTTCAATTCCAATGATAGATAAAAAATACCTTCGATGCCCTTAGAAGCTTCAAACGTTCCTGCTTGTGTTTCACTCCTACTACCTCGAGTTGTTTATTTATCAAAACTTTCATTGGACAATTATTCATTCTACTAATTATAAGTATTCGAACATTTAATCACAGCCAACAGTTTACACCTGGTACACAATTTCGTACCTGAATGCGAAAAACTCAAATTTGTCTTAATACTAATTGTGGACCTGTAATTAGAGAAAGACGATTTTCACATTGAGGTTTTCATGTATTTTTAATCTCTTAACTTAACACAATAGCTAATATTTGAACTGAAGGAAAATATGCGAAAACTTGTCGAATTTTTTTTTTGAGTAGTAAAAAAAGAAAACAAAACACGGTTTCGACACGTGAAAATTTTCATTGAATAATATATAAGTTGACTTCATAATGTAGCGATAAAATGTTCTTGCGCATATTGTTTTGACATCAAAGTAATAATTTATTTTGAACATAAAAGTAGCATTTGCTTATAGAACTTTATAATACGGACAAATATAAAAACCTACCATCAATCATTAGTCATCTTACTCAAAAACTTCTTCTTCCCTGCCTTTCTTGCATAATTTTCAACGTAAAATTCAGGAAAATTTACATTATGACTTCGAAAAATTTCAACCCAGCTGTATATTTTAGGGAAGACTTTATTTTTATACTAAGGCTAATAGGACTAAGACTAATAGATATACCATTTTTTGTTGTCTGTCTATCTTTTTAAGTCTAATTTTACGAAATTAATATAAATTTTTTTTTGATATAGCAAGATACAAATCTTTTTCGAGATATCGGCGGGTGTGATTTGTCATATTTCGTGACAAGCATGTATTATATATATGTATATGTTTATATAAATGATATATTATAAATATTTTTATATAAATGTACTTAAGTATTTTTTTCATATTGTATATTTTTCTGTACGCATGTGCTTAAATATAACGATAAAATATTGAAGCAAATTTCCAAATCTAAAATCTAAATAGAAATTA